>CM033470.1:307202857-308402857 GCA_019447015.1 Hymenochirus boettgeri | reverse complement strand
CCCAGTCACTATCATGGCAGCAGTCACCAAAATGGGTTAATCCCCCATAGATCCTATGGACAGGAAGTTAAAAAGCCTTAAGGTATAAAGGTACCCTCCCCAACTATACCTTGTCTCTTTCCAAGCTTAACATGCTCAACTCTGATTAAATAAGAAACTTTTAGGGAAAGGCATTTTGGTGACTGTGCCATGATAGTGACTGGGAAACAGAAATCTCGGTGAGTATGATTTGATTTCCTGTTTTCCCAGGTCACCATGCAGCATGTCCCCAAAATGGGATATACCAAAGCTAAATAATGGGCGGGGCACTATATATGTTCAACACACAATGTTTATTTTATGTCGGCCAACACAGACTGCAGGACTTTATGTCCAATTTTGCGTCCCCTGAGGCCATCACGTCAAGTTTGTAGTGCCGTACAAAGGTTTTTATGGAGACCACTGCCGTCTTACATAAGAGGTCCTTAGATGCGCTTGCTTCCATTGCCCAGGAACAGGCTAATGCTCTGGTAGAATGTGCCTTCAAACCCTCAGGGATCTTATGCTTCTTATCTGATGTGCTCTACAGATAAAAGTCACAATCCAGCTGCTGATTGTTTTCTTACTTGGAGCTTGCCCCTTCCTATAGCCACAGGAACAACGAAAAGATGATCAGGCTTTCTTATCTTTTTTGTTCTGTTTATATAAATTTTTAGAGCTCTCACAATGTCTAAGGAGTGCCACTTCTTTTCTACTTCGGACTAGGTTAGGATAAAACGAGGGTAAAGTCATTCCAGATCTAATGAAATTCTGACAATACTTTCGGTAAAAAACTGAAACGCTGGTCTCAGTCTAACCCTATTATCAAAGAACTGAATATGAGGTTTCTTTGCGGATAATGCTCCAATTTCGCCTACTCGGCATGCTGAGGTAATTGCTACCAGAAAATGACCTTGATTGTAAGAAGCCATAAGGATATTTTCTCTAATGGTTCAAATGGGGCTTCTGTCAGTACCTGAGCACCAACCGAAGATTCCATGGTGGAGGCCTTGAAAAGGATCTTGGGTTGATCCTTATCATTGCTGCAAAGAATCTTTTTACTATTGGTTCTAACGCCCAATTTTTTCCCATGATTGCTGAAAGGGCTGAGATTTGACCTTTTAAAGTACTACTACTCAGGTTCTTCTTAAATCCAGTAAACAAGAAACTTACAATATTAGCTATGGTTGATTGTTGCGGCCTCAGGCCTTGTTGGTATGAGAAATCTGCGAAATGTTTCCATATCTTATAGTATTTATTGAATGTGGACGGCTTTCTTGATTTTAACAGAAAGTCTATCATTTCCTCCTGGCACCCTATGCTTCTTAGCCACTCCCTCTCAACCTCCAAGCCATCAATTTTAGATTGGAATAGTCCTGATATAATATTGGACCCTGAGATAAGAGATTCGGTAGGTATTGCAATTGTACTGGTGGTTCGGCTGTCAGGGATAGCAACAGTGGGTACCAAGGCCTTCTCGGCCAATCTGGTAATATTGCGATAACATTCGCTCACTGACTTTGAATTTTTTGCAGGACTCTCCAAATTAATGGTATTGGGGGAAATACATATAGAAGTCCCGAACTCCAATCCTGCTGAAGCGCATCCACCGCCAAGGTCTCTGGACACGGAAAACGGCTGTAGAACTGCTGACATTTTTTGTTTTGATGGTTTGCCATAAGATCTATTGTTGGCTGCCCCCATTTCTTTGTCAGATCCTTGAATACTTGAGGATGTAGGCTCCATTCCCCTGGATGTACTCCCTGGCGGCTCAGATAATCCGCCTGAATATTCTTTGCTCCCGCCAGCTGTAGGGCTGATAAGTGTACCAGATTTTTCTCTGCCCATAAAAAGATCCCCCTCACCTCTTCGAGGAGAACTTTGCTTCTTGTACCTCCCTGCTTCCGTATATACGTCACCGTGGTCATATTGTCGCTTCTGATTAGCACGTGTTGGTTTTTCAGAGCACCCTGGAATTCCTCCAGAGCCATTCTTACTGCTCTTATTTCCAGCAGATTTGCAGACTCTCCCCTTCTCTGCCACTTTCCTTGGGCGAAGCGGTCCTGAAAGAGGGCCCCCCATCCAGTTGCGGATGCATGTGTTGTTATCGAGAGGAAGCTTGGTTGTTCCAATAGAAACCCCTTGTACAAGTTCCTCTGCTCGCACCACCATCTCAGATCTTTCCATATTGATGCTGGCACGAATAGTATTTTGTTCATACTTTGGTGAGGTATTCTGACCCTGGACAGAAGAAAGTGCTGCAGTAATCTCATGTGCCATCTTGACCACCTTGTAAGAAAAACTGTTGCCGCCATTAGACCCAACACCCTCATTATTGAGCGTACTGACGCTCAAGGATTTTGTATTAAATGTTGAACGGCCTGAATTATCTTGAGTTGTCTTTCTTTTGGTAGTTTTACCTCGTTCACCTGGGTTCAAAACAATGCCCCTAGGTAGACTATTTCCTGGCTCGGTTCAAGATTGCTTTTCTCTCGATTGATGAGCCATCCGTGGTCCTGAAGAATTGTGGTTACGACCCTGGTTTGTTGTTCTGCCAGGGATTTTGACTTGGCTACTATTAGTATAGTATATCGTCCAAGTAATGATAGATCTGTATGCCTTTCTTTCTGATCTCTGCGACTAATGCTTTGAGAATCTTTGTAAATATCCTTGGAGACTGTGATAGCCCGAATAGTAGGCTTGCGAACTGATAGTGGTCTCCTTCTACCATGAAGCGTAGATATTTCCTGTAACTGTGATGAATTGGGATATGCAAGTAGGCATCTTTTAGATCGATACTGACCAACCATGACTGCCTATTCACTGCTTGTATGATGGAGGCCAGAGACTCCATTTTAAATCTCTGATTGTAAACGTAACAATTCAGGTTCCTGAGATCCAGCACTGGTCTCATTGATCCTGAAGCTTTCTTTACTAGGAATAGGTTTGAATAGAAGCCCTTTCGATGTTCTGTTACTGGCACAGGCTCGATGGCTTCTTTCTGTAAAAGCTGAGAGACATAATCTCTCATTAGTCTTAATCCTTCCTGGGTTGCCGGGGGCCTGAATGGGAGGAAACAATGTCTTTCCGGTACCTCTTGGAACCGTATTCTGTAGCCCTGCTTAATTATACTCAGCACCCAGGAATCCGAAATCGTCAAGGCCCAGATCTTGAAGAGACTCAATCTTCCTCCTACTCTCTCCATCTGGACCAGCGTACCCCTATTGCTGGGAGGACTGTGTTCCAAACGTCCCCTCTTTCGGGGCACCTGAAGGCTGCCTTCCTGTTTTCCAGGCGGCTGGTCTGTTCTGTTCCCTCCCAGGCCTATAAAAATTTTGAGGATCTTTCTCGGTTAAATGCAGACTCAAACCTCGGCTTCTTGCCTCTGCGATCCTGCGGTAGAAAAGCGCTCTTTCCACCCGCCTTACTAATAATAGAATCCAGCTTCTTGCCGAATAAGATATCTCCATCATATGGGAGCAAACATAAATTTGTCTTTGAGCTTGTATCTGCAAACCATGACCTAAGCCACAGTGCTCTTCGAGCTGCCACTGACAAGGCCATTGACCTGGCTGATAGGCGCACCATATCCACTGAGGCTTCTGCGAAAAAGTCTGTCGCCATTTTGATCTCAGACAGCATTTCCACCAGCTTTGGACGTTTGACATTTGCCCCAATCACCTCTTCCATTTTCTGGACCCATAATTTTATCGCCCTGGATACTGAGGTCATAGCCATGGCCGGCCTACATGACGCCCCTGCAGCCCCATAAGCCTTCTTTAATGAGAACTCCATTCTGTTTTCCATGGGGTCCTTGAAAATTGCCGCGTCCTCTACCGGTAGGGTAGTCCTGCGAGCTAATCTGGACACAGCTGCGTCCACTTTCGGGGAACATCCCAAAATGTTGCGTCTCCCTCTTCAAAAGGATACTTTTTAAGAAATCTTCCAGTTACTGCAAACTTTTTATCTGTTTTCTTCCACTCTGCTTCCATTATCTCTCACATGGAAAATGTAGTGGAAAAGTAGCCGACTTCATCTTTATTGAGGGAAACAGCTTATCTGCAGTTAAAGATTTCGGGGTCTCTACAGTAAGCGATAGAGAACTCCTTACAGCCTTTATTAGTGGCTCAATAACTGAGGCGTCAAAGTTCGTCTCAATCTCTAATTCTTCCTCCTCTGAAAGATATGACGGCTCCTCCGATCTCTCATCCTCGGAGTATAGGCAATCTGAGTCTACTGATCTGGATTCCTGACTCCGTGTTCTTTTCTTTGAACTGGAAGCTTCCATCCCTTTCTCTACTGCTTGCTGAATACAGCGCATCAAAGTATCGAATGATTTATTTTCTGACGTAGAAGGCTTGACAGTAGACTCCCCTTCGTCTATAGCTTTACTGCTGTCAGACTTCTGCACAGGCTCCTGAGTAGAGAGGCTGTAAGACACAAAGAGAATACAGCCATAAATGGCTGTGCTACCATACATTCCCCACTCTCTACATACTTACCCCCAGCTCACCTAGATCCCTTGGGGTGACTCTTGGCAGAGCTACCAGACTCCATGGCTTTAACTGCAATGAGATGCTGCAAGAAAAAAAAAAAAGACAGGCAAACCTGACTTTAACATTTGCCCTAATACCTCCTCCACAGCCCTCCTTTCTACCTGCCTCGCAGGTATCCTACCTTTCAAGACCAAAAATCGGCTCCTGGCAAAGTGGAGAGAGCTTTCTACCCGGCTAGCCCCTCCCCGCCACCTCTCCGGACCTGATCATTGGAGATTTCGGCGGCGGGAGGGGCCAAGGAGAGACGCACCCTCTAATGCTCCAATGGGAGCGTACTTCTCACATGCGGCTGCCTGACCAATCAGAGCGGTCGGCCCAAGTCTCGCGCGGCCGTGCCGGCTGATGAAGTAACGCCGCGGGCCCCATCTTGGAAGGGGAACACATGCACCCGGACGTGCAAGACTGCCCCAGGCCCGTTCACCTCGGGATTCTTTCCCCACAGGCTACTCCAGAAGGAGGCGACACGGGGGAGCATCAGGCCTGCCAGAGAGTGGGGAGACACACAGGCCTGGAAAAAATCCGCAATGGAAGGTGAGCTGGCAACGCTACTCCCTATGGTGTCCATGGACAGGAAGGAAAAAAGACAAGGTATAGTTGGGGGAGGGTACCTTTATACCTTAAGGCTTTTTAACTTCCTGTCCATAGGATCTATGGGGGATTAACCCATTTTGGGGACATGCTGCCATGGTGACCTGGGGAAAAGGTATGCGTCGACTTGGAATAGGCGACGACTACTTCATGTTGAGGAGCCATCCAAACTAGGTAAGCGCCTGGGAACATATGGTCACTTGATCCTGAGCCAGTTCAAAAGACAGAACTTAGAGAAGTATGGCATGAAAAAAATTCCTTGTAGGCGAAGAAAGGCTGCCTGACATACCATGACCTTGGTAAACACCCGAGGGGCGGAAGCTTTGCCGAATGGAAGAGCTTTAAATTTGAAGTGCCTTGGCCTGCATTGTTACATAAACATTGAGAGACTTCAAGTCCAATACTGGATGATATAAGCCGTCCTTCTTGGGGACTAGGAACAGATTATAGTAAAACCCTCCAAACCTCCTGTCCCAGGGGATTGGAACAATCACCTGTGTTTTTAGCAGGGACTGTATAATCCAATGCCCCTCGCCCACACCTCATCTCGTAAGTATAATGAATCACCCGTGGCTGAAGAAAATGTGCAGTACTTTTCTATAGTTTAACCCACTACTGGCCCCACTGTGAAAGGGCAACTGTTGTCTCAAATTCTTCCAAACTAGTAAGAAGTATATAAAAAGCTTTCCATCACACAATGTGACCAGCCTCAGTCTGCATTAATAGGCTCCCCTTGTAGGCTCAACTGTCATTTTCCCCCCTAGGTACTTGCGGTTTTCCCCAGCATTATGTCTTAACTGAGCATGCTTCTCCCCCGGGGCAGAGGTCAGGTTATGTCACTTAACCTACTGGAAGCAGTAAGTTTGAACATTCACCCCAATGTAATGCCTCACATGCTCCAGCCAGAGATGTGATTGTCTTCTGATTTTGCCATTGAAGTTTAAAAAAATCCTTACATTACACCTCCGGGTGGTACTGTGACATGAGAAGCGGAGCCCCCACCCCCCTCACCCTCCGGATCCCTCCATGCCTGCCTCACCCCCTGCCTTTAAACATTCATTTCTGTAGTGTAGGGCAACCCTGCCTACCCCCCAACCGCCATGTTACATTACTAAAAAAGTAGCATTGCCGGCAGCTGCGTCTGTGATTGGCTGCCTCTCAGCTTCCGGCAAACAGAGCCTGGGTCATAAAGGGTGAGTGAAAGAGTGCCTGAAATTGGCTGCGGCCCTGGTGCTGTCCCAAAATAATAAGTATAGGATCCATTTGGAAAGCACTCACAGAGGGACTTAAACTTGCATTTAAACCTTTATTGTAGTTCTACGCGTTTCAGCCCACAGGGCTGTCGTCGGGAACCAAAAGACACTAAAACACCATTCACATTATATACCACCTGACCCTAACTCCTCCCCCCAAGGTGCCACAAAGTTTAACCCCTTAAAGTGCATCAAATACAAGAACAAATATAAAAATACAAGAATAAACATAAGAATAAATTAGTTGCTCTGCTTAGGGACGATTATAATCCTGCAGCATAAAAAGTGATAACATACAACGGATACCTGGTGAAGAGTACAACAAATGTTTTAGTATACAGTTGTTTTTATGGATAGTGTATCACTTTGGTGCATTACATGTTTGATGGTTTTTAGGTAAAACTTTATTAGTCCTCACTGTATATATTTTTATATTTATTCTTGTATTTGATGCACTTTAAGGGGTTAAACTTTGCGGCAATAGAGAAGTTAACAAGAAAATGCTTTTCCTTCATATTCCTGCTCTGTTATTTCACCTACTGCCACATTTTAAGCAATTTTTCTATGTTTAACCATCAAAGCAAAGTCATGAAACAAATGACTAAAATGTAATAGACTGGGCAAGCAGCACTAATTCACAGAAACATTCTCTTTAGCCCTTCAAAAAATAATAGTTAATCCCTTACCATCTGGAAGAATACTAGGCTGCCAATTTTTCATGATCTTGTGGAATTCTTCTCCAAATGCCTCATAATCAGGATCAATAAATATATTATCATTCCTTTGGCAGAAGGATAGAAGCTGGTGGTGGAAAAAAAAAAAAAAAAAGAATAAACCTTTATAATAGGTTAATGCACAAACTAGAACAAAGTACAAACCCTCTTAACCAGGGTGGTTAAAGGTTCACAATTTTTGTTATTCACTATCTTGGGTTATTGAAAAATAGCAGAATTGCTTATTTTAGGGATAAAGAACTTAAATACAACAATTTACGATCTGTCACTGTGTATTGAAAGAATGTATACCTTCTTTATCTTCTAAGTTTTTTAATATAATTGTATGCTCTGGTTTAGATTTCCCGGACTCTATAAAGGTTTAATGTTGTAATACTAATAGATCTCCAACTCTTTATTAATCTTCTATGCATTCTCAATCCAAAAAAGCAGTCAACAAAACAGACCAATACTATAAAACTGCATAGTCTTATCCAGTAAAGAAAATTAATTGTCTGTTACACATGGTTACAAAGTAATCAGGATTGAATTAAAACATACTTCACATACAAAGTTAAACCCTCACTTTTTTTTTTGCATTCTCATTTTTTTTAAATGCTTGCAGCGGTGCTTTGTAAAATTGCATACAACCATCTATATGAAAATAGGTATACCTAATACAGGTTATATTTTGATTCTATATAATAACTTAAAGGGCACGTCCACCCTTATTTTAAACTTTTGCTATATGATAGTACATGCTCCCCCAGCCCCAACCGCTATAAAAAAGTTTTAAGAAAGTGCCCCGATGTTTACTTACCTTCCCTCTCTCCTCCGACGCCCGGCCTTCTGCTTGCAAGACACTGCAAGCAGGGAGCGGGACCAGCAGCCACGTCCGTGATTGGCTGAGAAGCAGCCAATCACGGGCACGGTTGCCGGCTTCTCAGAATGCCGGTGGAGAGAGGGAAGTTAAGTACAGTTCTGGGGTCTTTCTTAAAATTATTTTTATGCGGTTGGGGCTGGGAGAACCTATACTATTACAGGGCCAAGGGGTTTTATGGTAGGGGGAGGGATAGCAAAACGAGAGGGAGAGGGAGGGAAAGGGAGGGAGAGAAGGGCTGCAGTAAGCATGCCAAACTTCTCTCAGAGGCCAGGTAGGAGGCAGAGTCCTATATGGACTCTGCTATCCTCCTGGTGGGGGGCAGTTTTTGGGACTTTTGGGGGGGGGGGGACTAACAGGAGACCTTATGGAGCTGGGGCCAGTAGTGGGGGGGATTATAGTTTTGGGGGTGGACATGCCCTTTAACCCTCTCTAACAATAAAACTGCCAACACCTTTTCTCGTCTGAAGATAAAATTTTCTTGAAACTAAAGAACATGTCCAAAAATGAATAAGGATGAAAATGTATCAGGTGCTTAGTAAGTAATGTACCAGCAGATCTGTGAAAAAAGCACATGCATTCTTAGAAGACCTTTTAGAAGCGGAGTATGGGAGTAGGGGGGGGGGGGGAAATCAACCCTGCCTATAAAATATATCACATACCGTATATACTCGAGTATAAACCGAGGTACCTAGTTTTAGGTTAAAAAGGAGGAAAACCACACTGATTCGAGTATAAACCGAGGGGGTAGTATTTGCCACTAAAGAGGTTTGGAAACTACAACTCCCAGCATGCTTTATTGCTGGGAGTTGTAGTTTTCAAACATCTTAAGTTGCATTTAAAATTCCTGCAAAGGTTTGCAATATACCATAAGCTGCTATCAGCATATTGCATTGAAGGGGCGATTGCACTGGGAAGCTGTTCCTGGTGCATTGCCCATAGACTGCTTCAACATTCATTCTTTGAACTGCGATCTGGGTAGAAGCCAAGGGAGCTTGCTTTTTAATGGAGCTCAAATTCTACAGCATAACAAATGGCAAAGTGAGTGTTATTACTGTAATAGTAATATAATAAAATTATACTAGGCATTAAAAAGCCCATAGAAGTTGCTGCAACCAGCAAATTACATAGTCTGCAGTGGGTAGCTCTTTTGATACCAGCACAGCTGGTGCCAATCCCAGAGTAAAAGTTGGGCTAACTGATATACGGTAAATGTTTCTCTTACCTTGTCCGGCGGCCGTGCGATCCGCATCCTTCTCCACAGCCTCTGCGCATCCGAATGATGTCCACTACCCGCGCCTCTACTTTGCAGCGCCGGGTAGTGACATCTCAGGATGCGCAGAGGCTGTGGAGAAGGATGGGATGCGCGGTGCCGGACAAGGTAAGGGAAACATTGACTCGAGTATAAACCGAGGTAAGATTTTCAGGCTTTTTTTAAAGCCTGAAAACCTCGGTTATACCGAGGATATACGGTAGATCTTCAAAACCTGACTTCAACCGTGAGAAACAGCAAAGAAGTAATAAACAAGGGTGAAGCAGGGACAGTTTTGAGATCGGGGAAAATAGGGCAATCGTTCAGGGACCTAACTCTGAATAGTCAAGTGTTGGAAGGGATCCTATGTTAATGTTTTGCCCAAGGGTCCCCTACAGACTTTACTAGAACCCTAGGTAGAGTACTTTAAAATAGAAAAATTGCATTTTACCACAAAAAGTTGTCAATAAATGCTAAAAGACCAATAGGGGGAAATGCACTGACTCACATCCATGAAAAGACTCACAAAAAATAGATGATGTCAATTCAACCAAAAAGACCCATTTATATGTTACAAGTTATTCATGGCCATGAGTGTACAACACAGAGCAGGCATGATATGTTGGAAAAATGTAGTGCATTAACCAGAGAGAAAAGAGAGGAAAAGAGCCAACATCATGTACTACTCCCAGACAGACCTCAGCGGGAGCATAACCAGAAGAGACCTCCAGATAAATTATAGGAAAGCTCTCAGGACAACAGACAGGAAAAAAACCGAGAAGTTTCTTAACTTTAAATATTTCTACCAAAATGCATATGGAGGAAGCTACCCCTGTACCAAACACTGCTATTTGTGTCTGGGGGAAAAGTTGAATGTGAAGTATTCATTTAATAAAAAAGTTAAAACATTTCAACACAATCCTAGTCTAAGCATTTCATACAAAGCTTACAGATGCAACTTAAAGGGTATCTCCACTGAGGAAAAAGCATTTTTTTTGGTTAATTTTAAGGTACACCATCCTCCAACCCTCCCCCTACCTTTTCCCCCCCAGAATTCCCTTCGTTTGATTGCAGCAGCATGGGAAAGTTGTGCAGGTTCCTGGGGGTGTGTCTTCCCCTGTGCTGGGAGTGCTGTCACTCAATGTACATCATCATGGTAGCAGACACACCCACTTGGCTGCAGTAAGAAATCCTTTCCTCCCTGACTCTCTAAGTTAATTTTTACAGCTGATCATGCAGAGAGAGGCAGGGGAGGAAAAGTTAAACCCTCACTCCACAATAGTGTAACAAAGGCAGGGGGAACTTGTGTTGTTTTTAATAAAGATTTCTTTGTGTCTAACTCTGAGAGGGGTGGTTGAAAAAGTGATCTAAGATTGATTTCATAGGGGATTGCTGGGAATATGAGGCAATCTGGTATGGGAGGGGGTGAGAGAAAGAAAAAGGTAGTACCTGATTACTCCTCCATTAATTAGTGAAGTCAGCAAGCTGCTGTGATGGTCATGTGATTATTCCTCCATTAATCAGTGAACTCAGTAGCTTGAAAAGTGTGTGTGTGTGTTCGACCAACCAGTCGCATCACACAGACAGCAGTCCCGACAGATCCTCACACATTCTGCGCATGCACTAAAGGAACACGCGCGTCGGACATTTCCCAAGCAGACAGTCACTGAAAGTGGGCGGACCTGCACCATCCACAGCGTTCATGGAGAAATTAATTGGATTTCTTCTAAATTACTGCTCAAAGACACAGGATACTGCAGGTACATATCCAACTTACACATATCTATCCTTACAACCCAGGTCATTTTATCAGTGGAGATACCCTTTAAAGTTCCAAAACGTATTCCTTTTAAACTATATTAATGGTGACCATAGACGCTTCGATCCTGTTCGTACAATATTGGGATATCCCGATACCATACGATCGTCGAAACGTGTATGGACAATCTTTCAATAATTTCCCCAATTAAAAATGTTTTGGCCGACTGGCAATCCAATTGTACAACCTGCGGATTGTATGATTGGATTTTAGCATCTATGACCATAAATCAAAAAAAAAAATATATATATACGATTACACAGATCATAGTCACTATAAATACTACTGCCTATTTAACAATTTTACATTTGGCTACTTAGATTTCTTTACGGTTTAACCCTACTGATCAACAATTTTACAGAAACAAAAAGAAAGTACATACCTCCTGAATACCAAGACACAAGTAAAAAATGCTGTCCGGTGCATAGCTTTCACCATTTGGCCTACGGATCTCATTGACAAAACGTGCCAGTAGGACACTGAGCTCATTTGGCGAGTGGTGTAAGAGATCCTCTTTTAAATTCACAGACTTTTCTAAGAACAAAAATGAAATTTCATAAGAAGGACTTGAATACAAGTGCTAACGCCGCCCCCCCATTAAAATGAGAGAATGTACTATTTACATGAATACATACCAGAACCTAATTCCTCTGTAGCCTGGGCCCCGTCTGTACTAGTGTTGCATGTTTCTAACCAGTGCTTCCAAGCATTGACACCGTAAGAATACTTAAAAGGAAATACACCTTCTAAATTTTCTGAGCCATCATCTGGTGTCTGGTAATCCAAAAGTGCCTTCCTTTTCTTTCCCTGGAAAAGTAGAGAATAAACACGATCACAAAAACGTCACCAACAAAAAGTACTTAACGAAAGATAATTATTTTCTCCTGACTAATAAAACATAAAAGCTTGTTCGTAATCTTGAACCTATTTTATATCCTAAATATTAGTGTCAAATTACACAGAATCTGCAAACATATATACCTCTCACATATTGACAAGTAAGCCAATTCCTTTTGGAATATCATAGTTAAGAGAATGGCATCCAAGTTAACAATTTCTGACCTTTTTAAAGCAGCGTGGTTTGGGTTGCTCGTCATATTCTTCACCAAACACAGATGGAAAAAGCAACTCATTTTCGGTCTCAAGTTCCTCAGCAGCTAGAAAAACAAAGAATAACACAGATGATACAATGAGCAGCTAATTATATGAAGAAACCAGATTTGTACCTCCGTATGCAAAGGTAGGTACTCAAAAAGGTATTTTTTTTATTCTGACCGAGCATTCACTACGCTTGGCAGGGACAAATTGTTGTTGTTTGTGGCAATAGTTACCATAGGGAACTGTAGAATTAGCCGTGATTTACCAACAGGTCTGACATCGGTCGCAGCCAAAACCTTTTTCTACCCGAAATGATGATATTTATGAAAGCACCTAGCTTCTGTATTTGCCAGGAAGTGAGTGCTGCAGTAAAATAATCACTGTATATATCTTTTACCCTAATGTTTTCTGTGAAAGCCTTATAAATAAAAAATGCTAAATGAATATGAAAGTTCAATTTTGCAAGCATTACAAGCTACATTTTCATTTTTTCAAGAAAATATTTACACTAAACAAGTATATAACAAACACATGGAAAGTGGCCTTTTTTAGAAGTTATACCTTCTAAGCAAATGTTATACCAGATGTAGAAAATTTGAAACCATTGGTTTTATGCACTTACATATAATAAATATTACCGCATCAAAGTAATATATATCGGAGAGAGGAAGTGATAGAGCAACACACAATATAGGCAAGTTAATATATATTACTATGAACAAAGACATTTCTGATTTCAGAGTACTCAGTTGTACAAATGATGCAAAACATACCTCTTGGGAAATCTATTTCAATATCTAGATCAGGCTTATAAGGTATATCGGGTAATGTGATCTGAATTTCCACACTGCAACATTTAGCATCCTCCTGCTCTTCCTTCTCTCCTACTGGAAAAAAAAATTTAATACAAAGACTTTGGATTAAGGTACGATTTTAAGGACATTTATACTTACCTCCTCCCGGACCCTCTTGTCATATCTATGCTTTGTACCCTAAACCGCTAGTTCCTCACCCATGGGCTCTTTGTAGTTACATTATACTTACTTAGTGCTGCTCCGGTACGCTCTGCCCCCCTACTCTCCGTCGGCGACAAGGCCAATAGGAAGACGTGTTCTGCAAGGAACGTGTCTTCCTATTGGTCACTTCACCGAACCTAAAGAGAGAGCAGAGCAGCAACAAGTAAGTAACTATTAAGAGCCCAGGGGTGAGGACCTAGCGGTTTAGGTCCTCACCCTGGGTTCAAAGCATAGATATAAGAAGAGGAGCGGGGAGAATGTATAATTGTCCTTTAATTAAGGTATAATATTATTGTTAACATACTTGCAGCATCTTGCCCTTGTCTTTTCTCTTCCTCTACTGGCTCTTCCGTCAACGAATTGTCTATATTGCACAGCAGCAAGGGGCTCTTACATGTTGGTTCTTCTACTTCAAACAATTTTTCATTATTGTTTAAAGAAGCAGGCAAGAAAATTGGAACTGGTATCTAAGCAGGGAGATTAAAAAACTAGGTTACAAAAATCAAAATGAAAACCGGGGTCGTTCACCTAAATTCCTACATGGTTATTCCATGCAGGAGAAAACATTCCACATAGACTGCAGACAAAGTCTACAAACCATATAAAGGGTGAACAAGCTGCAAAAGTGTTTAAAAGTTAAGTTTGAGACTGTTCATGGAATAGAAATATTCCTTTTGGAGGAGTACCATGAACCATTCCACACGCCAGTTAGGGGATCACCAACTAACAGGATTTCCTGTTTGGACAAAAAACACTGAAAAACTGGGTTTGAGCTCCTAAAATTATTGCAATGCCAATACACAGGAAGCAACGCTTGGAGATATTCCTGCTAAAATTATTTATTTTACACATCAGATCACAGAATTTATAGGCACCTTAAGAGGTAGATGACATATGGATTGTGAGGCATTAACAGAGAAAAATACAGTGCAAAAGTTGGCTTACAGCAAAACATTTTTAAAACTAAGATATTCCCAGTTAAATAACCCACTTGCAGCCCTGCATCAAAAGTTTCCTTGTTCTTTATAAGCAGTGTGGTGCCCAGCACCAAAAGAGCCAAGAGATCAAGCCATAAATGTGACATTCCTTCAAATAGTAAAATGGAAATAATTTTGCCAAACCAGGCCCTATACACCTCCACAAATAATTCAGAATCATGTACATACTATAAACCTATAATCTATTGTATTTTTAGCCAACAAAGTTGGCATAATTGTCTGGTGAAACATCATACCTAAAAACCAATTAAAAACCATAAATGGAATTGTACAGAAAACGACCAGTCTATCAGACAAGCAGATGATCATAAAAGATTTCAGGAAAGGGGGGATGATATACTCCTACAAAAAGCAAGAAAAGAAGTGGGTAAGATAGAGAAAACAACACACAAGAAAGACAAAAATGCATAACAAGGGGAGAAACTCATATCAAGTTGCTTTAAAAACCAAGTATGAGATGATAATCCATTAACCCTGGGGTATAATACTGAATAATAAAATCATATGTAGTATAATAACAGGCAAACAAAGGATCATCCTCAGTAGAGAACAGAATTAAAACCATTTTGTGCCCAATAATTTCAAAAAGAAAAACGCTAAAAACTGAATAAAAGGGAAAATGGAAATAATAATGACAAAACAGACAAACCATGACCGTACATACAAAACTTACTTCTACAGGGCAGAGAAAATGTAATTACCTGAAAGAAATAGACAAATTCAGGTTGCCTTGTCTAGATCA
The DNA here is from genome assembly GCA_019447015.1 of Hymenochirus boettgeri. Lineage (NCBI taxonomy): Eukaryota > Metazoa > Chordata > Amphibia > Anura > Pipidae > Hymenochirus > Hymenochirus boettgeri. The sequence goes on along the minus strand of CM033470.1, from coordinate 308,387,924 downwards.
GAAACCAAAGAGCTATACAGGCTGGACACTAGCTAAATACGGCAACTGAATTGTAATGCTTTTATATTCACCAAATAGGTAAAATTAACCAACTTTGCCAAACTTCACTGACTGCCTGCTATGGGTTTTATTTGATGTAATCTTATCCATTCATAATTTTTAAAAAAAAGGAGTGATATCTCCATTCTTTTATGATCCATAGACTCTGCTTTAAAGGAGAACAAGTTTTTTTTAAATGTAATTACCTCCATTGTGCTTGGTGCTCTTTAAATCCAGCACAGAGCTACATTTACTATTCAGTTTATCTTTTAAAAGTTTTACAAGTTAATTTAAACCAATTAATAAATAATGCATACTACAGTGGTTTGCAAAAGTATTTGGCACCCTTGAAGTTTTCCATATTTTGTCACATTACTGCTACAAACATGAATCAATTGTATTGGAATTCCACGTGAAAGACCAATACAAAGTGGTGTACACATGAGAAGTGGAACGAAAATCATACACGATTCCAAACATTTTTAACAAATCAATAACTGCAAAGTGGGGTCTGCGCAATTATTCATCCCCCTGAGTCAATACTTTGTAGAACCATCTTTTGCTGCAATTACAGCTGCCAGTCTTTTAGGGTATGTCTCTACCAGCTTGTTTAGGGTCGTTGTCCTGCAGGAAGGTGAACCTCTGCCCCAGTCTAAAGTCTTTTGCTGACTCCAAGAGGTTTTCTTCCAAGATTGCCCTGTATTTGGCTCCATCCATCTTCCCATCAACTCTGACCAGCTTCCCTGTCCCTGCTGAAGAGAAGCACCCCCAGAGCATGATGCTGCCACCACCATATTTGACAGTGGGGATGGTGTGTTCAGAGTGATGTGCAGTGTTAGTTTTTCACCAAACATAGCGTTTTGCATTTTGGCCAAAAAGTTCCAATTTGGTCTCATCTGACCAGAGCATCTTGTTCCACATGTTTGCTGTGTCCCCCACATGGCTTGTGGCAAACTGCAAACGGGACTTCTGTTAAAAATGGCTTTCTTCTTGCCACTCTTCCATAAAGGGCAACTTTGTGCAGTGCACGACTAATAGTTGTCCTATGGACAGATTCCCCCACATAAGCTGTAGATCTCTGCAGCTCATCCAGAGTTACCATGGGCCTCTTGACTGCATTTCTGATCAGCGCTCTCCTTGTTCGGCCTGTGAGTTTAGGTGGACGGCCTTGTCTTGGTAGGTTTACAGTTGTGCCATACTCCTTCCATTTCTGAATGATCGCTTAAACAGTGCTCCGTGGGATGTTCATGGCTTTGGAAATCTTTTTGTAGCCTAAGCCTGCTTTAAATTTCTCATTATCCCTGACCTGTCTTGTGTGTTCTTTGGACTTCATGGTGTTGTTGCTCCCAAGATTCTCTTAGACAACCTCTGAGGCCGTCACAGAGCAGCTGTATTTGTACTGACATTACACACAGGTGCACTCTATTCAGTCATTAGCACTCATCAGGCAATGTCTATGGGCAACTGACTGTACTCAGACCAAATTACGCACACCCCACTTTGCAGTTATTGATTTGTTAAAAATGTTTGGAATCATGTATGATTTTCGTTTCACTTCTCACGTGTACACCACTTTGTATTGGTCTTTCATGTGGAATAATAAAATTAATTCATGTTTGTGGCAGCAATGTGATAAAATGTGGAAAACTTCAAGAGGGCCGAATATATATATATACACACACATATACATATATATATACACACATATACATATATATATATATATACATATATATATATATACACATATATACACACTGAGTATTATCACTGTTCCCAAAGCCCTGAACAGGGGCAGGTATGCACAACTTTCCAAAACTGCATCACACAGCTGCAGGGTTTCATTGGATTCTGCGGTTTTAATAGAAAAGATGAGGTGGAATACAAGCACCTTGTGTGTACCTAATATGCAGTTGTTCCATCAAGCAGTGGTAATAAATTGGCTGCAATTACCTCCCACTATCCACAATGCTTTCTGAATGTCCATGTTCCAGATATTTAATCAAAAAAGGCTAGTCACCACAAGAATCAGTTAAGAGGATAAAAAAAAGTTCTAAGGACTAGAAAGAGATATTATTTGGATAAACAACCCCACAAACTACATTTCTACTATGGTGTAAAGTACAACTGCCCTCATTCCAGCCTAATAATAACACAACCAGTTCTCCTACTTATCACTATATGCTATACACCGATTGGCTTATCTGTGGAAGCAACATGCATTGTGCAGTACTGCTATTGAGGCACCCCTGTAACAGCAGGTTACCATATGGAAATAGGAAACCCAGTCTCAGCAAATTAGTTAAGCAGCTGATTACTAGAGAACAGGACTAAATAATAAGTCCAGCGCAATCATCTCTCTCACTCTCTCCCGCTAATTAAATCCTATAGATTGTGACATCAGGACTCAACGACTGTCAGCGACCAAGAGACAAGATCAAGCTGAACTTCAACAGCTCGTTTCTAGAAAATAGGACTTCTGATTAAAATAAAAGAAAGGTAAAATAGCTCAGCAAGAATTAGCCAAGACGTTTTAGCCAAGGTTCTTTTTTTCATACAATTGTCAATAAACCAGCTACAACGTTCCTCAAGGTGAGTTTTTTTTTTTTATATAAAAAAAAGTCTATTACGGAACAGCAGCATGTAGTATAGAGTGAAATGACTTCTAAAATTGTATATATTAAACACATGATTAAAGCTTAAATTTGTACTTTATGCAGAACAGTGAAGTTCCAAAACACTCACCCTACTATAGCCTTTTACCATTAAAGGGACACTATACTGGCAATTTCATGTAGCTTGCATCTGCAACTAATATTCACAGGAAGGGGAGATTGCGTATCCCTACCTCCCTGTGAATTACAGAACTACTGAGTGCGGGAGGTACATTTAACTCTGGAACCTAGGTGTTCTATTATTTATAGGGAGGTGGGAATAAGCACGCTCATCTCCCTATAAATAATAGATGCAAGGTACAGATGAAATTGCAGGTTTAGTGTCCCCTTAAGCATGCTTCTTAAATGGAAATAGCTAGGGAAACAATACTATTGTATTGCAACACAGAAAGGAAGGGTACATTTTCACAACTGTGATTTTTTTGTACCATGATAACAGTATGATGGTGTGTAAGTAATTCCTTCCCCCCCCCAACAACACTTACTGGGATAGGGATTGCTGTGGGAGCTGGAACATTTTGACTGTAGAGATGCACAGGCACTGGAATATACACAGGAACAGGAATAGGCACTGGGACATACTTTGTATTTGTTTCCTGATTTGTTTCTTCCTCTAAAAAAGACAAAATGTAAAATACAAACTGTGCTCTACTTCAAAATATCTTTCAAATACCACTTTAGGAACAGGATAAGCATGTATGGCACACATATCCCCAACATACCCCCCCCCCCCCCCCAACCCCCCCCCCCCCCCGTCCTAAATGCCAGCACAGTCCTGCAGTTTTCTGGCATCTCATGTAGCCTGTCCCTGAGTTAATATATTTTGGAGTAAAGTAACAACACTTAACTTAAGCACTGAGCAGTGATGTACATCTGGATCCCAAATTATGTACAAAGGGAGTACCAGAAGTTGGAACAAATTTTACTTATTGTTCCTTAGAGATTCTCTTTTACGCCAGAAGGACAATCCTTACTTGGATGGCCCCTACCTCCCCTAAACTCAATAACTGGAAGGTAATGTTAAAGAATATGCTCCCCCATTTGAGACTAATATACCTTAACAGTGGCTGCCTTGGGAAATTCCACTCTGGTCCTCATGTTGTAGCCATTTGATTATAAAATATATGAAGTGAGGGAGGAGTGTTTCAAAAGAAAGGTAATGTGAGAATGGGGCTAGTATCTCTGATGTGCCTTAGACACTCGTGTGTCCAAGTTGAAAGAATATTAACTGACTGTTAAAGGGCATGTCCACTCTAAAATAGTTTTTATATAATGTAGGGCACCCCTGCCCAAACCCAACCGCTGTCTCAGAATGTAAAAAAAAAAAAAAGGGGGGGATTTAGAACATACTTAAAGCCCCTCGAGCCTCCGGTGCACTGATTGGGCTCCCTGCTTTCCAGAACTTGCAAGCAAGGGCCAGACTGGCGCCGCGTGAACGAAGAGCTGTTAGTAGCAGTTAGTTTTTTTTAACAAAATGACACAGCGGTTGGGGGCGGGCAGGGATGCCCTACATTACAGAGGACAAGGAGGAGGCAGAAACCTTTTAGATAGTAAGACAAATACTACTCTTTCCTAGACTTTGGACAAGCACTGCATAAGGAGCAGAGATTTTAGGTAAGAATTTTTTTTTACATTATACAGAGGGGCCAGTAGTGGGTTACATTTTTGTTTGGGGGGTGGAAATGCCCTTTAAGTGAAGGTTTAAAATTATCCATAAAACAGATACAATGCTATGACTGTACATTTTTTTTATCCCATGCTCCAAGTTAAACCTTCCCCCACAAGTGATAAAATATACTAATAATGTAAAAAAAATGTTCAGTATGATATAGCTGAATTTAAATCTATGTTACCCTGCTGTACAAAAGTGTAAAATTTTTACCTTAATACCATTGGATCTATAAATAAACTTCAGTTAAAAAAAACAAGTCTTAAGGGATGTCTGCATGTCCTCTGACATGTCCTTTTGGTGAACAATTCCCCAGGAAGTGTATGGCCCGTTAATGTATTTATACAGTTATCACGCAAGCGCCTTTTCTCTAGTGTGCTTAATTGTAACTTATCCAATATGTCTTAATATCCAAGCTTCCCCATTCCCTTTATTATTTCAGTTGCCTTTAAACCACGCCAAATACCAGGTAAAATGATGAATCTTAGATGGGACCATACGTGTCTGGAAATCTATGAATCTTAGATGGAACCATATCAGTCTAGCAAATCTATGAATCTTAGCAGAGCAGGATTATCCACAAGGCAACCCAAGGCACCTGCCTAGGGCCCAGAAAACTTCTAGGAGCCCAGCTTCAGAAGCAGTAACAAAAAAACAGTACATACAATATATGTAGCAAAAAAATGGGCCCTAAATGATGCCATTGCCTTGGGCTCCATATGATCTTAATCCATCTCTGAATCTTAGATGGAACCATACCTGTCTGGCAAGTCTTTGTCTGCATATGAGGTTTGCAGTAAGTGGCCTTTGTCATGGATAATGGTTTACACAGAACAGCTTTGTTTTTCATGTCTTTTGACATTGCAGGAGAAGATGAACTTCCCTGCAGGTAAAAAAAATCCATATTTCATTTAACTTCACTTCTTTAATATATATATAAAACATCTGAATCACAGATCACATTTAACAAACTTTAGTGTGCAATATAAACATTTAAAAAACTGACTTACCTGAACTCTTGTTCGCAAAGTTTGAGAACCCTGATCTGTAAATAAAAAGCATTCTTTCAGTGTCCTCAATAAGATGCAAATTACTAACTTGACAGACTGACTTGACAAACTGAAACTTTTATATCAATTTACGTAGCATTTTTCTTTCATTGGGGGGTGGGTGGCAATTAAGGTTTTATTTAATAAAGTGTGGAGGCAATGATTCCTCCTTTCAAACATCCAGAGCGCAAAAGTTTGAGCATGACTGTGGAGGCTGCACACTTTAAATTTAATTGCTCTGTTGTGCAATGCAGCAGTTTTGTGAAATGTACAATAAGTTAAGTTTAGGAAACATACCGTAATGCATGTTTTCAGGACCCCTTTGAGTTGACATGTTAGGTTCATTTTGCTGGCTATAAAACCTCAGTAAGCACTGCTGATCACAAAAGTGTTTTATTAATCCCCGCCACTGCACTTTTTCTTTTAGTGTTCCTTGTGTTTTACAGCAATCACACCTTGCAGCCTAATAAGAAATGAAAAACCAAAGTGCTAAATAACCCAACAGATAATAGAATTTTATATAAAACTACAAAGACCCCAAAGCACATTATTAAGCTTGATAACTATTTCCTTTATTTTCTCTAATATATCAAATATTTTTGTTTTCAGTAGCTCATTTTTTGCTAGAATTTATAGAAAACTGCGAAGCTTATTTAACGGGAGGTGCAAAGTTTTGTCTGTGCTGTTAATCTTTAGTAACCAATTCAATGTTATCAAATGTTTTCCAATTGCAGTAGAAAAGGGTGTCATCTGACTGGCTGCTGCAAATAACCAGCACAGGGAAATTTTTGCACCTCTTTTAAATAAGTTTATTTGTTTTGTTCACAACTGACATTATCAAGTGATACAAAAAAAAAAGCTATTAGGTAGAATAAACGGACTAGCGGTCCCGACCTGAATGTCCCTCCATTCAACTGCAAGGAGGTTACAGGTTTAACATGGTTTTATAGATGAACATTTCTAATATGGTTTGCCAATACACATTACTGTTTATCATCCTGAAACCTTACCTTATAATACCACTCCTGAAATTTTTTACTACATTCATCTCCACAGAAGTCTCTTATCATACCATCAAACTCTTTGGTAGCCCCTCTCTTACACATCTGAAAGCAGTAGTTGCAAGTCACACATTTTAATCCCAATCGTCTTGCAAAGTCTTGTTTATAAAGTAGTTTACAACCTAAAGAGATCACATTCAATTTTAACAAAACACAGATTGGTATAAATTGTAACATTTACACTGAAAATACAATGCCCATGATTAAAGGGTATGTCCACCCTAAAAATAACTTTTCCATAGTGTAGACATCCACCTCCCAACCCTAACCACTTCATTCCCATGGCCATGGCCTCTAATGATACTTCTGCGAACAATGTTTGAGAGGAAGACAAATCACAGATCTGGCTGCCGGCTATTGAGAAAGCCGAAGGAACATGGTCTGGTAAGTTAGATTCTGGGCATTTTTTTTCTATTAAACCATGTGGTTATGGTTGGGAGGGGAGCAGCTACACTACAGAAAGGAATTTTATTTAGATAAATGCAGTGAAGAGAGGAGGGATCCGGAAAGTGGGAGGGAGGGTTGAAAGGGCTCCCCTGTGCATGCCAGAGTCCTCTAGGAGGACAGGGAAGAAGCAGATACCTTGTCAAACACAAGAAGGCTCCTACTCTTCAGTTTCCTGGACTTTAGATAGACACTGCAGTAGAACCATTTGGAGCAGAGGTTTAAGGTAAGGATTTAATTGTTTAATTATAAATAAAACACAGTAAGAAATAATCAGTGCTATGTCTAACCCTTGCTGTGGTGTTGACCAGCTGCTAGAAACACCCTGGTTCCAGCACTTAACCCACATTCTTGAGTTGACCAGCTGCTAGAAATGACAAAAAGCCATTATTTGTACACAAAAAAAAGGGAGCATTGCCAGCGCAGTTTGCCATTAATAATAATTTAAACAACAATGAGGTGTGGTATTAGTGTGGTACTAACACCTCATTGTTGTTTAAATTATTTTTAAAGTATATTTTAAAATGTACTGTTTAATACGAGGAAACACCAAGTTTTCAAACTGAATGGAAAATGTGTGCTGCTTTTTTTATAGAATATTTTGAAGGGCTGATGCAATAAGTGTGCAAAAGTCTGCAGTAACTAAAAAGATGTCTTCAAACTGCAATAACCCATTAACAATATTGCATTTAATTAGTTGCTGCAGATTAATAGAACGGGAAAATTTAGCACCTATTACTGCATCAGCCCATGTACATGTACGCAAATCTATGGGTGTGCTTTACCTTAAATGGACACTAAACAGATTTTATTTAGTAAAGGAAATTTGTAGCTATTATTAACAGGGAGGTAAGAATGCTTATTCCCACCACCCTGGGAATAATAGAACGCCCGGGTAACAGTGATACACTAACCATAGCTTTTTCACTCACCGGCTATAAGAAAGACTAATCTCACGCCTTCCTCTCGCGTTGTTTGAAGGAAGGCACGAGATTTATCTTTTTTTATAGCCGGTGCGCGTGATGATGCATTGGCGGGTGCACATGAAACGGCTGTGATGTTACTTGGCAAGGGAAATAATGTACATTTGGACAATCTCATGGGGACAGTCCCAAAAACGTGAAAGTGGAACAGGAATCCAGCAAGATTTAAGCAGTAAAGGTAAGGTATGGGAGGCTATTACAACCAAACCCTCCCCCCCCAAACCTTTATATTTATAAGGCCACAGCTATCCAGTAAGCTACAGTTATTTTTACAGTGTACATTTCCTTTAGGTGCCATTACTGAAGCTTCATTAGGGGATCCTCCTCTTCAATACATGTATAGCAACAAAGGATGCTTCTACCAGCTGGTGAAGGATCGTGCTGTGCAAGTAATATTAAAAGCATTTTTGTGCGTGAGGATGGCTTTTACCTTTAAATATGAACTATTCTTAAGTTTAAGGCAGCAATCTTAAAGGCTGGAGTACTTCCTTATCTTATCCCAAAATGTAGTATTTAGGTCTCATTGTCCTTCAAATGAAGACAGCATGGATAATTTATAAAGGTTTGAATAAACGCACAATGTGTGCACCGAGCCACGCTCCTGTGTATGAACCTTTAAAGGGCATGCTGGCATTCCATTATGTAAAGGACCCCTACAAACCTTGAGACCACAATTCTACCTTTTTCCACCAGGGTTGTTGAAGCAAGATATTCCTCCCAAACTTTGCTGGCAGAGGAATGACTGTTTCATGCCTCCTTTTAAAAACTCATTGAGTTTGCACTGCTGCAGAGAAGGTGCATTGAAAAGCAGCCATTCGTCATTGGTAAAGATATCATGTCACCGGCAGCTGCTACAAGTAACAACAGCACACAGGGAAGACTGCTGAGATTGGAAGGAATATCTCGCTTCAAAAGCAAGTAGTAAAAATAGTATCATAGACATGGGGTCCTTTACCTAAGTAACATTGGTATTTGGGGGAGCATGTGAGTATAATAGCTCTGTGTGGGAGCGGATTTCTAAATTTTTACTAAAACGAAGTTAAGGTTTTGGGGGGTTATCTACATTATATCAGTTTTTGAAAAGAGGGGTGAACAGTCCCTTTAATGCAACTTCTAAAACTATTGATTCTTCCCACTTAATAACATTCTCTGCCATTAAATGCATTAAATGTCCTTTTTCCCTTTAGTATTTTACATACCTTCGCTACAGAATGGCTTTTTAACCCCAGAGAATTTCATAGTATCGTGCAAAGTCTTCTCCTCCTGACAGTATTCACAGTACGTAACTATGCAATGTAGTTTCTTGTAGTCATCACAACAATTGGAACTACAAAACTGATGAACTTTATTCTGTATGCAAAAAACAATGACAAAATTAAACCACCCATTACAATTTGCTGATCGTTTCAATAAAAAAAAAAATTAATGAAAATTGAAGCGGGGCAGGTAGTTCCCCTAACAGTGTACCTATTCACATGTACACATAAATAAAACACAATAGAAAATGTAGAGATTGTAAAATGACCAGGCAAACATGCAGGCAGACGTGTTGCTAAAGTGGTTAAGCTTAAATTAAATTACCAAATTACCAAATATTTCGGGTTGAAAATCCTTTACACTTCTGCCTGGAGCCGGTTTGCTAATCTCTACTTTTTTTTTTAATTGTGCATTAATGGAAAGTTTATAAACACACTAATAGAATTGTAATAGGGATCTCTGAGCATTCCCTGGCTCTACAATAACAGAAGGTGCAGGATGGACATCACTGAATTAAAACATTAAAAGACTTTTTAGTTTAATTTAACAGTGAACACACAAAAGAAAATAGTTGTATGGAAGACCAGTGGAATTGTCAACAATTTCTCTAATGAACGCCAGCTGAGTTTAGTAAAAAATTATGCTATAGCAACATTTACCAGTTACGGTAATTCATAAGCAATAAGACAATACAACAAATTTATTAATTGGAAAACAAATTACCTCCCATTCCAGGGTTTCTGGTTTCGAGGAGAAATGATTTTTACAGTAGCTGCATTTTAATTGGATATCACTACTGGCATGCTGACCATTTGTAGAAGACTGCATACTTAGTGTCTGGTAAGAAAAGTAAAACATGTTTACATTTCTATTCATTTACTTGACCTAACCATGTATATACCACATACAGCGATGTTATCACAATAAATCCTGGTTTTACCAGGATAACAAATGCTGTGTTACAAGCAAAATAACTAAAAAAAAACTTTAAAATAAAAATGAAACACTTACACCAGGCTATGCAATACTGGACGTAAATGTTATTACTTCCGGTATTGCATCGCTGGATTGTGGAAAGGTAAGATGCTGGTGACAGCGCTCTTTTAAAGACCCAATACAACCCCATGTTAAGTTTTGCGCTACAAGGTAGTTCAAAATGTAACTAATGGGAAATTGCATTGAGTGCACTGCGCTATTTCCAGATAAATTTGGAAATGGTACAAAGGCCTAAATTCATTTAACCCATGTTAGATCAGGTTAATGTGGGTTTTACCCTAATTGGAGGGATACTGAATCTCCCTGGTGTTCAGGGACTGGCAACTTTTAGCATTCGTTTTCATTTAAAACTAATATATCCGATTATATTATTCCAAACACTGAATGACTCATTTTGCATTTCTTGAAGCTACATCACCATACATTTCAAAGATAAATGACAATAAAATATGCTTGTGAAGGTTCTCATTCATCCAGGCCATGGTATATCTGTTGTATTCAATTAGATCAACTGGACTTGAAGTTTAGTTCTTGAAGACGTTTCGCTAGTCATCCGACTGGCTTTCTCAATTCAGAATGACTTGTACAATAATCTGTGGCAATTATGTACCCTGGAAAATCCCAATTAGCATATCACAGCCAAGTGTTAAGGGCGTGATTAGATAGTGGCTAAGAGGTGTTATAGGAACGCCCAGAGTTAGGTGTCAAAACAGCATTGTACATGGCAGACAGATGGTGTCGAACCCCCCCACCTCTATTTAGGCTTGGTTTCTTTATTTAGCCACTATCTAATCCCGCCCTTAACACTTGGCTGTGATATGCTAATTGGGATTTTCCAGGGTACATAATTGCCACAGATTCTTGTACAAGTCATTCTGAATTGAGAAAGCCAGTCGGATAACTAGCGAAAGGTCTTCAAGAACTAAACTTCAAGTCCAGTTGATCTAATTGAATACAACAGATAGACAATAAAATATGTATTCAAACATGTTATTCTGGATGGAAGGTATCAAACAACAAAAATTATAATTTTGAAATTAACTGTTGTATACCGTATATACTTGAGTATAAACCGAGATTTTCAGGCTAAATAAATGGCCTGAAAATTGAGTCTCTGTTTATACTCGAATCATACACTTACCTGCTCAGCCGCATGTTCTGCATCCTCTCCTGGCTGACGTCAATACTCGGTGCCGGGAAGTGGAGCCGGCGCCGAGTAGTGACGTCAGCCAGCAGAGAAATGTGGAGCATGCGGCCACTGGAGCAGAGAAGAGGATCCAGAGCAGCCTGCAGGGGAACCGGAGCAGGTAGGAGAAGGCATCTGTGTAGACTAAGAACGGGAGGGGGGGGTTAAAGTAATTTCTACAGTGGAAGTTCCTTGCCACTGCAGATGTTTGGAAACTACAACTCCCAGCAAATTAAGCATGCTGGGAGTTGTAGTTTCCAAACATCTTTTGTTGCCTTTTAAATGCACAGAAGAATTACCATACAGTAATAGCCAAATACAGTATGGCTATTACTGTATGGAACTTCTGCTGTCCATTTAAAGGGCAACTAAAGCCTAAAAACAATACAGAATCAGAAGGAGGGTGGTGTCTATTGTTGCCTTCCAATTCTGTATTATTGAGGCTTTAGTTGCCCTTTAAATGGACAGGAGAATTCCCATACAGTAATAGCCATACTGGATTTGGCTATTACTGTATGGGACTACTGTATGGGAATTCTGCTGTCCATTTAACGGGGAACTAAAGCCTCAAAACAATACAGAATCAGAAGGCAGTTGTGGTCCTATTTTCTACCCTCGGTTTAAACTCGAGTAAATCACTTTTACTTCTTTTTAGTGATCAATAAATTTTTATTGAGTTTTCAGTTTTTTCACTTAACATTGTTAAATCATAACAGTAAACAATAATATAAACGGGAAATAATACAGTACTTGTACATGGTGTATAAAAACATAAGGGTATGCATGAATGGGGTACAGTCATGAGTATTATGATATATATTAGATTTCTTTTCCACAGTCCACATTTCTCCCTTGTTATTCCTTATTTATCTAGCTTCAACACATTTATTTTACCTAGTTTTTTTCTCCCCTAGATTTTCCCATATTTACCCGCAATTTTAACAGGAGTGTGTCTATCGGGCATATACACATACTGTCTAGTTGGATTGCTGCTGACAGTCCTTATCGTTTCCATATTGGTTTTTCGATTTGCTTTTACCTAGATTTTCTCTATTAGGTTTTCTCTGGTATTCCTATCGATTCAACTAAGATGTTTCCATCAGGCGTTGATTTATATAGTTTGATTAATTTACAATCTACAATCATTATCACATACACTTTTGTTTGTGTATTTGAGTGAGTTGAATGCTTCGACCGTCTGCCCCTTACTGTATTCTTGGCTATTCCCTCATCCAGTCTGGTAGGTGGGAGGCGTAATCGCTATAGAGCCAGGCGGACCAGCATTTATTGAAAATTGGTATTGAATCTTTTAGCACATGAAATAGTCTTTCGTTAATGCATATATCGTTTAACCTTTCTATGAATCTGTTGGTTGAGATATCTGTTGTCCTCCATTGTGCCCCAATAAGGATTTTCGCGGCTAACATTGCGTATTGTACGAATTTATTACCGTTTTTGTTGAGGGTGTCAACAGGTTTGCCTAGTAGGGCTATTTCTGGGTCCATCTGTATATCAGTCATTAAGACCTCCGTTAAAATTTTAAATATATTTTCCCAGTAGTTTGCGGCTTTGGGGCACAGCCACCAAATATGATACATATCGCCTAGCTGGTTGCATCCTCTGAAACATCACAGGCTTATTGTTGGATATATTTTGTTTAGGAATGTTGGTACCCTATATGTGCGGTATAGTACTTTAAGTGAGGTTTCTCTCAGGGCGATGTTTAACTGCCTTTGTTGATTGTTGCGAACGTGTCTGTCCATTGGGATTCCTCTCGGGCTTTTTGGATATTGTGTTCCCATTTCTGCATACAGTTGAGTTTCTTGGTCGGGGGGGGGGGGGGGGGTTTACTTCTTTTTAAAGGTAAAAGAAGGTGCCTCGGTTTATACTCAGGTCAGTTTATACTCTTGTATACACAGTACTTGGAAGAATATCATTTTAGATCTGAAATGTTATGAAAATATTGTTTGGCTGACTGCAGATGGTGCTACTGTAGAGGGACACAAATTCTAGGGTGTCTATCAACATTTTTATACTTAAAATAGCCATATAGGACAGGGGATGTGTCATTTTGCATAGATTAAGAAATCCTACATGCATGTTATAAACACATAGTTTTAAGATTTTGTCTACCTCGTGTAGCATACACAAATACACATTTACAAACCTGAAACTTCGCTACACAGGCAGAGCTGCAGAAGTTATACAGTTTCCCATCAGGCATTGTGGCTTGATACTGAGGTAAGGAGTTTCTTTTACAAAAATGACATGTGATCCCAGCATCTGTATTTAAAACAAAGGAAACAAAATTTGCTTTCCTGACCATAAAAATATTTTAATAGAAATCAGATTAAGCACCAGCTTTGTTAATGCTTTTTATTTTACCTCAACATAACAACAAGGGAAGACCAGCACACCATTCATAAATTTCTCGCTGCTGGTTGAGTGTACCAACAACATATTAATAAATCCATAAACTGCAAACACCACGGCACGTAAGTCTTGACAGTACCATTGCTTAAGTCAATATTTTGATGCTTCAGCCTTACAAATGAACGGTATCTTAAGTCGTACTCCAAGGTGAATTTAAGTGTTAAATTATAAATCAAACATCAAAAACCCAACTTACCCAAAAACGTTGTATTTTTGAGGTTTGGTTTATAATAAAACACTTAAATTCACCAGATACCGTTCATTTTGGATACTTAGCTTCACTTGGAAGTGGGAAGCCTTTCTGGAAGTCAGCACCCACGTCGGCTTGTGTGCATAAGGACTTTGTGTATACTGCAAGTTCAGCCTTACAAAACATTTTCATTGAGGGAAGCAGACAATATGTATGTACAGTTCATTTTTAAAGCACTGCTTGGGGATGTAGCAAGTATAAACAAAGCCGTACTCAAATGTAAATTTACATTGAAAGGTATATTTTACCAATAAAAAGCCCACAAACTCATATTGTAAACTCAGCAAGATTTAGCTCTCCCACACCCCACACCCCTAAATGCCAGATTTCTAACTTTCTGTGATTGGCTGACTCAGCCAATCACAGATGCGGGTGCCGGGCCAGACCCTATTGCCACTCCATTCCCGGAAGTAGCAGTAGAGACAACAAAAGGTGGTTAAAGTCTATTTCTGGCACAATTTTTAAAGTTATTCACCTGGTGTTTAGGGTTAGGGGGGCCCCTACACTACAGAATTAGATTTGGGGGTAAATTACCAAAATTGATCAAAAATGCAGAACAGCCATAGACATTTAAAGTGCTGGTTTTACAATAAAATTGATTTCAAAGAATCATTACGAAAATATATAGGGTTTCTGATATGCAAGAGAGTGTGTGTAGACCGGCCACTTCTTGATTGATTTTTAGAAAAAAGCATCTTTTAGCTGGGTGTTCTGCCCGGCTTATTTAACTGCCCACATGGATAGCAGAACCACTGCCTGCCACAATCTAATTCAGCTAGAATCTGTAGAGGCAAAAGCAGCTGAAAGTACTTGCAGTCTCACACTCTCAGTTCTGCCAGTAACTGCAACATTGTATTGTGCTATTCAGCACCTGGAGCCTGCAAAAGGTCTGTTTGTCCGCCCATCAGACAGACACACATGGCCGTCCGTATGTCTGCCTGTCTAGATCAACAGTAATGTGTTGCGTGTTGCTAAAAGACACTGGGGAGGAACACTGATTGAAGGGAAAGTTTAGCAGAAAATATTTTTAACTTTCTTAGTTTGTATTATGCATACCGAGTTATTCTACATATTCTCTTCCATTTTGAAAAATCAGTTAAATTTATCCCCCTTGCTATTCCCTGCTGTTTAGTGAGCCGACATTTCAGGCATTCTTGCCAGGATGCACCACTTCCTTGAAATGTTCCTAACAGTAATTTCTACTGATTGGCAAGATGAGTCAAACATGCTCAGATCTCTACTGAGCAACTTAAGCAAGAACATAATGGTCTCTTTTAGGGGTCCTACAAACAGGAAGTCAGTATTTCGGAAACATTTATCTATAAGCAGACAAAATGCTGAATGGGCAGGGTAAGGTAATTGGGATGGAAAAATACTGCTCTTTTTTCTAAAAAAGCATATGTATTTGCACTGAACTTCCCCTTTAACTACTAAAAGTAGTGCACATCTCATTTTCCCTACAATCAAATTTCCCCGTCCCTCCCAACCCGGCTGGTAAAAAATTCTTGCAAAAACAGTATAACAATCTGATGTTTGCTGTAAATTAAAAGCCATATCTAAATTAGCAAAAATGCTATAGTAAAAAGGTCCATATGGAGAATTTACTTAATTCAGAACTTCAATTTTACTCTTTCGAGTTCTAATAGTGACATAAGTATGTCCTAAGACACTTAAAGGAACTGTAAACTCAATATTTGAAGTCTTTGCCCTCCATTTGTATTATCCTCAGGGAGGAGAGAACGCTTATTCTCACCTCCCTGTGAATAATATTTTGCTCAGGGGACCGGGAACTTACCTTGGCTCCACTGCACTCGCAGCCGATTCTTCCCTGAACAGCTGTTCTCCCCCGATCGCGCGCCCTATCTTTTGTATTGGCGCCAAGATAGGGCGCGCGGTCAGGACAGAGCGACTGTCAGTGAAGGAGCAGCTGCGAGTGGAGCGGAGCGAAGGTAAGTTCCCGGTCCCCTGAGCAAAATATTATTCACAGGGAGGTAAGAATAAGCGTTCTCACCTCCCTGTGAATAATACAAACAGAGAGCAAAGACTTCAAATATTTGATTATATGGGTTTACAGTTCCTTTAAACAAGAGGACTGCCACAACACACGTACAAAAAAATTTGCAATTTATTCAGTTTTCACTAAGATCCACAGAGTAGAAACCCCAAAAAAAGAGGTTTTACAGACCCCACAGCTATAAACTTAAGGTATTTTTAGAATAGATATATTTGGTAGAATGTACACTTTATTTTTGCCCTATTGCATACTAGGAATGTGTATGTAGTATTTAGCATGTCATATCCCTTTGGGTCTCGAGTGATCCAAGTAACAGCACGTTTGAATGACTCAAATTAAAAATGCCTGAACTGGGGGCAAAACTACTTAATCTCTGAATGAATTGATAAGCGTTTGTGCCTAGCTTAAGGCAACACTAAGACAAGACTTGTAAATGTTTGTTTTTGACTAAATAGAGAAAAATTGAAATGAAGCAAGAGTCTGCATGTAGCATCTAACTGTTTTTAATGTCAAGTATTAAATTAGACCTCCTATGCACTGGCTTGCAATGCTCAACTGCACCAAAATGTCCCATGAAGGTTGTTTAAAATACATGACTTAGCTTAATTACCAAATGTCTTTTTAAAGTCTATCATTGCCATTCTAGTTATTTTAAATTATAGATAATTTCAACCCCTTTAAAATTACTTCTAACCTCTCCTTCCCAACATAATGGTTAAGACATGTTCAATGTACTTCTCCTACAAAATAACAAAAAAAAGTGGTACAACGAGGAAATACAAAGCTTGCTGTAATAAAAATTTGTAAAGTGCAACATTTTAATTCAGAGGTTTTTGGTTACACTCATACAAATAAACATGTCAGTGCAACGTATGTTTGGGCACTGTACAATATATAGTGTATAATGGCCTGCTTTACAATGGAGCAATAGTGGAATATATCCTTATAAGAATCACTCAGCTACGTAGCAGAGTGATTTTTATAAGAATATATCCCACTAAGAATCACTCAGCTACGTAGCAGAGTGATTTTTATAAGAATATATCCCACTGTTGCACCCTTTACATTTCCTGTTCTCCCTTCACTAAATAACTACACTAAATAAAAGGTAATCCCCCCATGTCAAGCGTTGCAATAAATAAGGTTAATGAACTCACCAAACTAACATGTAATTAAGATCCTTCTCTCAGCTTGTTGCTTTGAAATTCTCCTGCCTGACGTTGCAGCCGAAACTAAGCAGAGTTTCCAGGTCATCGATCGGACAACTTCCTCTGCAAGCCCTGCTTAATTTCGGCAGACAGGAGGATAACAAAGCCGCATCCTCTGAGAGGAGAATCTCTTTTACAAGTTAACGTCCAGAGTATTCATTAACCATATTAATTTAAGGGTTATAGGATATTATACTGTAAGAGGCACATTTTCCCAAATCATTCTAAATCTATATATTCCCTCCAAAAATCTGAACATATCTAAAATGGTATTATAGTTTGTGCCGATGTATTTCACAGGAGTTAGCAGGCAAGGACAGCTATTCAGCCTTTAAATTATAGTTATGTATGATGGGAAAACTTGTAAGTGCAGCTAAAATATATCTGGTGTTCATATTAAGACTATATATATACGGTTTTACACTGCATAGATTAGTTTATTAATACAATTAAAGGGAAAGAGGTCATTTCCATGGTAGCCCTTCCAAAATGCTTTACCTAATAAAAAAGACTTTTATGGCATTCCACAAGCTAAATGCAAAACTAGAGAGCCAACCACAAGTTGCGGCTTTATTGAGCCATCATCAGTGCAGTGTAAACCTCTGGTTTTGCAGTGTGAAGCGCCCATCAACAGACGTCACTAATAAATTAAATAAGATAGGGAGAGAATTAGGCTTTGCAAGGAACACTTAAGTAAATATATTACATTGCATAGATCCAGATTAGTTTATCAATAAAATTAGAGACACTAAAGTGAATATATTAAATAGCTGGCTGGGGGGAGGGGGGGTCGTCTGTAATTCACAGGGCGGTAGGATAGCTGCTTTAAAACAGCTGATCGGTGGGATGTCCCAATGACCCTCCTATATTTTGAGCATGTGCCTATATTCTGAGATAGGAGGGACGCTAAGCCGGGCCACCCATCAGCTGATTAGAAGAAGCAAGCACTTGCAGGTAAGTGTAAAGCTATGCAATTTTTGTTCTATTACAAATAGTGAGGTAGGAATAAGCTTTCCTTCCTCCCTGGAAATTATACATGCAAGTGCTAGCTACTTAATATATCCACTTTAGCGTCCCTCACATTGTGAAAAACAGTTTTAATCTTCTGTCAAGAGAAACAAGTATGAATATAATTACATGGTTATGTATATTCTACTTATGGAAAAAAATTAAATGTTCATAAATACTGTATATCTATTTTTGTGACCATGCTTTTTTTATTCACATATAAATATAAATACATGAACATGTTGGCTAAGGAATTACTTAAGGCACAAAACAAAGGAGAAGGCATCGTAACTTGAGCATAGATTTAGGTCCGCACACTGGGTACTATTACATAAGGGGAGGGGTGCTTTGAGGGGGATAACTAAAGTATAATTTTCCTTTAAATTGACTTGTGTTTGCAAAGATGCTGTTACATGCTCATATTTGTCATGCCATTTTTTTTTAAATATCCTTTTTAAACTAAAATTAAACTGATCATTTTTTTTTTTTTAATATTCGCAAGGCATTTTCTTTTATGTGAAAGAAAAAAAAAAAAAAAAAAAAAGAAGTACATTCTGCTTGTGGACGTGTATTAAAAAATAAGCATGGAAGAGACCCAAATGTATGTCTAGCATTTTAACACAACACAATCTGATGATTTTTAATTTGGTATATCCACCAGTTATTCTCAAAATAAAGATGACAACCCTAAGACTACAAGTCTAAAATACTACAATATCTGGGTTGCCAAGAGTTTTCCGTATTATTGTCATTCAATAAAATGTTCTACTACAATTTATTTATAAAGTCATTTCTGCTTAAACCAACTTCACACAAACTGCTTTACTAAAATTTGGTGATGAATTGCAACTAATTGCAATCTACACATGCACTTACTCTGACTTGGAGGCTTTGCAAATTTAGCCTTGTGATTGTTCATGCATGCCGTAGAACAATATGGCTCAATGATGCCGTTCGATCCAATGCACTGGGTCATATCAAAACACCTGCACTGAGCTTTGCATCCCGTACAACTTGTAAGTTTGCCATGTTTCTAGATAAAACAGATAAAGAAATTAATTTATCTATTTACATCAGAATTAGAAATGGTTTCGCAAGTGACTACAATTCGTAGCTAGCTAGGTTTATTTAGCTATGGGACTAAAGCTATACTGTCAAAACCACTGCAGACCTGTTCTGCATTATGCCTTTCCACATATGCCTTTGGGTTTTACTAGGACCATGGCAGAATAAAAAAGTTTAAGTTATTTATGCCTCATATATGGGTTAAACGTACCAACAACTGTCTGGTTAGCATCATCCTCCTAAGTTTTTAAAGTATACAGTTAATATGACACTAATGCTAAAAACTTAACAAATACATTGTTTTACAAGTGCCTTTCCCCTGCAAAATAAATATTTATAACATTAACGAGTGAAGAATCTGCCCTCTACAGCTCTAAACGATTTGTTCTAATCCAGACTTTTACATTGTAATCTAAGTGTAGACTACAGACATGTGAAGTCACAAGCGCGACTAAAGAGACTACCTACACATCGTCAAAGCAAATTTACAGTTTTTGTGCCTAAAAACATTCAATTTCAGTTTTAGTAGATATTTATACTACTATTTAGACAGGATGAATTTGAAAAAAACATTTACTCCCCTCAGAATGATGCAGGTATAATTGCAAGTAGTAACGAACAAAAAAATGCATGAACATACTAATATCAGACAACACTAACCTGTAATTTGCACTCTCTTGCACATAAAATAAACTTTCAACCTCTATTGACACACAATGCAGGTATTCCGCCAGCTATTCATGACTTTATTGGACTACCTGATCAGTGATAGCACAAGGCTACTCTCATTGGGACCAAAAATTTAAATGCAATAAATACGTTTCCTTAAACAATCTGATGCATACACCCTGTGCAGATATGCTATTAAAGCACCTTCCAAAGTAGGGAGCACCAGCCAAATGCTAGCCAAAAGGGGCAGAGGCTGGCACAAAATCATATTCCAGTTGAAAATAATGTGGAATGAAATCAACAAAAATATTTAAATATGGTCAAAGGATAATGCCAGTAAAATTGCTGTTTTGAGTTGAAAAAAGACAAAGCCATCCAGTTCAACAATTCCTATCCAACAGGGTGATCCAGTGTTTGTTTTTCTAGACTGTTAAAATTTCCCTGCTGTCTTAGGGTTACCAGTTTGAATTTGAATAATGACACAAAGTCAGAAATAGGGTGCCAATACAAAACATTTTACGGTTTTCTATTAGAATTCACCTATAGAGATAGTGTTGTTCATGCATTTTTTTTGCTATAAAATATAAAAAATAGGCTTAGCTGCAAAAATATTTTAAGAATAACTTTGAGAAAATTATATTTTGTTAATATTGGTCTCATTATTGAATGGAAAAAAAAAATTAAAGACATGGCTTAAAGTCATATCTTAAGGCATGAAATCAAAAGTATTTCCCCCTATTAACATTTACACCAGGTTCACAATAATAGGCAAATTTAGCTTTAGTTGATAAGAATAAGGATTTCTATTGCTATATGTAAAAACTGTATATGGAATGAATTGAAAACACCTGCAATGCAACTTTAAGGACCACAGGATGTCACACTTCACAAATAAGTTCAATCTGAAAAATTACATCAATGCACTTTTGTTTAGAAACCTTTTTAAACTTTAATGACAATTGATATAAATCAACATTTACATAAATCAATTTAGGGCCACATAACAATATAACATAGCATGTCAATCTGTAACAAAATATTGTCATAAGCACTAAACAATAAATGGCTTAACCTACAAAGCTTTGAATATAATAAGTGTTCTTTTGTTAAATCATGCAAGTACCAAGACCTACAGGATATTAAACCATGGGCATTTTTAACATTCTTAACTCAAAAGGAACACAAACTTAATAGTAAAAATGAATGACAATTTTGACAAATAAAATACTAACACGTGAAAAAACAATGGCTTAAACAGCAACAAGCTAAAAAAAAATGTACCTTGAATTTAAATAAAAAGAAAGTACATTTCGCTGAATTCCCACCAAACTACATTTATAAACATTTAAAGTAGAGCAGATAACTAATAACATTTAATGGAATTCCCAAAGAAACTGTGATTTTTAAGGGTAGATCAAATAATGCTTACCTAGTTTAATAGACTTCCAGACTTATTTATCTCATTTAATAAAGGGGAAAAAGAATTTACAAAAACAAACATTACATGGCCATTTAATTTAGTGAACATAGGCCATAAGCATTTTTAAAAAATACTACTTCACATTAAAGAAATTTTGGAGAGAAGGCAGTGATTCAGCCCCCTATATTGCTGCATTTATTTTGTGTGAAGGTGTGATTGGGCCTACAACTAACGGCTTGCCTGCTATTGCTATTAGTGAGAATGGAGGTTGGCTATGGTAGGACATCAGCACTTTTGGGGTGCAGTTTTTGTTTTTTCTTTGTAGTTACAGCAACAAAGCAGTAACATACACTGAACCAGGTTGGGCTGGTGACTTATCTTCTAAACTGCTGTATTTATATTTTACTTTTTATCCTCTACCCAGACTGCAGTAAGACATGCTTCTTGCAGATTATGTATTCCCAAGTGCAGGACTGAGGTAAGGCAGAGCCAGACCGACATGGCATTACTAGGGCAAATCCAGGGTTGAGGACCTGTGTCCTATTAAGGGGGAAGGGTGGTTTTGTGCCAAGCTATGGTCCTCTTTTAATGGGCACGTACACCCTTTTTTCACTTGCCGTATAACTTTCTCCTAACTTCTAAGTTTTCATGACCCTTGTTTGTTCTTTCTGCCATTTGTAAACAGTACATTTTATCAATTTCTTTAGTCAAGTCTCACAATTCTTCATATAGGAATGAGTCTAAGCACACTGGAATTTAGTCAGCCCTCAGTCCAATGGGTCAGTGCCTGAGGCGCTTGATTGGAATATTAACAAAAAATGTGGAGCCAGAGTGATTTGCTCTGTTTCATTTACCTTCAGATACCAAAGTTTTCACTTAGGAACACATTTTGAGAAATGCATTGCACAAAGCTGTGCTAAGATCGGGTTCATTTCATTTTCCTCCCCCTTCAGCTCTACAAGATGTTGTTTCTAAAAGTGTAACTATTAAAAGGGGCAATGTTTAAAGGAATAGTTCACTGGAAAACTGAACTATTCCTTTAATGCATTAATTGATGCCCGGGAGGTTAAAGGATATGTACACTGTAAAAATAATTTCCTTTGCCAAGTAACATCAGAGCGTGATAGGCTATAAGTAAGAAATCACACGCCTTCCTCCAAAAAAAACACGAGAGGAAGGCGTGAGATGTCGCTCTTATAGCTGGCACACACTATGACAGTGAAACAGTTGTCATGTTACTTGGCAAAGGAAATAATGTACATTTGGATAATCTCATCGGAGCAGTCCCAAAAATGTGAAAGTGGTGCAGGAAGCCAACATGATTCAAGCAGTAAAACCTTTATATTTCAAACCACAGCTATCCAGTAATCTACAGTTATTTTTACAGTGTAATTTCTGTGGAGCCAGGAATGAAGATAGAAAAGAAACTTAACTTTTGCCGATGCTCAACTGTCACGCTGACAGGTCCTGATCGCTTCCTGGTTCTGTTCAACATGTGCACATGCACACTATATTTGAACAGAACCAGGAAGCAGCCGGGACCTGTCAATGTGACAGCGGAGGATTGCGCAAAAGAGAAGTTTCTTCAATTTTCTATTCCTGGCTCCACTGAAAAACAGAAGGAAGGCATAGCTCCTTAACCCCCCGGTCTTCAATCAATACATTAAAGGAATGGGAACTATTCCTTTAAGGTTATGCAGGT
Source organism: Hymenochirus boettgeri (assembly GCA_019447015.1). Lineage (NCBI taxonomy): Eukaryota > Metazoa > Chordata > Amphibia > Anura > Pipidae > Hymenochirus > Hymenochirus boettgeri. The sequence goes on along the minus strand of CM033470.1, from coordinate 308,364,796 downwards.
AGAATGAAGTCTAAGAGACTGTCGAAAATTGAAAGCAATATTTTGGAGATTGTGGCAGATGAAGAAAAACCTTTTAACAGATTGAGCCTGAACATGTTCATTAAAGCCATGATGTATATCTATATTGAAACCAATGCAGCCTGATTCTAATGTAAATACCAACTTGCCCATAGATATAGTATTAACATCACAATCAAGGGACTTAAGCTGGGTATACTAACATTCTTCTGCTCACTAGCGAGGGGTTTGGCTAGGGTGAATCACTGTCTGACGCAGAAAAAGTTTGCATGACTGTGTGCTAGGTCCATAGGAGGGCTGCACGACTAAACATGTTTTTCCAGCATGTCTGATCCAGATGAAAGAATGGCCGGACATTGGACGCTGCTGCCTGCAAAACCATACAATCTTTCAGGCTGAACGACCGATACACAAATATTGGTCAGTCAAAAAAAATTGGATGATTGGATGCCTTAGACACCGAAAGTGAGTCCGAGAGCTAAAATTTGAGCTAACTGAAATCTATTATGGTGAAACTCCTTCAGATTTGGGAAGACTGAAAAAAAAAAAAAAATGATAAAATGTACTTTTTTTTTTCAAATGACAGGAAAAAACGAACAAAGGAAATGCAAATTTTGAAGAAAGACAAGGTGCGAGGAAAAAAAAAAAAAAAACAGCACACTTTGGCTGAGAAATTGTCGAAACAATGTATTACTTCCTTTCAAAATTCCCACGGCACACCACTTTTAGTAAAGACATCTCTGTTGCGAATGCCCCCTCTTGAGAGTTGCTAGTGTGATTCACCCAGGATGAAAGAGGGGAATTATTTAGAATCATCTGAAATGGTTAAAAGCATTTAATTTTAGATTTAGAAAGGCTCCCTGGCTCCTAGATCTGTCTAAAGATGCCCATACACTTGCAGCTTACCTACCAAATTTCCTGTGACATTCCAGACAAACGACTGGGACACCACTTTTTTTTTTAAAAAACTACTGTAGAGTCTAACAAGTGTGCCCACCTTAGATGCCTTATAATGTCCGTCTATCTACATACTGAACTGCTCTTGACTGTGTAATATAAAGTGCCCCCTTATACCACAGATAAGTAATGCCCAAACACAAACAAAGGTGAACTCAACTGTTCACTTATGATGATGATGTGGAGTACTTTTCATTATATTATGCTAGACTAACTAGGCTATAATAGTCTAAGTAGCTTCACTTAGCCATAGGATTTGTTATTATAAAACAATTAGCACTTGTGTTACTTCTAATATTCAGAAGTAGCAGTTTTAAAACACACATATGAACATTGTTTTCACGTATAAAGCATAGCCTACGTAAATTCACAGGCTTTTATAGCCACCAGGGAACAGATTTTTTTTTTAAATATTGGTACAAATTACAGTTCTTATGGACTTGTAAACAGCTTGTGGTGTGTTACTTGAAAGTTACTTTAATTAAAATTACAAAATCTTTATAAAAGTTTCTGCAACAATATCTCTTTGGATGAAGATGTCACCCTTAAAGGAATAGTTCACACAAAAAGTGAACTTTTCCTTTAAAGTAGTGATTGAAGACCGGGAGGTAAAAGACCTATTCCTTACCTTCCGTTCTTCAATCATTCAACCAGGATTGAAGGTGAGTGCATTTACCTTGCGCACAATCCACCGGTAGCTCCATTGAAAACTGCCGACTGCTTCCAGGTTTAGATTACTATAGAGCGCATTATCGCGCATGCACGCTATAGTGAAACTAAACCAGTAGGCAGTCGGGACTTCAACTGGATCGTGCGCAAGGCAAATATACTTACCTTCGATCCTGGTCGAGTGATTGAGGAACGGAAGGTAAGGAATAGGTCCTTTACCTCCCGGTCTTCAAACACTACTTTAAAGGAATAGTTCACTTTTTGTGTGAACTATTCCTTTAACAGTGGGTATGCACTCGCCATAGCCCAGACGCTCAGTGCTAAAACTCAGGTGCTTGCTTTCATTTTTCTAGTTGAACTAGACCAGTACAAGATAAATCACAGAGCAGAGAAATTGTCAAGACATTACCATCAGAAGTTACACTATTATGTATCATTTGTAGTGGAAATTTATAAAATATTATATCTATATATAGTAAAATACATTTCTTGTAATTGTTAAACTATTTTTAAGAACCAAATATTTCCATAAAGAGATAAAACACGATTGGATTAAAATAACCAATTTATATTCTTTTAGTATAATAACTTGGGATAACTTGTTAAAAAGTTTACCAGCTTAAAATCATTGAGACAGGTTGGGCTGCAAAACCTCTTCCATTGTCCATCAACCATAAGAATATTATTTCCAGCTCCTTTGCTCGGCAAATATTCCCCACAGTGTTCACAACAATTCATGACTAAGCCATTTGCCATTCTGTATCTGTTGAAGCAGTGGTCACTACAAAGTTTGTGTGTCATGTTTTTAAAGCTAACTTCATGGCGAATCTGCAAAAAGAAAAGCAAAATAAGATATGACCATCCATTAAAACCACAGAACAACACTGAACCAGAAGGAAGGACACCTTGATATAGAAACAGTAATCGGCATCTTACCTCATTTTGATACCGGAGCTAGGAAATTTACCTAAATAACATATAGTTTGTGCTTTACTTCACAGCATTTTAGTATTACACAGTTTGGTCAATGACCATTAAGTTCTGCCCATGCTCAGTCCTTGGCTATGGCAGAATCTTGTTACAGTTGGTCACACCCAATAATAATAATCTCTAGCCAATCCTTTTACAGGACAGATAAAGCAAGGAAGCATGTGACTGAGGTCAGGAGGTGTGGTCTGACACTGCACATACACACAGATACTTCATCCAGTGCTTAACAGGCTTACATTTACTTTAATACAATTTATTGACATGGTAATTTATAACTTGTGTTTTTAGGGGGGTTGTTTTTCTGGATTCTGGAGTATAAAAAAATTGGGTTTAGCTCTCCTTTAAAAAATGACAATGTAAGAGGCCTTTATAAAAAAAAAATTAATTAAAAAAAAAACACTCTAAAGGAACGTAAAATTAAGATTTTGAGTAATCATGGCTTTAGGTTGTTTGGTCATAATCCCTCCCAAAATGAAATTTGCTTTTCTACATTTCTGAGGAAAAACTATTGCATTCTATTTATTTCTGCTCAGAATGTTCCACTCAGGTGCCATCCTAAACCTTTGCAGAGTCTGAATATTGTGGGGGTTTCAAGACTTCTGTTAGCAACCACTGGACCAAGCATGAGCACCATGGGCTAAACTAGTTAAACAAAGGATTTTGTTGAACATTACATCCCTTGGTGACCTTCTGTAATTAGGTAAGGCATACACATCTAAGTATTAAATAAGTTACTCGTGTTCCTGTTCACTAAAGATTCCAGTAAATCTGCTAAACCAACCGATGAACATGCTTGTGAAGGTTCTCATTCATCCAGGTCATGGTATATCTGTTGTATTCAATTAGATCAACTGGACTTGAAATGTAGTTCTTGAAGACGTTTCGCTAGTCATCCACTGGCTTTCTCAATTCAGAATGACTTGTACAAAATCTGCGGCAATTATGTACCCTGGAAAATCCCAATTAGCATATCACAGCCAGGTGTTAGGTGTGATTGATAGTGGCTAGAGTGTTTAGGAACGCCCAGAGTAAGGTGTTAAACAGCATTGTACATGGCAGACAGTTGTGTCGAACCCCCCCACCTCTATTTAGGCTGGTTTCTTTATTTTCACATAAGGCCTCCTTAACACCTCTCTTGAACCAGTCACGTTCCTTCGCCAGTATGTTAACATTACAATCTTCAAAGGTATGTCCTTTATCCTTAAGATGCAGATACACGGCTGAGTCCTGACCCGAGGAATTGGCTCTTCTGTGCTGGGCCATACGTTGATGCAGTTGCTGTTAAAACTTGTGGATATCCAGACTGGGCCTTTGTCAAAAGAAGTAGAAGGAAAGAAAAGAACACGAATACCAACAGTGAAGGGGAAAAGCAAGACAGGAGGAAGAACATGGTCATCCCATATGTAGCAGGGGTCTCCGAGAAATTAAGAAGAATTTGCAAAAAACATCGTATCCCTGTCTGCTTTAAACCGAACAACACACTGAGGCAGCAATTGGTACATCCGAAAGACCCAATACCAAAACACAAGAAAAGCGACATCATATATGCAATGCAGTGCAGTGAAGAATGCTCTGATTTGTATGTGGGGGAGACCAAACAGCAACTGCATCAACGTATGGCCCAGCACAGAAGAGCCAATTCCTCGGGTCAGGACTCAGCCGTGTATCTGCATCTTAAGGATAAAGGACATACCTTTGAAGATTGTAATGTTAACATACTGGCGAAGGAACGTGACTGGTTCAAGAGAGGTGTAAGGAGGCCATTTATGTGAAAATAAAGAAACCAAGCCTAAATAGAGGTGGGGGGGTTCGACACCAACTGTCTGCCATGTACAATGCTGTTTTAACACCTACTCTGGGCGTTCCTATAACACCTCTTAGCACTATCTAATCACACCCTTAACACCTGGCTGTGATATGCTAATTGGGATTTTCCAGGGTACATAATTGCCACAGATTTTTGTACAAGTCATTCTGAATTGAGAAAGCCAGTCGGATGACTAGCGAAACGTCTTCAAGAACTACATTTCAAGTCCAGTTGATCTAATTGAATACAACAGATACAACCGATGAACATTTTCCATGCATTCATAAGGATAAATAGGCAAACTTTTAGAGTGCGATGACCCTCAGCCTCCCTTGATAATCTACCCATGTAAGGCCAGATTTAAACTCAAGGCTCCCACCAAGGTGCAGATGTGGGATTAGGTGGATGGTAAGAATATTCTCTGTTGTGCTTTAAGATATCATGAAAGGGATAGGGCAACCACATAAATGATGCATTGCTCTTCTGTCATGCACAAAAATATTTGGTTTTGAACGAATAGAAAGCATTTAACATGTCTTTTAAAGATCACTTACAGTGTATCTGTTGTATTCAATTAGATCAACCGGACTGAATCTGAATTGAGAAAGCCAGTGGAGACTAGCGAAACGTCTTCAAGAACTAAACTTCAAGTCCGGTTGATCTAATTGAATACAACAGATATACCATGACCTGGATGAATGAGAACCTTCACAAGCATCACTTACAGTGCATTTGTAGCTATGTACATGCACTTATAAATTCACACTTACCTCCGTTAATTTGCCACAAATGGTACATCTGGATTTATTCTGATTCTTGGCAGAATTCTGTTTATCTTCATAGACAGACAAACAATAGGTACTACAGAACTCCTGAAAGGACTCGCTTGAATCAACTTGAGCGACAATTGTTCCTTTCATTGTTGTAATATCCCTTAAAAAAAAATAGAGGAATATTCCATTCACATTTATTTACTAAACAAACTTTAAAAGTACCTGGAACAACACACTGAGGCAGAAATTGGTACATCCGAAAGACCCAATACCGAAACACAAGAAAAGCGACATCATATATGGAATGCAGTGCAGTGAAGAATGCTCTGATTTGTATGTGGGGGAGACCAAACAGCAACTGCATCAACGTATGGCCCAGCACAGAAGAGCCAATTCCTCGGGTCAGGACTCAGCCGTGTATCTGCATCTTAAGGATAAAGGACATACCTTTGAAGATTGTAATGTTAAACATACTGCGAAGGAACGTGACTGGTTCAAGAGAGTGTTAAGGAGCCATTTATGTGAAAATAAAGAAACCAAGCCTAAATAGAGTGGGGGGGTTCGACACCAACTGTCTGCCATGTACAATGCTGTTTTAACACCTTACTCTGGGCGTTCCTATAACACCTCTTAGCCACTATCTAATCACACCCTTAACCCTGGCTGTAATATGCTAATTGGGATTTTCCAGGGTACATAATTGCCACAGATTTTTGTACAAGTCATTCTGAATTGAGAAACCAGTCGGATGCTAGCGAAACGTCTTCAAGAACTACTTTCAAGTCCAGTTGATCTAATTGATACAACAGATACAACCGAAGACATTTTCTCCATGCATTCATAAGGATAAATAGGCAAACTTTTAGAGTGCGATGACCCTCAGCCTCCCTTGATAATCCTACCCATGTAAGGCCAGATTTAAACTCAAGGACTCCCACCAAGGTGCAGATGTGGGATTAGGTGGATGGTAAGAATATTCTCTGTTAAGTGCTTTAAGATATCATGAAAGGGATAGGGCAACCACATAAATGTATGCATTGCTCTTCTGTCACTGCACAAAAATATTTGGTTTTGAACGAATAGAAAGCATTTAACATGTCTTTTAAAGATCACTTACAGTGTATCTGTTGTATTCAATTAGATCAACCGGACTGAATCTGAATTGAGAAAGCCAGTCGGATGACTAGCGAAACGTCTTCAAGAACTAAACTTCAAGTCCGGTTGATCTAATTGAATACAACAGATATACCATGACCTGGATGAATGAGAACCTTCACAAGCATCACTTACAGTGCATTTGTAGCTATGTACATGCACTTATAAATTCACACTTACCTCCGTTAATTTGCCACAAATGGTACATCTGGATTTATTCTGATTCTTGGCAGAATTCTGTTTATCTTCATAGACAGACAAACAATAGGTACTACAGAACTCCTGAAAGGACTCGCTTGAATCAACTTGAGCGACAATTGTTCCTTTCATTGTTGTAATATCCCTTAAAAAAAAATTAGAGGAATATTCCATTCACATTTATTTACTAAACAAACTTTAAAAGTACCTGTATAATTTAGTTTATTACAAAAAAAAAATTCATTTCAAAACAAAACAGATAGAAAAACTATGCAAAACACCAGCTCCAAAGGCTTAAAAATAAAATTATTAAGTTGGCTGGTGTAAAGGTTCAAGGTTTTGGCTTACTCTCCTAGTTTCTGAGCTTGTTACAAGCAGCATGCGGGCACAAGCCTTGCTTTTAATCTCTACATCTAAATCACTATAAATACAGATTAAAGCTATTTTCACATAAGCAGTATTGTGTCAGTTCTCTTACTCAACAACGGAAGAGACAGTTCAACAACTGGGTTTACCCAAACCCAATGTATCAATTAAATATTGATACATCTGTCGATCACAATTTGAGCAGCACATCTGAAATTTCATTAACATCTGGTGGTACAGGTATCGGTAGGGTGATGTCCATGGAAATCTAATGGCCAAATTAACAGAGGTGTTTATTAACATAAAGGTGGCCATACACTACTGAGCAATTAGTTAGATTAGACTGGCGGTTTTCTTCCCTTCAGACGTTCCTGTCTAGCCCATACATTTTGCGATAGCATGTCCGTTGCATAAAACAAAAGGGTCAGGCGGTTCCTTCAAAATCGCCTCAAATGTTGCAGGTAAATTCTAATGTATGGGCACCTTTACATTCCTTGAGACATTGCTTTGGGAGTCAGCATGGGATTACCACCATGATAAGCGAAAAAAGCTAGAGATTTTTTATTTATAGATAAGTCACAAGTAACTTATGCCTTCAACACAAAGGAAAAAACTCACTTTTTACACATAGTGCAGAGCTTCTTTGGGGCTGGTTTATGTGAAAATGAAGACAAGCAAACTGTGGAACAAAACAGGTTAGTAGATCCTTTCCTCTGATAGGCTGTCTGTCCCTTCTGCAGTGGCTTCTTGCAGTTTGCACAAGTGACTTTAACAGCTTTTGGATGTTGCTGTTGCTGCTGCTGTTGTTGCTGAGGCTGCTGTTGTTGTTGTGGAGGCTGAAAAACCTGTTTTGGAAGGGAGGCTACAGGTGAAAGTGAATCTACTCCTGTCTGCTTTTGGTTTCTGGGAAATGATGCAGACTGTGATATCCAAGAGTCTGTAAAAAAAAAAATAATAATAATATACATATATTCTAAAATGTAATATTAATGTCAAGATGAAAAACCTATTTCTTGAAGGACAACTCTGGTCTCTGATCAAGTTTGGGTGAAATAAAAGCCTGCAGTGTTTCCTTTAAAATGAGACCTGAATCACATCTCTGGCTGAATCCTGTGAGAAACGATATTGTGGATAATCTTGAAACTTTGATAGTCTGATAGTTTGAGTGACATCCACTGACCCTCACCTGTCCCTGGGGCAGAGCATGCTCATCTAAGGCAGAAGAGGGGCAACATGAGCGTCTAATGAACATTAGTTATGCATGTTTGTGTGGTCGCTCAGGTATTGTTCGTTTGTTGATCCGCTGAACAGATAAACAATGCCAGAGCAAATGCATACACGCATGCAACAATGGTCTGAAATGTCCATTCTTCACAAAGCATTAATGCTGGGAAAGGCTGAAAGCACCTGCACAGACTTAAACAGTTGAGAAGGAGGCCACAAAAAGATTGGCCACAGGGCTACAAATTGGTGAAAACATGAAGTATTGAGGAAGTTATATTGCTAAACTTTCCGTCAATATAACTTCTTACAAGTTTTACTTTGAGAAAAGATCCAGGGTTGCCCTTTAAATTTGCCCATTAACTTCCTATGTAAAATTTAGTTTTATATATACAAGTCTTGGACGATCACTTTTTCAAACCTTCCAGCTGGTTACATCTTTCTGCAGGAAACATTTCTCCGTTAAAATTATATCACAATGGAGTGCCAAACATCACCAAAAACATGGATTTTGCTTCATCCATAAAAAATTCCATTGCTTTGAAACAGCACTTTATTTATCAAATATTTTGTTGATTATTATGAAAATGTTGCTACACAGGTCTATGGTTCAGTTTATTCAACAGTACAGAAAAATCCACCCAACTGATATTTTTGTGAATTTTTTCCAACTGATTCCCAGATGAAATTGGTTAGTCTGTGCACTCTTCGATGTGCTACCACTTTTCATTCTTGATTGATAAGGCTACTGAAAAGTAGCATGTTGACAACCGCTTCTGCTTTCAGTAGAAATGGTAGTCTTCTCCAGTGCCAAGGGGGCATGCATATTAGAAACCCCCTCCACTGCACAGGGTGTGTAAACAGTCAGTAGCTGGTGGTAGTGAATGACCGCTAAATTTAACAAATAATCGCAAGAGTATAGGTTCATACACATGTGCAATCGCGGGTCCCGACCCGTGACGCACAATGTTTAGGAACAAACGTTCCGGCCGAGCATTGGCCTGTGTATAGGCACTTTATCATCCAAAACGGTCGTCTGTTTGGAGATCCACCAGGTTCGTCAGTCAATGATCCCCGACCAAACGTTCGTTTCGGCCGATAAAGTGCCTACACACGGGCTAATTATCGTCTGAAACATTTGTTCCTACATATAGTGCGGCGCAAGTTGGGACCTGCAATCGCATGTGTGTACAAACCTTAAGGGACTCCAGATTAATGTAGGAGTAAGGCAAACAAGCTCAGAAAGAAGTATTGTAATCGTAGTCGAGGTTAATTGCTTGCATAATTTTTCTTTAAAAAGATTTATCAACACTGCTGCTGAATTCAAAAGTGAGAAATATGTCTATGTTAAGCTGGTCATACAGTTAAGACTTTAAACCCAATTCAACATTTGTCCAAATCTCAAATTGGCTTAAATGTTTACACAGGAGCAGGTTCTTACCTGTGACGTTACCCTGACACAGAGCTTTACGATCGGTGTTAAGCCTATAACGCCGGTCCTAAAGTTATCGGTGCAGTTGTCTGGAACATCTACAAAGCAACCGCTAGTCTATTGCCACCTTAAGTTAGCAATTATAGAATTCACTCAGGTTCATTTACTTTTAAAGGGTATCTCCACCACCAAAACGATTTTTTGCTGTAGTGTAATGAAAACCACGGTTCCATTCTGTTGTCTGGATTCAATTTCAGCATTTTCCTATCAGTCTCTCTCGTTTGTGCAGTAGGACAACACAGATGAGATTTGCAAATTCTGTAGCCAAAGTGTTCAGTAGATAGGTAGAACTTAAAAAACACTTAAGAGGGAGATTTACCCAGAGACGCTATTGCTCCGGGCAAATCTCCCTTCCACGATTTAATATCACGTTAGCAGACGTGGGTAACTCCCAAAAGGAACCTGCAGCATGATTTTAAAGCCGGCTATTAGCAGACGTTAAAATCATGCACTAAAATTAGTGTAGATTTGGCCTTAAATCGCGAGCGCCGGATTTGCGGGCGTCTTTTACATAACCTGTGCATCCGGCACCAATACGGAGTTAACAGATAGCGAATGCCTGTTACATCCAAGGTGAGAACAGGTTAATCTGCTGCTTTCTGAGCAGTTTTCCCTTCATCATTAATTTTTTTTTTCAACCTGTGTAGTCCAATACATGTCTTTATTCCTAGACAGACGTAACCTAACCCCAGCTGTTTCTAATTACGTTAATTTGTTACCTTTACATCCCCATGCTTAAGGCATTTTGTCCGATTATAACGGGTCAAAGCTCTCCTGGTATCTTTATTCCTGTCCTTGCAAAATATCTTCTGACCTACCACCCCAGTGGTGGAACAGTCCTTATTCAGCCCTGTTCTTCCATACCTTTCCTGCCTCTGAATATGTTGGACTGATATTCATTACGGATAACTGGCTTTAAATACAAAATGTCATTTCTACCTCACCTACTATGTCATTTTGAATTGATACGATTTAACACATGGCCTACAAGGACAACTACACCTTTCCTAATTAAAGATTGTGCTAAAGCACCCAGAAACACTGTCAGAAGCTATTTTCTTCCTGCTTCCCGCTCCTCAAATTATATTGGTAGGTAAAAAGTACCAATCCTACCTACCTGCCCCAGATATTTTTCATTTTAAAGGTTTTTGATAAAAAAAACTTTATACGCACTTTAGTACTCCTTTAATATTGGACTGAAATTGCTAAGTGCCCTTTGAATATTATTTAGCCTGTCTGTGCATCACTCTCTTGTACAATAGCTTTTTATGAGAAGTATGGTTTAATTGGGTTTTAGGGATCATGGTTAAATAAAACACATAAATGGGCAGTGAAAGTAAAAGTTTAAAGGAGAACTATTTGGCAAAGGGAAAAAAGTGCCTGGGGCAGGAAGGAATGATTGGTAACTCCTACCTCCCAATATTGTTTCTGCGATGAGCACCAGCACAAAGAAAACCACTTTTGCCTGGCTTCTTCCTGGGCTTCAGCACTATCTTTATTTCAGGAAAGTCCAGGATTAACTCTGCAGATGAAAACTGTGCATGCTGGTGCACCTCAGTGAAATGGTATTGGGAGGTAAAAATAATCAATCCCTACTTCCCTGCTCCAGGTACTTTTCATTTATAAAACGTTAATATTTACAGTATAAGTTGTCCTTTCATTCTTGAAGTGGTATGTAATTAAAAGGTAAAAGAGTAAGTATATAAAGATATAAAATATGAGAACTGCAGGTATAGAGGGGGAAGCTAATGCTAGCCATACATCTTCTTGATGTTACATCAATTCCAAGTAACTGTTTTCTAGCTCCCCACAATTAACAGAACATGGATAATACTTCTTGCGAGGGTACTGGACAGAAGTCCTGGCAGCTCACACATTAGTGTCACCCAAAAACTCTAACAGATTGACCTAACTGTACATATTCCACCCCAGTCCACCTCTCACGTTACAGGCCCAACGACGATCCACACTGCCCAAAATGGTTATTGGTTCCCGGTCGCTTCTACCATGTGATCTGGGGATGCCCCAGGATTCAGGGTTTCTGGCACCAGGTGCTTAAATTCCTAAATGACCACATGGGATCCCCGGTGGACTTGGACCCCAAAATCTGCCTCCTTCTAATTATGGAAGAGTTAATCCCTGGCAAATTCTTCCGCATTTCCTCAGTGAAACTCTATTCTATGCTAAAAAGCTTATTGCCCAGACCTGGATCCAGTCATCCCCCCTCACTGTCCAAGTGGAAAAATTATATCAATCGATCTACACCCACCTGATAAAGTATGGTCTAGATAGAAATCATCCCCCCACACCTGCGACAATTAACTGTTTAGAGACATAACAAAAGTATGGTAGTGGCTAAACACAAAATTCTTTATTGGACTAATTATATAGATTAAAAAAAAAAAGTTATTTCAAAAGGCAGAATGTTTTTCTTTTTGTCGTTTAAAAGGTTTTTAATGTTTAAAAAAAGTTTACAAATTTTATTGGGCCCATGCATAAAACTACAGCATCTATACAACAACATGATCTCTACAATTATAAAGAAGGTTTATACTGAACTATTATAACATTTACATTTAAACTGTATAATCTGTATTGCCTCTGAATTGTACTGGATTTCTTTGAATTATATTCTCAATAAAATTCCTCCGGCAGGAGGGGATTTAAAAAAAAAAAAAAAGTGTCCAAACAGAAGCAATTAAGAGCGCACTCCAGGTCTGAGGAAGGTGTCGCACGGACACCGAAACATCACGTGTTTAATAAATTGATTTGAATACTTAAGACTGGAGTGCGCTCTGAATTGCTTCTGTTTGGATATTATTACCATTGGCTATGGTTCTTGGAGCAGCACCCAGCAATTTCAACAATATACTATAGGTGTGCGGGGGAACTATCTACTACTAAAAAGTGATCTATCTATCCAAAAAATTATTAGACTGAACAAACATCATATGTCTATAGTTTATTACGACAATATATGGGCACTTGTGTTTCAGCCTTTTTTATTTTAAAACCTTTATTTTTTCATTAAAAGCAACACCCAAGTACTGTTCTACTACTCTCGTCACTTTCCTGTATAAAATTATAAAAACAATCTACTTTTAAGGCTAATGCAAATGTGTGATAAAGTGGACCGACCTGCGACAAGACGCGTATGAGCGCTTGTATCGTCTGACAATTGTGTTATGTATGGGCACTTTGTCGGCCGAAACGGACGTTTGGACAGGGCTTGATGATCCACCCAGCCGGTCCTGCAACAAGCCCTGACAGATTGGCAGACAAAGTGCCCATAGTCGGCATGATTGTTGGCTGAAACGGGCACTCATACACATCGTGCGTTGCCACCCCAAGATTGCAAGTGTGACTTTAGCTGTATTTGATCAAAATTGATCAAGCTCCCAAGCTAGGTCTATTGAAAACAAAGACCTGTGGACAGCTTCAGAAGCATTGATCAGTACTGGTAAAACATTGTTCTTGTGCAATAACTGCACTTCAGGTCATTAGTTTTGTTGTGGTTTAGAAAATGCATATGTGTGTTTGTAAAGTGACTTGTTTTAAGTTTGGCTCATACTTAAGCCAAAAGTGGGTATTTTCAGGCTGTTTATTAAAAATAAATTGTTTGAAGGGTATGTCTACCATTATAACTTAACTTTACCAGATGCATAATATGTGGGGGCATATTTTGTGTCTGGCAAGATTAAAATCTTTTATATTTGACTTCTCATAATTAAATTTACAAGGCACCTAACACACAAATTAATATCAAATATACTTTTAGGGTATTTCCCTATTGTTTTACACGCAACTAGACCAGAAAGTCTAAAACAAAGACCCTCCTAATAAGCACAAACATCCTGTGGGTTCCACAAAAATGCTTTATTAAGGTAAACCCAATACCGTCCCCATAGATTATCCTACTATCCCCCTGAGTAAAGAAACAAAACTTGCCAAACCCTTTCTTGTTGTACCTCCAAATAGACTAAACAACTATCGAGTCCCCAAGTCCGAAACACGGACCTCGTGCCACATATATGAATAGACACGCACAATTGGGAAGTACGGGTGAAACGCACATTGGATGTTTGCTAAAAGAACAGCGAGGAGTTCGCCGGACCCTAAGAGTAAAAGGTGTCTTCTGTAAGGAGATCCCCGCCATTACCAGCACTAACAGCAAATGTACCATTTCCAGCGATTGAACGGGGTGAAGAGGACAGCTTACCCCAACCTATGATGAGCAGGTGGAGGTATGGTCGCACGGAGGGCCTGATCCTGGCAAGTCCCCAGACAGCACGTCGAGCTGGATGGTGCTGAGTAACTGGCTTATCTATTCATATATGTGGCACAGAGTCCGTAGAGGACCGCACGATCGGTTGTGATTTTCCGACCTGTCCGATTTGGACGAACAAACTGTCGGCAGTCGATTGAGGCAGCAAAAAGACACCATACAATAATTCAGCCCGACCGACCGAAACACTGAAATGTCAGTTGGGACGAATTATTGTATCGTGTGTTCCTAAAGTACTATTTTTAACTATATACTAGTTCTTGGGGGATGTTTGTATACATATAATTAAAAAGCGCTACCAAAGATGTTGGAGCTATATATAAAAAAATAAATAATAATAATCAAGGACAGTGATGGTGAACTTTTAGAGGCAGAGTGCCCAAACTGCAACCCAAAACCCTACTTTTTATTGCATAGTGCCAACATGATCATTTAACCTGAATACAGAATTTTTACATTAGAAAAAACTACTCAGATAGACACAGACCAATACAGTAGACAGAATTGATTCTACATTACCACACAGGAGTTTGAGATCTGAATCAGGGACTCCAGCAGAGCTGAATGTTATAGCATGTGACCTCACTCTGCTACAGACAGCCGCTACACATTCTCTCTGGCTTTCTGGTAACAAACTCTGCTGTGCATGAGTCCCACAGAGAGGGCTCAGAGTGACACCTGTGCCATAGGTACCCCACCACTGGGAGCTCCTACCGGTTTTCCAATTTCTAGCTGGAGAAATCAGCATAAAAAGGGAGCTCATTTGTGGAGAGACCCAACCTGATTTATTTAATGCTCAGGTAGAGCCTGGTCATTTTAGCGGTCATTTAATTTGAGACGCATTGGATTGTAAAGAAGGAAACCATAAGTATACAAGCAAATATATTGTACTAGACCAGAACCTACATATCCGAAATTCAACAGACCCATACCCACTACCTGTCCTGACCCGCACCACAGCCACCTAACCAAACCTGACACATTCAAACTCACTGTTTGCAGAGCTGCAAATCGGGGAAACCTCTGGTGCCCTCTGGAATTCTAGGCCAGATCTCTCCCCCAATTATTTACATTTGGAAATGCAAAAGAGGGACAAGTAAGGGAGATGGTGTGCATGGCAGTGTGCAATAGCAGAAAAATCTGACCACATCCACTTTGCTAAAACCAGTCAGAAGAACGACATAAGGTTAGGGAAAAAGTGTGTACATGGCCTTTAATACTAGGGCTTCAGTAGTTTGTGGGGAAGAGAGACACAAGGTGTAAAGTAAAATGAACCCCTTACAGTGAAGTTATTACAGTGTGGCAGTATTATCCCATTCACAGCTCTTTCAGCTGTACCTTGTGCTGCACATACATTTCATGGCTGTCAGCAGCACCCTACAATGGGACACTACACATTTCATTAGCTGCCTTCTTTGCACCAGACTGCTGCAAACTGTGATCTCCATGAGTAGCTACCTACCCAACCCCCAGACTTATCTTGGATTGGTCAGGTTACCTCTCAATCTTGAGTCTGGGTGAACGACAAGTGAGAGGAGGAGTTGTGTGTGGTAACTCCTATCATAGTAAAAACAGAACAAAATCTGCCCTGGACAATCTGTGACATTTCATGACAAGTTATGAAATTAACTTAGATGATTACTCGATTCACCACCTAAAGGCAGTACACTGTTTAATTAACTTAAAAAGGGTCAAAAAAAGGTGTTTGTAAAAAGATGTAAAGTAGTCTGTTTTTTTTACCAGGTCCTTAAATATAAGTATACCAAGTCTCATGAAAATTGGCCCAACTCTATATAGATTTAAGGACAATTATACTTACTTCCTCCCCGCTCCTCTTCTTGTATGTATGCTTTGTACCCAGGGTGAGAACCTAAACTGCAGGGTCCTCACCCCTAGGCTCTTTGTAGTTACACAGACATACTAACTTAGCGTTGCCGAGCTCCTTCATCTGCTTCCGCGATGTGTCCAATAGAAAGACACGCTCCTTACAGAGCGCGTCTTCCTATTGGGCTTGCAGCCGATGAAGAGGGGTTGGAGCTTATCAGAGAGGAAGCGGATCAGCGCTAAGTATATTAGTGTAGCTACAAAGAAAACCAGGGGTTGAGCACCTAGAGGTTTAGGTACCCTGGGTACAAAGCACAGATATAAGAAGAGGTGCGGGAAAGAGGTAAGTATAATTGTCCTTTATGGGACAAATATGCTCACCTTTCCTCTGCTTCACCCATAATAGCCCACAGGGTAAGGAACTTAACCGCCTCGACCCTGGATACCCGGCTGTAAAAATTACATGAAATTTCTTTAGCTACTCCGACCCTATGGACTGTACGTCAGTGACAGTCCATAATCTCGCCAATGGGAAGACATACATCTTTGCAGAGAGCATGTCTTCCCATTTGCTACATCAAAGACTGCAGACAGAATAAGGAAGAGGGGACCTGAGCAGCGAAGGAACAGTCATGTAAGAAAGTATTACAGCTGATATGTAAAGTACCCAGTAGCGAGGACTGGGGGGGGGGGGGGAGAGGAAAAAAAAAAATATTCCTTTATTAAAAAAAAAAGCATTTATTTAAAAAAAAAAAAAAAAAAAAAAAAAAAAAAGAACCATGATTTATTGCCACAGCAAAAAAACTATTTAATCAATACAGAGGTATACAAACAATGCTTACCAGGGTTATGGTGTGATGCAGTCTCTCCATTTTGAAAAACATCTCCACTGACATTAATTCTACCTGGATTATAAGGCCCCACTCCACCCTTGTTTTGGGAGGTGTGAGGAGGAAATGTTTGCATATGAACTCCAAAATTATTTGGCTGCATTCCATTTGATAGATCTCCTAAACCAGGATTTTGCAATGATGTCACATGAGTTATCATAAGATTCATGTCACGTGCCTCAGAATTCTGAATCTGACTGTCATTCAGAGCATTTAAGTCAGATTCTAAAGTCGTGACATTTGCAATCTGAATCTCTGAGTCAGGCTCTGTTGTGATACCAGCATGCATATTTATTTTGCTTCTTGAAAAGCTGGAGGAAGAGGGGAAATCTGCACTAACAGGCCTGTTGGTGTCCATTGGCCTTCGTTCACTAAAAGTGGAAGAATTCTTTTCAGGCACATGGCTGATTATTACATCTTCTTCATCATCAATGATGATTGTCTCGGTTATTACTCCCTTAAGGGACTCCAAATCCTTCACGGAAGAATGCGATTTTGAGTCATTTCTATGAAATTCATTTTTTGATGAAAATCCTCTCTGATCAGCTGGTGTAGTATTCTGTGCAATTTGAACAGGTTCAACAAAAACAACATCGTCATCATCATCAATAGGAGTGCTTTGGAAGGTATTGGAGGATGGCGGTCCTCCAAAAGCATTTCCAACATTAAGTCCAGTAGCCATTGTGTTATTTTGAAAACAAATATTTTTATTCTCCAGTTCTTATATCGTGCCACTGTCCATTACAAATCTGCTGTATTAACAAGGGGAAACAAAATTAAATCAAAATTCTTATTAAAAAACAATGTATACATCTTATGGGCCGCACTAAAATTATACATGGTAAAATTTAATTTAAAAGTGCTTGTAAAAATGAATGCTCAATTGTAACACCCAAAGTCTAAAAAGGTATACACGGTCTGAACAGAAGTATATCTGTATTAAGTCCTTATTATCCTACCCCAATATTCCAACCTAACTTCTAATTTGCAACGGAAGAAGAAAACTGGTATCAGTAATGAGCATACTAACACGTCAACATTAATTTTAATGGCCCGCTCAATATATATATATAGTCCTGTTTCTAGTTTGATGAATAGGCACATGATAATGCACAGCTACATGTATTTTTATGTGTTGATAAGACCAGCAGTCTCAACAAAGTCAATAAGACCATGGATAAAAATATTCCAAAATATTTCCCCTAATAGGTTAAACCTCTAAACTAAGAATTCTATTCTAAAATAATCTGCAGTTAGTAGTTTAAGCCTTAGATGTCTACCTGTATGCCAGTGCATAATCATTATTGAAATTGTACTGCAATGTCAGAAATTATCCACATAATCCATTTGAACCAACATGACAACATAGTGCACAAAAATAACATCAACCTCAGAATGGTGTTGGATGTTTGGGGTATACAGTTGATGTAATGGACTGGCTTTTGAGCACCGATTATAAAATAAGGCACTCACCCACAAATTTAGATTGCTTGACTTGGCATAAAATAATTTAAAAAGAGATTTCCTTTACAAAAAATAT
Source organism: Hymenochirus boettgeri (assembly GCA_019447015.1). Taxonomy (NCBI): domain Eukaryota; kingdom Metazoa; phylum Chordata; class Amphibia; order Anura; family Pipidae; genus Hymenochirus; species Hymenochirus boettgeri. Next base: position 308,346,611 of record CM033470.1, on the reverse strand, counting down.
TAACACATTTTAATATGTTCTCACATATGGTACTTGGCGTCTTTCAGCCATCTACCAATAATTGATGTCTAAAATAGAGCCTTTGGGCATCAGGAAAAAAAAAATCTATGTTCCTAAATCACATGTAAACTGTGCCAAATAATTTTTTGACTAATCACACCGTAATTAGGATTAATTACCACCAATCTTAAACCTGCATTACGATCAGGAAAAGGTATACGGTAAGCATTATCTGTTACTCTGTGCTATTTCTGTGCAGATTACACCCAATCTTGCAGTTAGCTGCTGTCTGTGCAATTGAAGTCCTAAAGTAGCACTGTACCTAAAGAAATCATTACAAATTCCCCCCACCCACACACAAAATCTAACTTGATTCAAGCAGTAATTACAGCTCCCAGTGCTGCTAACCTTCCCATTGCAAAGCAGTTTAATTTCACTATAAAACAAAATCACAGAGTGAATGCTATTGGCTGTAGGGGGGCACAGAATCTCCACTACACATGTGCCACACTCTAGCTGTGCCTCAGTTTTGGGAGGGGGTGGATACATAGAGAGGAGGCATGAATACTAATGAGGAGTGAGCTGAACAGGACATTAGGAGATCTACTGACAGGGGGCACTGAGAGCAAAAAGGGATCATGTTCCTGGCAGCAGCGAAAATACAGAAAAGGATAAAAGGAAAGTTATTTTTTTTCAGTTTAAATGAAAACCCTCCTTGCACCAGCTCCTTTATCACATTAATTTTCCAGTTTCTCCAATACAGCAGGCAGATTTGGTAGTATATCTGAGTACTTTTCCACAGGTCCTCGAGTTATCCCTTGAAAATAAATCTGTAAAGTTTCCACAGCCCCTTTGACAGTCTTACCGCTTCCTATCTTACTTCCCAGCCAGATGCATCAAGGCTTCAGAAACAGTGAGCAGCCATTTGGCTACTCGGCTAAAACATTAGGAAAAGATGGACAAAACTGTACTGATTAACATTGTGGGTAACATTATAGGTGCCAACATCATTTGGTTGATAAAAGTAGACTTTTATGCAAGATTGCAAGTAGATTTTATGCAATGCTTACATTGCAAAAGTAATGTTACACCAGCAAATAGCATCAATTAAAAAAAAAACACAGACAAATATAGTCGGATATGTTTACCCCTCTATTCCTGCTCATATACAATTTAAAAATGACACACAAAAGACTTACTTACATTGATTACATTATATTAAAGTTTTCCCAACAGGCTGAAGACACCGCCATCTTGCTGGAAAAAAAAACAACTTTTCAGATGTACGCCACACGGTCACCATTAAGATGCAGGGCTCTTAAATGTCCAACTCCCTTAAGTATGCCTATAGTGGGGGTGGGGAAAAACATGCATGAGGAGAGAATCAAATGCATTTCACACAGCAGCACAATGATGATTATGTTATAGCATTAAATTAGCTTGATTGATCAGCAATTGATATTTGTTATCCCTTTTAAAATGCGAGTGTAACTCGCATTTTAAAAGGGACACACCAAGAAAAAGAGCCAACAAACTCAAATGCAGAGCAAAGAAACTCAAATGCAGTAAAAGGAGAACACTTAGCATATTATACTGCAAGCAACTGTTATTGAGAGATGTCTCAAATCACAAATGATCCTTTCTTGAGCATGAATGTATAATGACGACTGGTGAAAAGAAAGTTAGGCAGCAGCCACATTAGGGTAAAGCACGTGAAATGTCCAAATGCAATGTTGTGCATTACAATGCGATTGTGCTGCAATTTTGCCAATATTCTGTTATTGAAGCAGAGAAAAATGGCGATCGCATGCACTCAGAAAACAGATTGCATGGCACACAGTGTGACCACTCACATTGTGTTAACCTGGCATGGGTTTCTCACATACTATGGATTGCAAAACACAATCGTCATCTGGTAAACTTCAACAAGTGATTCTACTTAACGAAAGGTAGGAATACTCTTTTCTTCTACTAGAATCATAGATTACACATACAAATATGTATTATATTTACCGTATTTAAAAATGTATCATTTCTGTACATTTTTCCTTTCATTAGCAGATTGTGGACTGTAAATCAGAAAAAATATAAACTCATATTTTAATACGAACCTCTAGTTTTAAGAGGACAGTTCAATATTAAAAATTTGGGGCGAGATTTAGTACAAACCACTGGGAAGAGAGAGGGGACAAATTTCTAAAAGGCAAACTCAAAAACAGAGCAATAAAAACACAGGAATAAAACACAACACGCCAGCTTTGATTTGCAAAACATTAGCGGGGCTTGGGAAACAGCAGAAGCTGTTGTGGATTTTGTTAACGATACCTGAGCAGCTACCACAAGCGAATCAATATCACTAGTGTGACACGTGGTGTGGCAATATGATGGCAGCTTTCAACTGGCTTGAAGGCCATGATAGCAATATCAGAATTTACCCTGAGCCACAAGAGCGATATTGAATTAAAAGCATACAGCTTTGGGTAAATCTCCACATTTATGTGCATAGCAGAAAACATTACGCATTGCTTTAGACATATTTTAGCCAACTACATCAGAATGTGTCACAAAGAGCTTGCCATCTAGGCACCCTATCACACAAACACAACCTATCAGTATCAGCCTTGTGTGTATGGTTGTTTTAATCAAGCCAATTATAGCTTTGGTCATCTAAATACACATCTTGCAAGGAGGAAAAAAATGTAATTTAATTTAAGCAAATCCTATATATGGTGCATTCATATTAGGGATCATTTTCCCACGCTGAATATATGTGCCAGGCAGGTCTCTACCGTAGCATTTATTTACTATACTATGTTTAATTGTATTAGTTAAGCAGTGATCAGATACTTGAGTATACCAGAGGAGTATGCTAATGGAGTTTCCACAGCAACATTAGCTTGTTGCTGGGCAAACACTGTATTCCCAGTCTTGCATCGTCACCAAAAGTCAAATTATACAGTCTGCCAGCTAGTTGGAATTACAAGAATAAGTATGAATTTTCCAAAGAGTTCCGCTACAATAATATGGTAATATTCCTGTCAACCAATCATACAATTGCAGATATTTAATTTGCACCAAACCAGAACACGTTGAATTAGAAAGCATTGCATCCTGCCTCAGCATTTAGTTACACGACCATAACAAGTGCAAGCTATTTTGTAAAAAGGTAAAGAAAAAAAGGCAGGGGAAAAAAAGCCTACTAAAACAGCCATACCATGCCAAGCAAAAAATGCTTCCCAATTTCTTTGATAGGTTTTGGCCCTATATTTCATAATTTTATTCTTAAATTACTTAGAGCGATTTATTATTATTTAAGCTAGATTTGGTCTTTTTATTTCAGTTGTATCTGTTTTTTTGTGTGCTGTACCTTTAAGAAATAGGTATAAAGAAGTAGTAATTATTCAGTGTACCGATCCACGATTAATAAAGATTTTGGTCGAAACATGCCAGGTGTGAGGATGCTGTTCCTGTGTTTGTACCTCATGTACCTTCTTGTTATTTGGCAAACCCTCCCCATGGACATTATAGTTTTTCTTTATTCTCATTTTGGGCTCTTTGGTGCACCTTTTACTTTGAGGTGGACAAATTATTTAGACCTAAAACCGAGAGTTTTGGGAGATTATTTTATTTTCTTTGCCGTTTAGATTTCTAGATTTGCATTTGTCCAGTGCCACTTTATCTTAGAATAAGTTTTTTTCTTAAAGCTTTCAAGAAATGACAAGATTAATAATCTAAACACTTAGAAGTCAGAAAGACTTTAAAGTAAGTTGTCGACCTGAAAAAGTTTTGATAAATTCCTAAACATATATTAAAAGTTCTATTTAATTATTTGTTGGAAACAGATGACCAAACCACCATGTGATTCACACGTCAAATCAATATAATATTAATCAGTGTATGGCCAGCTTTAATTATGTAGTGAAATCCAAGTTTCACTCAAAACCATTTTTTTTTTTTTTACAGCTGACGAAATTAAAGGGCATGTCCACCCCCTAAACTATAATCCCCCTCACTACTGGCCCCAATCTGTAGTGTATAAAAATTCTTACCTTACATCCCAGATCCAAATGAATGCCCTGTAATCCCTCCCCAAAGTCACAAAAACTGGCCACCAGGAGTATCGCAGAGTCCATATAGGAATCTACCTCCTGCCCCCCCCCCCCCCCCCCCCCGCCACCAGCCCCCCCCCCCCCACCCCCCCCCCCCCCTCCCCCTAGCATTAAACCCCTTTCCCATAATATAGATATTGATCCCCCAGCCCCAACCGCATTAATATTAGAGCAAGAAAGTCCCCCGATCTTAACCTACCTTACCTCTCTCCTTCGCCGTTCTACACTACCGGCAGCTGCGTCCGTGATTGGTAGCCTCTCTGCCATTCACGGACGTGGCTGCCGGTCCCGCCCCCTGCTTGCAGTTCTTTGCAAGCAGAGGGACAGGGTTTGTGCAGTGAAGGAGAGAGGTAAGGTAAGTAAAGATTGGGGGACTTTCTTGCTGTAATAGTAATGCGGTTGGGGCTGGGAGACTAATATCTATATTATGGGAAAATTATGGGAATGTAGCATTTATTTAAGTAAATTCTGACTCGGTCTTAAATTTTGCATAAAATTAGCTATTTGCAAAGTCACAAATAGGAGCTGCACTTACATCAGGTGCAGTCTTCATAACCGTAGATACCTCACCATTCTGGCATGTGTGACAGAGGTGGCACTCAGAGTTCCCTTTCTAGGCACTCATGCACATACTCTGGTCAACTCTGCTGTTCACCAGAGTTTGTTACCAGAACAAGCACTAGACAAACCAGGGGAAAGGGGATTTCTTACCAAAAACAAATGTAAATTGATTGTATGTATGTGCTTTAAAGTTCAGCTCTGCTTGAATCAATGTTTTAGATCTCAAACACTTGTTCGGAAATGTAGGGGTTAAAGGACACTGTTGTGAATCTCAAACTCCTGTCTAGAGGTAAATAGATAATCTATCACTGATTCTATCTAGTGCATTTGTCTGTGTCTAGCTATTTGTCAGTTTGAACTCTCAAGTAAAAACCTCAGTATTCAGGTTAAATTATTGTGTAGGCACTGCGCAATAAAAAAGTGGGTTTTGGGTTGCAGTTTGGGCACTCCCTTCCCAGTAGTAAGAAGCAATCTAGATCAAGAATGAGAATCTAAAAGTTTGGGTTCTATTAGGGGAGGGGTGGTAAAGGTGGCTTGATTGGTTCAAGGCTGATTAAGTTCCTTCACCCCCCAAAACAAAAACTTAGGGCAACTGTGGTCTCCAAACAAGTTAGGGTTAAATGAAAGCCTGCAGTATTTTCTTTAAAATGAGCCGACAATCACATCTCTGGCTGCAGCCTGTGAGAAATTACACTGGGGTGAATGTTAAAATTTCCGGTTTCCAGTAGGTTGTGTGATATCACCAGACCTCTGCCACGCCCCTCCGCCCCCTGGAGCGAAGCATGCTCAGTCTGGGTGGATAAAAATCAATGTTTTTTTTAAAAAAAAAATTTACAAATCTGTGTTTTTTTATTTAAATCGGATTTTTATAAAATAAGATTTGTGGAAAATATATTCGGTTATTCCATCATGAAATAAAGATTAGTTTTTTAATTATGTAGAATAAGCTCTATATGTAAATCCTACCTCGCTTATACTCGAATCACTAACCTGAACTCCGGCAGCCGCATGCTTCCTCCTTCTTCCGCATTCCACTGGGCTGTGCCTGACGTCACTACTCGGCGCCGAGTAGTGATGTCAGCCACAGCCCAGTGGAATAGGGAAGACAGAGGAAGCGTGCTGCTGCCGGAGTTCAGGTTAGTGAGGAGCTTGCTGCTGCCGGAGTTCAGGTTAGTGAGGAAGTGTGCTGCTGCCGGAGTTCAGGTTAGTGAATTCAGCATTGGTAATCTGTCTGGCTTGGATAATTTTTTGGGGACATTTTGATTCCAAATGTTAAGTAAATGCCTCTACTCCACTGGGGTGGGGGGGAGGTAGGTGCAGTATTTGCCACTGAAGATGTTTGGAAACTACAACTCCCACCTAAAGCATGCTGAAGTTGTAGTTTCCAAACTCTTCAGTGGCAGGGAATTGGGGGTCGTGTGGGGGGATTCCTATCATTTAAAGGGCAACTAATGCATTAAAACAATCAGAATCAGGAGAATGGTATTTATTTTTGAAAAGATTGCCTTCTGTATTGTTTTGAGCTTTAGTTGCCCTTTAAAAGGACAGCAGATTTCCCATACTGTAGTCCCATACAGTAATAGCCATACTGGATTTGGCTGTTACTGTATGGAAATACTGTATGGGAATTCTGCTATCCATTTAAAGGGCAACTAAAGCCTTTAAACAATACAGAATCAGGAGGCAATAGTGGTCATATTTTTTACCCTCGACTTATACTCGAGCCAGTCATGTTTTACTAATTTTTTAGGTAAAAAAGGGTACCTCGACTTATACTTGTGTCGACTTATATTGAGTATATACGGTAATCCTTTCACAATGTCATGCTCTTAAAGAGGTTTTTCTAAGATTATTGGGCAGTTTCTCTGCCTACAAGATATTATCACAGATGCTTGGTTTACTTTTGCAGTTCTCAAAACTGAATTTGACTCAGCAGAGATCACATGCCTCTTCTTCACAGCAAAATTGTATAACATTACCATATATACTAGAGTATAATACAGAGGTTTTCAGGCTTTAAAAAAGCCTGAAAATTGAACCTCGGTATATACTCGAGTCAAGTCCTTCTCCTACCTTGCTTGGCAGCCGCTTCCTCTGCGCTTCTGGATGACGTCACTACTCGGCGCCTCTCACTTCCTGGCGCCAAGTAGTGATGTCATCCAGAAGCACAGAGGATGTGGAGCGAGCAGCCCCCAGACAAGTTAGAAGGGCTTGACTCGAGTATAAACCGAGGTTCGATTTTCAGGCTTTTTTTAAAGCCTGAAAACCTCGGTTTACACTCGAGAAGGCAACAAAACAGGAGTCCCCAATACTTTCAAATAAGAGAAAAAACTCCTTTATTTGTGCATATAACAAACCAACCAAAATGGTTGGTTTGTTATATGCATGAATAAAGGAGAATGTACCCCTATATGCAAGTATTGCCCACTGCAGATGTTCAGATGTTTGGAAACTACAACTCCCAGCAACTAACGCATGCTGGGAGTTGGTTTCCAAACATCTGGGGTGGCAAGAAATTGTGGGTTACTGTGTGGGATTTAAAGGGCAACTAACCCAAAACAATACAGAATCAGGAGGATGGTATCCATTACTAAAAATTGCCTTGAGGCTTTAGTTGTCCTTTACATGGAAAGAATTCAGTAGTCCCATACAGTAATAGCCACATTGGATTTGGATACTGCTGCATGGGAACTCTGCTGTCCATTTAAAGGGCAACTAAAGCCTCAAAACAATACAGAATCAGAAGGCAGTAGTGGTCATATTTTCTACCCTCAGTTTATACTTGAGTCAATCACTTTTTTCATGTAAAATTAGGTACCTCGGTTTACACTTGGGTCAGTTTATACTTAAGTATATGCGGTAGTTAAACATGGATGTTTCTTTAAGCAAATGACATATGATGTAATGTTATTGTTTCAGTTGAGTAAATCTATTTAAATAATTCTAGAAATCTTCATCTACTTGCATATTAAAGTTATACCAGCAAGAATTAGCCTTCATTTAAAAAACTATGATTTAAATCAAGCCTTACTGACTAGTGATTTAAATCAGTTTGATTTAAATCAAATCCACCCTGTGCTCTGTTAAAGGCTATGTCCACAGTAAAATTTTATTTTTAATATATCATTCCCCATAGGCTCCCAGTCCCAACCGCATTATTTATTTTTTTATAAAGCCCCCCAAACTCTACTTACCTCCCCTCTTTCCTCCGACCGCTCCGGCCCTCTGCTTGCGAGGAAATGCAAGCGGAGGGCGGGGACCGGCAGCCGCGTCTGTGATTGGCTGAGCGGCAGCCAATCACGGACGCGGCTGCCGGCTGCTCACTTCCGCGTAGGAAAGCGGAGAGGTAAGTAAAAGTTTGGGGAGCTTTATAAAATTAAAAATTATGCGTTGGGGCTGGGGGACATGGGGAAGGAGATATTAAGGGGGATTAACGCTAGGGGGAGGGATAGAAGCAAGGAGGGGAGGAGGGGAGGGAGAAGGGCTGCAGTATGCATGGCAGTGATCTCGGGAGGCAGGTAGCAGGCAGTGTCTTATATGGACCTGCTAGCCTCCTGGTGGGCAGTTTGGGACTTTGGGGGGGGACTACAGGAAAACCAGATGGAGCTGGGATGTGAGGTAGGATTAAACTACACTACATGGTGGGGCCAGTAGTTGGGGGGATTATAGTTTTGGGGGTGGACATGCCCTTTAAGATTACATGCTAAATGGGGAATCAGGAAGTACCTGGGGAAGAAAACTGACAGTTGAGAAGGGGAGCCTATTAATGCAGGCAGAGGCTGGTCACACGGCTGAAACCAGGAAGTGTTCAAGAAGCAAGTAATATTGCTAAACCTTTCCAGCAATAACTTCTCTCATTTTATCTAGATGTGATTTATTTTTAAGGTACAGTGGGGTACTAGTTTGGACGAATTGGAGACCACAGTAACCCTTTAACCCACTGCTGGCCCCACTGTGTAGTTTAGGAAAATCTTTACCTTACTCCTCTGCTCTTTATGGTTCTCCTGCAGTGCTTATTCAAAGTCCAGGAAACTGATGAGTAGGCGCTGTCTTACTGTGAAAAGGTTTCTGACTCCTCCTTGTTCTCCAGGAGGTACTGTGACATGCGAAAGGGAGCCCTTTCCCCCCTCCCTCCCACCATATCCCTTCATGCCTGCCTCACCCCCTAGCTATAAATGTATTTTTCAGTAGTGTAGGCCACAACTGCCCACTCCCAACTGCCAAGTTAGATTAATTAAAAAAAAACAGCAGAAATGTACTTACATTGCTTTGTTTCCCCTGCCTCTCAGCCAATCACAGATGCGGCTGCCGGTCCGGACCCTGTTTGCAGCTTCCGACAAACAAAGGACCAGGCAGAGACAGCCGCGGGAGCGAAAGACTTGGTATTTTTGTGCTGATTTTTTATTTTTTAGAACGCTTAACTTGGCAGTTGGGGATAGCCTAAAATATATTTAAAATTTTTTTTTAGGGTGGAGATACCTTTTAACCACGGTAAATAACTGCAAACAGTATGGCAAAGTTTTAAAGGGTAGTAAGCAGCACTTACACCTAGGTCTCTGTTGCAGCAAGTCTTAAAGGATAACTATACTATATTATATAGTAATAAAAATTACCTGGGGCAGGAAGGTAGGATTGATTTATCCTACCTCACAATATAAGTTAAGTAGCTACAGTATACAGTATTATTGTGTTACCTCTTCTAATACTTATATTTGAATTACACTTGTACAATTAGACGAATGCATAAAAAGAGGTAACCTACTAGCCTTGTACATGGATTGTGGATCACCTACAATTTTTACAAAGCACATATTTATTTGCTAGGTTAGTCCTGGACTAATCCTTTATTAAAGATAGTGCTGAAGCCAGGAGGAAGACTGGCAGTATCAGTTTTCTTTGGGCTGATGCTCCTCACAGAAACAATGTTGGGAGGTAGGAATTACTATATCCTAAATCCTATAGCCCTGTCCCAAGTACTTTTCATCTTAACTATTTCTTTAAAAAAAATTTATGCACACGATAGTAATCCTTTAAATTTTGTAAATGTTTTGCTCAGGCACAGTATCCTCCCCTCCCAGACTTAATTTGATTATCTATGAGGGCAAGCATGCTCCATAATCACTGAGTGGGAAACCAACTGTCACCATTACAAGAAAACTACGTGCAGTAGAAGAGTTTATCATAACAAGGCACTTAATCTGAAATCTAAAATGTTTCAAATTGGATAGTTAAAGAAATAGGGAACATATCAATATAAAACGGTAGCAGTTTTAGTCCCTGCAAATTATGTTACTAGTTTTGCATTAAGTTCACTGTATACTTTAAACTAATTTGTTTCTTAAGCTCAACTACATATTCTACTATTTAAAGTGCAGGAAAATTTCACAGGGAAAGAAAAAGCTTGCATAGTTATAAAGTTAATTTCAACCCTACTGCTTAAATTTATTATTTTATTTATTTTCCATTCAAAAGACTGCATACATGGCCAACATTTTTAACTGGCCACGTATACAATTTAGTCATGCATGTAGAGGTATAATGCACTAATATGGATCAATGATTTGCAAACTGATCGAATGAATGATCAGCAGGATTGTGTCAGTATCGATCAATGACCCCATATACATGGGGATGGAGGATCAATAAGCCCGACTTTCTATTTTAGTCATTCAAGTCACAAGTAAGTTTAATGGTGCTCAGTGTCAATATACGCACAGATAGTTTTAGAAATGGATGAAAATGATTGAACTATAAAGAAAAAACTGTGCTAATGACCTCATTTCATCTCAGAATGACTAAAAATGAAAATGTCGTATCTGTCCATCTATAAAAGGGCATTATGTAACATAGTAATTAAGGTTGAATAAAGACATTCGTCCTCAAGTCCAACCTATTCACTTTTTTTTTTTTTTTTTTTTTTTTAACCCTACCTAACAGTTGATCCAGAGGAAGGCAAAAAACCCCAGCAAAAAAGGGGGAAAAATTCCTTCCTGACTCCAAACGGCAATCGGAAAGTATCCCTGGATCAACCAGATCTATATGCATTAAACCAGTAATTCTCAATATTTTTTAGTTTTAGAAACTTATCCAGGCCTTTTTTAAAGTTATCCAGAACTTGCCATTACCACCACCTCTGCTGGAAGACAGTTCCACAGTTTCACCACCGTTCTCACTGTAAAAAACCTCTCCTAACTTGAAGATGAAACTTCTTTTCTTCCAACCTTAAAGGATGTCCACGAGTCCTCTGATATGACCTATTAGTGAACAATGCACCAGAGAGTTCACTGTATGGGCCATTAATATATTTGTATAAGGTTATCATGTCCCCACGCAACCGCCGCTTCTCCAATGTAAACAGCCCTAACTTGTCTAATCTGCCTGCATATTCAAGCCCCTCCATTCCCCTTATTAATTTAGTTGCCCTTCTCTGAACTGCCTCAATTTCCAAGATGTCCCTTTTGTATATGGGATTCCAAAACTGCATTATGGTGTTTTTAAAAAAATTATTAATAGGTATAGCTGAAGGGATGATACATTTTCTGTGTTTATTCCAAACCAAATAATAAATGGGAAACTAATACAATTTAAGAGTAATTCTCAGAAATACATGTGGCATACAAGCAACAACAGACATCCTCATGGCTAAAGTCAGTACTGCATGGAAAAAAACACTGGCCACCTCCCACTAGCAGCTTTACTGCCTGTGTCTGCTCAGAACCGTACTCCTCTGCATTAAAAGGATTTCCCTCATTCGGCACCACACGAGACATGCATAAAAACAAAAAACACTCTTCAAGTCATTAATGAACAGTCCTTTTATGTCAAACCCCACTCAACAACATTTAAACTTACAAAAATATGTAGGAAAGCAACACAGTAGTTATGGGTTTGCATACATATATTCAATTGCAATCCAGTATATATATATATATATATATATATATAATTTACACACAACCCAGTATATGTGTGTATATGTATATATATTTTCACACTCACTAATTTCAAGCTCCTAATAAAAGCACAGCATATTGTGACAAGAAGACTATCCATTCCTGAAGACTTAATACATAACTTGAATCCAACATGCTTGTGAAGGTTCTTATTCACCCAGGTCATGCTACTGAATGGAACCCAGCCCTTAGTGTGTACTTACTGGTGGTGGACAAGGGGGGAGCTGTAGTTCCCACAGGGTATAGGAGTTATCTGCTGCAGACCTTTGTCTCTATAGCCCCTATGTACTGTATACAATGCAATAGGCGAACCGGGTTTGGATCCCACCTCTCTCTCTCTCCAGGATGGGGCGGGGGGCATGGGGCACAGCAGGCCCACACGGGGGGGGGGGGTTAGTACACGGAGTAGCCAGTTGCAGAGCGAAATTAAAGTACCGAAGACCACCCCACGTTGTTACCCCCTTTAAACCACCATTAGCTGCTCGGTCGAACAATGCCAACCCGCAGACATAAATAACCAGTGACACCCGGATGTGTAGGTGCAGTGTACCCACACGAGACAGCCACTAAGGTGCGAGGCCTTGACTCCGCGAGGGTAATGGGGTAGTTATTACTTCCCCCACTAGGGGGCACAGGTTAGCCCTTCACTAAAAATAAAAGGCGCCTCGCAACAATGGCGCGCGGTTATCCGTAACCTGGTCATGACACAAACTCACCGGCTTCCAGAGCCCGCGAAATACTAAATCTCATCCGTGTAATTCGCACCGCTTCCTTCCTTCCTTCCTCTCCGCAGCCGTAAACTCTCCCACGTCCAGTCCAATCCCGGGGCACAGGAGGAGGGGCGGAGTCTACGGAGCTAAGGGGGGGGGAAGGCGAGGGATGGAAAGCCGTCCGCTCCGCCCACCGCGACGCACCCGATTGGTGGAGATCACGCAACAAGAAGTGGGACGGTCTGCGAAGAGAGCGCGTGTCAATCAGCGAATGTCGCTCCTCCTACCCGTGGAATGAGGTTAGAGCTTCGGCCCCGCCCATGCGTTGCAGTCAATGCGTGACAAGGCTCGAGGTGGAGCAGGAGTCGTTCAACGAAGTTGAGACTATGAAGACCCGCCCTTTAACCAGACTGAAGCGATAATGGGCGGGGACTAGTTAACCCCATGCAGGCGTGGTCTCTTGCCTGAGGGACGTGCGACCGCACTGACTTGCGTCTGCCCGTGTATGTGTGTTCCAATCGTGCGCGCCCGTTTGGCAGCGTTTCTGCGACAATTGCACGACGTGTGAATACCTCCCACAAAGTAATAATCGCACGGTCCCATTAATATCTGAAACCTTCTAATGAATAAGTGCGATGTCTATATAGTGATAATAAAAAGTAGTCCGTGTGGACTTGTTGTCTTATCGCCTCCATTGCTTTCCCTCTCCCCAGGCGCTGTCCACCATTTTGTATTCGGTCACTACCTACTGGGAAGTCTCGCAGCTTTATGAAAACTTCCCAGCGTGTTATTCTGGTCGCTGTTCCTGTAATTATCGTCATCGCAACCCCCCCCCCTACCCCGGGTGGGTCCGCCAGATAACCCCAATTAGTAGACGGACTGGATCCATCTCAACAGGAGAAACCAAAATGGCGGTCGCGCGGGATCCACGAGCTGAGCGCCAAAACCCGCGGGCGCCATCTTGTTTCCCGACGACACGTTGATTCACGCGAAGGTTTTTCCAGTGCGAGTCTTGCCCCCAGTTAGCGCTGTACGGCTATATAGGGAGAACAATGCGGTTATTAAAGGGGGGTTTAAGGATTTAAAGGTGTAAATGTTTGCCTAGGGCTATTCATGTGAAACAGCCAATCAGATGTTCCCTTTTTACTGGACTACCATCATTCTTTGAAATCTGATTGGTTGCTGCAGATTAATAGCATGGGGACACTTTCTGCACCTCATTATATAAGCCCTGTTTTAAATGAGCAGTATAATAACGTTATAAACTTACCCCTGTAGTGGATTTCCATGGGAGGAACTGTAAGGCCTTTTAATCTTACAGTTCCAAGAGAAGGAAACCAGAAGCCACAAAAGGGGTAGGTTATAATAAATAATGCACCCTAACTGTAAATTATAAGGATATTAGTCTCCGAGGAGTTCCATGCCCTGTATAAAAGGTACTCAGCCTGCGGCCTCATGCTTTTATATGGTCACAGAACTCTTCAGTGACTTCTAATATCCTTATAATTTACAGTTGGGGGTGCATTATCCAATATATAATTCACTGGGAAATAGTTTTGTGTATTCCTACCTTCCTGAGTGGCGCTGAAGCTACAGGGACAGCAATCATCATGGACGCTCCAACTGTACCTGATTAAGGTGGCAATACACACTAATGATAATGGTAACAATTTACTCATTATCGACAGTGATTAGGGGCTGAAACCGACTGCAGTGCGACAAATGACCGTAGTCGGCATTACAGTCGGTTGATATGCACGATCAACTGTTTAAAAGACCGGAACCGAACTTCCAGTTTATTTACGGATGTTTGGGTCCAGACTTTTAAACAGCTGATCGCGCGTATGTTTCATTCATATGCGTGGTCAGCTGTTTAAAACAGCTGGCCGCGGAAGGAACCTTGGATAGGGGAAGGGGGTCAGGGGCCCGACCTCCATTCTTGCTGGTGGGGGGCAGCCCCTGCAGGTATGCCCCTGCATACCGCATTCCATGTGTGCGGTTTCTGCCAATATGTGCCGACATACCAACGTGATCTGTTGGCACAATGGTATAGGCATGTGTATGGCCACTTTAAATCACATGAGGGTTTGTCGAGCAGAATAGCTGTCATAGGGAGGACTTTTTTTTTTGAGTTTTACAGTTTTCCCCCCACACCCCCTTTATCTTTATATTGTAATCTATAACCAAAATAAAATCTTTCTGTTACTGTTCCCTATCTTAGCTATAACCTAAAGTATAAGCGATATGTCATTTTAAAGGAATAGTTCACTCAGAAAGGGAACCTATCCGGTTTTGCATAAATTGAAGAACGGGAGGTAAAGTAGTTATGGCTAACCTTCCATTCTTCAATCAATATCTCAGGAGCCAGGGACGAAGTTTGCAGAAACTTACCTTTCGCATGATCCACAGATGCAGCGCTGAAAATTCCCAACCGCTTCCTGGTTTTAATCAACTATAGCACGCATGTGTGATAATGCGCGCTATAGTTGATTAGAACCAGGAATCGGTCAGGACCTGTTAGTTCTGCTGCTGTGGATTGCGCAAAGGTAAAATTTTTGCAACCTTCGTCCCTGGCTCCTGAGATATTGATCGAAGAATGGAAGGTTAGCCATAACTACTTTACCTCCCTACTTTAACTTATAGCAATGCAAAAATGCAACACAGCTGATTTTTGAAGGGACATTGCTCTCCTTGCCCCATCGCCAGACACCCAAGCTAGCCCATTTCAGGACAAGGCACAGTACTCTGAAGCAGCAGTCACAGTGTACGATAGAAATAATGTACTTCTTGCCTTTAGTTTTTACCATTACATTTATTAAAGCTATACCCAAAGACCAAAAATCTCCTATATGCAGGGAAGGCAGTAATTGGTCAGAATAACTCCTTCCACCAGCACTTTTACAGCATTGTGAGCATTAAGGTTTCAGGGTTTGGGGAGTTCTCTACATGTGTATGAAATATAATTTTGTAGGGGGACAGGCTCTTTAATAAGGTGGTAGTATGCCATGACCAGTCAGAGATATGGGACTGAATTACACAACTGCCCGGATGCTTCCACAGCAAAATAGACATAAAGCGTTAAGCGATCCTGCTGCTCTGGGTTCCTGCACTATCTTCCTTGTGATCCTGATCTCCTGTTGCCAACATTCTGCCTGTTTAACCGACTAAGCTTACCTGCTGCCAGCCCTGACCTTCTGCCTGTTTAACCAACCCAGCTTACCTACCGCCAGCCCTGACCTTCTGCCTGTTTAACCAACCAAGGTTACCTACCGCCAGCCCTGACCTTCTGCCTATTTACCAACCAAGTCTACCTTCCACCAGCCCTAAACTTCTGCCTGTTTACTGACCAAGCTTACCTGTTGCCAGCCTTGACCTTTGTCCTCTTCATCAACTGCATCTAATTGCTGTCTGCCAATTTTTTTGTACATTCTACAAGTTCTCTCACCTGTCCTTTTGGCTCCATCAGTTTTTTCTCCTCTCTGATTCGTGGGTTCTGGTCCTTGGGTTCCCTCTGAGGTTGTGACCTAGTGTCCCTAAACAGCGTAACATCCTCACCATCAGAGGCTCTGGAGAAGACCTCAGGGACGCTAAGGCTGGGTACACACCAGCCGATATTTTCGGCCGACCGACCAATTCACGGCACGCCCCCGATCGCCCGTGATTTACAGAAAGTCTGTTATGGACAAACTAGCGATCGAGCTCGCTCGCAGCACTATCGGTCAGTCGGACGGAAATATCTGCTGGTGTGTACCCAGTCTAAGGTAAGGTTAATGAGTACACTCTCATAAAAATGGGCTAGATGCGCACATCAGAAGAACACGTACGTGACATTTTCAATTCCAACAACTTTATTAAAACATTCACACCATGAAAATAAGCTCCGCCTTACACGTTTCGAGCATTCACAGAGCTCTTAGTCATAGAGCTCAAATGACTAAGAGTGTTGTGAACGCTCAAAATGCATAAGGCGGAGCTTGTTTTTGTGGTGTGAATATGTTTTAATGTGAAAAAATAATAAGAGTACTGTGATTTCGAGGGCTAAACCCCATCAGGTTAGAGCAGTACTGATTTTAACAAAGGTTTAACAAAGTATAAAGCCAGTTCCAAAAGATAATAAGATAAACAAAACAACAAGGGGGGAGACTGAAAAAAAAAAAGTTCAAGAGCAAAAGGTGCCCAGGAAAGTGTAGAGGGCAATAAAATGAGAGATAACAGAATACACTTTCCTCGGCACTTTTTGCTCTTGAACTTTTTTTTTTTCTCTCTCTCTCCCCCCTTGTTGTTTTGCTTATCTTATTATCTTTTGGAACTGGTTTTTTACTTTGTTAAACACAGTACTCTTATTATTTTTTCAGATATATTGGACTAATACGGCACTACAATCATTTTCTATACCAATATGTTTTAATGAAATTGTTGTAATTGAAAACGTCACATACATGTATTCCTCCGGTGTGCCCATCTACTCCATCTTTTTTCAGAGTGTGGACAGTGTGGGTTTGCGGACCAATAGTGACGGGCCTGGGGTTAGGAGCACCCGGACCACTGCGGTATAGCCGTGAGCATACTTCTTTAATTACTCTCATATTGCCCGGTATATATTTTTCGTATTTTAGAGTAGATATACACAACAGCGAAGGATCCAGGGCAGCCCTTGCACCCGGATCACCACACTAGCAGTGTAAGCATTTAAATTCTAAGACTTTTTTGGGACAATATAACAATATAAATTGGATTCAGAGCCCTGTACATTTCCTAGTTATAAAAGGTTAATGAGTAGGCAATAAAGTTTGGACTCGATGGACATATGTCTTTATTTTGCCTCTATTACTGTTTTCACTCTCTTGGCTGTCCTACCTCTCAGGTAGGACGTTCAGTGTTTCACACTCTGGCTCCAACTCCACCACTCTCCCCCTCTCTGTGGGGGTACCACAAGGCTCAGTACTTGGCCCTCTTCTCTTCTTCATTTAAACCTCTGGGCTTGGTCAGCTCATTAGTTCTTTTGGATTCCAATACCACCTGTATGCTGATAATACCCAAATTTACATCTCCGCCCCTGACCTCGTTACTCTGACATCCCAGGTCACTAACTGCCTAAAATGCTTTTATGTCCTCCCACCTCCTCAAACTCAAGATGGATGAGACTTGTCATTTTCCCAACCTCTCAATCTACCCCCCTCCCTAACACTACTGTAAACATCAATGACACACCAATCTCCCCAACACCTTACGAGTGATGTCTGGGAGTAATCTTTGACTCAGAATTTTCCTTTAAATACCCTGTCCAACTCCTGTCAGTTACAGTTCAAAAACATCTCACGCATTCATCCCTTCCTTTCACAGAACGTTGCCAAAATTCTAGTTATGCACTCTCGGCTGGACTCCTGTAACACCCTCCTATGTGGTTTACCGAGCAACCGACTCTCTGCTGCCAGGCTCATTCACTTCTCTTCCCGCTTATACTCCACTGACCACTTAGTTACAGCTACTGATCTGCTTCCCCTTATGTCTCATCCCCATCTCCTCTAGACTGTAAGCTCTCGGGCAGGGCCCTCCTTCCTATTGTACCACAGTAATGCTGTAACTTATCACACTGAATGCTGCTGGATCAGCACTTGAAATATTTGCACTTTGTATTACTTGCACTACCCTTGTATGTAACATGTATGTTGTCCTTGTGTATATTAATGCAACTGTAAAGCATCATGGAAGATGTTAGCGCTATATAAATCTACAATATAATTTTCTACAGATTTGTACTTTCGGGAACATGTGAAAGATATAGGTATAACTGGATTGGAGACTTTTAGATAGTCAGACTCTTTGGGAGCTAAGGACACCCAAAATGTTCCAGAGGTCCACCAATCTGTATAACCGTTGTTTAAATGGTTCAGATGGATCTTTTTCCACTAGAGCATAAGAATCATGGCCTGACATTTGGACGCAGCAGTAATAGTCCGTGTCGAGGGCCACAATAGAAACCCCTTTATCCGAGGGTCAGATGACTATGGAGTAATTTTTAGATAATGCTTTTAGTGAAGTATATTTAGAAAGGTAAGTTTCTTCTATCTTTGTTTCTAGCTCCACAGGCATTGATTGAACAATGAAAGGTAAGGCATAGTTCCTAAACCTCCCGGGCTTCAATCAATGCATTTAAGGAATAGTTCACTTTTGCAGTGAAATATTCCTTTGAAGGGAATGTCCACCCCTCCCATCTAAAATTTGCCCCACCCTTGAGCCCACTGTGTAGAGTTAAATGACCACGTCTGCTCCATATGGTTGTCCTGCAGAGCACGATAAAAGACTAGGAAGCTGAAAAGTAGGATCTTTATTGTGTGTATTCTGTATCTGCCTCCTGCTCCTCCTTCCAAATCCCTTTGTTGGCTGCATCATGTCTAAAAACAAAAACAAAATCCTTTAAATGTTAAGGACGCTAAGTTTAAAATTCCAAAATCAGCTGCTAAAGGTACTTTTCAGAACTCTTTCCCTAAGCTGCTCTTCCGCTCGGATCAGCAAAAAGGGGATGGACTGACAGCCATGTCAGTTATTGGCTGAATTTTAGCCAATCACAGACGCAGCTGCTGGTCCAGCCCCTTATACTGTTCCTTGCGTAAGAGCAGAAGAGGCCGGTAATGAGGCCTTGTAAGTACCTTTAGGGGCCTAGCGAGGTCTAGTTTGGGGGGATTCTCTACCTTTTTTGTTTTTGGGGGTGGACATACCCTTTAAATGAATCCAATATGTGAGACTCTAATTACATTCCTCATTATAATCAATATTATCTCAAAAATGGACCTTTTTACTATCAGTACATATAGCCTGATTATCTAATGGATTATGATTATGGTGTAGCCCATTAGATGCATTTTCGTTATTATTTCCACTAGCAAACCTTTATTATTACTTTCAATGTAAACTTTATTACTTTACTATTACTTTCAATGTAAACACATTTCCATATTGGTCTTTTTGTACATTTATAAAATCATGATCAAAATGTCGTAGTAGAGTTTATCTTAGATTGGGGTATAAGATTCAAACCACAATCAAAAAGACTTTATTGATAGATAAATTACATTGGATGCTGGATTTTGATTATCTCTACTGTGTTATTCTATTTCCGATATCTGCGGTTGGTCGTCGTTCTGTTGTAAACATGTTCGTTTCTGTTGTCTCTGACTTCCTCGTTTGATTGATCCTTTTGTCCTAATTAATCCCAGTAAGTCAATAATGTCCGTTGAGGACTTTCCTCCTGGTAAATCGCATTCCTCTTCATATATGTATGAGGCGTGATGGTCTGCAATGTTCCCTCTAATTTTTCATACCCTGTGGGCACACCAAAATCTCATGTGTGCAAAATTTATCAAGTGAAATTACATTTTGTGCGCTATATTACAAATTGAGGAGCTAAATTTAGGAGCTTTTTAATACACAATAGAATATCTGTTGAATTCAGTTAGATCAACTGGATCTAAAGTTTAGTTCTTGAAGACGTTTCGCTTGTCATCCGACTGGCTTTCTCAATTCAGAATGACTTGTACAAGAATCTGTTGGTGCTTATGTAGCCTGGAAAGTCCCAATTAGCATATGATAGCCAGGTGTTAGGGACCTTCTGAATGCAAGGCATGGATGCACTGAGGCAAAGCAGTGGTATTGAAACTTCTCAGGGTAAGGTGTCAAAACAGCATTGTACATGGCAGACAGTTGGTGTCAAACCCCCCATCTCTATTCAGGCTTGGTTTCTTTATTTTCACATAAATGGCCTCTTTGACGCCTCTCTTGAACCAGCCCTGTTCCTTTGCCAAGATGTTTACATTACAGTCTTCAAAGGTATGTCGTTTTTCCTTAAGATGCAGGTACACAGCTGAGTCCTTACCTGAGGAATTGTCTCTTCTGTGCTGGATCATACGTTGGTGCAGTTGCTGTTTGTCTCCCCCACATAAAAATCAGAGCACTCTTCACTGCACTGCGTATATGATGTCGCTTTTCTTGTGTAAGCAGAGGAAGGTCTATTGTGAGGCTGTGCAGAACTTATCAGTGTCGCAGACACTACAAGGAAGCAGTGAGTAAGGGAGGGTGGGGGCAATTAGGAGCACTCACTAAACATTAATAATTTAATGACAAAGCAAGCACAGATAAATACGTGAATACCACCATTTTACTTCGATCAAATTGTAGTTTCAGATAATATAAGTTGTTTGATTGAGATTAAACTATCCAATGAACCATGTCCATTTTAAGACAGTTCCATAGTTTTACGGTTCTCACAGTGAAAAAACTTGAAGACTAAACTTCTTTTCTTCAAGTCTTATAAGAAAACAATTTGTGATTACTACATCTCTCCTCAAACCCTAAGGACTTTTTGGATGTCATCATTACTACTATAAATGAAACAATCCAAACGATATAGTATAGTATAATATTTGAGGTTGAATAAAGACATACGTCCATCCAGTTCAACCCATCTAGCAATATCCTCATTTCCTGCCTAACTGTTGATCCAGAGGAAGGCAAAAAAACCCCCACCAAATTTATGAAGGGGGAAAAAATTCCTTCCTGACTCCAAGTGGCAATCGGAAAATTTCCCTGGATCAACTCTACTTTATGTATCAATACCAGTAACTTGCAACATTCCTTGTTTGCAGAAACTCATCCACCTTTTTTTTGAAAATGACCAATGAACCTGCCATTACAACGTCCACTGGAAGACAGTTCCATAGCTTTACCGTTCTCACAGTGAAAAACCCTTTCCGAGCTTGAAGCCTAAACCTTTTTTCTTCAAGTCTTAAGGGATGTCCTCGTGTCCTTTGACATGTTCTATTGGTGAACAATGCCCCAGATAGTTTATTGTATGGCCCGTTAATGTATATATACACAGTAATCATATCCCCACGCAAGCGCCTTTTCTCCAGCGTTCATAATTGTAACTTTTCCAGTCTCTCTTCATATTCAAGCTCCCCCAATCCCCTTATTAATTTAGTTGCCCTTCTCTGAACCCTTTCCATTTCAAAGATGTCCTTTTTGTACACAGGATTCCAAAATTGCACTGCATATTCCAAATGAGGCCTTACCAATGCTTTGTAAAGAGGGAGAATTACATTTTCCTCCCTTGAATCCATACCTCTCTTCTTATTACAGTTTTTATAATCCCTAAAGGCCCTTTCCGTTCCCTCTGCCTTAAAGGTTTTAAATGCCTTTTTCTTCCTTTCCATTTGCCTCTTTACATGAGAATTCAGCCACATGGGCGCGGATTTATTTTTTTTACATTTATTTCCCAAGGGTATAAATTTAGATGTGAACTGGCTTAAAATCCCCTTGAACACAGTCCACTTCTGTTCAGTACAATTATCTGATAATGACATTCTGAAGAGCTGCTTTTAACCTGGGAAAATTTGCTTTCCTGTAGTATTTCTGAAAACACTACCCTGGAGGTCCTTGCTTTTATCTATACTGTAAACCAATCACCAAAAATACCCTGTTAAAAGCAAAATCGAGATCTGTTGGCAAGGGGAAAGGATAGACTGTAAAAGGTGGGTAAATTAATTGTTGGTGTCTGTTATAAGCTCCCAAATGCCAGTGAGGAGGTGGAAATGAATCTCCATATGCAGTTGGAAAAGGCTGCTGGGGTGGTTATTTCAATTTTCAATCTTGACATAGATTGGAGTAAGGGAACTGCCCCACCCCCTAAGTTTCTACTAGACAGGATGTGTTGTTGGATCTTGTAATATATAATAACCCTGAGCTCATTTTGGAGATGAAGGTAATAGTGACCATGATATAGTGTCATTTAATATAGGTTGCAAAAAACAAAAATGCACTGGGTGTAACAATTTTTTTTTAACTTTAGGAAAGCTTATTTTATGCTGTTAAAGGAATCACTCCTGCTCATAGATTGGGGGTGGGGGGTTGTTCCTTGGTAAGGACACAGAAGTGGGCTGCTTTTAAAGGGATATTAAACTATTACATTTCTAAATTTATACCTTTAGGGAACAAGTATAAAAAATGTAGGTCCACTCCTGCCGGTCTTAATGCTCAGGTAAAAAGGGAAATGGAAAAAATGAAAATTACTTTTAAAATGATGAAATCAGAGGGAACAGAATAGGCTTACAGAGAATAAAAGCTGTAATAAGGTGTGCAAGAAAGCAATTAAACTAGATAAATTAGAAAAGGAAATATGGATAGCAGAACAAAGTCCAGCTCTAAAATGTAAAAAAAAGTATATCAATAGTAAAAAGATGAGGACTGAGAATGTGTGACCGTTAAAAAATGAGGCTAAAATGATTATAGAATATGCCAAAAAATCTCGGTTTTTACTATAGAGAATCTTATTCCTTATAGCAGGGACTGTAATAATATTGTATACATTAGTAAAATTCACTGTGGTTCACAGAGTATATGTCGCGGAAACAATTGAACAAAGTTATTATCAATAAAGCCCCAGGACCGGATGGAATACATCCATGGATCTTAGTTGAGAGCTTAGTTGCGTTTTATCTAGACCACTTTTTTGAAGGAGCGAGTAAGAATTTAGATTCTGGCATAGCAGTGGATGTGGTATACTTGGATTTTGCTAAAGCTTTTCATACTGTGCCACATAGGCAAATGTATAAATTGAGGACAGCTGAATTGGTTGTTGGATCGCAAACAGAGAGTGGCGGTCAATGGAGCTGCATCCAAGTGGGCTAAAGTTCTAAGTGGAGTACCTTAGAGTACCTTAGGCTTTACAAATGTTATTTGTTGTTGTTCTGTACTGACGCCACTTCTTTTTAATTTGTATATAAAAGACTTAGAAGGGGGCATTGAGAGCAAGATCTCTATCTTTGCAGATGACACTAAACTATGCAGAGCTTTAGAAACTTTACAGGGAAATTCAATAAAAGTTCTTATCCTTTAAAATGGTGCTAATTTTGCCCCAACCAATCAGATGTTAGCTTTCAAATGTTAAATAAGATCTGATTGGTTGAGGCAAAATTAGCACCATTTTAAATGATAAGAACTTTTATTGAATAACCCTGTATGTACCATTGCTGCAAGCAGACCTAGATAGATTATCAAAATGGGTAGCAGAATGGCAGATGAGATTCAATGTCAATAAATGTAAGGTGATGCCTTTAGGGTTTAACAATCCTTGTGCTACCTACACCATTTAAAAAAAATATTTAGGGGTTCTACTAGATAACAGACTTAAGTTGTAGCCATCAATGCCAGGCAGTCACGGCTAGCGTTAGCAAGATATTGTATAAAGAGAGTAATAGATTCAAGGGAGAAAAATAATATTCTCCCTCTTTACAAGGCACTGGTAAGGCCTCATTTTGAATATGCGGTGCAGTTTTGGAATCCCATATATAAAAGGGACATCTTGGAAATGGAAGGAGTTCACAGAAGGGCAACTAAAATATTAAGGGGAATGAAGTGGCTTGACTATGCAGGCAGATTAGACAAGTTAGGGCTGTTTACATTGGAAAAGCGGCATTTGCACGGGGATATGATCACTTTATACAAATCTATTAATGGGCCATATAAGAACCTTTTTGGTGCATTGCTCACTAATAGGTAATTTCAGAGGACATGGGTACATCCTAGGAAAGGTTTCTTTGCAGTGAGAACGGTGAAACTGTGTCTCCCAGCAGATGTGGTAATGGCAAGTTTATTGAATAGCTTTAAAAGTGAGCTGGATAAGTTTCTAAAACTAAATAATATTGAGAATTACTGGTATTAATGCATATACTGTAGTTCTGATTGATAGAGGGATACTATTTAATATTGAGCATTACTGGTATTAATACATATACTGTAGTTCTGGTTGGTACAGGGATACTATGTAATATTGAAAATTACTAATATTAATACATATACTGTAGTTCTGGTTGGCACAGGAATACTATATAATATTGAGAATTGCTGGTATTAATACATATACTGTAGTTCTGGTTGGTACAGGGATACTATATAATATTGAGAATTACTGGTATGAATACATATACAGTAGTTCTGGTTGGTACAGGGATACTATTTAATATTGAGAATTACTAGTATTAATACATATACTGTAGTTCTGGTTGGTACAGGGATACTATATAATACTGACAATTACTGGTATTAATACATATACTATAGTTCTGATTGGTACGGGGATACTATATAATATTTAGAATTACTGGTATTAATACATATACTGTAGTTCTGGTTGGTACGGGGATACTATAAAATATTGAGAATTACTGGTATTAATACATATACTGTAGTTCTGCTTGGTACAGGGATACTATATAATATTGAGAATTACTGGTATTAATACATATAATATAGTTCTGGTTGGTGGGTGGATACTATATAATATTGAGAATTACAGGTATTAATACATATACTGTAGTTCTGGTTGGTACAGGAAGGGGATACTATATAATATTGAGAATTTCTGGTATTAATACATATACTGTAGTTCTGGTTGGTACAGGGATACTATTAATATTAGAATTTCTGGTATTAATACATATACTGTCGTTTGGTTGGTACAGGATACTATATAAATTGTGAATTACTGGTATTAATACATACTTAACCCTTTCACTGCCACAGATCTATATTTCACGTCTGCGCAGTGAATACTCAAACTGCCACAGATCGTGAATATCATCTGTGACTTTAAGTGGCCCCAAAAAAATTGCAGCCCGCTAGGGCGATCGGGGGGCAGTATTCACTGCCCCCTAGCCCCCTCGATCCCCCCTCGGTTTTGTGTGCAAATCCGAGGGGGGATCGGAAGATATCCCTACCTGCAGCCCGGCAGCCGGTCCCACGTGGAGAAGCAGAGAGTGAAGTCTTTGTTCCGGAAAGGGAGACCCCGGGACATCATGAGCTTCCTGCTTCAACCGGGGTCTTCCCTAAGAAAGTTGATGCCCCTGTTGGTTTAGTTGAGGTACGGCAGCGTGATCTCCATTCAGATCATGCTGCGTACCTGTATAGCACAAGCTGTCATGCTGACAGCTTTACTATACATTTGTGAATGGAACTCAAAGTTCTATTCACAAATAGGATTTTTTTCTAAGTCTTTGTGCTACTTAGCGAAGACTTAGGAAAAAATGGGGACAGAGATCAAAATTTGGTGATCACTTCTGATCACCAAATTATTGATCTTTGCCAATGATGAAAAATCACTTCCTGGAAAATGTTTCCGGGAAGTGATTTTTCCGATCGGTTTTCGAATTGGAAAATGGGCATTTATCCTATTCAAGTTCGTTTATCTTCCAAGATGATTTGGTGATCATCTTTGGGATATCCCCAAAAAAGGGGAATGCACACCCAAAAAATCTAATTATCACACACCTTTTTTTTTTTACCCTAAACTATAAATTAGCAAAAACTTTTCTTCTCCAAGCTTCCCAATGTCCCCGGTGATTCGGTAAACTAAACGCGGATCATTTATTTGTTGGACTTCAAGGGAAACAGCCTATTTTAGTAGGAAATTTGCAGAGGTACCAAAAAGACGATTGAATTTTTAGGATCAGTAAGTGTGCAAAAACTTGTGTGACTCTCCGTACTACTGCTTTTTCAGTAAATACCACTAAAGGGGGAGTGGGGGATTGGTGTGGGGGTGGGTTGTGGCGTTTTTTTATTTTTCTTGTAATTGCAATTGCGCATGGATCCCATTTGAGCTAGTTGGTGGCCCCGTCTCTGTTTGCACCCACCCATATGGCATACCGTTTGATTCAGACATGTGGGAGATTGCCATTTAGTGTTTTTTTTTACTTGCCAAGTGGGTTTAGGTAGGATTCAACCATTGAGTCCTCTTATTTTATTTTTTCACAAAATCTCCTAAAAGCACGAGTTCTATGAATAACAGCTTCTGGAATTCTTCATGTATATATGAAAGCATGATACCATCACGAAGCTGAAGGTGTGTAGCTCCAAAAATATATAGTTTGTGGGGGTATTTCCAAGTTGATTAGGCTGTTCAATTACAGAACACTTTGACTTTTTTTCTTGTAATTGGACTTGTCATGTGTCCCATTTGAGCTAATTGGTGGCCACGTCTCTGTGTGCACCCACGCATATGGCATACCGTTTGATTCAGGACAGGTGGGAGATTGCCATTTAGTGTTTTTTTTTATTCAAGTGGGTTTAGGTAGGATTTCAACCTTTGAATCACCTTATTTATTTTTACACAAAATCTCCTAAAAAGCAGAGTTCTATGAATAACAGCGTCTGGATTTTTTCATGTATATATGAAAGCATGATACCATCACGAAGCTGAAGGCGTGTAGCTTCCAAAAATTTCAGAGCCGTTTCCTTTGTTAAAATGTTAGACGTTGAAATTACAGAGCACTTTGATTCTTCTTTCTTGTAATTACACTTGTGCATGCGTCCCATTTGAGCTAGTTGGTGGCCACGTCACTGTGTGCATCCACACATATGCATACCATTTGATGCAGGATATGTGGGGATTGCATTTAGTGGGTTTTTTTTGCTTGTCAAAAGGGTTAGGTAGATTTCAACCCTTGAATCATCTTATTTTTATTTTCACAAAACCTCCTAAAAACACAGAGTTCTTGGATCATGGGTCTGGAATTCTTCATTGTATTTGAAACATGGCACGTAACATCTGAAGTTTGTATCTCAAAAATATATAGTTTGTGGTGGGAATTTCCATGTTCGGGACTGTTTCCTTAGAAAAAGTGTGGCTGTTCAATTACAGACACACTTTGATTTTTTCTTGAATTGCATTTGTGCATGCGTCCCATTTGAGCTAGTTGGTGGCCACGTCTCTTGTGCATCCACGCATATAGCATAACGTTTGATCGAACATTGGGGAGATTGATATTTAGTGGGGGTTTATTTGTTGGGGGCATTTCCAAGTTTTGGGGCTGTTTGAAATTACAGAGCACTTTAATTTTTTTCTTGTTTACACTTGTGCATGCGTCCGATTGACTAGTTTGTTGCCACGTTCCTTTGTACATCCATGCATATGGCATACCGTTTGATTCAGAACATGTGGAGAGTGAATATTTAGTGGGGGGTTTATTTGTGGGGGGCATTTCCAAGTTTTGGGGCTGTTTGAATACAGAGCACTTGATTTTTTTCTTGTAATTAACACTTGTGCATGCTTCCCATTTGAGCTAGTTGTTGGCCACGTCCCTGTGTACATCCACGCATATGGCATATCGTTTGATTCGGGAATTGAAGATTGCTAATTGGACAAGTTTTTTTTACATGACATGGAAATTTGCCATGATTTTTAACTTTGAATTGTATTTTTTTTCCGAAAATCTGGTAAAAGCGAATTTTACATCAAACTGCGCCCACCCATTGGTGGTATGCATAAAGGAATCACACCTTGTGTGACTGAAGGTGTGTAGATTCCAAGATATTAGTTTGGGGGGTATTCTAATATAGAGGGGTGTTTAGTCTGACAAATCTGAAAAGTTGCTGTAATTGGGCCATTGTTCATTGGCTCACTTTGTGTGTTAGTTGATCCACGTTTGCGTGTGTAACCATACTATGGCCTACCGTTTTGATCCAGGACTTGTAGGGAGATTGATATTTGGTAACTTTTTTTTAACATTACTTGGGATTTTGGCATGATTTCTACCTTTGAGAGTGTTTTTTTTCATTTTTTAGAAAATCTGCTAAAACTGCGAACTTCTTACGAAGAACTGCGCACACATTGATGGTACGAATGAACAAAACTACAGAAATTCGTAGATAACGTGTGTGGATTCGAGAATATAGTTTGTGGGGTCAGGAAATATAGTTGTGTGGGGTTATTTCTAAGTTATGGGGGTGTTTTGTGGAAAAAACTGCAGACTGTCCAAATTCGGAGTTGGCTAAATATTTTTGCCGTTTCTGAGCCATCGTGCATTGTCCACTTTGTGGCTTTTTGCTTCCACATCCGGGTGGTAACACCACACATTGCATACCGTTTGATTCAGGTACATTTGGAGATTGATTTTATAACTTTTTTTTAGATTCCTTGAGGTTTTTGGTATGATTCTACCTTTTGAAGTTGTTTTTGTTCATTTTTTCAGACAAATGCGAACTTCTGCGAAGAATTGCGCCCACACCATTGATGGTATGAATTACCACTACGTGTTACATCTGAGGTGTGTATTATTTCGAATATATAGTTTGTGGGTTATTTCTAAAGTACGGGGTGTTTTGTAGAAAAAACTGCAGACTGTCCAAATCGGAGTTGTTAAATATTTTCGCTGTTTCTGAGCCATCGTGCATTGTCTCACTTGTGCTTTTCAATTTCACGTCCGCGTGTGGTAACCACACATATGGCATACCGTTTGAAATGTATATTATTTGAGGTTGAATAAGACATACGTCCATCCCGTCCAACACTCTAGCCAATATCCTCATTTCCTCGCCTAACTGTTGATTCAGAGGAAGGCAAAAAAAACCCCACCAAATTTATGAAGGGGAAAAATTCCTTCCTGACTCCAAGTGGCAATCGGAAATTTCCCTGGATCAACTGCTACTTTATGTATCAATACCAATACTTGTAACATTCCTTGTTTGCAGAAACTCATCCAGCTTTTTTTGAAATGACCAATGAACCTGCCATAACACGTCCACTAGAAGCAGTTCCATAGCTTTACTTACCGTCTCACAAATGAAACCCTTTCCTAGCTTGAAGCCTAACCTTTTTTCTTCAATTCTAAGGGATGTCCTCGTGGTCCTTTGACATGTTCTATTGGTGAACAATGCCCCAGATAGTTTTGTTTATGGCCGGTTAATGTATTTATACCAGTAATCATATCCCCCGCGCAAGCGCCTTTTCTCCAGCATACATATTGTAATTTTCCAGTCTCTCTTCATATCATCCCCCCATCCCTTATTAATTTAGTTGCCCTTCTCTGAACCCTTTCCATTTCAAAGATGTCCTTTTTGTACACAGGATTCCAAAATTGCACTGCATTTCCAAATGAGCCTTACCAATGCTTTGTAAAGAGGGCGAAATTACCATTTTCCTCCCTTGAATCAATACCTAATACCGTAGTTCTGGTAGGTACAGGGATACTTTATAAATTGAGAATTACTGGTATTAATACATAATACTGTAGTTCTGGTGGTACAGGGACACTATATAATATTGGAATTACTGGGTATTAATACATATACTGTAGTTCTGGTTGGTACAGGGATACTATATAATATGAGAATTGCTGGTATTAACATATACTGTAGTTCTGGTTGGTACAGGGGACTAATAATATTGATCATTTCTGGTATAATACATATACTGTAGTTCTGGTTGATACGGGGATACTATAATATTGAGAATTACTGAAATTATACATATACTGAGTTGCTGGTGGTACAGGGATACTATATAATATGAGAATTTCTGGATATTAATAACATATACTGTAGTTCTGGTTGGTACAGGGAGACTATATAATATTGAAAATTACTGGTATTAATACATATACGTAGTTGGTTGAGACGGGATACTTTATAAATGGAATTACTGGAAAAATAATACATATACTGTAGTTCTTGTGGTACAGGGATACTATATAATATTGAGAATTTCTGGTATAATACATATACAGTAGTTCTGGTAGGTACAGGATACTTTATAATATTGAGAATTACTGGTATTAATACATATACTGTAGTTGTGGTTGGTACAGGGGACACATATAATATGAGAATACTGGTATTAAACATATACTGTAGTTCTGGTTGGTACCGGATACTATATATATTGAGAATTGCTGTATATATACATATACTGTAGTTTGTTGGTACGGGATACTATATAATATGAGAATTCTGGCTATAATACATTACACGTAGTTCTGGTTGGTACGGGATACTTTAAATATTGAGAATTACTGGTATTACATATATATGTCGTTCTGGTTGGTACAGGGACACTATATAATATGAGAATACTGGTATTAATACCTATTTGTAGTTCGGTTGGTGGGGAGGGAGACTATATAATTTGAGAATACTGGTATTATACATATACGCATATTTGGTTGGTACAGAGATACTATATAATATTGAGAATTACTGGTATTAATACATATACTGTAGTTCTGGTTGGTACAGGGATACTATATAATATTGAGAATTTCTGGCATTAATACATATACAGTAGTTCTGGTTGGTACAGGGATACTTTATAATATTGAGAATTACTGGTATTAATACATATACTGTCATTCTGGTTGGTACAGGGAAACTATATAATATTGAGAATTACTGGTATTAATACATATACTGTCGTTCTGGTTGGTACAGGGACACTATATAATATTGAGAATTACTGGTATTAATACATATATTGTAGTTCTGGTTGGTACGGGGAGACTATATAATATTGAGAATTACTGGTATTAATACATATACTGCAGTTATGGTTGGTACAGAGATACTATATAATATTGAGAATTACTGGTATTAATACATATACTGTATTTGGTGGCCACGTCTCTGTGTGCACCCACACATATGGCATACCGTTTGATGCAGGATATGTGGGAGATTGACATTTAGTGGGTTTTTTTGCTTGTCAAGTGGGTTTAGGTAGGATTTCAACCCTTGAATCATCTCATTTTATTTTTCACAAACTCCGTAAAAACACAGGTTCTTTGGATCGCTGGGTCTGGAATTCTTCATGCATGTATGAAAGCATGGCACCGTAACGTAGCTGAAGGTGTGTAGATTCCAAAATATATAGTTTGTGGGGGGAATTTCCATGTTTCGGATTGTTTCCTTAAAAAAAGGGTAGGCTGTTCAAATTCAAGAGCACTTTGATTTTTTCTTGTAATTGCATTTGTGCATGCGTCCCATTTGAGCTAGTTGTGGCCACGTCTCTGTGTGCATCCACGATATGGCATACCGTTTGATCAGAACATTTGGGAGATTGATATTTAGTGGGGGAGTTTATTTGTGGGGGGCATTTTCAAGTTTTGGGACTATTTGAAATTACTGAGCACATTTTTTTTCTTGTAATTACACTTGTGCATGCGTCCCGTTTGAGCTAGTTGGTGGCCACGTCTCACGTCTCTGGTGTGCACCCACACATATGGCCTACCGTTTGATGCAGGATATGTGGGAGATTGCTATTTAGTGGGTTTTTTTTGCTTGTCAAGGGGTTTAGGTAGGATTTCAATCCTTGATCATCTTATTTATTTTTCACAAAACCTCCTAAAAACACAGAGTTCTTTGGATCACTTGGTCTGTAATTCTTCATGTATGTATGAAAGCATGGCACCGTAATGTAGCTGAAGTTGTAGATTCCAAAAATATATAGTTTGTGGGGGGAATTTTCATGTTTCGGGACTGTTTCCTTAGAAAAAGGGTAGGCTGTTCAAATTAAAGAGCCTTTGATTTTTTCTTGTAATTGCATTTGTGCATGCGTCCCATTGTGAGCTAGTTAGTGGCCACGTCTCTATGTGCATCCACGCATATGGCAAACTGTTTGACTCAGAACATGTGGGAGATTGATATTTAGTTGGGGGTTTTTATTTGTGGGGGGCATTTCAAAGTTGGGGGCTGTTTGAAATTACAGAGCACTTTGATATTTTTCTTGTAATTACCTGGTGCATGCGTCCCATTTGAGCTAGTTGGTGGCCACGTCCCTGTGTGCATCCACGCATAGGGCATACCGTTTGATTCAGGGCATTTGGAAGATTGATAATTGACAAGTTTTTTTTACGACATGGAAATTTGCCATGATTTTAACTTTGAATTGTATTTTTATAAATTTTTCCTGAAAATCTGGTAAGAAAGCGAAATTGTACACAAAACTGCACCCACACCATTGGTGGTATGCATAAAAGAATTACACCATTGTGTAGCTGAAGGTGTGTAGAGTCCAAGAATATATAGTTTTGGGGGGTATTTCTAATATAGAGGGGTGTTTAGTCTGACAAATCTGAAAAGTTGCTGTAATTGGGCCACTGTTCATTGGCTCACTTTGTGGCTAGTTGATTCCACGTCTGCGTGTGTAACCATACATAGGGCATACCATTTGATTCAGAACATTTGGGAGATTGATATTTGGTAACTTTTTTTTACATTACTTGGGATTTTGGCATGATTTCTGCCTTTGAGAGTTTTTTTTTACATTTTTTAGAAAATCTGCTAAAGCTGTGAACTTCTACGAAGAACTGCGCCCACACCATTGATAGTACGAATGAACATACTACAGAATTTCGTAGATAAAGGTGTGTGGATTCGAGAAATATATGGTTTGTGGGGGGTTGTTCTGTGGGGAAAAATTGCAGACTGTTCAAATTCAGATTTGACTGAATATTATTGCTGTTTCTGAGCCATTGTACATTGTTTCACTTTGTGTCTTTTGGCTTCCACGTCCACGTGTGTAACCACACATATGGCATACCGTTTGATTCAGGACATTTAGGAGATTGATATTTAGTAGCTTTTTTTTTTTTACATTCCATGGGGTTTTGGCATGATTTCTACCTTTTGAAGTTGTTTTTGTTCATTTTTTCAGACAAATGCGAATTTCTACGAAGAACTGCGCCCACACCATTGATTGTATGAATGAACAAACTACAGCTGAAGGTATGTAGATTCTGAGAATATATAGTTTTGCAGGGGTATTTCCAAGTTAGAGGGGTGTTC
Organism: Hymenochirus boettgeri; assembly: GCA_019447015.1. Classification (NCBI taxonomy): domain Eukaryota; kingdom Metazoa; phylum Chordata; class Amphibia; order Anura; family Pipidae; genus Hymenochirus; species Hymenochirus boettgeri. Next base: position 308,313,674 of record CM033470.1, on the reverse strand, counting down.
AGTTTGGAAAATCTGGGAAAATGCTGTTATTGGCTCACTGCGCATTGTTTTACATTTTGACTAGTCGCTTCCACGTCCGTGTGTGTAACCACACATATGGCACACCGTTTGATTCAGGACATTTAGGAGATTGATATTTGGTAAGTTTTTTTTACATTACATGGGGTTTTGGTGTGATTTTGTAACTTTGAAATGTATTTTTCTCTATTTTTCCAGAAAATTGTGTAGAAATTGGCTCACTGCGCAGTTTTACATTTTGACTAGTCGCTTCCACGTCCGTGTGTGTAACCACACATATGGCACACCGTTTGATTCAGGACATTTAGGATATTGATATTTGGTAAGTTTTTTTTACATTACATGGGGTTTTGGTGTGATTTTGTAACTTTGAAATGTATTTTTCTCTATTTTTCCAGAAAATTGTGTAGAAATGCGAAATTCTATGAAGAACTGCGCCCACACCATTGATGGTATGAATGAACGAACTACAGTGCTACATAGCTGAAGGTGTTTAGATTTCAGGAATATATAGTTTGTGGGGGGTATTTCTGAGTTATCAGGGTGTTTTGTGGAAAAAACTGCAGACTGTCCAAATTCGGAGTTGGCTAAATATTTTCGCTGTTTCTCAACCATCATGCATTGTCTCACATCGTGGCTTTTCGCTTCCACGTCCGCATGTGTAACCACACATATGGCATACCGTTTGATTCAGGACATTTGGGAGATTGATATTTAGTAACTTTTTTAGATTCCATCAGGTTTTGGCATGATTTCTACCTTTTGAAGTTGTTTTTTGTTAATTTTTTCAGAAAAGTGCGAACTTCTACAAAGAACTGCGCCCACACCATTGATGGTATGAATGAACGAACTACAGTGCTACATAGCTGAAGGTGTGTAGATTTCAGGAATATATAGTTTGTGGGGGTTATTTCTGAGTTACGGGGGTGTTTTGTGGAAAAAACTGCAGACTGTCCAAATTCGGAGTTGGCTAAATATTTTCGCTGTTTCTGAGCCATCGTGCATTGTCTCACTTTGTGGCTTTTCGCTTCCACATCCGCGTGTGTAACCACACATATGGCATACCGTTTGATTCAGGACTTTGGGAGATTGATATTTAGTACTTTTTTAATTCCATCAGGTTTTGGCATGATTTCTACCTTTTGAATTGTTTTTTTGTTAATTTTTTTCAGAAAATGCGAACTTCTACAAGAACGCGCCCCACACCATTGATGGTATGAATGAACGAACTACAGTGCTACATAGCTGAAGGTGTGTAGATTTCAGGAATATATAGTTTGTGGGGTTATTTTCTAGTTACGGGGTGTTTTGTGGAAAAAACTGCAGACTGTCCAAATTCGGAGTTGGCTAAATATTTTCGCTGTTTCTGAGCCATCCGTGCATTGTCTCACTTTGTGGCTTTTCGCTTCCACATCCGCGTGTGTAACCACACATATGGCATACCGTTTGATTCAGGACATTTGGGAGATTGATATTTAGTAACTTTTTTTTAGATTCCATCAGGTTTTGGCATGATTTCTACCTTTTGAATTTGTTTTTTGTTAATTTTTTCAGAAAAGTGCGAACTTCTACGAAGAACTGCGCCCACACCATTGATGGTATGAATGAACGAACTACAGTGCTACATAGCTGAAGGTGTGTAGATTTCAGGAATATATAGTTTGGGTGGGGTTATTTCTGAGTTACGGGGGTGTTTTGTGGAAAAAACTGCAGACTGTCCAATTCGGAGTTGGCTAAATATTTTCGCTGTTTCTGAGCCATCGTGCATTGTCTCACTTTGTGGCTTTTCACTCCACATCCGCGTGTGTAACCACACATATGGCATACCGTTTGATTCAGGACATTTGGGAGATTGATATTTAGTAACTTTTTTTTAGATTCCATCAGGTTTTGGCATGATTTCTACCTTTTGAATTTGTTTTTTGTTAATTTTTTCAGAAAAGTGCGAACTTCTACGAAGAACTGCGCCCACACCATTGATGGTATGAATGAACGAACTACAGTGCTACATAGCTGAAGGTGTGTAGATTTCAGGAATATATAGTTTGTGGGGGTTATTTCTAAGTTACGGGGGTGTTTTGTGGAAAAAACTGCAGACTGTCCAAATTCGGAGTTGGCTAAATATTTTCGCTGTTTCTGAGCCATCGTGCATTGTCTCACTTTGTGGCTTTTCAGACTAACTACAGTGTCTACTAGCTGAAGGTGTGTAGATTTCAGGAATATAGTTTGTGGGGGTTATTTCTGAGTTCGGGGGTGTTTTTGGTGAAAACTGCAGACTGTCCAATTCGGAGTTGGCTAAATATTTTCGCTGTTTCTGACCATCGTGCATTGTCTCACTTTGTGCTTTTCCTTCCACATCCGCGTGTGTAACCACACTTGGCATACCGTTTGATTCAGGACATTTGGGAGATTGATATTTAACTTTTTTTTAGATTCCATCAGGTTTTGGCATGATTTCTACCTTTTGAATTTGTTTTTTTGTTAATTTTTTCAGAAAAGTGCGAACTTCTACGGAACTGCGCCCACACCATTGATGTATGAATGAACGAACTACAGTGCTACATACTGAAGGTGTGTAGATTCAGGAATATATAGTTTGTGGGGGTTATTTCTAGTTACGGGGGTGTTTTGTGGAAAAACTGCAGACTGTCCAAATTCGAGTTGGCTAAATATTTTCAAGGGGATACTATAAATATTGAGAATTTCTGGTATTAATACATATACTGTAGTTCTGGTTGGTACAGGGTCTATATAATATTAGATTTCTGGTATTAATACATATACTGTCGTTATGGTTGGTACAGGGTATACTATATAAATTGTGAATTACTGGTATTAATACATACTTAACCCTTTCACTGCCACAGATCTCTATTTCACGTCTGCGCAGTGAATACTCAAACTGCCAACAGATCGTGAATATACATCTGTGACTTTAAGTGGCCCCAAAAAAATTGCAGCCCGCTAGGGCGATCGGGGGGCAGTATTCAACTGCCCCCCTAGCCCCCTCGATCCCCCCTCGGTTTTGTGTGCAAATCCGAGGGGGGGATCGGAAGATATCCCTACCTGCAGCCCGGCAGCCGGTCCCACGTGGAGAAGCAGAGAGTGAAGTCTTTGTTCCGAAAGGGAGACCCCGGGACATCATGAGCTTCCTGCTTCACCGGGGTCTTCCCTAAGAAGTTGATGCCCCTGTTGGTTTAGTTGAGGTACGGCAGCGTGATCTCCATTCAATCATGCTGCGTACCTGTATAGCACAAGCTGTCATGCTGACAGCTTTACTATACATTTTGTGAATGGAACTCAAAGTTCTATTCACAAATAGGATTTTTTTCTAAGTGCTTTGCTACTTAGCGAAGACTTAGGAAAAAAATGGGGACAGAGATCAAAATTTGGTGATCACTTCTGATCACCAAATTATTGATCTTTGCCAATATGAACAAATCACTTCCTGGAAAATGTTTCCGGGAAGTGATTTTTCCGATCGGTTTTCGAATTGGAAAATGGGCATTTATCCTTATTCAATTGTTTATTTCCCAAAGATGATTTGGTGACATCTTTTGGGATATCAAAAAGGGGATGCACCCAAAAATCTAATTATCACACACTTTTTTTTTTTTTACCTAAACTATAAATTAGCAAAAACTTTCTTCTCCAGCTCCAATGTCCCCGGTGATTCGGTAAACTAAACGCGGATCATTATTGTTGGACTTCAGGGAAACAGCCTATTTAGTAGGAATTTTGCAGAGGTACCAAAAAGACGATTGAATTTTTAGGATCAGTAAGTGTGCAAAAAACTTGTGTGACTCTCCGTACTACCTGCTTTTTCACTAAAATACCACTAAAAGGGGGAGTGTGGGGATTGGTGTGGTGGGGTTTGTGGCGTTTTTTTATTTTTCTTGTAATTGCAATTGCGCATGGATCCCATTTGAGCTAGTTGGTGGCCCCGTCTCTGTTTGCACCCACCCATATGGCATACCGTTTGATTCAGACATGTGGGAGATTGCCATTTAGTGTTTTTTTTTACTTGCCAAGTGGGTTTAGGTAGGATTCAACCATTGAGTCCTCTTATTTTATTTTTTCACAAAATCTCCTAAAAGCACGAGTTCTATGAATAACAGCTCTGGAATTCTTCATGTATATATGAAAGCATGATACCATCACGAAGCTGAAGGTGTGTAGCTCCAAAAATATATAGTTTGTGGGGGTATTTCCAAGTTGATTAGGCTGTTCAATTACAGAACACTTTGACTTTTTTTCTTGTAATTGGACTTGTCATGTGTCCCATTTGAGCTAGTTGGTGGCCACGTCTCTGTGTGCACCCACCATATGGCATACCGTTTGATTCAGGACAGGTGGGAGATTGCCATTTAGTGTTTTTTTTTATTCAAGTGGGTTTAGGTAGGATTTCAACCTTTGATCACCTTATTTATTTTTACAAAATCCCTAAAAAGCAGAGTTCTATGAATAACAGCGTCTGGATTTTTTCATGTATATATGAAAGCATGACCATCACGAAGCTGAAGGGTGGTAGCTTCCAAAAATATCAGAGGCGTTTCCTTTGAAAAAGTGTAGACGGTTGAAATTACAGAGACACTTTGATTCTTTCTTCTTGTAATTACACTTGTGCATGGTCCCATTTGAGCTAGTTGGTGGCCACGTCACTGTGTGCATCCACACATATGCATACCGTTTGATGTCAGGATATGTGGGAGATTGCATTTAGTGTTGGTTTTTTTGCTTGTCAAAAGGGTTTAGGTAGGATTTCAACCCTTGAATCATCTTATTTTTATTTTCACAAAACCTCCTAAAAAGCACAGAGTTCTTGGATCAGGGTCTGGAATTCTTCATTGTATTATGAAACATGGCATCGTAAACATACTGAAGTTTGTATCCAAAAATATATAGTTTGTGGGGGAATTTCCATGTTTCGGGACTGTTTCCTTAGAAAAAGTGTGGCTGTTCAATTACAGAGCACACTTTGATTTTTTCTTGTAATTGCATTTGTGCATGCGTCCCATTGAGCTAGTTGGTGGCCACGTCTCTGTGTGCATCCACGCATATAGCATACGTTTGATTCAGAACATTGGGAGATTGATATTTATGGGGGTTTATTTGTTGGGGGCATTTCCAAGTTTTGGGGCTGTTGAAATTACAGAGCACTTTAATTTTTTTCTTGTAATTACACTTGTGCATGCGTCCGATTGACTAGTTTGTTGCCACGTCTCTTGTACATCCATGCATATGGCATACCGTTTGATTCAGAACATGTGAGAGTGATATTTAGTGGGGGTTATTTGTGGGGGGCATTTCCAAGTTTTGGGGCTGTTTGAATAACAAGCACTTGATTTTTTCTTGTAATTACATTGGCATGCTTCCCATTTGAGCTAGTTGGTGGCCACGTCCCTGTGTACATCCACGCTATGGCATATCGTTTGATTCAGGGAATTTGAAGATTGCTAATTGACAAGTTTTTTACATGACATGGAAATTTGCCATGATTTTTACTTTGAATGTATTTTATTTTCGAAAATCTGGTAAAAAGCGAAATTTTACATCAAACTGCGCCCACCCATTGGTGGTATGCATAAAGGAATCACACCTTGTGTAGCTGAAGGTGTGAGATTCCAAGAATATATAGTTTGGGGGGTATTCTAATATAGAGGGGTGTTTTAGTCTGACAAATCTGAAAAGTTGCTGTAATTGGGTCCATTGTCATTGGTCACTTTGTGGTTAGTTGATGTCCACGTTTGCGTGTGTAAACCATACTATGGCCTACCGTTTTGATCCAGGACATTTAGGGAGATTGATATTTGTAACTTTTTTTTACATTACTTGGGTTTGGCATGATTTCTACCTTTGAGAGTGTTTTTTTTCAATTTTTTAGAAAATCTGCTAAATGCGAACTTCTACGAAGAACTGCGCCCACACATTGATGGTACGAATGAACAAAACTACAGAAATTCGTAGATAACGTGTGTGGATCGAGAATATAGTTTGTGGGGTCAGGAAATATAGTTTGTGGGGTTATTTCTAAGTTATGGGGGTGTTTTGTGGAAAAAACTGCAGACTGTCCAAATTCGGAGTTGGCTAAATATTTTTGCCGTTTCTGAGCATCGTGCATTGTCCCACTTTGTGGCTTTTGCTTCACTCGGGTGGTAACCAACACATTGCAACCGTTTGATTCGAGGACTTTGGAGATTGATTTTAGTAACTTTTTTTTAGATTCCTTGAGGTTTTGGTTATGATTTCTACCTTTTGAAGTTGTTTTTGTTCATTTTTTCAGACAAATGCGAACTTCTGCGAAGAATTGCGCCCACACCATTGATGTATGTAATTACACTACGGTTACATCTGAGGTGTGTATTATTCTGAATATATAGTTTGTGGGTTATTTCTAAAGTTACAGGGGTGTTGTTTTGTAGAAAAACTGCAGACTGTCAAATTCGGAGTTGGCTAAATATTTTCGCTGTTTCTGAGCCATCGTGCATTGTCTCACTTTGTGGCTTTTCAATTTCACGTCCGCGTGTGTAACCACACATATGGCATACCGTTTGAAATAGTATAGTATTTGAGGTTGAATAAAGACATACGTCCATCCAGTCCAACCCATCTAGCAATATCCTCATTTCCTTGCTAACTGTGATTCAAGAGGAAGGCAAAAAAAACCCACCAAATTTTATGAAGGGGAAAAAATTCCTTCCTGACTCCAAGTGGCAATCGGAAATTTCCCTGGATCAACTCTACTTTATGTATCAATACCAGTAACTTGTAACATTCCTTGTTTGCAGAAAACTCATCCAGCTTTTTTTTAAATGACCAATGAACCTGCCATAACACGTCCACTAGAAGCAGTTCCATAGCTTTACTTTACGTCTCAAACAAATGAAACCTTTCCTAGCTTGAAGCCTAAACCTTTTTTCTTCAAGTCTTAAGGGATGTCCTGTGTCCTTTGACATGTTCTATTGGTGAACAATGCCCCAGATAGTTTATTGTATGGCCGTTAATGTATTTATACACAGTAATCATATCCCCCGCAAGCGCCTTTTCTCCAGCTACATAATTGTAACTTTCCAGTCTCTCTTCATATTCCAGCTCCCCCATCCCTTATTAATTTAGTTGCCCTTCTCTGAACCCTTTCCATTTCAAAGATGTCCTTTTTGTACACAGGATTCCAAAATTGCACTGCATATTCCAAATGAGCCTTACCAATGCTTTGTAAAGAGGGGAATTACCTTTCGCTCCCGTGAATCAATACCGGATACTATATAATATTGAGAATTTCTGGTATTAATACATATACTGTCGTTATGGTTGGTACAGGGATACTATATAATATTGTGAATTACTGGTATTAATACATATACTTAACCCTTTCACTGCCACAGATCGTATATTCACGATCTGCGCAGTGAATACTCAAACTGCCACAGATCGTGAATATACGATCTGTGACTTTAAGTGGCCCCCAAAAAAATTGCAGCCCGCTAGGGGCGATCGGGGGGCAGTATTCAACTGCCCCCCTAGCCCCCTCGATCCCCCCTCGGTTGTGTGCAAATCCGAGGGGGGGATCGGAAGATATCCCTACCTGCAGCCCGGCAGACGGTCCCACGTGGAGAAGCAGAGGAGTGAAGTCTTTGTTCCGGAAAGGGAGACCCCGGCGACATCACTGAGCTTCCTGCTTCACCGGGGTCTTCCCTAAGAAAGGTATGATGCCCCTGGTGGTTTAGTTGAGGTACTGCAGCGTGATCTCCATTCAGATCATGCTGCAGTACCTGTATAGCACAAGCTGTCATGCTGACAGCTGTACTATACATTTTGTGAATGGAACTCAAAGTTCTATTCACAAATAGGATTTTTTCTAAGTCTTTGCTACTTAGCGAAGACTTAGGAAAAAAATGGGGACAGAGATCAAAATTTGGTGATCACTTCTGATCACCAAATTATTGATCTTTGCCAATGAATGAAAAATCACTTCCTGGAAAATGATTTCCGGGAAGTGATTTTTCCGATCGGTTTTCGAATTGGAAAATGGGCACACACCTTTTTTTTTTTTTTTGAACTGGCTTAAAATCCCCTTGAACACAGTCCACTTCTGTTCAGTACCTTTACCTGATAATACATTATCCCAGTTGACATTCTGAAGAGCTGCTTTTAACCTGGGAAAATTTGCTTTCCTGAAATTAAATGTCTTTGTTAACCCAGCGTACTTTTCCTTTCGATAACAAGTCCAAATGCCACTATTTCATGGTCACTATTCCCTAAGCCTCCAGTTACCTTTATATCTATAATGCGCTCCACAATGTTAGATATTACCAGATCCAACAGAGCTCCTTTTCTAGTAGGAACCTCAACCACCTGTGAGAGAAAATTATCCTGCAGCAAATTCAGGAACTCATCGCCTTTTTCTGTGATGGCAGTTCCATGCACACTGTGCTGAAAAAAACAATGTATAATATTCCTGATTTACTGCAAGGTTTCCTACTGTAAAATTAGTCTAAAGCGATTAAGGGCAAAATCCTGAAAATTCTTCTGGCAGTTAACGCAAAAAAAAAAATGAAATTCTCCTGGCAGTGAAAGGGTTAATAGGAATATAACATACATATTACAGAGTGGTAAAGCTGCTCGTAAAAACAAATATATATGTGTGATTACATTACTTCTTTAAAGTAAAATAAAAGTAGAAGCTTCGTAGTTGCTTTCTTTGAGTTTCAGTCAGCATCTTTGGTAGTGACACAGATACAATTAATGTCCATGGTTCTTTATGGATAAAGAGTGTTCGGTATTTGGCTTGTTTTCATTCCCTCATGAAGGTAGGTTTGGTGGAAATTTAAGCATTACATATCGTATTTAGGGGATTGTCTCGTACAAAAGCACATAACATAAAAACCTATATTTGCTCAGCAATCGTATATCATAGTTTTTTTTATATATGGGGAAAAGGGAGGGACGAGGGGGGGGGGGTCATCTAACTACTTATCAACATAGATTCTAACCTAGGTAAGTCTATTACAGTGTTCTGAATTATAATGGTATAATTATATAATTAAAGGATAAGTGCACTGTAAAATCAAGTTATGTTTATTTGGAAGCTGCAGCTTTATAAATACCGTTACCATATTTTTTTTCCCTATGTCCCTCCAGAGCCTAGCTTTGTGCCTTGAAAGTTGCTGACATCTTGTTACTGGTTTGCTGAATGTTAAGCTCCGCCGCTCTGAGATTTCCTCTGCTTTCTCCTGCTTGAGCCTCAAACAGTAATGCCTGCGAGTTACGTGCACTCTCCTGCTTGGGCCTCAAACAATAATGCCTGTGAGTTCTGTGCACTCCCTGCTTGAGCTTTAAACAGTAATGCCGTGAGTTCCGTGCACTCTCCTGCTTGAGCCTCAAACAGTAATGCCTGTGAGTTCCATGCACTCTCCTGCTTGAGCCTCAAACAGTAATGCCTGTGAGTTCCGTGCACTCTCCTGCCTGAGCCTCAAACGGTAATGCCTGTGAGTTCCGTGCACTCTCCTTCCTAAGCCTCAAATGGTAATGCCTGTGAGTTCCGTGCACTCTCCTGCCTGAGCCTCAAACGGTAATGCCTGTGAGTTCCGTGCACTCCTGCTTGAGCTCAAACAGTAATGCCCTGAGTTCCGTGCACTCTCCTGCTTGAGCCTCAACGGTAATGCCTTGAGTTTGTGCACTCTCCTGCCTGAGCCCCAAACAGTAATGCCTGTGAGTTCCGTGCTCTCTCCTGCTTGAGCCTCAAACGGTAATGCCTTTGAGTTCTGTGCACTCTCCTGCCTGAGCCTCAAACAGTAATGCCTGTGAGTTCCGTGCACTCTCCTGTCTGAGCCTTAAATGGTAGTCCCTGTGAGTTCCGTGCACTCTCCTGCCTGAGCCTCAAATGGTAATGCATGTGAGTTCCGTGCACTCTCCTGCTTGAGCCTCAAACGGTAATGCCTGTGAGTTCCGTGCACTCTCCTGCTTGAGCCTCAAACGGATGCCTGTGAGTTCCGTGCCACTCTCCTGCTTGAGCCTCAAACGGTAATGCCTGTGAGTTCCGTGCACTCTCCTGCTTGAGCCTCAGACGGTAATGCCTGTGAGCTCCATGCACTCTCCTGCTTGAGCCTCAAGCGATAATGCCGGTGAGTTCCGTGCACTCTCCTGCTTGAGCCTCAAACGGTAATGCCTGTGAGTTCCGTGAACTCTCCTGCTTGAGCCTCAAACGAAAATGACTGTGAGTTCCGTGCACTCTCCTGCTTGAGCTTCAAACAGTAATGACTGTGAGTTCCGTGCACTCTGCTGCTTGAGCTTCAAACAGTAATGCCTGTGAGTTCCGTGCACTCTCCATCTTGAGCCTCAAACGGTAATGCCTGTGAGTTCCATGCACTCTCCTGCTTGTAATGCCTGTGAGCAAACCTATAAGCGTGTGCACAAAATTCACAGGCATTACTGTTTGAGGCTCAAGCAGGAGAAAGCGGAGGAAATCTCAGAGGGGCGGAGCTCAACATTCAGCAAACCAGTAACAAGATGTCAGCAACTTTCAAGGCACATGCGGTAGGCTCTGGAGGGGCATAGGTAAAAAAAAAAATATGGCAACAGTAATTTTAAAGCTGCAGCTTCCAAAAGAACATAACTTGATTTTACAGTGCACTTATCCTTTAAAACCTTTCTTATATCTCTATGGTAATATTATTCTTACTCGTTACATGTTAATTGTGAATTTTTGCATGCGGACCAGATCTATTTCAGGGGACAGCCTCTATGTGTATACATGAGCTTTTTATATGGCTTGCTTCTACTGAGTGAATAAGGGCGGGCAGGCCTGCATCCATGTTCTGGATATCAATTTTTTAGCTATGAACAGGACCTCCGTAAAGAATATTTGGTGGAATCTTTCAAGTGGTAGACTTTCTGTTATACTAAGTATGCAGGTTTTTAAATCTAGTCCAACCGGTATACCCATATGATCATGAAGGAACGTAATAATTTGTTTCCAATAGTCCTGGATATATGGGCATGACCATATCATGTGGAAGAAGGAGCCTGGGGTCTGCTGGCATTTTGGACACATGGGACTGCGCTCAGGTTTATATTTAGCAATCTGTAACGGGGTCGGATATGCTCTGTTTACCACAAAAATTTGTGTAAGTCTGTCAGAGGCTTTTGGGGATATTAATTTACAGAATTCAAGGGCTTCTGACCATTCATCTCCATCCAGCAGGCCTATGACTGAAGACCAGGTCTGCTGTTTACATTTTGTTTGAGAGTAGGCTTCTGGGGTTAGGATAGCCTGATATATCTTTTCTATGAGTTTCGCTGAAATCTTGTTCTTGAGCAAGGTTGGTAAAGGGTTATTGGCGAGCTCAAGGGGATGGTTTCAGAATTGTATTTGGAAAAACGTGTTTGAGCTGTAAGTATCTAAAGAACATACAGTTGGGGAGTTTGTAGTCTTCCCGCAGTTGGTCAAATATTTTGAGTTCCCTGTGATGACATGGGAAATTTGTGTTATTCCATTTCTATACCACTTTTCTGGATTAGGAATTGATAGGAATTCTGGAAGGTTTTTATTACTCCATAGAGGAGTTTGTAAGTGTATAGTGGGGATGCTCAGTTTTTCGAGCGTGGTTTTCCACACCTTCACTGCTTTAAGTGGAAGTGGGTGTAATTTAGCTGTTGTGGGGATTCCATTTGGCCCCCTGGAGAGTAGGTTTTACCCCAATATTTAGTTGGGTTTTACTTATGCCATCCTCTGGATCAACTTTTAAGGTAGGGTGAAAGAGTAGGGTGCAAAGGTTGGACTAGATGGACGTATGTCTTTATTCAACCTCAATTACAATGTTAAAATGTTACTATGTAGATAAAGACATGTAATTTATCTCTGACTGAAGGAAAACAATCCCCAATATTTTAGCTGTAGCTTTACTCTAGAGAGAAATTTTATAACGCTTCTATGGTGTCTTCCTGTATACTGATAGTAGGAAAGAGCTAACTAGTTCCCCAGTAAGCAGCAGATCAGGTCAGGATGCACTTAAAAATCTGGAAAAATATATTATGCATGACTGTACAAGAATGAGATGAAAAAGCAAATGTATTTTTTAATGCTAGCAGATGACAAGGTCCTAAACAATGTGGAAATGCATTTTCAATCATTTGTAATGGATGATAAGTATACAATATAGATAAAAAAAGTATGGCTTGCCTTCGTTTTCTGGTAAACAGAAAACATGTGCCTAAGTGCTCACCTATGGTGGCCACAAAGATGTCACATTAGCATTTAAAACTTGACACATGGGTGTTACATGCAAAATTCTCTCATCTGCCTTTAGCCTAAAACATGCTACATCATGTACAAACTGTGTGATCAGCATTACATAAATTGGGTGTTATATCTTCTCACCATTAGTTCTTTTAGCACATGAATGTAAACTGGAAAAAAAACAGTGAAAAAAAATCAACTTTAGTTTTGAAGGCTAGAAATAATGTACTCTATTCATAATGTTGTATGTACTAACACAATTTCAGCATCATTTCTTAGGGACAGGGGCACTTCTAGGGTTTTTGCCACCTGAGTCAAACTTTGCAAAAAGGCACTTTCCAGCTGTATTAGGTGGTGTGGTGGCCGTGGCTTCCTGTAGTGGCCATGGCAAAACACTTGGTTAATTCAAACTTTATAAGGGGGTTGCACAGGTAGGCGACTAGAAATAGATAAATAGATAGATAGATAATACCATTGATAGATATGCTGATATAAAGCGGATAACTGGGAAGCTGGTGGTTAAAAGATAACTAAACCCACATTTTTACATTTTCAAAATACATTTCATAGCTATCTGTGGCCCCAACACAGATAGCTATAATATAAGTAATATAAGTGACTCCCAGACCGCTGCGGCTCTGCAGTGGAACAGGCTACCAGCACTACAGGAGTAAATTAGCAGTGATCCCTACTTCATTTTTGTTTTTAATTGTGCCCCCCAAATGCTCCCAGCACGTATATTTTTTTTTAAGGGGCAGGTTTTTTTCCCCTGCGGCCTATCTCTTTACCACAGAGGCACTACCTGAGGCAAATGTCTCACTCTGCTTCATTAGAAAATGCCCTGCTCAGTGAACACCTACTGTATTCATCAGAAGTTGTCAAAAATTGAATAGTAATAGAAACATACATATTGCAGCTATAGATGTGCCCAGTAGCTTGATTTCTTAGGGACCATGAAAAAAATAAAATCCTTTACTCACATTCCTAAACTTTACAGGATTTACAGAATTTATATTTAATTGATTGTATTATAATTCAATTGTAAAAATCACTTACAATTCATGTTGCAGAATGTGATTATTTCAATGCAGGAGTTTAGTCTTTATTTAAATATACCTGAAGTGGAGCTCTTTTAAATATATACAGGGAGATTCAATAAAAGTTAAAAATCCCAACCCAACCAATCATGTTAGCTTTCAGATGTTAAATAACAGTAATAAAATTAGTCTGAAGGTCCTAAAAAAAACAACAAATAATCGCATCATAATAAATGAATAAACACACACTTATATCCTCCCTTACCTATACTACCTGCCAGCTAGAATATAGAGGGTCTATGTGGAATAAACCTGCAAGTCTGAGAGCTGACCCAGGCAATCTAAACAGCACCTTTGGGCAATCAAAAGCAGCCCATACATATATCCGATTTTACTTTCCCGACCAAGTCCTCCTGTGACATTAGACCGATCATGCAATAACCGCTTGTCTGTAGCATAGAAGAATGGGAAAGGTGGTTCTGGCAAGATCAAACTAATATTGCATGAGCGCTTGGTTGGATAAGTAAAATTGGATATATGTATAGCCACCTTAAATCCTATACAGTATCCTGATTAACATGCAAGGTTCATATTTATTAGTATTTACCACAACAATTTTAACTAACCTATGGGGTAAGGACTTGGGAGCACAGGATACTGATTGAATATATTTGTTAGGGAAAGGTGTGGATAGAGGAGCTAAAAGCTCCACACAGAGTATAAAATGAAATAGAGCCTTCTTATAACAGAAGGTACCTCATAAAATCATGTTATTATAATAGCATTGCCTTAATAATCTAACATATAAACACATATTTCTCACTTGCCTGTGGAAAAGGCATGTGTCTAGATATAATACAGCCTAATGGTATAGAGCAGGCGTATTTAACTTGTGACCTTTTACATGTTTGAAAACCACAATTCCCAGCATTCTCTGTTTGCAGTAAGTTTTTTCTTAATATCCTGTAGCTAAGGCATCTGTCTAGATCTAATACAACCTAAGCTTGTGACCTTTCACATGTTTGAAAACTACAAATCCCAGCATTCTCTCTTTTGCAGTGTCTTCATAATGAACTTTTCACATGTTTAAAGGCTATGTCCACCCTAATAATTAAAATTTGATATGTTGTTCCCCCATGTCCCCCAGCCCCAACCGCGTAATTTTTAATTTCAGAAAGCCCCCCAAACTCTACTTACCTCCCCTCTTTCCTTCACTGCGCTCCCGGCCCTCTGCTTGCGAGGAAATGCAAGCAGAGGGGCGGAACCGGCAGCCGCGTCTGTGATTGGCTGAGCGGCAGCACTTGGTTAATTCAAACTTTATAAGGGGGTTGCACAGGTAGGCGACTGGAAATAGATAAATAGATAGATAGATAATACCATTGATAGATATGCTGATATAAAGCGGATAACTGGGAAGCTGGTGGTTAAAAGATAACTAAACCCACATTTTTACATTTTTAAATGTAAAAGGGCTGCAGCACGCATGGCAGAAATCTCCGGGAGGCCAGGTAGCAGGCAGTGTCCTATATGGACTTGCTAGCCTCCTGGTGGTCAGTTTTTGGGACTTTGGGGGGGGACTACAGGAGAACCAGATGGAGCTGGGATGTGAGGTAAGGATTAAACTACACTACATGGTGGGGCCAGTAGTTGGGGGGATTATAGTTTTGGGGGTGGACATGCCCTTTAAAACTACAACTCCCAGCATTCCTTAACTGCACAGAATTCTGGAAAACTTTTTTCATACATCCTGGAATAAAGACATTTTCCTGACTTAGGGCTAGGCCACACTGAAACGCAAACGCAAACGCAATCGCAATCGCATGCGATTTCATGTGCGATTTTTTTGCGTTTGCGCTTGCGATTTCTTCAATAAGTATAGGAAATCGCATGCGATTGCGATTAAAAATGCAGAACGCAAAACGCAAACGCAAACGCATCGAAAAACGCGCGTTTTTTTTGCGTTGCCGCGTTTTCAATAATTTCGAAAAATCGCAAGCGCAATCGCAAACGCAAACGCAAGCGCAAACGCAAAAAAAACGCAGCAGTGTGGCCTAGCCCTTAAAGACATTAAAAGCCCACGGTCATGCTTTAGCGCTTCCTACCCAAGGGTTTAAAACATGCAAGTGATTCATCTGCCCTTCCCTTACATCCATAGCTATTAGACTATTGGATTAGGGAAGCATTATATGGCTCGATTGGTTGGCGCAACCTTAATGCCCGCTTTGCGGCGGCAGCGCGAGTACCAGTGTTAAGAACTCTTCAGGATGTTTTCTGGTATTCTGGTTAGAAGATCAGGAATAGTGACCATGGAAGGAACACCGGTAAGAAAAGTTGGATTAAATCCATAATTTGCATAAAAAGGGGAACACTTGATGGAAGAATGAACAGCATTGTTGTAAGTGAACTCAGCAAGTGGTAACAGAGACGACCTTCTTCTTGTGAAGCGGAAGAGTAACAGCGGAGATACTGTTCGAGTGTTTGGTTTGTCCTCTCTGTCTGTCCATTAGATTGTGGATGGTGTCCAGTAAAGTAAGTTTAATTTATTAATTGTATTTAAATTGTTTTTGTAATTCAGTAGTAGGTAGTAGTACTATACTTTGTATGGTGTTATTTCTTATGGTGATTTTAATTAAATAGTGCTAATTACACACATACATATGGACCTTTCCTATGTGTAATAATGCTATATACCCCCACCTAGTTAGTTGCTCCTACCTAACGCGGCCGAGCTTGATTTATCACAGGGAGGTGGGAATAAGCGTTTTCACCCCCCTGTGAATAAAGAAACAGATTTTATGACTTAACAGAGTACTAAAATCTGTTTAGTGTCCCTTTAACACATGAGGTTGATTTAGATTAATGTATAGTTGACAAATTGTACATTCAAATCTAGTCACCATTAAAACTGAACAGATGACCAACTTCAGGCATTTGTTATCCCTTCCCTTATATTTATATATATATATATATATATATACTATATATATATACATCTATATCATCTAATTATTTCATATATTTTCTATTCTTGTATATTCTCTTATTATCTTATTCTTATTTTATATTATCTTCTCTCCGCCATTTTATTTTTACCGCGATTGCAATTGAGGTTTTCGGAGCATATATAGTATCCCTGTACCAACCAGAACTACAGTATATGTATTATTTTCAGTAATTCTCAATATTATATAGTATCCCCGTATCAACCAGAACTACAGTATATGTATTAATACCAGAAATGATCAATATTATATAGTCTCCCTGTACCAACCAGAACTACAGTATATGTATTAATACCAGCAATTCTCAATATTATATAGTATCCCTGTACCAACCAGAACTACAGTATATGTAGTAATACCAGTAATTCACAAAAATTTTTAGTTTTAGAAACTTATCCAGACCGCTTTTAGAGCTATTCAATAAACTTACCATTACCACATCTGCTGGAAGACAGTTCCACAGTTTCACCGTTCTCACTGTAAAGAAACCTTTCCTAACCTGAAGATGAAACTTCTTTTCTTCTAATCTTAAAGGGCAAGTCCAGCCCTAAAATGAAAACTTACATACAGGTAACTAACCCCCCAAAACCCTAAACGGTAATAGTTTGGATTCTGAAATATATAAGTCTAACCTGAAATCCTGCACAATGTCCTGTTTCCCGTTTCTGCTTCCTGGTTCTTCCAGTTAGTAACTGTCAGTTATGGATTTGACAGTTGACATTACAGCCAATGACTGAATGTTAATCCCCTAGTTACCTCTTCTGAGCATGCCCAGGCTCAGTACAGGTTTTTAAATGGCTCATTTTCCATGAGGTATCCAGAAGCATAGCAGACATACAGTAATGAATTCATAGGAAAAACTATGATAAATCAACATATTTTAAAGGGGCCAGTCTTTCTAAAAGATGTTCTTATGAGGGTGGAGTTGTCCTTTAAAGGATGTCCATGAGTCCTCCCATATGACCTGTAAGTGAATAATGCAATTTTAAATAAAGCATTTATTACATTTGTATAAAATGTATTTGTATAAAGTCTGCCTTTAAAGTGCTTGTGAAGGTTCTCATTCATCCAGGTCATGGTATATTGATGGCTGTATTTGAGGGCATGTATTGTTCCGACCCTTTTAAAAATATGCGGCGGATACTTGTACCTGTGTGAGGGCGCACGACAAAAAAGCAAGATTACCCATCCGGGTAAACCAGCCGGTGCTTCTGTCTATTTATAAAGCGGCGGTACTGGTGTTCGCTCGGCTAGTATCGGCTGTTTAACTTCGCCACCTTGAGGTGGGCGAAGTCAGCCGATACTAAGCTCCCGTGCGATGGATGGGCAGGCAACCCGCGGCGGGTGTTGCGCACCCGCCCCGGAGACCGCCCACCCCGCCCACACCCCCGCGGCGGCGGCGGCGACCACCCGCCGCTGCTTCCCGCAGCCCCTCCCAACCCTTTCCCGCTCGCGGATCAATCTGCGGACGGAGGCTAAGAGGGCTGCCTAAGGGGCCGCAGCAGGTGGTCGCGACTGGCTTTTGTCGCCGGGGACTAGGAAGAAAGAAGACGCCGCCAAGGGCTCTTTTAAGAAGCCGCACTGGGGTCCCGGTTCTAAGCTGCGGGACCCCCAACCCCGCCAAAGGCACTTGTCAGTGGCCGCAAGGGCCCCTTATAAGGGCCGGTGAGGGGGGTCCCGGTTGAGCTGGGGACCCCCCTAAGCCCAAAAGGGCCCTTCTCAGGCCCCGCTGGAGGAGCCCACCCCTCCCAGTCGGGGGGGCTGCCTGGCTGTGGAAGCGGCGGTGGGTGGTCGCCGCCGCGCCGCGCGGGGGGTGTGGGGGGTTGGTTCCCGCGCCGCGTGTGTGGCGGGGTGGGCGTATGCCCCGCCCCTTAGGAGAGGCGTCGGGAAGGGATTTTAAGTCCCTTCGCGCGATACTATACGTATCGCCGCGAAGGGCTTAAAATTACCGCAGCACATCACGCCACGATACATATCGCGGGAGAATATCGCTCGCTGTTTAATACGCGATAGCCGCTTTTTCGCGGCCGCGATGTGCGGTGCGGTAATTTTTGGCGCTATAATCGTTGCTTTATAAATATGCCCCTATTGTTCCTTTACTGGGCCCTCTTCTTTTTTAAGCTGTATATAAAAGACTTAGAAGGGGGCATTGAGAGCAGGATGTCAGTGTTTGCTGATGACACATAGGGGGAGATGCAATACATTTCCCTATCACAACTGATCTGCACTTTTTAGCGTGACGTAGTAACCGCTTTCCGACTGTTATTGCATCGTGTGAATGTGAGAGGTAAGTTGTATCCTTTTGCACCACTTTAAAGCCAAAATTGATAAGGCTTTAAATGTGGTGCAAAAAACGTGTGCAATTATCATCTCTAAATTTATTGCATCGTTTGCACTGAGCTATTTCCAAAAATCTTTGGAAAGGGTACAAGTGATGCAAAATGAGCAAAAAACCCTTGCTAATCCTATATTACATCAGTTAGCATGGGTTTTGCACTTATTTTTCCCCTTAGCACGGGATATTGCATCTCCCTGTTAATTATGCAGAGGTTTGGAAACTTGAAATGAAAATTGCAACTTAAACCTGCCAGAAAGCCACGGCTAGAGCTAGCAAGATATTGTTTTGTATAAAGGGGGAAATATATAAGGACCTGTAAACCCCCTAAGCCCCCAAAATACCTATGTCCCGTTCGTTCTATTATTCACGAGGAGGTGAAACGCTATTCTCACCTCCTGTGACTAATGGAGACATCGGGGGACCTGGAACTTACCTTACACGCCGCTCCACTCGCACCTAGGCTCCTGCACGGAAAGCCGCTCTGTCCCGACCACGCGCCCTATCTTATGCGCAATGGCGCGCCAATTCAAAAAGTAGGGCGCGGCGATCGGACAGAACAGCTGTTAAAAATTGTGCAGAGCGGCTGCGAGTGGAGCGGCAGGTAAGGTAATTTCCAGTCCCGCCGTCGTCCTAATTATTCCCATGTAGGTAGAAATAGCTCTCCACCCCTCCCTGTGAATAATCAACGAATGGGACATAGTTAATTTTCGGGGTTGAGTGTTCCTTTAAAGGCAGATCTGTTGTTGTCAATTAGAGATCAACTGGACTTAATGTGTTCTTGAAGACGTTACTGAACGCCCAGAGTAAGGTGTTAAAACACATGTGTACATGGCAGACTAACCTTACTCTGGCGTTCCTATACACCTCTTATAGCCACTATCGAGCACACCTTTTGGGTGGAGCAAACACCTGGCTGTGATATGCTATGGGGATTTTTCCAGGTAACATAATTGAACCACGATTCTTGTACAAGTCATTCTGAATTGAGAAAGCCAGTCGGATGACTAGCGCAACGTCTTCAAGAACTACATATTCAAGTGCATTTGATCTAATTGATACAACAGATATACCCTGGACTGGATGAAGTGAACCTTCACAAGCACTTTAAAGGCAGACTTTTCAAATACATTTTATACAAATGTAATAAATGCTTTTTAAAAAATTGCATATTCACTTACAGGTCATATGGGAGGACTATGGACATCCTTTAAAGGACAACTCCACCCTCCTAAGAACATCTTTTAGAAAGACTGGCCCCTTTAAAATATGTTGATTTATATAGTTTTTCTATGAATTCATTACTGTATGTCTGCTATGCTATGGATACCTCATGGAAAATGAGCCATTTAAAAACCTGTACTGAGCCTGGGCATGCTCAGAAGAGGTAACTAGGGGATTAACATTCAGTCATTGGCTGTTATGTCAACTGTCAAATCCATTACTGACAGTTACTAAGGAAGAACCAGGAAGAGCAGAAACGGGAAACAGGACATTGTGCAGGATTTCAGGTTAGACTTATATATTTCAGATTCCAAACTATTACCGTTTAGGGTTTTTGGGGGTTAGTTACCTGTATGTAAGTTTTCATTTTAGGGCTGGACTTGCCCTTTAAGATTAGAAGAAAAGAAGTTCATCTTCAGGTTAGGAAAGGTTTCTTTACAGTGAGAACGAGTGAAACTGTGGAACTGTCTTCCAGCAGATGTGGTAATGGTAAGTTTATTGAATAGCTCTAAAAGCGGTCTGGATAAGTTTCTAAAACTAAAAATTTTGTGAATTACATGGTATTACTACATATACTGTAGTTCTGGTTGGTACAGGGAGACTATATAATATTGAATTGCTGGTATTAATAATATACTGTAGTTCTGGTTGGTACAGGGAGACTATAAATATTGATCATTTCTGGTATTAATACATATACTGTAGTTCTGGTTGATAGGGGATACTATATAATATTGAGAATTACTGAAAATAATACATATACTGTAGTTCGGTTGGTACAGGGATACTATATAATATTGGAATTTCTGGTATTAATACAATACAGTAGTTTGGTAGGGTACAGGGGATACTTTTATAAATTGAGAATGTACTGGTATTAATACATATACTGTAGTTCTGGTGGTAACAGGGACACTATATAAATATTGGAATTATCTGGGATTAATACATATACTGTAGTTCTGGTGGTACAGGGGATACTATATAATATGAGAATTGCTGGTATTAACATATACTGTAGTTCTGGTTGGTACGGGAGACTAATAATATTGATCATTTCTGGTATAATACATATACTGTAGTTCTGGTTGATACGGGATACTATAATATTGAAATTACTGAAATTAATACATATACTGAGTGTCTGGTGGTACAGGGATACTATATAATATGAGAATTTCGATATTTAATACAATATACTGTAGTTCTGGTTGGTACAGGGAACTATATAATATTGAAAATTACTGGTATTAATAATATACGGTAGTTTGGTTGAGAACGGGATACTTTATAAATGGAATACTGGAAAAATAATACATATACTGTAGTTCTTGTGGTACAGGGATACTATATAATATTGAGAATTTCTGGTATAATACATATACAGTAGTTTCGTTCGGTAGGTACAGGGATACTTTATAATATTGAGAATTACTGGTATTAATACATATACTGTAGTTGTGGTTGGTACAGGGACACATATAATATGAGAATATGGTTATTAAACATATACTGTAGTGTCTGGTTGGTACCGGATACTATATATATTGAGAATTGCTGTATATTACATTATACTGTAGTTTGGTTGGTACGGGATACTATATAATATGAGAATTCTGGCTATAATACATTACACGTAGTTCTGGTTGGTACGGGATACTTATAAATATTGAGAATTACTGGTATTACATATATATGTCGTTCTGGTTGGTACAGGGACACTATATAATATGAGAATTACTGGTATTAATACCATTTGTAGTTCGGTTGGTGGAGGGAGACTATATAATTTGAGAATACTGGTATAATACATATACTGCAGTATGGTTGTACAGAGATACTATATAATATTGAGAATTACTGGTATTAATACATATACTGTAGTTCTGGTTGGTAACGGGATACTATATAATATTGAGAATTCTGGCATTAATACATATACAGTAGTTCTGGTGGTACAGGGTACTTATAATATTGAGAATTACTGGTATTAAACATATACTGTCATTCTGGTTGGTACAGGGAACTACTATAATATTGAGAATTACTGGATTAATACATATTACTGTAGTTGGTTGGTACAGGGAACTATAAATATTGAGAATTACTGGTATTAATACAATATTTGTAGTTCTGGTTGGTACGGGGAGACTATATAATATTGAGAATTACTGGTATTATACATATAATGAGTTATGGTTGGTACAGGAATGATACTATATAATATTGAGAATTACTGGTATTAATACATATACTGTAATTCTGGTTGGTACAGGGATACAATATAATATTGAGAATTACTGGTATTAATACATATACTGCAGTTATGGTTGGTACAGAGATATTATATAATATTGAGAATTACTGGTATTAATACATATACTGTAATTCTGGTTGGTACAGGGATACAATATAACATTGAGAATTACTGGTATTAATACATACTGTATACTGTAGTTCTGGTTGGTACAGGGATACTATATAATATTGAGAATTACTGGTATTAATACATATACTGTGGTTCTGGTCGGTACAGGGGCACTATATAATATTAAGAATTACTGGTATTAATACATATACTGTTGTTCTGGTTGGTACAGGGATACTATATAATATTGAAAATTACTGGTATTAATACATACTGTATACTGTAGTTCTGGTTGGTACAGGGATACTATATAATATTGAGAATTACTGGTATTAATACATATATTGTAGTTCTGGTTGGTACATGGATACTATATAATATTGTGAATTACTGGTATTATTACATATACAGTATTTATGGTTGGTACAGGGACACTATATAATATTGTGAATTACTGGTATTAATACACATACTGCATACTGTTCTGGTTGATCCAAAGATACTTTCCGATTGCCACTTGGAGTCAGGAGGGAATTTCCCCCCAATCGCCCCCCCCCCCCTTTTTTTTAGCTGTTATTTTCTCCCTTATCTGTATGAACAGTTAGGTAGGGTTAAACCAATCAGATTTTAGTGACCATTTGAAAGCTAACATCTGCTGGTCGGGCAAAATTAGCATTATTTCTAACAATAATAACTTTTATTACATCTCCCTGTTTATACTGAAACTTCACCTTATTAAATATTATGTTAAATTACAATATTAGTTGTTAACTCTTTTGTCATTGGTAAATACCAATAACAGATACTCTGGTTGGCAAATTACTGTAAATGGCAAATTAATCTGCAGTTTAGTAATCCTGAAGATCTTACAATCTAAGCACATTTGACACATACTACATATCAGTTTATTTTCCCGCCTGTACCCTTTGATAATCACAGAACCAGCTCCTGTACAGACCCCCCACTTGTACTGCTTCGTCTCGCCTTAAACCTTTCTCTCTTGTGGCTCCCGTCCTCGGGAATTTTATTACCCTCTCATTACGTCAAGAAACCTCTATTAGCAGGTTTAAATCTATCCTTACATCCTACCTATCTGGTAACCAGCACAGTATATGGTATCTATATATCTATATATGATAAATCTAGCCTTATATGCTAGCTATCTGGTAACCAGCACAGTATATGATATCTATATATCCCTTATATTATAGAAATAAATTTATAATTTCATGGGGAATACATTGGGTTTTTTGGAGGTACTTTCAGGGCCACATGTACCATGAGGCAGAGTGAGACATTTGTCTCAGGCGGAACCCCTGCACCAAAGAAGAAAAGCGGCAGAGAGGCAGTTGTGGAAAAACATTTTTTTCCCTTGAACAGTCAAGAAATATAAAAAAAAGAATTTCCCCTAGTAACAGATATGATGTTAAAATCCTTTAAAATGGTTAGGTTAGCTTTAGTAAGTTTGTTAGACTAGTAAGGTTAGTTAGGGCCCTGCTGAAAATGTGGTGGCAGGCTTACAACCCTTTGGCTTAAATCCTTTATACTACAGAAAGTATGGCATTTCTAATATATATTGTAACAGTTGTACCAACATGTATAGCACTAGGTATAAAATAAGTTATTTTGATTTGAGCAACAAAAAAATTACACAGATTTTAACATTGTGGAGGCACGTGAAAGGGCAGGGAAAAAAAGGTTTGGCTCAGACAACAAAAACCCTAGAAGTGTCCCTGGGTACTATGTTGGTGGGGGTGGGTAAACGTAATATACACAGGGACAGTGTTTATGTGTTGTTTAAGCACTAAATAAATAGTTATATCAATATTAACAAATGTGTAGTAATGACATTAAAGTATATAGAAATGTAAATAAGGCAAAATATATAAATATAAATATATAAATAAAAGTACTTTGTAGTCCCCACTCCTGTTTTGTAATGGTATCTTCAAAATGGACTGTTAAGCCACACCCCAGGAATTTTTACAGGGAGGCAATGGAAGCTTACATAGGAACATATTTCTCACTTCCCTTTTAGTGTTGTATCCAATGCCATTGGTGTGCTTAATATTAGATTGACAGCAGTGTTAGCGAATCAAAACGTTTTCTGAGCATTAGTAGAAAGTGTTAGTAGGAAGTTGCAATACTTATGTCACTTCCTTTGTGAAACATGTGACAGCCTTAGTAAAAACATTCTTCTCACTCTCACATAACTCCACCCCACCCCTCCCCTCTCAATAGACAAAAAGGAGAGCTGCTGTTTGCTGGACAGTAATCTATAGATCAGGGATAGGCAACCAGCAGCTCTCCAAATGTTTGGAAACTACAACTCCCAGAAATCCCTAACTATAGAGCGCTTATAGAGGAATGCTGGGAGTTGTAGTTTGAATTCCGTAACTACAGAGTGCTTTTAGAGGAATGCTGGGAGATGTAGTTTTAATTCCCTACCTAAAGTGCTTGTAGAGGAATGCTGGGAGTTGTAGTTTTCAAACATCTGGAGATCTACTGGTTGCTTATCCCTGCTCTATATGATAGGGGGACTGAAAGGAAAACATCTCCATGCCCACTTCTCTGAGACAATGAAGTGAGTTTATTAATTGTTTATTACATTATTTAAGCAATAGACCCCATAGAAGCCATGAACCTGTGTCCTGAACTGATAAAATGTAATAAGATCCTTAGAGGATAATGAGGCATGTACGACCATGTTTGTAAGTAAATCAATTGATAATCTAAAATGTATGTTTACAAATGCAAGAAGTCTGGCTGGAAAAACCGGGGAACTTGAAATAATAGCTTTAAAGGAAATATGATGTGATTTGTATAGCAGAATCATGGCTTAATGATGAGTTTATTAATCGTTTATTACATTATTTAAGCAATAGACCCCATAGAAGCCATGAACCTGTGCCCTGAACTGATAAAATGTATAAGATCCTTAGAGGATAAGGAGGCATGTACGACCATGTATGGAAGTAAATCAATTGATAATCTAAAATGTATGTTTACAAATGCAAGAAGTCTGGCTGGAAAAACGGGGGAACTTGAAATAATAGCTTTAAAGAAATTGATGTGATTGGTATAGCAGAATCATGGCTTAATGATTCACACGACTGGACAGTAAATATTGAGGATACTCCTTATTTAGGCATGACAGAGTTAATAAGAAAGGAGGAGGAATATGTATGTATGTAACAGGAATTGAAGCCAAATTTAAAAGATGGAATAGATGGGGGAGTAAACGATACGGCAGAAACAATATGGGTGGAACTGTGTACAGAAAGCAAGAAGGTAGGGAAATTAATTGTTGGAGTATGTTATAAGCCGCCAATGCCGGGAAGAGGGTGGAAATGAATCTCCTTATGCAGTTGGTGAAGGCTGCTGGTATGGGGCATATTCTGGTATTGGGGATTTTAACTACCCTGACATAGATTGGAGTAATGGAACTGCAGCACCTCAAAAGGTATAAAGTTCTTAAATTTCCTATATGAGCATTTTTCTTTCACAAATGGTAGAAGTTCCTACTAGACAGAATGCGTTGTTGGATCTGGTGATATCTATAACCCTGAGCTCATTTTGGAGATGAAGGTAATTGGAAGCTTAGGGAATAAATGACCATGATATAGTGTCATTTAATATAGGTTGCAAAAAACTAAAGTGCACTGGGTTAACAAAAACTTTTAACTTTAGGAAAGCTAAGTTAAAGGAATCACTCCTGCTCATAGACTGGGGGAATTGTTTCTAGGTAAGATACAGAGCAGATGTGGACCACTTTTAAAGGGATATAAACTATTACATTTCTAAATCGGTACCTTTAGGGAACAAGTGTAAAAAATTAGGTCCTCTCCAGCATGGCTTAATGCTCAGGTAAAAAGGGAAATGGAAAGAAAAAAAAAGGCTTTTAAAATTTTGAAATAGAGGCACAGCACAGGCTTACAGGGAGTACAAAAGCTTTAATAAAGAGTGTAAGAAAGCAATTAAACTAGCTAAAATAGAAAATGAAATACGGATTGCCGAACAAAGCAAGTCCAACCCCAAATGTTTTTTTTTAAGTTATAAATGGTAAAAGATGAGGACTGAGAATGTGGGACCATTAAATAATGGGGCTGAGGTGGTTGTAGAGGATTGCGAAAAGGCTAGGTAGATTACTAAACTGTTTTTTTACATCGGTTTTTACTGTTGAAAATCCTTGTCCTTACAGTAGGGATGTAATAAAATGCAGGGAAGAAATGAAGAGTATTCACATTGGCTAACAGAGGATATGGTACGGAAACAATTAGACAAAGTTAATATCAATAAAGCCCCAGGACCAGATGAATGCATCCTTGGATTTTAAAAGAGCTTAGTTCAGTTCTATTAGACCACTGTTTCTCATTTTCAGATTCGCTTTGGTCTGGGATGTGCCGCTGGATTGGAAAAAAAGCCAAGAATACCAATTTCAAAAAGGTAGTCGTTCACAGCCTGGTACTATAGACCTGTAAGCCTAACATCAGTGGTAGGGAAGGTGATGGAAACTTGTTAAGGGATCATATCCTTGACTTTGTCTCCAGAGCTCATCTTAAGTAGTAGTCAGCATGGATTTATGAGGAAAATAGATCATGCCAGACAAATTTAATTGTTTTTATGAAGAAGTGAGTAAGAAGTTAGAATCAGGCACAGCAGTGGATGTTTGTATATTTGGATTTTGCGAAAGCTTTTGATACTGTGCCACATAGGCGACTAATGTATAAACTGAGGACTGTTGGCCTTGAAGAAAACATTGTTTCATGGATAGAGAACTGGTTATTGGATCGCAAACAGAGAGGTGGTGGTAATGGAGCTAATCTATGTGGGCTAAAGTTCTAAGCGGAGTGCCTCAGGTTCTGTACTGGGGCCGCTTCTGTTTATTCTGTTATAAATGACTAGAAGGGGGCATTGAGAGCAAGGTCTCAGTGTTTGCTGATGACAATAAACTATGCAGAGCTTGGAAACTTCAAATGATGTGCAAGTGCTGCAAGCAGACCTATATAGATTATCAAAATGGGCAGCAGAGTGGCAGATGAGATTCAATGTTGATAAATGTAAGGTGATGCATTGGGATTAATAATCCCTGTGCCACTACACCATAAATAACTCTGTGTTGAGTGCATCTGTAATGGAAAAAGATTTGGGGTTCTGGTTTGATAACAGACTTAGCTATAGCAAACAATGCAGGTAGCAACAGCTAGAGCTAGCAAGATATTGTCTTGTATAAAGAGAGGAATAGATTCAAGAGAGAAAATTATTATTCTCCATCTTTACAAGGCACTGGTAAGGCCTCATTTGGAATATGCGGTGCAGGTGCAGTTTTGGAATCCCATATACAAAAGGGACATCTTGGAAATTGAGGCAGTTCAGAGAAGGGCAACTAAATTTAAGGGGAATGGAGGGGCTTGAATAGCAGGACGATTAGACAAGTTAGGGCTGTTTACATTGGAGAAGCGACGTTTGCGTGGGGACATGATACCTTATACAAATATATTAATGGGCCACACAAAATGAACTCTTTGGGGCATTGTTTACTAATAGGTCATATCAGAGGACTCGTGGACATCCTTTAAGGTTGGAAGAAAAGAAGTTTCACCTTCAGGCTAGGAAGGTTTTCTTTACAGTGAGAACGCTGACGTCTTCCGAAGATGTGGTAATGGCAAGTATTGAATAGCTTAAAAAAGGCCTGGATAAGTTCCTAAACTAAATAATATTGAGAATTACTGGTAATTAATAATATAGATCTGGTTGATCCAGAGATACTTTCCGATTGCCGTTTGAGTCAGGAAGGAATTTTTTCCCCCCTTTTTAGCTGGTTTTTTTTGCCTTCCTCTGGATCAACTGTTAGGAAGGGTTAATAAAAAAAAAAAAAAAGAGGGTGGATAGGTTGGCTTGATGGACGTATGTCTTTATTCAACCTTAATTACTATGTTACTATGAAACATGACAGGATAGTCTGGGTTCCTTTTAGGACCTACCCAAGTGATCCCTCTCAACACATTGACCAATAGTGATCCCTCTCTAACACATTGACCAGTAGTGATCCTCGTACACATTACCAATAGTGATCCCTCTCAACACATTTACCAATAGTGATCCCTCTAACAGAATCCCTGGGACAGCGTGTGAGTTAATGGGGAGGGGTGAGTATTGAAAGACAGATTGATAACTTTAAAGGGCATGTCCACCCCCAAAATTATAATCCCCCCACTACTGGCCCCATCATGTAGTGGTAGTTTAATACCTTACATCACATCCCAGCTCCATAAGGTTCTCTGTAGTCCCCCCTAAAGTCCCAAAACTGCCCACAGGAGGATAGCAGAGTCCATATAGGACATGCCCTGCTACCTGGCCTCCGGGAGAAGTTTGGCATGCGTACTGCAGCCCTTCTCCCCTCCCTCTTCCTCCCGATTAGGATTCCCTCCTAGGTAAAACCCTTTCACCAAAGATTCCCCGTCCCCCCAGCCCCAACCGCTATGTTAGTATTATTATAAAATGCCCGAAACATTACTTACCTTCCCTCTTGCCTCTGCCGCACTGAACTCCCGGCAGCTGCGCCGCAGCCAATCACAGACGCGACTGCCGGTCCCGCCCCTCTGCTTGCATTTACTCGCAAGCAGAGGGCCTGGCAGCGCGGCGGAGGCAAGGAGGGAAGGTAAGTAAGTTTGGGGCATTTTCTAATAATACTAGCATAGCGGTTGGGCGCTGGGGGAAATCTTTGGGTGAAAATTTTTTTAAGGGTGGACATACCCTTTAATTATAGAATGATCCAATGGATCTCCTATTGATCTATTATTGGTTGGAAATTTAAGGGAGAAGATTGATTCAGCTTGCACAACAGTTGTATTCACTGTGGTGTTTCTATACAATGGTACAATAAATAGATCAAATATTCATTAGGGGATGTGACACTAATAGAACCAGGATTTCATAGGATTTCTTTTTATTTTAGCATCTTGCTTTTATTTTTTTTTTACAAATCCCTAAATTTTATAGCAGTGTGTATAAAGATTTATTATCAATGTACACATATAGCTAAACTACACCAACATATTCCCACTGTGCACCAACGGGCACACTTTGCAGTCTATAATAATAAATCTATCCTACATCCTACCTATCTGTAACCAGCA
Organism: Hymenochirus boettgeri; assembly: GCA_019447015.1. Classification (NCBI taxonomy): domain Eukaryota; kingdom Metazoa; phylum Chordata; class Amphibia; order Anura; family Pipidae; genus Hymenochirus; species Hymenochirus boettgeri. Next base: position 308,284,313 of record CM033470.1, on the reverse strand, counting down.
CGTATATGATATCTATTAATGATAAATCTACCCTTACTCCTACCTATCTGGTAACCAGCACAGTATTGGTATCTATATATCTATATATGATAAATCTACCCTACATCCTACCTATCTGGAACCAGCACAGTATATGTATCTATTATCTATATATGATAAATCTACCCTTACATCTACCTATCTGGTAACCAGCACAGTATATGGTATCTATATATCTATATATGATAATCTACCTTACATCCACCTATCTGGTAACCAGCACAGTATATGGTATCTATATTATCTATATATGATAAATCTACCCTACACCTACCTATCTGGTAACCAGCACAGTAATGGTATCTATTATCTATATATGATAATCTACCCTACATCCTACCTATCTGGGTAACCAGCACAGTATATGGTATCTATATATCTATATATGATAAATACCCTTACATCCTACCTATCTGGTAACCAGCACAGTATATGGTATCTATATATCTATATATGAAATCTAGCCTTACATCCTAGTATCTGGTAACCAGCACAGTATATGGTATCTATATATGATAAATCTAGCCTTATACCCTACCTATCCGGTAACCAGCACAGTATATGAATCTAATATTATATATGATAAATCTACCCTTACCTATTGGTAACCAGCACAGGATATGGTATCTATATATCTATATATGATAAATCAGCCTTACATCTACCTATCGGGTAACCAGCACAGTATATGATATCTATATATCTATATATGATAAATCTACCCTCACATCCTACCTATCTTGAACCAGCACAGAATATGATATCTATATATGATATAATCTACCCTTACATCCTACCTATCTGGTAACCAGCACATTATATGGTATCTATATATCTATATATGATACATCTATCCTTACATCCTACCTATCTGGTAACCAGCACAGTATATGGTATTATATATCTATATATGATAAATCTAGCCTTACATCCTACCTATTGGTAACCAGCACAGTATATGATATCTATATATCTATATATGATAAATCTACCCTACACACTCATTCTGTGCAGTATTTACATATTCTTTATTAATATGGCCAAAAGGTGCATAAAATACAATATAGGCTTATAATATGTAATGCATTTCACTCTCTGTATATTAAAAAAACTACAAGCCTATTTAAAGGCATTAAGGGGTTTTTCTAATGTATCAACCCCATTAGGTGTGAGAATCAGCTTAGTTAACGTTGGTTTATAGCTTTTAGTTGATCTTTTAAAAGATAAAATCAAAGAAGGCAAAATACAATAAGGAGTGTGCACAAACAAAATACCTTTTAAAACACAAGTACCGTATATACTCGAGTATAAACGACCCGATAAACCGAGGTACCCAATTTCACCTAAAAATCTAATAAAAGTTGTATAAGAGTATAAACCGAGGGTAGAAACTTGGCATTCAAGATGTTTTGGAAACTACAACCCCAGCATGCTTTATTAGCTGGGAGTTGTAGTTTCCAAACATCTTGAATGCCAAGTGAGGGGGCATTCAAGATGTTTGGAAATACACAACTCCCAGCATGCTTTATTAGCTGGGAGTTGTAGTTTCCAAACATCTGAATGCCACCCTCACTTGGCATTCAAGATGTTTGAAACTACAACTCCCAGCTAATAAAGCATGCTGGGAGTTGTAGTTTCAAAACATCCTGAATGCCACCCTCACCCTCAAACCCAGTTAAGTTTGTAGAGCCTGTGGGCTCTCTTCATCCAGGATCTGTGGGCTCTCCTCCATCCAAGGGCTTCCTGGGACATGTGTGCTGGTAAGTTCCTCTCATTCCGGCAGCAGCAGTCCTCTCCATTCACAGAGCAGCGTCCTTCCATTCGGCAGCCGCACGATCAGTCCATGTACTGGCGCGCCGGCTGACGTCACTAATTGGCGCCGGGCTTGGCGCCGGGCAGTGACGTCAGGGCCGGCGCGCCAGTACATGGACTGATCGTGCGGCTGCCGGAATGAGAGACGGCTGCCGGAATGGAGAGGACGCTGATCTTCAAAGGTGAGTGACTCGAGTATAACCGAGTCCGAGTTTTAGGCTGATTTTTCAGCCTGAAAAACTCGGTTTATACTCACGAGTATATACGGTAGCCAAAAAATAAAAGACATATTTCATAAACCAAGGATCCAGAAAAACAGAACACTCAGGAATTGACCACTTATTTATTAAAAACTTATTAACTGTTGATCCAGAGGAAGGCAACCCCCCCCACCAATTATGAAGGGGAAAAAAGGTTAAAAAAAAGGGTATATTCAATACCCCTCTTTTAACCTTTAAATCCCTTCACTCTTCTGCACTTCCCTACTTATCTTCTCTCTTGGTCCCTTATGTTCCTGGCCGTGCCCTCAGTTCCTCACAAGGAAATCTTCTCCACAAACACCCAAGAAACACTGCTTCCTCCTATCTAAGGCTGGGTGCACACAAAATTCCTTCCTGACTCCAAGTGGCAATCGGAAATTTCCCTGGATCAACTCTACTTTATATATCAATACCAGTAACTTGTAACATTCCTTGTTTGCAGAAACTCATCCAGCTTTTTTTTTTAAACTGACCAATGAAATTGCCATAACAACGTCCACTGGAAGACAGTTCATGCATAGTGGCCCCATATACTGAAATCAAGAGTTAATTGGCTCTAAACAGTAAGAGCTGAATTCTGTGACCCCATACAGTTAAGACCAGAGTTAATTATCTCCATACAACACATGAAGAGAGGTAACTGGCCCCTGAACTGATGCAGTAAAAGCAGAATTCAGTGGCCCAAATACAGAAAGGCTTCATTCACACTAGGCGTTTCGATGCGATTCTATGCAGTAATACTGCAAGTGAAAAGCATTCCCAAAAGAAGTGAACAATACTGTTTACACTTGGCCGCTGCGTTGTAGTGCATTATAAAGTGTTTGTTAATACATAGTGGTGGAACTTAAAATAATGTACCCTGCTATTTGATAACGCAGGAGAACATTGCTCTAAATTGCAAACGCGATGTTACCCTGCATCAACGCTCCCAATAGTGTGAACATAGCCTAATAGCAGAGCTAAATAGCTTAAGTTATAGCAGAATACACAGTCAATATACACTGAGATTAGCATTAATGATCCTTTACAGTGACCCCTTACAGAATCCAATGTCCCTATATTGCTATCAGAGTATACAGGCCCCAAATAGTGAGAGCAAAATGAAGTGAAACCATACAGTAAGAAAATGAATAGTATAAGCTTTGACGTTATGCAACAGTGAATGGTGATGTGAATTTAGCAACTCTAATTTAATGCCACCATTTCTTCTTGATAGATTCGTTGATCAAATATCAAAACTACCAGTAATATTTATACTTTTTTTGGCCAGCATTAGACCATGTTTACTTCTCTCCTTCTAGTAAGGAATTGTAGATCATACAGGCTCTTTATTTGTTAGCTTAAGTTCTTCTTTAGCAATTGTGGCTGATGATTTTGTTATTTGTGTCTAAAAGTGGACATTCGCTAGCTTGATGTAAGTCAATTAAACGTTGTTGATGAATGTGAATGCGATAATCGTAGTAGTGTGTTTTACCTGCTGTTTCCTGGTTTTCAAACAACATTTTCACCCACGATTGGTTGCAAAATAATAGGACGGTCAGTTTTTTGAAACTTGCTGGAACATTGGGAGGTAAGTTGAATGTGAATGGCAAGCTAAGGCTAATCCACAGGCAGATTTTTTGGCCTGGTCGGCTGTTTGCTACTATTGACTGATCTGCTGACATGGTTGCCAGGATGATATAGGTCGGTTGGGCAAAAAGAAGCCCCAACTGACAGCTACCAGTTGTGCAGTCCCTAGGAGACATGCATGTTTGACATGATTTACTGACATTTCCGATTGTCCTTTCTTCCGCAGATGAAAAATACCATAGATATTTCGAGACGATTGACTGAAATAAAAAATATTGGCTCGAAATATCTGCTGGTGTGTACCAAGCTTAAATGGTATCTCCACCCTTTTTTAAAACATACTGTAGGGCACCCCTGCCCACCTCCAACTGCCAAGTTAGATCTTGTCTACACACGTCTGCTCCTGGCCCTCTGCTTCCCGGAAGTTGCCAACAGGGGCTGGACCGGCTGCCTTTCAGCCAATCACAGACACGGCGTCGGCTATGCAGGGAGCCGAGGGAAAGAAGGAGTCTTAGTTCATTTCTGCTGCTTTTTCCCCCCCAATCTAACTTGGCGGTTGGGGGTGTGCAGACACTATGTAAAAAAATTGCATTTAAAGGTAGGGGGTGAGGCAGCCATGAAGGGATCCGCAGGGTGGGAGGGGAAGGGCTCCCATTGCGCATGTCAGAGTTTCACTGAGGACAAAGAAGTGGCAGGGACTGAATGACACACAGACAGCTCCTACTCTTCACTCTGGAACTTTGTACAGACATTGCCAGGAGAACCATAAGTAGCAGAAGTGTAAGGTAAGGATTTTATAACACTACACAGTGGGGCCGTAGTAGTGGGGTAAATTTTAGGTTTGGGGCTGGACATGCCCTTTAAGATTTCAATGCATTCAGACCCCCCACACACGCAAGAAAACCTTATAGATTAGAATTGTTTTACTCCGTAGAGATTCTCTCCATGATCCAGAAATAGGGCCAGAGTCAAGCAGGCTGTCGGCTATGCAGAGGCCGAGGGAAAGAAGGAGAATTAGTTCATTTCTGCTGCTTTTTCCCCCCCAAATCTAACTTGGCGGTTTGGGGGTGTGCAGTACACATTGTAAAAAAATTGCATTAAAGGTAGGGGGTGAGGCAACCATGAAGGGATCCGCAGGGTGGGAGGGGGAAGGGCTCCCATTGCGCATGTCAGAGTTCTCACTGAGGACAAAGAAGTGGCAGGGACTGAATGACACACGACAGCTCACCTCTCCTTTCTGGAACTTTGACAGACATTGCAGGAAACCATAAGAGAGTAAGGTAAGAAGGTAAGGATTTTATAACAACACTGGGGGCCTAGTAGTGGGGTAATTTTAGTTTTGGGGCTGGACATGCCCTTTAAGATTTCAATGCATCAGACCCCCAAACAACGCAAGAAAACCTATAAGATTAGAATTGTTTTACTCGTAGAGATTTCCTCCATGATCCAGAAATAGGGCCAGAGTCAAGCAGGTGTCGGCTAGCAGAGAGCCGAGGGAAAGAAGGAGTCTAGTCATTTCTGCTGCTTTTTCCCCCCCAAATCTAACTTGGCGGTTGGGGGTGTGGCAGACACTATGTAAAAAAAATTGCATTTAAAGGTAGGGGGTGAGGCAGCCATGAAGGGATCCGCAGGGTGGGGGGGGAAGGGCTCCATGCGCATGTCAGAGTTCTCACTGAGGACAAAGAAGTGGCAGGATGAATGACACACAGACAGCTCCTACTCTTCACTTTCTGGAACTTTGTACAGACATTGAGGAGAACCATAAGTAGCAGAAGTGTAAGGTAAGGATTTAAACACTACACAGTGGGGCCAGTAGTGGGGTAAATTTTATTTTGGGGCTGGACATGCCCTTAAGATTTCAATGCATCAGACCCCCCCCAAACAACGCAAGAAAACCTTATAGATTAGAATTGTTTTACTCCGTAGAGATTCTCTCCATGATCCAGAAATAGGGCAGAGTCAAGCAGATTCCAAATTGAAAAAGTGCTATTGCCGGGTGTCGCCAGGTGTCGCTCTAATCCTTTCATAGCCCGGGGAAGGCGGTTCGTGCAGTGTGTGGATATGGGCGGTCTGGACGGATCTCTGTGGGATTTCTTTTTTCAGACGCCATTTGAATTCGCTGCGTAGACTCGGGTATCTTCCCTCTCCTCGGGTTCCAGCGGTTAAAGAGAGACCATGGCAAACCGAAACTGAAGCAAGGTGTGTATGATACGAGAAGAACATAGCACGGTATGACCGATCCCTTCCTAGTCCGGGCCCTGCACCCGGGTGGCTAATAAAAAAAAATAAAAAAAAGAGGGTGGATAGGTTGGACTTGATGGACGTATGTCTTATTCACACTTAATTACTATGTTACTATGAAACATGACAGGATAGTCTGGGTTCCTTTTAGGACCTACCAATAGTGATCCCTCCTCTAACACATTGACCCAAGTTGATCCCTCTCTAACACATGACCAGTAGTGATCCTCTGTAACACATTTACCAATAGTGATCCCTCTCTAAACATTTACCAATAGTGATCCTCTCTAACAGAATCCCTGGTGACAGCGTGGGTTAATGGGGAGGGTGAGTATTGAAAGACAGATTGATAACTTTAAAGGGCATGTCCACCCCCAAAATTATAATCCCCCCACTACTGGCCCCATCATGTAGTGTAGTTTAATCCTTACTCACATCCCAGCTCCATAAGGTTCTCCTGTAGTCCCCCCTTAAAGTCCCAAAACTGCCCACAGGAGGATAGCAGAGTCCATATAGGACATGCCTGCTACCTGGCCTCCGGGAGAAGTTTGGCATGCGTCATGCAGCCCTTCTCCCCTCCCTCTTCTCCCGATTAGGATTCCCTCCCCCTAGTGTAAAACCCTTTTCACCAAAGATCCCGTCCCCCAGCCCCAACCGCTATGTTAGTATTATATAAAATGCCCGAAACATTTATACCTCCTCTGCCTCTGCCGCACTGAACTCCCGGCAGCTGCGCCGCAGCCAATCACAGACGCGACTGCCGGTCCCGCCCCTCTGCTTGCATTTACTCGCAAGCAGAGGGCCTGGCAGCGCGGCGGAGGCAAGAGGGAAGGTAAGTAAGTTTGGGGCATTTTCTAATAATACTAGCATAGCGGTTGGGGCGGGGGAAATCTTGGTGAAAATTTTTTTTTAAGGGTGGACATACCCTTTAATTATAGAATGATCCAATGGATCTCCTATTGATCTATTATTGGTTGGAAATTTAAGGGAGAAGATTGATTCAAGCTCTGCACAACAGTTGTATTCACTGTGGTGTTTCTATACAATGTTACATAAATAGATCAAAAATTCTTTAGGGGATGTGACACTAATAGAACCAGGATTTCATAGGATTTCTTTTATTTTAGCATCTTGCTTTATTTTTTTTTGTACAAATCCCTAAATTTTATAGCAGTGTGTATAAGATTTTATATCATATGTATCCACATATAGCTAAACTTACACCCACCATATTTCCCACGTGCACCAACGGGCACACTTTGCTAGTCTAATAATTAAATCTATCCTACATTCTACCTATCTGGTAACCAGACAGTATTGATATCATTATGATAAATCTACCCTACATCCTACCTATCTGGTAACCAGCACAGTATATGGTATCTATATATTCTATATGATAAATCTACCCTTACATCCTACCTATCTGGTAACCAGCACAGTATATGGTATCTATATATCTTATATGATAAATCTACCCTTACATCCTACCTATCTGGTAACCAGCCACAGTATATGGTATCTATATATCTATATATTGATAACATCTACCCTACATCCTACCTATCTGGTAACCAGCACAGTATATGGTATCTATATATCTATATATGATAAATCTACCCTTACATCCTACCTATCTGGTAACCAGCACAGTATATGGTATCTATATATCTATATATGATAAATCTACCCTTACATCCACCTATCTGGTAACCAGCACAGTATATGGTATCTATATATCTATATACGATAAATCTACCTTACATCCTACCTATCTGGTAACCAGCACAGTATATGGTATCTATATATCTATATACGATAAATCTAGCCTTACATCACCTATATCTGGTAACCAGCACAGTTATGGTATCTATATATGATAAATCTAGCCTTATACCCTACTATCGGTAACCAGCACAGTATATGATATCTATATATCTATATATGATAAATCTACCCTTACCTATCTGGTAACCAGCACAGTATATGGTATCTATATATCTATATATGATAAATCTAGCCTTACATCCTACACTATCTGGTAAACCAGCACAGTATATGATAGTATATATATCTATATATGATAAATCTACCCTCCACTACCATATCTGGGAACCAGCACAGAATATGATATCTATATATGATAAAATCTACCCTTACATCCTACCTATCTGGTAACCAGCACATTTATGGTATCTATATATTATATATGATACATCTATCCTACATCATAACTATTGGCTGGTAACCAGCACAGTATATGGTATCTATATATCTATATATGATAAATCTAGCCTTACATCCTACCTATCTGGTAACCAGCACAGTATATGATATCTATATATCTATATATGATAAATCTACCCTTACACCTCATTCTGTGCAGTATTTACTAATTATTCTTTATTAATATGGCCAAAAGGTGCATAAAATACACATATAGGCTTATAAATATGTAATGCATTTCACTCTCTGTATATTTAAAAAAACTTACAAGCCTATTTTAAAGGCATTAAGGGGTTTTTCTAATGTATCAACCCCATTAGGTTGAGAATCAGCTTAGTTAACGTTGGTTTAAGCTTTTAGTTGATCTTTTAAAAGATAAAATCAAAGAAGGCAAATACACATAAGGAGTGTGCACAAAACTACCTTTTAAAACACAAGTACCGTATATACTCGAGTATAAACCGACCCGAGTATAAACCGAGGTACCCAATTTCACCTAAAAATCTAATAAAAGTTGTATAAGAGTATAAACCGAGGGTAGAACTTGGCATTCAAGATGTTTTGGAAACTACAACTCCCAGCATGCTTTATTAGCTGGGAGTTGTAGTTTCCAAACATCTTGAATGCCAAGTGAGGTGGCATTCAAGATGTTTGGAAACTACAACTCCCAGCATGCTTATTAGCTGGGAGTTGTAGTTTCCAAACATCTTGAATGCAACCCTCACTTGGCATTCAAGATGTTTGGAAACTACAACTCCCAGCTAATAAAGCATGCTGGGAGTTGTAGTTTCCAAAATCCTGAATGCCACCCTCACCCTCAAACCCAGTTAAGTTGTGTAAGCCCTGTGGGCTCTCTTCATCCAGGATCTGTGGGCTCTCCTCCATCCAAGGGCTTCCTGGGACTGTGTGCTGGTAAGTTCCTCTCCATTCCGGCAGCAGCGTCCTCTCCATTCCAGCAGCAGCGTCCTCTCCATTCCGGCAGCCGCAGACAGTCATGTACTGGCGCGCCGGGGACGTCACTAATTGGCGCCGGCTTGGCGCCGGGCCAGTGAGTCGCGGCGCGCCAGTACATGGACTGATCGGCGGCTGCCGGAATGGAGAGGACGCTGCTGCCGGATGGAGGGACGCTCTTCAAAGGTGAGGGACTCGAGTATAAACCGAGTCCGAGTTCAGGCTGATTTTTCAGCCTGAAAAACTCGGTTATACTCGAGTATATACGGTAGCCAAAAAAAAAAAATTTCATAAACCAAGGATCCAGAAAAAACAGAACACTCAGGAATTGACCACTTATTTATTAAAAACTTATTAAACTGTTGATCCAGAGGAAGGCACACCACCCCACCCAATTATGAAGGGGAAAAAAGGTTAAAAAAAGGGTATATTCAATACCCCTCTTTTAACCTTTAAATCCCTTCACTCTTCTGCACTTCCCTACTTATCTCTCTCTTGGTCCCTTATGTTCCTGGCCGTGCCCTCAGTTCCTCACAAGGAAATCTTCTCCACAAAACCCAAGAAACACTGCTTCCTCCTATCTAAGGCTGGGTGCACACAAATTCCTTCCTGACTCCAAGTGCAATCGGAAATTTCCCTGGATCAACCTTACTTATATATCAATACCAGTAACTTGTAACATTCCTGTTTGCAGAAACTCATCCAGCTTTTTTTTTTAACTGACCAATGAAATTGCCATAACAACGTCCACTGGAAGACAGTTCATGCATAGTGGCCCCATTACTGAAATCAAGAGTAATTGGCTCTAAACAGTAAGAGCTGAATTCTGTGACCCCATACAGTTAAGACCAGAGTTAATTATCTCCATACAACACATGAAGAGAGGTAACTGGCCCCTGAACTGATGCAGTAAAAGCAGAATTCAGTGGCCCAAATACAGAAAGGCTTCATTCACACTAGGCGTTTCGATGCGATTCTATGCAGTAATACTGCAAGTGAAAAGCATTCCCAAAAGAAGTGAACAATACTGTTTACACTTGGCCGCTGCGTTGTAGTGCATTATAAAGTGTTTGTTAATACATAGTGGTGGAACTTAAAAAATATGTACCGCCATTTGATAACGCAGGAGAACATTGCTCTAATTGCAAACGCGATGTTACCCTGCATCAACGCTCAATAGTGTGAACATACCAATAGCAGAGCTAAATAGCTTAAGTTATAGCAGAATACACAGTCAATATACACTGAGATAGCATTAAATGATCCTTTACACGTGACCCCTTACAGAATCCAATGTCCCTTATATTGCTATCAGAGTTACAGCCCCAAATAGTGAGAGCAAAATGAAGTGAACCCATACAGTAAGAAAATGAATAGTATAAGCTTTGACGTATGCAACAGTGAATGGTGAATTTAGCAACTCCTAATTTAATGCCACCATTTCTTTCTTGATAGATTCGTTGATCAAATATCAAAACTACCAGTAATATTTTATACTTTTTTGGCCAGCATTAGACCATGTTTACTTCTCTCCTTCTAGTAAGGAATTGTAGAATTCATACAGGCTCTTTTATTTGTTAGCTTAAGTTCTTCTTTAGCAATTTGTGGCTGATGATTTTGTTATTTGTGTCTAAAAGTGGACATTCGCTAGCTTGATGTAAGTCAATTAAACGTTTGATCTGATGAATGTCGAATCGATTAAGTAGTAGTGTTTTTACCTGCTGTTTCCTGGTTTTCAAACAACATTTTCACCACGATGTTGGTTGCAAAATAATCAGGACGGTCAGTTTTTGAAACTTGCTGGAACCTTGGGAGGTAAGTTGAATAGTGAATGGCAAGCTAAAGGCTAATACACAGGCAGATTTTTTGGCCTGGTCGGCTGTTTGCTACTATTGACTGATCTGCTGACTGGTTGGCCAGGATGATATAGTGTCGGTTGTGGCAAAAGAAGCCCCAACTGACAGCTACCAGTTGTGCAGTCCATAGGAGACTGCATGTTTGACATGATTTACTGACATTTCCGATTGTCCTTTCTTCCGCAGATGAAAAATTACCATAGATATTTCGAGACGATTGACTGAAATACAAAAATATTGGCTCGAAATATCTGCTGGTGTGTACCAAGCTTAAATGGTATCTCCACCCTTTTTTAAAACATACTGTAGGGCACCCCTGCCCACCTCCAACTGCCAAGTTAGATCTTGTCTACACACGTCTGCTCCTGGCCCTCTGCTTCCCGGAAGTTGCCAACAGGGGCTGGACCGGCTGCCTTTCAGCCAATCACAGACACGGCTGTCGGCTATGCAGAGAGCCGAGGGAAAGAAGGAGTCTTAGTTCATTTCTGCTGCTTTTTCCCCCCCAAATCTAACTTGGCGGTTGGGGGTGTGCAGTACACTATGTAAAAAAATTGCATTTAAAGGTAGGGGGTGAGGCAGCCATGAAGGGATCCGCAGGGTGGGAGGGGAAGGGCTCCCATTGCGCATGTCAGAGTTCTCACTGAGGACAAAGAAGTGGCAGGGACTGAATGACACACAGACAGCTCCTACTCTCACTTTCTGGAACTTTGTACAGACATTGCAGGAGAACCATAAGTAGCAGAAGTGTAAGGTAAGGATTTTATAACACTACACAGTGGGGCCAGTAGTGGGGTAAATTTTAGTTTTGGGGCTGGACATGCCCTTTAAGATTTCAATGCATCAGACCCCCAAACAACGCAAGAAAACCTTAAGATTAATTGTTTTACTCCGTAGAGATTCTCTCCATGATCCAGAAATAGGGCCAGAGTCAAGCAGGCTGTCGGTATGCAGCAGAGAGCCGAGGGAAAGAAGGAGTCTTAGTTCATTTCTGCTGCTTTTTCCCCCCCAAATCTAACTTGGCGGTTGGGGGTGTGCAGTACACTATGTAAAAAAATTGCATTTAAAGGTAGGGGGTGAGGCAGCCATGAAGGGATCCGCAGGGTGGGAGGGGAAGGGCTCCCATTGCGCATGTCAGAGTTCTCACTGAGGACAAAGAAGTGGCAGGGACTGAATGACACACAGACAGCTCCTACTCTTCACTTTCTGGAACTTTGTACAGACATTGCAGGGAGACCTAATAGTAGCAGAAGTGTAAGGTAAGGATTTTATAACACTACACAGTGGGGCCAGTAGTGGGGTAAATTTTAGTTTTGGGGCTGGACATGCCCTTTAAGATTTCAATGCATCAGACCCCCCAAACAACGCAAGAAAACCTTATAGATTAGAATTGTTTTACTCCGTAGAGATTCTCTCCATGATCCAGAAATAGGGCCAGAGTCAAGCAGGCTGTCGGCTATGCAGAGAGCCGAGGGAAAGAAGGAGTCTTAGTTCATTTCTGCTGCTTTTTCCCCCCCAAATCTAACTTGGCGGTTGGGGGTGTGCAGTACACTATGTAAAAAAATTGCATTTAAAGGTAGGGGGTGTGAGCAGCCATGAGGGACCGCAGGTGGGAGGGGAAGGGCTCCCATTGCGCATGTCAGAGTTCTCACTGAGGACAAAGAAGTGGCAGGGACTGAATGACACACAGACAGCTCCTACTCTTCACTTTCTGGAACTTTGTACAGACATTGCAGGAGAACCATAAGTAGCAGAAGTGTAAGGTAAGGATTTTATAACACTACACAGTGGGGCCAGTAGTGGGGTAAATTTTAGTTTTGGGGCTGGACATGCCCTTTAAGATTTCAATGCATCAGACCCCCCCAAACAACGCAAGAAAACCTTATAGATTAGAATTGTTTTACTCCGTAGAGATTCTCTCCATGATCCAGAAATAGGGCCAGAGTCAAGCAGATTCCAAATTGAAAAAGTGCTATTGCCGGCGGTTGTCGCCAGGTGTCGCTCTAATCCTTTCATAGCCCGGGGAAGGCGGTTCGTGCAGTGTGTGGAATGGGCGGTCTGGACGGATCTCTGTGGGATTTCTTTTTTCCAGACGCCATTTTGAATTCGCTGCGTAGACTCGGTGTATCTTCCCTCTCCTCGGGTTCCAGCGGTAAAGAGAGACCATGGCAAACCGAAACCTGAAGCAAGTTCGGATAGAGAAGAACAACGGAGGGGGCGACATGATGTCCCCCCCCCAGCAGCAGATCGTCCCCCCGGGGAAAGGGAATAAGCGCAGTTTCGACCTGTCCGAGGGGGACCCGTCCCTTCTGCCTCCCAAGATGGACGAGGGTGAAGGAGAGAAGGGGGTCACCATTGATATCAAGAGCTTCCTGAAGCCGGGAGAGAAAAGCTACACCCAGCGATGTCGCCTGTTCGTCGGGAACTTACCCACCGATATCACCGAGGAAGAATTCAAAAAGCTGTTCGAGAAGTTCGGGGAGCCCAGCGAGGTTTTCATCAACCGGGACCGCGGATTCGGCTTTATCCGCCTGGTAAGGGGAATTCTCCCTCCCAGGGATCCGTAACGGTCCCTGGACACTTGCCAGCTGTGGGGCCATTTAGAACCTTGGCAGTCCCAGGTGTTTGTGAATACTACAACTCCCAGGATGCCTCGCTGGCAGAATGCAACTAAGGCATGCTGGGAGTTGGAGATTCTTAAACGTGCCAAGGCTTGACAGCACTGATTTAGCGAATTCACATGGACTGCAGGGGCCAAAGGTAAATCATCTGGAATTGATTGCAGCCTTTCCTATTGTTATGGGAGTTGTTGCTTCTGCATGTTATCCCAGACCTGAAAATACTAACAAAACAGAAAGCCAGGGTTGTATACAGGGCCGAATTTACCATTAGGCACAGTAGGCATGTGTCGAGGGGCGGCTGTCAATCTCCTCCCATCAACCCAACCCCTTTATAGTCTATTTTCTTCCCCAAAACGAAGAAATGGGTGTGGTTCAGGGGTGTGGTCTGTGTTTAGGGGTGGTGCTAAGGGCACCAGGCTCTTTGGGCCTATAGGCACTTGAGGTGTAAATTCTGCCCTGGTTGTGTATTACACATGTAAATTGGGGGTTTGTTAGATTTCTTTTAAAGAAATCCTGTAGCCTTGATTCTTGCCTCTCCTCAAAAATAAACCCATATCCCAGTATTTCTGAAAACTGCTTACCTTTAAGAATTTATTTTAGGGTAGTCTATGGCAGTGATGTCTAACCTTGACAGAATGCAACAAAGGCATGCCTTTGTCTATGGGTAATTGTGTATATATATATATATATATATATATATATATATATATGTTTGAGTACATGTCTGAGGAAAGATGCAGATGCAAAACTAGTTACCGGTAAAACTGGATCAATTATGTATAGTGTCCCCTGAAGATTTTCTTGCTCCACTGGTTTTCCTGTCTTCCCTGTGCTTTATGTTAACATTTATTCTTTGGGGCTTAGATTAGTTATAAACTATATATCAGAGGTTGCACTACCATATAGAAGTATGGGTAGGTAGGACACTTCAAAAATTAAAGCGGTGCCATGAGTCACTACTATACTAATCCAAATGTGGGGAGGATAGAATTCCCGCTGTCCTCTATTAAAAACATGTATAAGTAATCGTATGCTGCACACGATTACTTATACATATTTTTAATAAGTGTGATCTATTTATTGTTTATACAGCACTTTAGCACTTTGTAATTATGTGGGTTAATGGGTGAACAGCACTTGGAGTTGATGTGCCAGGAGTGTCATATTAAAATTATTTTGCTAATCTACAATATTTGTAGTATATTTATTTGGGTATTAGTTTAGTTTAGACCTGGGCAAAGTAAAGCTGGCCGTACATATATACAATTTTCTTACCCAACCGTGCACTCCTGCGACATGCGATTGATCCTGCCGGAACCGCCTCTCCCATTCTTCTATACGACCAACATGCGATCGCAAAATCCCATTCATTTTGCAATGACATTTTGGTCACATAGAAGTGGTTCCGGCAGGATTGGGTCGAAGGTCGCCGAAGCGCTCGGTCGGGTAAGAAAATTGTATATACCGGTATGTATGGCCACCTTAAGGCTTGGGGGCCAAATGCGGTCCGTTGGCTGCCCCTGACTATATACAAATACTAAACTTGTACCCAAACAAATCATAATATTGTCTCAGGCTAGATAATTGATTTATTTTTTATTAAGTTTATTTTATAAAAAAAAAATTGAAGACCTGATCAATTGATTAATTAAATTTGATGGAATGGATCTAAAATATCACACACCTTCTTTTAAAAATAGCAATGAATAAAAAAAAATCCAAAAAAACAGGGATATTAAAGGACAATTATACTCACCTTTTCCCCGATCCACTGCAGCATAGTACCCAGGGTGAGGACCTAAAATCGCTAAGTCCTCACCCTGGGTTCTTTCTCTAACTCCTGCACTACTTACCCCAAATCTGCTTCGGCGATCCAGACTGTTCCACCTCTCTCCTACTGTCAGTGACAGTCGCGAGGCAGCCAATTGGAAGACACGCCTCCTTGCAGAGCGTATCTTCCTATTGGCTGCCTCGCGATCTGTCATTGAAGCAGGAAGAGCGGAGGAACGGAGCGATCGGCGAAGCAGATTTGGGGTAAGTAGTGCAGGAGTTAGAGAAAGAACCCAGGGTGAGGACTTAGCGATTTTAGGTCCTCACCCTGGGTACTATGCAGCTATGGAGGAAGAGGAGCGAGGGTGAGGTGAGTATACTTGTCCTTTAATTTAATCTTGTTATAAAATCTAGTTTTACGATCTCTAAATTGAGAATTGTGTTTAACCTATTGGTCCAGGCCTTTACGACAATCCGACAAGTTTTTTATGCGGCCTCTCAGTAAAATTTAATTACCCATCCCTGGTTTAGTTAATTTGTTAAATTTAAGTGATGCCCCTCTTATTTTGTATAATTAAAGATGCTATTACTCGATTATAAAGTGACATGATAGTTAAGGCTCATATTTCTCGTGGTCTTTTGCAAATGATGGTATCATTAGTTATATGCAGGGGATCAATTTTACGCTAAAGGTCTGAATTCCAATTAAGTCTCTCATGTGCTTTTGTATCTTTGGCTTTAAATATTTATGGGCTATGGGAAGACTTTTACTGGATTGTAGGGCCTACTGAATGTCCTTAAGCTACTGTAGATAAAGGTTTACATTGCCCTGTTTGTTGCAGGATATAGACATATCTTTTAAAAAGGGGTTTTGAGATATTATTAATCTGTGATGGGCAAAATACCCATTCACCCAGTGGTGCATCTTCTCCACCGTAAAACTAAAGTTGTGTGTGTTTTCTTCCATCTGCACTGATGAAGAAGAGTAGGCAATATTCAACAAAATAAGGGGGTGCCAGTGAGACATCTGAATAAAGTTACATGTAGTTCATCTGCTTCTGTGTCAGATCCCATTATGTGTTTTGTTGCAAAATATGTAGTCACCTACTGCATCACCTGATTAATTCTGAATCCTGCTCATGTATGCCTAAAGCAGGCTTATTGTTTTTTCACAATTGAATTATTGATTATTAAATCTTGATTGAAAAAGCAATCTAAATGTATTACCTTGCACTGTCAAGTTTTTTTGTTACAAATTTCAGCGTTAAACCTGCTAAAGATAGGAACTGGAAGATGGGGTAGATGGAAAATGACCTGCCTGTTTTTCCGTTTAACCACTCAATATTGTCAGTCGTAAACCAACAAATCAGCTGTTTATTTTCCTGGTGATTCATTCGAATTAGTTTAAATCCGTAAAATAATCTGCCTTGTGTATGGCATGCTTAAGAGTTGTGATGGATAAGTGTAATTTTCATGTTAGGTGTTTGGGCAGTTATTGATAACCTAGCATATTTGTTAGGTCTGTCTTAGGTTCAATGTTATATTTGAGTCATGAAAATGTGTTTTTAGCTCCAAATGATAGTCTACAATCATTTTAGTAATTTATTGCACTTTAATTGTCATGTTAGGAACTCTTCTGCCAAGTTTTGAAGGATATTCTCTAATACCAAAACTATTTATCTTTAATATAAATATATTTGTATATATTAAAGGGCATGTCCACCCTCCAAATAAATTTTATATATGTTGTAGTAGTCCCTATCCCACCCCCAACTGCTATGTTTACTTGTTAAAAAAAGATCCTAACATTACTTTCCTTTATTCCCCTGGTGCTGTAATCTCAGCCCTCTGCTTGCTGGAACTGAAAGCAGAGGGTCGAACCTGCAGCCCTTTAAAGGAACTAAAGCCCAGACTTCCCAATAGTCAATAAGAAATCAGAAAGAGACAAGCTATGTCTTACCTGTTCCTTACCTGTGGCTGCTGGTTGATTTATGAAATTAACCTGTGGGTCTAGGGGTCAGCTCCCATAATTCACCTTAAAAACAACATAAGCAAATTAGCTATTTTATTGTTCCTGGTAGGCTGTCAGCAATGCATGCTGACTGGAAAATAAACTGCAAGGCAACTAGCAGCTTTCAAAGTCTTCTCAGGGAGAAAATACACTCTGCATAGTAGCAGTGAAAAGTGGGGTCAGGGAGCATGGCCAATAGATTCACAATGTACTTTGTAGACTAAATGGGCTGTGAGTTGAATTGGCAACATGGAAGCCTTCTTAGTTATAGAATATACTTCTCTAGGAAGTAATAAATGCAACATACTAGAGCAGAATCTTAAATGTGTGTGTTCTGGGTAAAAGGCTTTCACATTAGGATTAAAAAAAAATATCATGTCAATATCATGTAAGGCACCCCTGCCCACCCCCAATTTATGTTAGATTGCTAGAAAAAAGAACCAGAATTCTACTTACAGACCCTCGCTCCTGCAGCACTCTGATCCGGCATTGTCTGAGAAGCAACCAATCACAGCAATGCTGCTGTCAGTGCAGAGCTCCGCAGGAGCGAAGGGCTGTAAGTAGAGTTCTGATTCTTTTTTTTAGCAATCTAACATAGTGTTTGGAGGTGGGAAGGGATTCCCCTATATTATATTTAAAAAGTCTTTATGCTAGATGAAGGGCAGCCATGGAGGGATCAGGAGGGTGGTGGGGAGGGCACATGCCACTGTCCTTAAGGAGAACCATAAGGAGCAAAGGTGTAAGGTAAGGATTTTTTTAAACTACACAGTGGGGCTAGTAGTGGGTTACATTTTAGTTTTGGAGGTGGATATGCCCTTTTTTTAAATTTGTTTTATCACCAAGATTTTGTTACAGTACATTACTTCATAGTGTTGTCAAGGTTGTTCAAGTTAACATCATTTACAGTGTACATCAATTGACAATTTTCAGCAATAAGTTATAGGGTATATGACAGTGTGTTACCTTTATATGCAATTTAATGTGGCTGCTGAACCATCTGCCAGTCCAATCCACCTGTCCCACGTTGGTTAGTTAAAGGTGTTAGTTAACGGTAAGGGAAGAGTCAATCCATGTCCCCCATATTTTATTAAATTTATCTCAACATTTCCTGTGTTTATATAGGATTTGTAACGGGAAGGTCCCTATTTATTAGTTTGACCCAGGTCTTCCCCTGGATGTTTTTTTGTGACATCCATCTCATAACAATTGTCTTAGGAGCATAGAACAGAGTTGTTTGCAAGAACATCAGCTCATAACTGGACCATATTTCTTCATAATACCAAATACAAACATCAATAATGAGCTTCGTGTGGGGTTGGGTGATAGTTGTGACAACAATTGGATCACGCCTTCCTAGAATCCAGATTGGATTCCCATATTAAATGGACAAAATCTGCATTTGAACTATGACATTTAGGACATTCAGATATACCAGAAGATTTGAAGTGTTTAAACCGGTATTCTTTAAGTAGTTGATCTGAGATGTATGCTATTTGGGATTTCATCTAATGAACTTATACTCTACAACAGAGTTAACTCTTGGGGCAGTCCTTATGAGAGCCAGTTTTAGCATATCGTTTGATTGTTTTTGTGAATGCACACCTTTTTATAGAGGCATTCAGGGTACTATCTCATTAATCTGATTGAGAGAATGCTAGAAGTGTGCAAAGCAGTCAACAAAGAAAGGTGGCTACTTAAATATTAAATATATTCTGGTTTATTTTAATGCTCCCCCCTTTGTTTACTACACAATTACAAATGTGTCCCTTCAGTTGTGTCCCAAAAGTGTTTTCTTTTTTTTTAGATGTCTTATGTTGCCCTGTTTTGTTGAACTTGTCAAGTTAGTGTACAGTACTTTTTGTTCTAAGCCACGTCCATTATACTGTGTAGACTAAAACTGGTATCAAATAGGCCAATCCTGTCTGATCCAACAGGATTTACATACTCTCTGCCAATAAAATGTCATGTACTGGTTTTACTTTTTCTTCTGAATTGCGATGACTGTTTTTTGCAAGCTGCAGAGCAAACGTATGGTAATGCATGTGAAATTCACTGCATTGTGCTAGTGCTTTTGACACTCATTAGCGTCCATTGCAGTGTAGCCGCAGCCTAAATAATTCGGACTCCACATACTGATTTGTGATCTTTGTGTATTACATAGTCGCTTTCACAGCAGGTACATTACATAGTAACACATTTTTACTTTTTTTGTTTGTTTAATAAAAGGTCACAGCCCTGTTTAACCTGTGCTTCCAGATCTTAAAGATTTGTGCTCACTTAGGAAATGTTGTAATAAAGCCAGGCAATGGGTAAGAACCCATTAAGAAAATAATATTCTTCTAAAGCTCGCCGTACACCTAGTCAATATTAAGCAAATCTTGTTGATTTGCTAATTATCAGCCATGTGTATAGCATAAAAAATTTCCAGTGCTGACAAATCTAAATAATTCTAAATATAAAAATTTATTTTTTAAGAACATTAAATTCCAACTAAACTTTAACTGGTAACTATGCGTAAATAGTCTTAAAGGTGGATGAAAATCACAAATGAGCCCCTCTCCTTCTTAGTGAGGACCCAATACTTAAGTTATAGCTGCCCTTGCCACTCTGCTTTATTTTGGGTAATGAAGGGGAAGAGTACTTACTACTTAAAAACTTGTGTTGGAACAATTTTTAACACATTTTTAAGACAGCTGCTCTTCCCTGCACCTAAAGCATTGTTTTATTTTTACTATTGCAGCTCTGGGTAAATTTGTCTTATTGCTGCATGACTCTTAATGCCAGATACAGACATGGACAAGATTTTTGGTCAGAAAATCAAGTATTTCTTACAGAAATGTATTGCAGTAACACATGTTTTGCTATACACGTTTATTCCCTTTGTGTGTATTGGAACGAAACAAAAAAAGGGAGTGAAAAAAGCAAATTGGCGCCTTTTCCCAACAGCAATTTTAATCTCTCTCCACGGTGTTCAATGGGACTTAGATCTGGACTTGTTGCTGGCCAGATCAAAACTCTCCAGTGCTTTGTTGCCATCCATTTCTGGGTGCTTTTTGACGTAGGATTGGGGTCATTGTCCTGCTTGAAAACCCAAGATCTCAGATGCAAACCCAGCTTTCTGACACTGGGCACTACAGTGCAATCCAAAATCCTTTAGTAATCCTCAGATTTCATCATGCACACATTCAAGGCACCCAGTGCCAGAGGTAGCAGAACAAGCCCAAAACATCATTGGACCTCCAACATATTTTACTGTAGGTACGGTGTTTTCCTTTGTAGGCCTCATTCCATTTGCAGTTAACAGTAGAATTATGTGCTTTACCAAAAAAACTCTGTCTTGGTCTTATCTGTCCACAAGACGTGCTTATTTAAGTAAATTTTGGCAAACTGTAGTCTTGCTTTGTCTCTTTGCAAGCAGTGGGGTCCTCCTGGGTCTCCTGCCATAGAGTTTCGTTTCATTTAAATGTTAACAGTTCGTGCTGAGATGGGTACTCCCTAAGCCTGCAGGACAGCTTTAATTTCTTTGTAACTTGTTTGGGGCTGCTTATCCACCATCTGGACTATCCTGCGTTGCAACCTTTCATCAATTTTTCTCTTCTGTCCTCACCCAGGGAGAATAGCTACAGTGCCATGGGTTGCAAACTTCTTGATAATGTTGTGGACAAGGGCAAATCTAGATCTCTGGAGATGGAGTTGTTGTAACCTTGAGATTGTTGATATGTTTTCCACAATTTTGGTTCTCAAGTCCTCAGTTAGCTCTCTTCTTCTGTTTCTGTTGTCCATGCCAAGTGTGGCACATGCAAAGACTAAGTGAACTCTCCTTTTTATCTGCATTCAGATGTGATTTTTATATTGTCCACACCTGTTATTTCCCCAGGTGAGTTTAAAGGAGCATCACATGTTTGAAACAATCTTATTTAGTCATAATTTTTTCCATAATTTTTTGTGTGGAATTGTCCAATTTGCCTTTTTCCTCCCTTTTTTTGTTCCAATACACACGAAGGGAATAAACACGTGAATAGCAAAACATGTGTTTCTGTGAGAAATACTTGATTTTCTGGAAAAATTTCTGGGGTGCCACAATTTCGTCCATGACTGTATGCTTGGCTTTTTGCTTTATGGCTTTGTCAATTTCACCATTTTATTTTAAGGGGGATGTCTGGGGTTTGGTTTTCTCTTGCAAGCTTCTCTGTGTATTTAATCAACTCATAATTTTTCTCTCTACCAAATTTTCTGCAGGAATCAAGGACACTAGCAGAAGTTGCAAAAGCTGAACTAGATGGAATGATTCTTAAAAACCGGCCTCTGCGAATTCGTTTTGCTACACATGGTGCTGCTTTAACTGTGAAAAACCTTTCACCTGTGGTTTCCAACGAACATCTCGAAGAAGCATTCTCCATGTTTGGCCCTGTTGAAAGAGCTGTGGTTATAGTTGATGATCGTGGTAGACCAACGGGCAAAGGATTTGTAGAGTTTGCTGCAAAACCCCCTGCAAGAAAGGCTATGGAGAGATGCAATGAAGGAGCATTTATACTGACAACGTATGTAGTGCTTCATGTGTGGTGGAGTTTTGTGATTATTGTTGTGGAGTTCACATTAATATTTGTTAATATCTGCAAGATTGTTTTTCCATTAAAGTATAGGTCTACCATCCCCCCAAACACATTTTCTCCTCTAGCCAGAACTACACACACCACCCCCACCCCAGCTTCTAAACATACTTACCAGCCCTCATTCCCTTGGCTGCCTTCTGCTTGCTTCCATGCCTTTTCCATGCACGGAAGCAAGTAGAAGGGGCTGGAATGGCAGCAGCACCTGTGATTAGCTGAGGCATCGCTATATGTTTAGAAGCTGAATTTTTAACTTTTTTTGTGAGGTTTGGGTTTTGGGTTTTTTTCTGGCCAATGGAAAAAAAATGTGGGAGGTGCTCATACCCTTTAATATTTATTAATCAGTACAAAGTGTGTGTAGTGCCCCACAAATCTTTAGCTGCAACTGCATTATATGGGTTAATGCTGTTTGACCCAATGGATAAATGAAATATAAGATTTTTAGTTCACCTATTAAATGCATTATTTGTTAAAGGTTATTACCTTACTATATTATATTGGTCTTAGATGAATAATAATTTATCTGCCTAATTATCAAGGGAAATTTAAGTCTCCTGGTAACCTTGTCCCAGTAGGTACATTCTCAAAAAAAGTTGATATATGAAATTAACTTGTAGGTATTGGGGGATCAGCTCCCATAATCCACTCAGTGTTCTCACCAGCATCTTCAAGCTAGGCATTCTGCCAGTCTGTCATCTCACTAGTGGTCTTATGGCAAAAGCAAGCAAAGCATCAAAAGCTGGAAGGAGAAAGGAGGAGGAGTTCACTGATAGCAGAACTTTTAGCTCAGTCTGCCCGATATTACATTAGTTTCTTATCAGTGGGAGGTGTTACAATGAATAAAGTGGCAATTGAGATAGGACCTAGATTGTTCAAAAAATGTTGTTTGCAAGCACAAAAAATAAATGCTCTTATGTTATAGCAATACCTAAGTGGTTGCATGATTAATTAGTTGCTCTAAGCACTCACTACATGCCCCCATGCAAGCACCTCTTCTTCATTTTACATAATTGAAACTTATACAATTTGTTTTTATATTTAAGCCCCCCCCCCCCCCCTAATAATTTAATTGCTTTTCTCTGAGCCATTTCCAAAATGTACACATGATTCCAAAGCTTTGTAAAGAGGGAGAATATTATTTTTTTTTCTCCCTTGAAGCCATACTCTTCTTTATACAAGACAATGTCTTTCCTGGTTATGTAATCACATTCTAAAAATTGATAAATGTGCCTTAAAAGGCATGTCCACCCCTAAACTAAAATGTAACCCTCTACTGGTGCTTGTCCAAAGTACAGGAAACTGAGGAGTAGTAATGGTCATCCTGTCCAGAAGGTTTTTGCCTCCTCTTTGTATTCTGAGAGGACATTGGCATGCACAGGGGAGCCCCCCAGGGTCTGCAAGATCCAATTTGTAATTTCTCAAAGATCAGGGTACACACAGTCCTGAATGTTCTCCCCAAACACAGTATAGAACGTTCGGGAATGCATGTTTACCAAGACTTTGGCTGTCTCCCTATACTTTGGTGCAGGGAGACAACCGCGGCTGATGGAAATTTTCAGGGTTTGCTGAACAACCGTGAGGCCAACTGGAACATTCGTTGGCCTTGTGATTGTTCAGTAAAATGCGCTACACACGAATTGTTTGTATCAACGCTTTATCATTGCTGTGTGTACCCAGGTTTAGACCGATCACAAGACACATGCTATCAGAAAAAGCAAAAAAATGGACTGCAGCACCACTGGTGAGTCTGTTAAAAGTCCAAACTTTATTACATATTGATTAAAGAGCATGTCCACCCTCTTTAAAAACTTTTGCCACAATGCAGGGGATACCCTCCCACCCCGAACCGCTATATTCATAAGTGTAAAAGCGGTTCCAATCTGTAACTGCAAGCAGGGGGCCGGACCGGCAGCTGCGGCTGTGATTGGCTGAGAGGCTGCCAAACACAGCCGCTGCTGCCTTCAGTGTAAAACAGCGCAGGAACGAGGAGGTGTAAGTAAAGATTGGAAGCGCTTTTACAGTTAGGAATATAACTGTTGGGGGTGGGTGGGTATCCCCAGTTTGGTGGCAAAAGCTTTTATAGTTAGATAAGCTTTAATAGTTAGCCAGCCACGGAGGGAGAGGGGGGAAGGGGCTCTACTGAGCATACCTCAGACCTTGCTGAGGTTAGCAAGGAAAGAGGCAACGGATGAGGCACTGACAGCTCATACTCAGCAGTTTCCTGAACTTTGAAGAGGCATAACAGGAGAACCACAAGGAGCAGGGATGTAAGGTAAGGTTTTTAGATTATTTTTTTTTTAGTACTGTGGGGCCAGTAGTTAGTAAAATTTAAGTTTGGGGGGTGGACATGCCCTTTAAAAAATGCCTTAGCAGGTGGTGTCTAAGCAAACAACAAATGTATAAAAAATAATAGGGTTTACCCTGAGGCATTTCTGACTTTCGAAAAGTCCTTAATCATATGTACAGCACATGTGGTGAGCCCAGGAGAAAGGTTGAGGTAAGGAAGCAGAGCCGCCGTTATCTTTTCAAGAAGACACATGGACCTTTCTTAAATATAGGGATTTAGACATAGTGCAACCAGAACTTTATTATTTAACTATTTCATTTAAATGTAAAAACCCTCATGAAAAAAATTTCTTTTTAGGACTCCTCGACCTGTTATAGTAGAACCAATGGAGCAATATGATGATGAAGATGGATTACCAGAAAAATTCATGCAGAAGACTCAACAATATCTAAAGTATGTAGATGTTATTTGAAATATCAATTACAATATATTTGCAATAAAGCATTATACAGCTATAAATGATCAACAAAACAATGTTCATAATAAATAGCGTTACCTGTTGTCTCTAAATAGCAGTTGTCATGAACGCCAGTTCGCTGGGCACGTGATCTGACCAATCAATCGGTACTCGCTGCCACCACTTTAAGTTATGGCCTTAAAGACCCCCCCCCCCAAAAACACTCTTGACTCTCACTGACTATGCACACCCCTGTCCTGGCAGCTAAATGGTTAACACTACACCATTCACTCCAGCAACTAACTGGTTAATTAGTATCAGTCCTTCACAAGCAGTCACAGAGTTAATTAGCATTTACACTGCACACTCCATTCAACCACATATAAACTTATCAGAGGCTAACTGAGTTCTTTTAAAGCATCAAAGACAAAACTTATTAAATTTTAGATTTAATATTCCAAAAGGTGGACAGTGCACATAATACAAAAATAGAAGAAAATGGTGTTATAATAAAATGACATACAATAAGTACAACAGTTATAGAAAATAAAAAGGATAAAAATATTCACAGGCCCTACTCACTAGAAGAAGTCCTGTATCCTGGGGCGGGAAGAAACAGAGTCCATACACACGGTTTTAGCATGTCCCCTCAGTATGAACAAAGTTATAAGGGCTACAATGATTTTTAAACTGCTTGTTGAGCTACTCCCGTCCTATGGGCTATTGCATGAGGTGGGAGTGTCTAAGAATGTCCAGATTTACGACTAGCCAAAAGCATTCATTCCCCCTCAGTTAGGCAGATTCCATATAAATGTAGACATGTACATTTTATTGGGATATTGACCACATATTCCTCTCCTGTATCAATTCCTCCAATACCAAACATGACCTGTGTGTAATCCATATTTCCCAAGATATTAATAACTCGCCTTGGCAAGGGAATAAGGGCTCCAGGTTGGGTATCATTTTGATGGGCATACTCTCATTCACCAGTATAATATTGGTTTCTGTCTTACATATTCCAATACCGAAATACATTTATTTTCCATTTATGGTTGTCCTTAAAATGCCCTTTTAGGGTGCCCACCAGACCCCTAGCTGAAGAGAATTCCAGATACACGGTTCGGCCCCACATTGTCTGGAAAAGGGAGATCTGGTTCCATTCTTCACTAATCGTAATATAAACAATAGGACTGTTCCAGGGTGGAATGGTATTTTTATTGGTCCTTTGCAAGAACTAATACCAATAGTTAACCCATTCTTGCCAAGTCACTACACACTTTCCTGACAGCAGTGTTGTGAAGAAATCATCTTCAAATCTGCTTTCTGTGTTTTTTTTTTTTTTTTGTTTTTTTTTTTACTTTTACTGGTCAACAGTATTATTGTTTTCTTAAACTTATAATACTGCAGATCAGAGTGACAAGTGTACAATATAGTTCAATATAGATAGCTTGGTTACTAATATACAGTGATTACAATTGTTAGTTTAAACAATGAAAGATTGGTTGGTTGTTATTCTATTAAATAGATTACATTATTTATCTTTTGGGAGACTGGTTCAAGGGTCAGGTCGTTGTTGGGTTAGGTTTGAGACCTGTGTTCAGGTTAGCTGGGGTCTCTCATCCAGTCTGGTAAGTGTGATGTGTGGGGGCTGTATAGCCACATAGACCATATTTTGTTGTAAATTGGAATTGTCTTGGATTGTATGTAGCATTCTTTCGTTAATGCATATTTCATTGATTTTATGTATTGTTATAGAGAGTGTTAGAGATGGGTTTCTCCATTGAGCTCCTATTGATATTTTGGAGGCTAACATGGCAAATTGATTCCAGGTATTCCCGTGTCTGTTTAGATTGCCAATTTCTTTACTTAATAGGGCTATGCCGGGATTGGGTTTTATGGGTATTAGCAATACTCTAGAGATCAGCTGGAAGACCTCTTCCCAGTAGGCCTGCACCACTGGACAAGTCCACCACATATGATACATGTGGCCTGGATTTCCACAGTTTCTGAAACATTGTGGGCTGATGTTAGGGAAGATTTTGTGTAGTAGAGTTGGGACTCATAGTTTTTTTTTTACTTTTAATTGTGAAGCACAGGTTATAGACTTGTGGTCAGTAAGGCTTAAAAAAAAATGTTTGCTGTAAAAAAAGCTGAACAAATACAGATTTGTCCACAATGCTGCAGGGTTTTGAGGTGAGACAGCTATGTGTGTAATGTAATTCAAGAGTAACTTCTATAGGATATACCTTTGTATTACCTTGAAATTCATTCAATGCTGACACTTCTAGCTGGAGCAGCAATAAAAATAAGATATGAAGGTCCTATGTCCCTTTAGGTGCTACTTCACTCACAGATGACATCAGGGCATGCACTTCTTTTTTGTAAGGGTCATATGCCTCAACTCTTAGCAGAGGGGCGGGCATCCAGACAAGAGACAGAGTGCTGTAGAGCTGGAGGATTTCCTGGACTTGAACTTGATTGTGGCTTCAGCTAGAAGGCTCAGCGTTGGATCGATTTTAAAGTAATACAAAGGGCCTTTATGTGAAAGCTCTATTTGTGCACACCACAGAAAGGGTAACCGTTTTCTAAGGGCTTTAATATGAAAGCTGTTTTCCTTACCTTTCAATTATTCCCTATGCGACCCCACTACATACACCAGCAATGAAGATATAAATGTCCAGAGTCTAAAGAAACAGGCACTGCTCCAGCATGAAGGTGTTGCTTCTTCAGTCACCCCACCCCTTTAACCCTTTCAGTGCCAGCAAAATATCAAAAAAAAAATTTGTGTTAAGTGCCAGCAGAATTTTTAGGATTTTGCCCTCAATAGGTTTGACTAACAATATATAATATACATTGTTTTTTGTATATATAATATATATTGTTTTTTTTCAGCACAAAGTGTACTTTAACATGGTAACAGAATTTTGTAACTTTTCTGGAGATTTTACTGGAATTATGGGTAAAATGTCAAAAATGTAAAATTTGTAAATTTTCATGGATTTTTCCCATTTTTACTTATAGTTATCTTAAGGTTAAGCACAAAAGTTTTACTGTTTCTAAAAGCTGTGATACTTCCAAGTACAACAATACCAGATATATGTAGGTATCCCACTTTTCCTGTACAGTGTCAACCACTTCTGATGGTTAACATTTAATATCTACCAAATTAACTTAAATATCCCCACAAGTGAGATATTTTTAGAAACATACCCACAGGATTTTATGAGTGATGTAAGTTTCGAGCGAAATGCAGATACCTGGGCCCAATTTTTTGTCCAATTGTAAGTTTTGTAAGTTATTTTCTAATATTTTCCTTTTTCCCCCTCAACTGTGAATTCAGAAAGTCAAATACAAATTTCAGCTAAAAACTGTAGAGGAAAGTTCTAAGGAATCTCAAATATGAAAGCCTAACCTGAATAAAACGGTATTCCACATTCATAGCTACCAACTAACCCAGAGTGGGACCAGTGCCAAATGTTGGTAAAAGCAAAAAAAAATTAGCCATCTCTGTATTTGACACCTTCCTAACTCTATATTCCTGGAATCTACACACCTTCAGCTATATAATGATGTATTTTGTTTATTTAAATCATCAATGGTGTTGGAGCAGTTCTTCGTAGAAATTTGCAATTTTCGTAGATTTTCTAAAAAAAATCTAAATCAAACAATATTCAAAAGGTAGAAATCATGCCAAAACCCCATGTAATGTAAAAAAAAGTTACCAAATATCAATCTCCCAAATGTCCTGAATCCAACTGTATGCGTGGTTACACACGTACGTGGAAGCGGCTAGCCACGAAGTGAGACAATGCACAATGGCTCAGAAACCGACAATATTCAGCCAACTCCGAATTTGAATAGTCTAACTCAACTCATAAATACCTCCCACAAACTGTATATTCCTGAAATCTACACACCTTCAACTACAAATCCCTGTAGTTCGTTTATTCATACCCTCAATGGTGTGGGCGCAGTTCTTCGTAGAGGTTCTCACTTTTCTGAAAAAATTAACAAAAAACAACTTTTAAATGTAGAAATCATGCGAAAAACTCATGGAATGTCAAAAAAAGTTACCAAATATCAATCCCCCAATGTCCTGAATCAAACAGTAAGCCATATGCATGGTTACACACGTAGACGTGGAAATGAAAAGCCACGAAGTGAGAAAGCATTGCTTAAAACAATTTATACCATCAATGGGGTGGGCACAGTTCTTCGTAGAAGTTCATACTTTTTGCAGATTTTCTGAAAAAATAAACAAAAATCAACTTTCGAAGGAAGAAATCATGCCAAAACCCCATGAAATGTAAAAAAAAAAAAGTTACCAAATATCAATCCCCCAAATGTCCTGAATCAAACTGTGTGCCATATGCATGGTTACCATATATACTCGAGTATAAACCGTCCCAAATATAAACAGAGATACTTCTAACTGATAAACTAGGAAAACTGCTTGACTCGAGTATAAACCGAGGGTTGACTTTCTCCCATAGGCAGCCCCATAGATAGTTCCACAGACATCCCATAGAAAGTCCAATACACAGTCCCATACACGGCCCCATACACAGATGTGCCCTAAATACCTTTCTGTGCAGCCTGAGCACTTAAAGATAATTTTTTTTTCATTTCCCTTGCAGTCTGGGCTGATCTGAGTGAGCGGGACAGTAATTGCCTTACCCACTGAAATCAAGAGGATTCTCTGTGTTACAGGGTACAGCTTTGGTTTTCCCAGGGATATGTGATTTTGTCCAGCAGCATACAGATCAGCACACCCCTCTGACTCAAAAACTAATCTAAAACTATATTACTATCTAAAACTATATAACACCTTCAGCTAATCAACTGTGCCATTTTTTTCATTCATACCATCAAGTGTGTGCACAGTTCTTAGAATTTAGCACTTTTAGCAGATTTTCTGAAAAATATAGAAAAAACTTTGGAAAAAAAAATTAAAAATCCTGCCAAACACCCAAGTAATGAAAAAGTTACCAAATATCAATCTCCCAAATGTCCTGAACCAAACCGTATGCCATATGTGTGGATGCACACAGACATGGCCACCAACTAACTCAAATGGGACACATGCACATGTGTAATTACAAGAAAAAATCAAAGTGCTCTGTAAGTTGAACAGCGTACACTTTTTTTCAAAGAAAGCAGCGCCTAACCTTGGAAATGCCCACCACAAATAAAAAACCCCACTAAATGTCAATCTCCCACATGTACTGAATCAAACGTAAGTTGAACAGCGTACACTTTTTCAAATAAATATATATAACAGCCTGAAACCCCTAGAAACCTCAGATTTTTTTAAGGGACATGCACAGAACGTATATGCACGTTCTGTGGCGGTTTGACACTTTTATCCACAGAACGTATATATACGTTCTGTGGCGGTTTGATACTTTTATCCACAGAACATGTATATATATATATGTTCTGTGGCACATGAAGCATGTTCCATTGCTGCTTTATTATGGGATAGAAGTGAAGGCACTTGTTTTTTTCAGGCATTCATTGCTGATGGTCAGTTTAAAGTAAAGGTTCAGTGGAAAAATCATTATTTCAGTTATTTAGCAATATTGCACATACCAATGTATTTGTAACACCCACATTTAATACATTGTAGGATAATTTCTATAACTTTTTTTACAAAATCAGTTTAAAGGACAACTCCACCCTCATAAGAATGGCCTCTTTAAAATATGTTGATATATCCTAGTTTGTCCTATGAATTCATTACTGTATGCCTGTTATGCTTCTGGATGCCTTATGCAAACTGAGCAATTTAGAAACCTGTACTGAGCCTGGGCATGCTCAGAAGAGGCAGACCCCCTGTCTGAATTAACATTGTAATTGGCTGTGATATCAACTGAGTTTTGTTAACTGGAAGAACCAGGAAACAGAAACAGGGGAAACAGGACATTGTGCAGGATTTCAGGTTAGATGTATATATTTCAGATTTCAAACTATTACTGTTTAGGGTTTGGGGGGTGATTTACCTGTATGTAAGTTTTCATTTTGGGGCTGGACTTGCTCTTTAAGATAAACGGTCCTATTTATATTTGAAATTTTACAGATATAAAACTGTATCCCTGCAATAGTACTTTCCACAGCTGGGTCTCTCTTAAATTTGGATATTTATTGCCAATTTATTTTTAGTTGTGCATGACAGCAGGTATCCTGTATTTTACATGCTACAAATAGATTTGGTTGTTTTGCAATATATGGATTAAATAGTTCTGTAAAGAAAGCTTATAGAGGGAAAAGACCAACTTTTACTCCCGAGATCGACAGACATTTGTTGTCCAAGTAGCCTTTTAAAACTTTATGGGCTGTAGCTCTGTTTCAGCTCCTTCTGCTTTAGTAGTTGTATGGTTTTCCCTGAATCCTAACTCTTGAAACCAATCTATTTTCAAAACAATTCACTTAGATTCTGCAAATTTAACCAACCAAGTTTGCTAAAAATCACAGACTGAACATGAGCTTTTTTCATTCTTAACCTGTTTAGCACAACTTATTTGGCCCTTAAACTTATACTGATTGCTTACCATTTTTTAGATTTATTTATTATTATTTGTTTCAATTTTTTATTCTATTAAGAATTTTTACTTGCATTTAACAGTAGTGGAGTTATCCCAAGTAAAAGGAGATGGAAATATTGTGTTTCAATGTACTTTTCAACAAATCCTTGTTTGGAAAGGTGTGTTATTAGTTATCTGCCAGCAACACCAACTGCTATTTTTACCAGTTTATTATATGCATTTGTAATCGGATAAATAATAAGTTCTTCCTTTCTGGAAAAGGTATCCATCTCCTCCCTCTGCTCAGTAATCTTTTTTTTATAAGCTTGAGCATGTGCAGAGGTGGGCAGTAGATGAAACGGCAGTCAATCATTGGTTGTGATGTCGGTTGTCACAGCTTTGATTGACTGCATGGAGGGGAGCGCCAATAATTATCCTTAAATATCTGGTTAGTAATGCAGGTAATAAAGTTCAAAATATGTCTGTTGGGGGCAGGTAACATACAATTGACCACTTTTGTATTAGAGGTTAACAAACCCTTTATACTCTCTTGGGCTGAAGTGGTGCAAACAGTTGTCTGTGCTATTAATTTGCAAGCTACCACTCAAATGTTGTTAAACTGCTTTATCCTAGGAAAGTGCTAACCTCTCATTGGTTGCCAAATTAATAACACCAGCAATTGTTGTACCTATAATGGTATTACCATCATAATTCTCAAGTTTATCCACCTCGTTAATCTAATATTTTCTAGGTATCCTTTAAGGAACTATTAGACAAATCAATTGCTAATCTAAAATACTTTCCCTTTTTGGCATAAATTGTACGCCATCTTTATCCAACACGGGATTTTTAAAAATGTGTTTTTGTTTTTTAGAGAAAGGGAGGAACCTCCACGTTTTGCTCAACCAGGCACATTTGAATTTGAGTATGCATCAAGATGGAAAGCACTAGATGAAATGGAGAAGCAGCAGAGAGAACAAGTTGACAGAAATATCAGAGAAGCTAAAGAAAAGCTAGAAGCTGAAATGGAGGCTGCTAGACATGAACATCAGTTAATGATGATGCGACAAGGTAAGAACCATTATGTAGCTTTATGTTTGGGTTATCTTTAACAGTAAATAAGGCAGAGGTCACACAATGGGTCCTTGCACAATGTTGCGCAATCGGAGCACGCACACTTGCCCAAAATTATGTTGACAATATGCGCTCCGATTACCGGATCACAGTGCACCTAGTGTGGCCAGAGCAATTGGCCAACACTAGTGTGCAGTTTTTAATGCACAATCGAATTGCACTTTAAAACACGGCATTGTGGGCTAGTCCTGAGAGGGTTTTTTTGCCCTGCATGCTCACCAAGTTCTTTCAGTGAACATGGAGGTGGTCCTGGGTACAATATGGGTCCGACAAATGGTTGTTATATTGTTATATTGCATTGCCCTGTAAAGTTTTATCTTTATCTTAAACCTATATTTCTCTGCAAATAACCATGGCTTACAGCTTTTCACTATGGAAATAAATGGTGACCCATGTCATGTTTGGTTCAGGAGCTCGATCACAAAATATGAAACTTTCATACACACCATTTGACTGGAAATGCAGTTGTCCCCCCTCAATTTATGGATGACATTTCTTAAGACTATATCATTTGTGTTTTACATCTTATATGCAAGTTCTTTTTTTACAGGAATTGATATGTATAAAATAATAATTAACATTTCTCTAGATTTAATGAGACGACAAGAAGAATTACGAAGGCTGGAAGAACTGAGAAATCAAGAGCTTCAAAAGCGCAAGCAGTTTCAGATGAGGTAAGATGTGGTTAGATTTTATCATTTTGTGGTGATTTGTTGCTGGTTAAAACTAAGAATGTGTCTAAAGTAGTTGTGATGTTATTAGAAATTCAAAGGGTGTGTAAACTGAAAGAAATGACTGTCTCATCTTACTCCATAAAGGAATACACATTAACAGCACTACTCTGAAGTGTGTGAGCACTCTAGTGTGATACTGCATTTGCCCTATGCATGAGTCCCAACTCTTTGTAAATATGGTGCAGCAAGGTTAGTTTTGTCATTAGTGGCCGTGATTTCCCTCTATATTAGCCAATTGTATAGCTCCTATTTATTTAATTTATACAAATGTATGCTTTATTGGTAAAAATATAATTAACCTGAAAGAGCTGAAATGGAAGCCATTCTCAGTATTCATCACGTTCTATGTTTCAGTACACCGTGCACTTGGGTTAATTTAGTTTTAAAGGAGATTTAGATGCTTAAGGACAATTAGTCTTTCTCCCCACCCATCCCAATAAAATACCCAGGATAAGGACTTAAAGCAATAGGTCCATAACCCTGATACCTTATAACTCCTGCACTTCTGCATTGAAGTCACAAATAGCCAGCTTCATTAGACCCCTCTTCTTGCTTGTGTCTGGAACCTGGCCAATGGGAACACATGCTTTTATCAGCGCACACCTTCCAATTAACCAAGCCCTGGGCTGAAGCCTAAAGGTGGGACTAACGAAAAATAAAAAGCCTTCCATCATACTTTTATATGCACTATACTTCATCTTTGAACTGGTCCCTAAATCACATCTCTGGGTAAAATATGTGAGTAGTTATTGCTGGAAAGATTTAAAAGCATTCTTCTGAACGCTTTAAAGAAGCTTGTAACTTGAGACCAGCTTGTAGTCATGTTATGCCTCATGCCTTGCTAACTCCTACCTCCTGAAATTTATTGTGAGGAGCACCACGTGCAGAAAACTACTTCTGCCAAGCTTTCTTCTGACTTTTCCATTGTCTTTAATGCAGAAAGCCCAAGACATTAAGCTGGCAGATGAAAACCTTAATCCTACTGTTAAGTCTGTAATGCTAGAAAGTGCAGGTTTATATAGATAGTAGCCTGGCTGATGAATCTCTCTCTGCACTGATGAAAATATTGGTTTTGCGTTAAAGTCAAATTTGGATTCTTTCAACATTTATTTGCTGTAACCCATGCTTATGCATAATGGTCCAAACATAAAGGGTATGGAGAAACCAAACTAAGGCGCAGACTGTGCTGTGAAAAACTCGTGTTTATTCACACAGATATCCACACGACATCATTCGAGCGACATGCACCCTTTATCAAGTGCACTTGATAAAGGGTGCATGTCGCTCGAATGATGTCGTGTGGATATGTGTGAATAAACACGAGTTTTTCACAGCACAGTCTGTGCCTTAGTTTAGTTTCTCCATACCCTTTATGTTTGGACTATAGATATGTAAGGGGAGGATTGGAATATCCCCTGGATGGTGGATGAAACCCATACATATACCAGCAGCCTGCCTCACCTACTATCTTATGCATAATGGGTACACATCACTTCATATACTCTGGGTATGTAATTATCTTGCTCCTTTTACAGAAAGTTTGATTTCATTACTGATCTTGTGTCTGTACTAAAATGTGTGTGTATTTTAGGCATGAAGAAGAACAGAGGCGTCGTGAGGAAGAAATTCTAAGGCAACGTGAGCCAGATGATTTGAGAAGACAGGAGGGGTTCAAGACAAACTATATGGATACTGTAAGTGGAAGCAACTGTTATTCTGTCTATTAAAGAAGATAATTGAGGTGTTCATTAAACACTCATGGTGGTACTGAAATCCTTTTATTCAAGCATTTAATTTTTTTTTCAGCGTGAGTTGCATTAAAATATTAAAACTTGCGGGTTTTTCAATAAAAGTTCATATCGTTTAAAATGGTGCTAATTTTTCCCCAACCAATCAGATGTTATTTAACATTTGAAAGCTAATATCTGATTGGTTGGGGCAAAATTATCACCATTTTAAACGATAAGAACGTTTATTAAATAACCCTGTTAGTATTTAAAAAAAATATAACGAATGGTAATTCCCTTATTTCAAGATGTGCGCTGTGCACATGTTGGAAAACCTGTTCAGATCAATGACCTTTCTGCTAATTTCCAAAGAGTGCAATCGGAGCATATTTTTGCAAATTGTAAAAGTTTTATTCACCCACCAGTACAAATGGCAACGTTTCGGGCAAGTCTCTGCCCATTCTCAAGCCCGAAATGTTGCCATTTGTACTGGTGGGTGAATAAAACTTTTACAATTTGCAAAAATATGCTCTGACTGATTTCTTTAGAAATGGACATTTTTACCACAGGCAGTGGCTAGCAGTCGATGTGAGCAGTAATCCACGTTAAAACATTGGGTTTAACATATGAAGATTTGACGTTTCTGCCCATGGCAGCCTGCTTCTGTGCTCAGAAGAATAAGCCACTACTTATTTCATGTATATGAAATATTGTGTACCAGTGTGAAAACATTTAACCTAAAATCTAAGCCCAAGTTTGTATACCCCCAAAAATTCATGGAGTGTAAGATACCACTTCATTAAATAGAATTTAACTAAATGGCATTTACTTGTATATTTACTGGCATTGGGGGTCCACAATGTTTCTTACTTTTTGGTATACACTGAACCCTTTAAACAGCTTTATGTGCATGTGTAGTTTTTGGACACTCCCCCTGACCTCAGACACATGCTTCCTTGATAAGATTCCAAACTTTCTTTCCTATACTGGGCTGTACAGACTTGACTGATGGTGGGTGACCTTCTGTAACAAGTTTCTGCAGTAGTACATCATGTGCGAGAAACCTAAATCTGTGATTAAAACAGCAAAATGTGCCTGTGAGTCTGGAATATTGGGAAATTAAGTGTATACCCTACATGTTATTAGGGAAATTTTCTCAAAAGCCACAGCCAAATGAGTGGTGAAACTTTCTAAATCAAGTAGTATTCTAATTCAGTATTGTTTGGAAGCTTTATGTGTCCCTTAAGTATCTAACCTGGAATTAAACGAGGTGTTAAATGTATTCTAAGATTTATTAGCTATTGTTTGCATCCTAGGCCATGATAGAACAGGGAAGTCTAAATGTATATGTTTTAAATTATTGGAAACCTCAATTCAGACTGTTCTGCATAAATTGTATTTAATGTTTATTAAAAATGTTGCTTTTAAGAATCTTGTAATTCAGTGAGAAGAGAACTTTATACATCCAGTAGATAATTAAACATTTGAAATTGTTTTTTATTTGTAATATCAAAGGGATAAAACCTCGCTGTTCATTTAGCAGGGTAATGCTTATTCTTAAAATAGCCATTTCATTTATTTTAATAATTTTTCTTTTATTTAAAAAATTGCTTCTTAAAACATACTGTTTTTTGGAATTTGCAAAGCAGGGTTTGTGTATTTATTTGAACAAAAAATAAGCAATTAAGTGCAAAGGTTTATATTCAGTCTAG
This sequence comes from Hymenochirus boettgeri, assembly GCA_019447015.1. Taxonomy (NCBI): domain Eukaryota; kingdom Metazoa; phylum Chordata; class Amphibia; order Anura; family Pipidae; genus Hymenochirus; species Hymenochirus boettgeri. Next base: position 308,247,772 of record CM033470.1, on the reverse strand, counting down.
GACTTAACTATCCACTTACCTGAATGTACCACTGTACAATATACAAAAGGCTATTTTATTGCAACACTGCAACCACTCATACTAGTGAGGAGCTAGTCTCAAAGGTGTATTCTTTACTGGAGACAGGCAACCCAGTGTTTGAGCCTCCACCACCAAGTCATGCTGACATCAGCAGTAGTAGGGATTGGATTGTCACATTTCTCTCAACCTGTATGTCGAATGTGGATTAATTGTTGGTGGTTCTATAGCATGTCATTTACTGGAACCACCTGACCATTATCCCCTGGGTGTTGTTGTTTTAATAGGGTCGGTGGTATCAGCATCCAAGTTGCTTATCTGTTCTTAGACCTCTTTTAACTGATCCCATATCTCAGAATTATAATTAAAGATATAAATTTAAAGAAACAAAAGATGGTGAAATTATAGTAGCCAGGTAGACCATGCCACTAGAAATTTACACTTAATGACTAACACTACATAGATGATACTTAAGGCCAATAATTAAATGATCAGTTATCATATTTATGTGAAGACCTGATGTAGCGGAGCTCTATGGCATGGGAACAAAACAAAAAAATAATCACCCACAACGAATGCCCGTTTCGTCTGATAGTCGCACATATGTATACGTTCGGTGGCTGATCAATGAACGACCCCTGACCGAACGCATACACACGAGATCATCGTCCAGAATGGCCATTTGCGACACACGAGGATGCGCACATTGTCTGTGTCAAAATCGTACATTTGTTCAAAGCTTCAAACACAATAGATTGTTGACCAAAGTGGCTACTTCAACTGTCTGTTATCTAATACATGCAACCCACAGATTCTTTAAAGAATCACAAATCCATCGCAGCGCAACCTTCCCCTGGCCCCCTTGCAGGGCCCTACCCTCTGTTCCCCACCCCTGGCCACGCTGCTGTAATCATTAGATTAGTATTAGGATTTCTTCTCATTCTCTCCAGCACCCAATGGTCATTCAGGGTACTGCAGTGGGTCCGGTGTTTTTCAACTGACTTTTAGTATATAAGATGTACAGTTTTAATCTCTTTAACTTTGTCCGCTTTTCAGCTATGTACACGTGTTTGATCTATATCGGCCAATATTGTCTTTTATTATTCGCATTGCCTGATGATATTACGTGAAGTAGTAAAAAAATATTATAGTGCATTACATCACAGATTTCTGAATTAACATAACATTTCCAATAAATAAGGTGCAAATCATATTGTACAGTCCATTTTGCTACTATTATATAGGAGTTGTGTATTGTCACTATCCTTATGGGATTGTGCAACCATATTTCCCAGTGGAACATGTAGTTTTTTGTAGCCTACCTTACTGTAACTTGAGATCTGTAATTTATTTTTCATTAATACATTTACATTTAAGTATTGTGAATTGGGAATCTGACCCCAAACTATTGCTTAATAGAACTCGTTCTTAACCGGTGCTCTGCATTGGTGTTAGCCATTAATGGTCCACATCATTTTTATATACTTGGAATACAACACTTTTTTCCTTAATAGGTAGCAATCTTTTTAAATGTATCAAAAGATTCTTGATTTCCAATTAAGATTATTTGAAAATTGATCTTTAAAAAAAAAAAAAAAAACAGCAAAAAAACTTTCCTTTCTTTTTATGGGGGTTGGGGTATAAATAAGTGAAGCTGTTTTTGTAGTTGTAAGCATGTAATGTATAGATGCACTGCAATTCCTCCACCTTTTTTAATTTCACTTATTGCAAGTGTCACAATTATGCCGTTTGGGGATATCCTGCCATGATCAGGATTTGTTCCTAAGAATCATTGCATTACTATATTCTAACCTATGGAATTTTCCCTTTTTTAAAAATATACTATTTGTAGAAAATTTATCAAAACCGTAAATTTGAAAATTTTGAAAAACCTGATCGAAAAAGATACTTGCTTAAAAAAAAGGGGGGAAATCTTCTTCGAATGAGAGGTGACTAGTATCTTATGTGCAGTGGTGTTTAGCATGTACATCTATTAGATCTTATTCCAGAAACTGCAAATAAATCTTATTTTATTGTTTGAACAAACTACATGTCTAGTAAAAATCCTCTACATCCATACAGATATATAAATATTAATGTTTTCTGAATTTTACATGCTTTAGTGCGTACAGTCTTACTCATAATAGTTTGTCGTCTTGGTTTTGTTTAATGCATAATCCTTAATCATTCTAGCTATGTGCTTTTAAACTGTTTTCTTACTAAAAGCTGTATGTTTTCTTTCTTTCGTAACAGGTATGATAAAATAAAAAAGTAGATCGAGAATTTGCTTCATATTGACATGGACAGATTTACATTTGGTTGGAAGCCATTTAGATTCAGTAAATTTCTTACGAATTATTAAGTCATTACATTACAGCTTTATAGGTTAATTGTTAGAGCACCTATTTATTTTTTTCATACATTCACTTGTATAATCAGAAGGGCTTTATCACTGTAATGTAAGTAGTTGGAAAAATGTGTAATTGTTTAGTGTGTGTGTACCTTTTACATTCATATTCTGAGTCTTGTTTTAAAAAAAAATCTTATTTTTCACTAATTCTTATACAATATGAAAATGTTTGTAATTTTTTTTATTAGTAGTACAGTTGGTTACTGCTTGATCTCGTCCTCTAAGCTTTTGTAATAAATCTTTCCTAAGATCATATTTTTAGATTTCTTTAAACATTTAATTATTTATGTCCCTTGAGTATATTTACCAAATAAGGTGTAATTTTTCCACAGCTGACCCACTAAGTTTAATACCCAAAATGTGGCTGTTTTTTTAGTGGCCTCATTTAATGAAACCCACTGTTAAGTCAATAGGCCAATTGTCCTAACTTGCGCAACGTTGTATAGCGAGATAATGGCTACATTATCATGTGCCTAGTTGGTTGAGTATTATGCAAAGTTGTCTTTTAAAGTCACGTTACCCTTTAGTGCAAGAAAAATCAACTTGTGGAACTTTTATTTCTTGAGGTGGCCATAGATGCTACAATTGCTGTCGCATGGCAGTTTTTTTCCTCCCAACTGGCCTGATAGGAAAAATGTATCAATTAGAACAATTTAACATGTCGGCAAATCATGGGTGGTTGTGCAATTTTAAATGGATTGCACAATCAGTCAAGCTGTGAGATATTGGCTCTACAGCTTTTTACTACCTGATCAACAGAAAACAGATTTACAGGTTGATTTACAGATGGATAATTCTGTCTCTAGTGTACAAGGCCTTAGAACCCCTTGTAGATAATCTAATGTAATAATAATAGGAATTTAAGCAGGAGAGTACAATTTGTTCTGTAGTTATTGTTGTATAAGGGGTAAGTTGTGGACAATTTTCGTTTCTCAAACCATTGCTTTTCAGTAACAGAGTGGTCCTCTGGTAGATGAGATACTGAAATATGACATTGGATTCTGCCTTAAAGGAGACCTGAAAATGAAAGTAAAAAACTCACTATAGTTTGGTTATCTAGGAGCCATAGTTAGTCAGTGTCTGTTGGAATTCTGGACAAAACCCCCCCCAGAGAACGAGTAAAATTGCCCTCTGAAGGCAACTGACCCTCCTTACCTCTAATTGGCTTTCAGAGCTAATTGATTTTACTTTTCTTGCAATTTCCTAAAGACCACTTAGGTGCAGGTGATGTGTCTTAAAATTGTAAGCCCACAAGTTCCAAGAGTGTGCTAGGTAAGGAAATCAAATATCCTGGTTTCTGAATAGTGGAGACAGAAATAGTGGAGTGCTTGACTGCCTCTCTGGTAAGTAAACCTAAAAATTAAAGATACTACTGTTGCATCTCACCCCTTAACTGAATTAGGTGATGCAGCAATACACTATATAATAAACAAACTGATACCCTCCAAATGCAGAGGATACCAAAATAACACTCCCAGCACTGAACAAAGTTGCAGAGTAAATTACATTCGGTTATCAAAATACCGGCCAACTTTTAAATCAAGAGTGGGGAGACCGATGACACAATGTAAGTGAATATACACATGAAGTTTTCAATACCCTCCCCTAATATAGCAAACAACAAATCGATATTAAATACATACAAATAAATATAGAGCCCAAATGCAGAGTCTTTGTAAGGAGCTGGAGTAACATGCAGTAATAAGTTCCCTTATACAGTCCATATGCAATTATAGATGTTATAAAAACTACATGGGGCTTTTCTGTAATAGGTAATTAAGCAGCAGGTATGTCTCTAACAGGAAGATTCAATATAAGTTCTTATCGTTAAAAATGGTGCTAATTTTGCCCCAACCAGATATTATTTAATATTTAAAAGCTAACATCTGCTTGGTTGTCAGCAAAATTAGCACTATTTTTAATAAGAACTTTCATTGAATAACCCTGTAATAGTTTAATTCCACCTCTATCAACCAAAGATGTATACTTGTGTGAATAACAACATAATTGGGGGTTGGGTACAAATATCACCCTACTTCCAGCACTTAGTGGGCTACCACCTCCGCCATCATTGCATGAAAACGAAGATTCTTGTTTAGTCACTGCTGTGTGATTTCTTCAGAGTTATCACACATGATAGAAATTATGAAAGAAAAATTACTTATTTTCAAATATGCTTTTCTTTATACTGAATTGTGAGTGTGACATTTGAACATGACGAAAGTAATTGCTGCATTTGAAACTGGACGTGTATATAAAGAAAGAATAGCAGAAATAATAATTTTTTATTCATTTTGCACTTTTGGGTATAGTTCAACATTTTATAGTCTTTTGTCAAAAATATGTTTCGTAGGCAGGATTTTGGGCTTCATTTGACTTTTTTTTCATGCCAAAATACTCTTATTAGTTTTATCCAATAAATATGCTTATGTTTAGTACTGCCAGCCTTGATTTATTTGTTTTTATTATCTTATAAGTAACCCTTATGTTCTAGTTTTATTTCCTCACAATTTTTGGGTGCCAGTATCAGGCATCACTGCTGAAATGTCATGGCTAGAAAGGATCCTGACTGGCTGGAAGGTACACCCAGGCCAACTACCACCTGGATATATATCACTTAGTAGTCAGTTGGTAGAAAATAAAAGCTTGCATAGATCCGGGAAAAAATTTATAGCCATGTCTAATCTATTTTCGACAAGGCAAAAAACAGCCAAAATGATGAACGAAAATGTTCATATGACAGGCCCAATTGGCTATAATATTACACCTGGCTGTTGGACAGGCTAAAGTATCATCCTGTGTACCCAGCCATACCAATAAATGTGAATGGAAAAGTCTACAACAAATTTCCCTATTAGTATCAGTTTAGTTCCCTTTATTTTTTCTCAATAATTACCAATGCAACTGATTGCTGCAGACACTTTCAGTCCGGACCAACAGATTACTGAACAATTTCAGTTGTCAGGAAAATAATGCTGGGTAACAGCCTTAAAGGGCAAGTCCAGCCCCAAAATGAAAACTTACATACAGGTATATCAACCCCCAAAACCCTAAACGGTTAATAGATTGAAATCTGAAATATATACATCTAACCTGAAATCCTGCACAATGTCCTGTTTCCCCTATTTCAGCTTCCTGGTTCTTCCAGTTAGCAACTGTCAGTAATGGATTTTACAGTTGACATCGCAGCCAATGACTGAATGTCAATCCCCTATCTGCCTCTTATGAGCATGCCCAGTCTCAGTACAGGGTTCTAAATTGCTCAGTTTCCATGAGGCCTCCAGAAGCATAGCTGGAATACAGTAATGAATTCATAGGACAAACTGATATATCAACATATTTTAAAGAGGCCATTCTTTCTAAAAGATGTTCTTATGAGGGTGGAGTTGTCCTTTAAATGTTGTAAAAAAAGATTTATAATATTTGTAAATTCTAAAGCTGAAAAAAACTGTTGTAAAGCACAAGCAAAGACAATGCTGTTCTAATGCTGACTCATATTAAAATACAAAATTATTTTAGCTAGATGCCAAAATTTATTAGGATCTTTAAATTTACCAACTGTTGTGGGAAATAAAATGTCACAAGGTTTTGAATATCTACTGTAGTTAAAGAAAATCCTATGCAACACAATGCGTTGTGACATAAGTGATTGCACAGTTGGTGGAACTAATCTCCCAATTTAATAATGTTTGTTCTTTTCAAAGTGTAACTATTGGCAAAGTTACACTGCTTATACACTGATGTGCATTTTAGACATGGTTTGTGGTTTTTATGACCTAGGTGATTTCTTTACACTTGACATATCCAGACTTGAATAGTAACAAAACATAACATTGTTAGATGATAAACGTTAACAAAGCCAATTGTTTTACAGTTGCAGTATACACTAATGACAAACTTGAAAATTGTTAAACTGAAAATGGAAAAAATAGAACAAAAAAACTGCCTGTTTCATATCTAACTCTTGTCTTATCCCTTATACAGTTGGAGTAGTCCACAAGCAAACCTCCAAGCTAATTTGCCCTGCAGTCAGTTTGGGAAAGGTTGCATTCAGAAGGATGTTCGGTGTGCATGGAGAAATGCATCCCTTTTTCAATTGCTTTTTAGTCTGTGACCTCCCATGCACTGACAGAGGCCATCTGCCAGTTATAATTTTATTTCTTATTTATTGAGTTTTTATTTGTTAAACAATTGTGTGGGTGAGTATTTAAGCTGCTATGGAAAAAAGTCACTGACTCCATTCAGGAAAAATCACTGCAAAACCAATATCATTACTTCAAACAGGATTGCGTAAGTTTTGTGCATTTATGGCTGTCAAATATCATCCTGTTTGAGTCTAACATTACTCTGAGCCCCTACTTGATTAGACAATTACTTCCCCCATCCCAAAAGAATTTTTTTTTCCACAAACCTACAAATCAAAAGCAGGGTACTTACTGCTGCAAAAAAGTATATAAAGCTACTGCACATGTCAGATTGATTTGTTTACCTTTGTATGCTATTTTGTGGTACCCTGTCTATAATTTGTATTATAGTGCTCTCATCTTTTTATGTTTAATTAGTATGCAGTGGTGAACCAATTATTGCTAATTATTTGCTTTCCTGTAACACTGCAAACTCAAACATTCTACAGCAGCTATGGGCACATTGTTGCCAGTTTGACCTAGAGATGTTACACACGGGCACAATTTTGATTGCCAATATCTCCTAAAATTACAGACTTTTTTTTACCTTTTTTTCTCCAAAATTGGTTGATATGATAGGCATATTTTCATACACAGGATACGTCGATAGGCCAAAATACCAGCTGCAAATTTACCTTTCTTACTATGTTGATTGGCTCTTTCCTACCAACAGATCTCCTAGAGTTGGCCTGTGTGTATTAGCCCATAATGATACAGGACTGAGCTTTTTCTATCACTTATGCTGATTTTGTGAGTTCACGTCTTTGTAAATATATATTGTGACTTCACCAGAATGTCCTTCTTCTACATGTTGATGAATTTCCAGAGGGTGTAGGTAGAATTCATAGTTAAGCTTGCTCTGCCTCAGTTTAGTAATTTAAACTCCAAATTGTATATGTTCATTAAACAAAGATTAATTAATTAGTTTTTACTACTCCACTTCATAACTATTTTAACCCACTACTGGCTCCACTGTGTAGGGTTGAAAAATCCTTACCTTACATCCGTGCTCCAAATGGCTGCCCTGCAATGTCTGTTCAAAATCCAAAAAAGTAAAGAGCAGGAGCCTGGCTGCGTCCCATAATATTTATACCTTGTAGCTATACTCCGGGAGAAGTTTGGCATGTGCAGTGAAGCCCTCCCTCTCCCTCCCGTTTTTCTCTCCTGTCCCTTAACTCACAACCACTTTTCTGTAGTGTAGCAGTCCCTATCCCACACTCAACCGCTATAGTTATTTGTAATAAAAAAAATGATCTGAACACTACTTACTTTACTTCATTCCCCTGGCGTCCTGTAATGCTTGCAGCTGTGTCCGTGACTGTCTGCCTCAGCCAATTATGGGCGGTGCTGCTGGTCCGGCCCCCTGCTTGCAGTTCCAGCAAGCGGAGGGCCGAGATTACAGCACTGGGGGAATGAAGCAAAGTAAGTATTGTTAGGATCCGGGTTTTTTTTTTTTTTTTTTTACAATTAACTGGGGTTGGATAAGGAATACTATAATATAAGAAAGATAAACTTGAGGGTGGACATGCCCTTTAAGGAGTTGGCTGTGTGTTAAAATTTAAATTATGCTGTTTAGTACAGTCTAAGTCTACCGCTGCACAACAATTACATTTACTGTAAATGATCTTGTATTGGACGCAAGCAGCCAGTCAGGTTGAAACCACTTTTTTTGCAAATGAAGTACAACCAGTGTGAGAGAGAGGGCCTTTTATATGTGTTCAGCTTTAACTTAACTAGTTTGGTGTTATTTACTCACATATTAAAGTCGTGATAATAATACATGATGGAAAACTACTACTCATACTGTACATTTACCGTATATTCTCGAGTATAAGTCGAGGTTTTCAGGCTGTAAAAACCGCCTGAAAACTGAACCTCTACTTCTACTCGGGTCAGTCACTTACTTGAATGAGGAATCTGGATGCCGCATCCACTGATCGTCGCATCCACTGAGTAGTGACGTGAGTGGATGTGATGATCAGTGGATGCGGCTGCTGGATTCCTCGTTTCAAGTAAGTGATGTCAGCTGCGCACATCAGCGCATCGAGACCTGGACTCCTGCAACTATCACTGCTTGCCCCACAGCACCTGGAAAAAGTGGTGAGGCAGCATAAAAAGAAGAGGTAGTGACAAGGTGGAATCAGTGCTATGTGAGAAGATAGGTGCAGGGAAATAGGGTTTTATTTGTGTGTGTGTGTGGGGGGGGGGGAGAGTAAAGGAGGCATTTGGGTCAGGGACAGGATAGTTTGTTTTGGGGTTTTAAACCGAAGATTACTTGTGTGCAGTTCACTACAAATGTTTGTAAACTACAACTCCCAGCAACTAAAGCATGCTGGGAGTTGTAGTTTCCAAACATCTGGAGTGCCAATGAACTGGGGATTACGGTTACTTTAAAGGGCAACTAATGCCTGAAAACAATACTGAGGATGGTACCTATTGTTAAATAGATGGCCTTCTGATTCTGTATTGTTTTGAGGCTTTAGTTGCCCTTTAAATGGACAGAATAATTCCCATACACTAATAGCCATACTGGATTTGGCTATTACTGTATGGGAATGCTGCTGTACATTTAAAGGAATAGAATCAGAAGGCAGTAGTGGTCATATTTTCTACCCTCGACTTATACTCAAGTCAATCAGTTTTTACTCATTTTTGAGGTAAAAAATAGGTACCTCGACTTATGCTCGGGTCGACTTATATTCGAGTATATACGGTAATAGAATTATATCCCTACAAAATCTTTGGTTGGAGCTTTCTGGTATTAAGCTCTCTGGGCAGTGTTTGTACATATTAGTTTATAATCCATCCTCAACCTCTTAGTTCTGTAAGGTGTGCCCACTAAAGATTAAAAACTCAACTTATGTGGGATCTCCAACTTGTTATGCTATTGTCTTCTAAATAAAATTATTTGTAAAATTGCTAATGTTAAGTTTCTTACAACCTTCTGTATCTACTGAAATCAATTACCGACCTTATTTTAAATGTATATATTTTAGGACTCTAATAACTGTTCAGTATGCTTTACCACTTTGGCTAACGTCCCACTAGCACGCACGGAAGTGTATGCAGGATATTGTGCTGTGCTCTGCCATGATGTACTGTGTGCTGTGCACAAAGGGTGAAAATGCCAATAGCATTGCATTGGCAATGTGAATCAGAAACAAATCTCGTTCTGAATCGTGCTAATGGGACCTAGCTTTCAGTTATATATCCTAAATGGTAATGTTTTGTGTTTTTGTAAGTGCTATTGCTATGTCATTTAAACTGCACACGGTATTTTATTTATTTACATTGTATTTTTTTTTTTTTTTTTTGACGTGTTCTTTGGCAAAGGAATAATTCCAGTCAGAAATATTTTTCCCCTCTGTATGATTCTAAATTTCTAAAATAGTGTAAATGTGGTAAATACATTCATGACCGAATTCAAATTTTGTAAAATATGTACTTTTGTTTTTCATCAAGTTTAAAGCTTCCCTTTATATTTGTTAAATATATAATAATTAACTTCGCTATAGTCATTTTTGTTATAGTCAAAGGTCCTTATTCTCAAGCCATTCGTATTTCAAGAAACTGATTTTCTCTTTTTACTGATTTAGACCCTATATCTGGAATTCTAGTCATAAAGGAAAACTGTTCATTTTTACACTGTAAAAATGTATACTGTTTATATAGTTACTAATGTTTTGTAATGTAAGTGAAAATTTTATTCAAAATAAGAACAAGAACCACAGTGTATCTTGAAATGTTAACATTAGGATATGTACATTTAATACTCTGCTTTATCTAAAAATAATCCTTTTAAATATCTGCAAATTTATGGCTGAAATTGCAATATCATAACAAACATTTTCACTTTAATTTGGGTAGATCAATTCTTGTACTCATTCCAGGTTTAATATTGCCGTAGTCTTCAGATTTTTCTGATGCAAGTTTTAACCAATCTGCATTGACTTAGTGGTTACAAAATGTAATGTGTTCATAGGATTACTGATTAAATTATCTTAATTATATGAGTGGGGCCAGTAGAATCAAAAACTGCTTAAAACATAGCAGTTTAATGATGTGCTTTAGTGAACAGTCCCTTTGCTTAACAGGGATGATTCTAGAGAGTGCTGTTAAGTTAGTGGGTAGAATTTGTCAAAGATTGTAATACAATTTTTAGTTGTCAACAACACTGCGGTAGCCTGTAAGAATTATCCAATTTTACCTTTATCTGTATTGTTGATCTATTTTAATATATTTATATATTTTCTTATGGTAACAATAATTATTTTATTTGTATGTCTAGTATCTATAGGAGGCCTATCAAAACAGGCAATACTTGGTTTGGGGTGGGGTAAAAACCTGCAGACTTCTCTTCATGGTCTATACTTCTGTGGGACACTTCTTCCTTTTCTTTCGGGATATGATCACTAAAACTGTATTCAGGACGTGTTATATTTTTATTTTTTCTCTCCATCATATTATTTGTATTTGGGGATTTGTAATGTGTGAATGTATTAAACACTATCTGTACATTTGGGGGTGGGAATAATAATCACTTTTATTTTCTTTTATGGAAACTTTTTCTGCTTTTTTCAGGTTATTCTTCAGTTGAACTCAATAACAGTATTGCCTTTTTTTTTTTTTTTTTTTTAAAGAACGTGATTTTAGGTTGACCATGAAAACTATGTTTATTTTCAGAGAGAACAGGATATGAGAATGGGTGATATGGGCGTCCGTGGAACATTAAACATGGGAGGTAGGGATCTTTGAAACAAAAGAAAAACTTTCTGATCTCCAGCTTTGTTATTTGAGACAGTTTGTTTTTTCCCCTACTTTTGCCACCAATTTTTTATAATTATTAAAATATATGGGGGAAATATAATCTGTAGTCTCATCCCTACTATCATTTAATCATTTTTCTAGAGGTTACTGTATTATAACAGATTGCAACCTTTCCATTTTGTTGGAGGCCACTTGGAATTAGTTCCATGATCTCTTGTCTTCAGATTAGAATTATCTAATAGCAATTAAACATGTGGCCTAAAGGTGCCCATATACTACTTAGTTATTAGATAGCTTAGGTGTTTGTCCATAGACAAACGTCTAACCTATCTAATTTTGTTGGCGCCATCAGGTACCTTCTGGCCATTCAGTCTGGCCCATTCACTTTGTGATCACAAAGTCGTAAAAAAAAGAACTGAAAAAAAAAGAACTGACCAGATGGTTCCTTCAAAATCACTGGAACATTATTAGGAGTTCTAATGTATGTGCATTAATGTATGTGTAGTCATAAAAATGTTGCATTCCATTGAAATGTGATTGTGACTATGCACCCAATAGGAAAAAAGTCTTATTTCCTGTACTCTGTTCAATGTGCCACACACTACAAGATTATCCTCTCCCTCAAGCAAGTCTGGACTTTCAGATCATGGTGTCGACAGAAATCTGTTGTTTTCCATACATATGCCGACAATCTGCAAAGCCTGTCGGATCTGATCGTATTTCCTAAATATTGGCTAACATGAACTTAAACTATAACATTTAAAATAGCTTTTCAACTGACCGTACTATATGTCCCATTGCTTTGGGAATTGGTTCAGTTTGTAATCCAGTGGTATTCATCCTGTGGTCCTCTTGGTGTTTTAAAACCACAACCCCAAGCATTTCCTGGATGCACTCTTTGCAGAATACAGCCTGGAAATCAGTTTTTAAACATCGGGAGGGCCAAAGGGTTTGACAACTGTTTATAATTAGAGGTTTATGGTCTGAATCTTTCCTGGTGTGTGTAATTTTCTTTTAAATGAAGACTTAATGTGTAAAGCTTAGATAAAGAAGAAATCACATGGGATCACAGGAATCTGTTATAATTTGAGTGGACAATAGTTTGCCTAAAACTGCTAACAATTGTCCAGCATTAACTTTCTTACAGAAAATGAACAAAATAGTGCCAGTGCAATTATATTGCTTTAAAGAAACATTACATTAAAGGGCATGTCCACAACAAAAAATACAATATGTTGTAGACCACATACCTGAACTGCAGTGTTAAACCAACAAACCCACGTGCTGACCCGGGCTCCTAGAGAAGAAGTAAATAAATGATTCTCCCTCCATGCTGTGTGTGCTGGTCTCTGTGATTTAGGAAGGGAAAACTTAGGGGTGATGTGGTGGGGAAAGTTTCTCCTTACTGTCTGCCGATCCATGTGATTAGCATGAAAGGAGAATGGTAAAAGCAGACAGAAGTGATTTCCGCACCAATCAGCAGACTGTTTAAAGGGGGAAACCTAAAGGGCGAGTACAGCCCCAAAATGAAAACTTACATACAGGTAAATCACCCCCCAAAACCCTAAACGTTAATAGTTTGAAATCTGAAATATATAAGTCTAACCTAAAATCCTGCACAATGTGCTGTTTCCCCTGTTTCTGCTTCCTGGTTCTTCCAGTTAAAACTGTCAGTTATGGATTTGACAGTTGACATCACAGCCAATGACAATGTTAATCCCGTCTGCCTCTTCTGAGCATGTCCAGGCTCAGTACAGGTTTCTAAATTGCTCAGTTTCCATGAGGCATCCAGAAGCATAGCAGGCATACAGCAATGAATTCTTAGGACAAACTATGATATATCAACATATTTTAAAGAAGCCATTCTTTCTAAAAGAAAGATGTTCTTATAAGGGTGGAGTTGTCCTTTGAAGGGCATCTATACCGAAAAATAGGTTATTTTAAATTGACCATAACTGAAAACTATAATTCTTCCCAACCACCACTGTCATTTTTTTGTTGATCTGCCCCCTATTTCTTTAGATATCCAATCTAAAATGTCTTATATTTCAGCTGTCAATCAAGTTCCTTGCTCTCAAAAACTATTCATCTGTGAGTAGTTATACTGTAGCTGGAATTGTGAGTTTTGACTGTTGGAATGCTGTATGCTGTGTGCAGGCTTGACAGTTGGTTTTTGGGAAAAAAGGCAGGTCGGAAGTGGAAGTGGTTAAAAAAGGTAGGGTGGATACTGCTCCTAAACAAAATTTGTGCTGGATTAAAGGTATGCAGCAACACACACACGAGCCAAAGTCATTTTTTTCCGTATAGTGTCCCTTTAATCACAGGAACTCAAGTTACCTTGCTTGAGAGTCTGTTATTCCCACACAGTGGAAAAGTGCTAGCCTGTTCTGATTGGTGGAAGTTACTTGGAGTAGGCGGAGCAAGCCCGGGCCCTTCTGTGAAAAAGCGGCTGTACACATGAATGGACACGAAAAGGGATTTTTTAGCCCTGCTCACTGCTTTACACCCAACATTATCCATCAGTACTCTGGATTGCAGCAGGGAAGGAGGCATTGAACAGGTAATAAAGCAGCCAAAACATATTAGAATATAATTTTTGTGGTGGACATGCCCTTTAAACAGAAAAATACAACTGTATTCCTATAGAATAAGTGGCAATTGATTCTATAACATTTTAGTTTTTGCATCTATAAATGACCAGCGTGTTTTAGTATGTAATCGCCTGTCTAACCTTTTAGCACTTTAAAATTGGAGAGCCAAAAATTGAACCTACATATTACTCTTGCTAAATGTTAATGCAGGGTTAACCCACACATGTCTGATACAGACAAAGAACGACCCCTGAGCGAATGGCCGTTTCGGGCGATGATAGCACGTGTATGCGGTCGGGAATCGTGCGTCAATCCGCCATGGCCAATGAAGGAACGACACCCGACTGAACACACACATGCGATTATCAGCGGAAATGGACGTTCGCCATGTGCTTGGGGGTCATTCGTCGCCAGAAATATCAGAAGTGTGTACAGACCTTTAGTTAACAAACGATAATCTAATTTTCCCATTGATTAGCTAACAATAAGGATGCTGCAGTGCACTGCGCTGTGACAGATACCTCCATTTGGGTGGCTGGTTTCTTAGTTATGCTGTGATAAGTGGTGTGATGGATTAAAGTGATGTGTACCAAAGATGGGGGGCTGGGGATGGTGTGAGAATAAAAAGGAAGTACCGTTTAAAGAAAAGGTTGAATTCCCAACTGCAATGTTAAAGAAAAAAATACAGCATTTGACATTGAGCTTTAATCTGCCCAGTCTTATTTCAACTTTTTTTTTTTCTCGTCCTGCTATTCCTTTTTGCCAATATAATGGTACATATAAAATTAAATCCTGCTGAATTAGAATAGAATAACATTTGTTTTAGGGTCAGGGCCACCCACATGGTCTATATGTCATGTTGTCATGATCTCCTCTCACCCCCAGAAAATCATTCATACATTTTTCAGAAATAAGCAGTATTAGGTGTCCCATCCATTTATAAGCTCTTAAATATAACAATCGATTGGTCACTCATGGCTGATTTTATAAAGACCGTTTTCTAAAAAAATAAGCAGTATTAGGTATCCCATTCAATAAGCTATAAAATGATCGATTGGTCACTCTTAGTTTCATGGCTGACTTTATGAAGACAATGCTTTGTTGCTTTCCATATGCCTAAAAATGTATCCATTGGATGTGGCATTAACAATCCTTTTTGACAGGAGCTTTTGTTTTGTTGGATAAGTTTTAGTGGCTCAATATTTCATGGTAATTCATTGTACATTTCTACTTCTGAGTTTGGTTTTAATAACCAATATCCGACGCTCCAAGGTCAGATTTCAAATCAAGAGGGTGGATTCCAAACCAAAACTGCAGTGTTTGTCAACCTTTTTATTTCACTTTCTATCTGTCATCAGCTCTTTACAATACTTTAGTTCTTATAAATACAGCATTATCTATATTAAAAATGCCCTTGAATAGAGTACTAGGGATGGCCGGTTCGCGCATCCAAATCCGGATCTGCCGCGGATTTATCCCGTTTGCGAACCGCGGATTTCTCGTATTTTCAAAAATTTTCGAAATTACAAGATTTCTCGTATTTTCGGGAATTTTCGAAATTACAAGATTTCTCGTATTTTCGGGAATTTTCGAAAATACCAGGATTTCTCTTATTTTCGTAAATACGGATTTTTGATATTACGAGGATTACTTCTATTTTTGAAAAATACGGATTTTCGAAAATTTACGAAATTACGAGAAATCTCGTCATTTTGAGGATATTTTTCATTTTAGTGGGTCCGCTCGCGGATTTTAGAATATTCGAATTTTTTTAAAAATTCGCGGATCCTTGAACAGACCTGATTTTGCGAAGTTCGGACATCTCTATTGAGTACCATTCCAGTGACTTTTGAGGAACCGTGACAATCTTATGGGGAACTAAATCTGGTGGAAACAGCCTTTTCTCGGGTGCGTGTGTGGCCAAATAAAAAAAAAAAAAAAAAAAGAAAGCACAATCCCGCTGCTGCCGAACTTCCATCAGCGGCAAGATGTATTTGCTCTAACCAAAATTTTTATCTGTATAATTAATAGTTTAGGGAAACAATAACAGTCTCTAGGCCACCTGCACAATCATTCTATTTGAATTATAGGAAGAATGTCCGTATAGTGTGTACCGAAATTTGTAGCCAATAACAGACAGTGGCTGTAAATGTGGACTAGGTAAGAGACACTGGTTTATAGTCTAGAATTCATATATTCTGAATCATGGTTACCATTGGAGATGGCCGAACTTACTGAATGAAGTTTGTTTCGTTTCCGAACTTCAGTTAAAGTAAAACCTGTTTAAACACTTCTTTCCCCGCGATCTGTCCATTGTCGGTTTGTGCAAGCTACATTCAAGGGTTATGGCCAATTCGAGGGTTACCTGCATTCGAGGATTAACGAAAATAGAACTATACATTTAAGGGTTCTCAATCAAATGCTGCATTCAAGGGTTACTGAAAGTCAAAGGCTACATTCAAGTGTTAGCGAAAACGAACATTTACATGCGAAGGTTACCAAATGGTACATTTGAGGGTTAGCAAAAACTAACATTACATTTGAGGGTTACCTGAAAGTCGAAGGCTACGTTCAGGGGTTACCGAAAATGAACATTACATTCGAGGGTTACAAAAAACAAACATTACATTCAAGGGTTACCGAACAATTCATTCTAGGGTTAGCGAACGGCTCTTAATCCAATAATTATCGTAAATACAGCTGCGAGTTCGGAAAACCAAACTAGTTTGGACGAACTCAAACTGGTTCAGGTTCAAACTCATAAAGTTCGTCCAGAACTCGGGTTCAAGTTCGGGTCCATCACTAGTTACCATTTACTGGGGGTGTTAAGACTAGATAGCAGGATACAATGTCTTTAAGTGTTTTTTCCAACACAAATTCAATTTAATTTACATTGCTTCAGATAGAATGCAAATAAGTATATCATTGATAAAAAAAATACTGTTTACCTTTTTTATGTGCAGTTAAAATGAAGATGCTATTATCTGGGTGGTTTTGACCCTATTTATAGTACTTATTATTACTTCTTTATTATTACTTCTATTTACTAACATAATATCAGGATAAAATGATGAAGTATTCATGTTTTTATGTTTTTGTTTTAATTTATTCATGGATATTTAGATTTTAAATCTGAAGATCTGAAATGTTTCTATTAGTACATATAAATGGAGTTTTGAAAACACAATGGTCTCTATTAAATGCTAGGTTTGATAAAATGAAACTTGGACAAAATATAGCTTTCCCCCTTTATAGTAGCTTTGTGCGACATCCCTTTTGTGAGCTTTACTTAACTGTATATACATTTACTTTATTACCAAAATCGTTTATATTCTATTTACATTCTAAAATGCTAGTTTTGTACATATTCTATAAATTTCTTTCCTTATCCTGACAGTGTCTGGTACTGCTTCAAATACAAGCCAGTTTAATACATTAATGTTTTCTTGCCTGCAGTAGTTGCAGAACAGCTCTAAGTATAGATTGTTTTACATAGATACCTATAGCCCAGCAACTGCTGGTACTCAAGGTCCTCCTCCAATGATGGGGATGAATATGAACAACAGACCAGCTGTGCCTGGCCCCACAATGGGTCCTAGTTCTTCCATGGGAACTGAAGGAACAACCAGTCTTGGAGCTACAATGATTCCGGATAATAGCTCAGTGGTAAAGTATCTATAGTATTATACATTTTATTGTTATTCCCCTCCCCCCCCAGATTTCCTGTACTATAGTAACATAATTTCACTTTGTAAGCTGTTTTTTAAATATTCTAGCACAGGCATCTTGTTTAAGGCTTTTTTTCTTATTGCAGATTTTGGTATCATGTACTTTTATTTAAAAAAAAAAAAAAAAAGTTTAGTAGCGACCAATTTTCTGTGTTTGTGTAGTTAATATTTAGTTGGTACCTTTAGTAACAACAACAACCTTTAGCAAAGCCTTTTCCATAAATAGCAATTAGAACGTTTTACAAATATATTTTAATTTTGCTGTTGGGAACTTGTGCTTATGAAATTTATTTTACAATCGATCTACGCTCGGTTACAGAAAATATTGTAACTTAAGAAAGAAATTTATACATCTAGAAATAGGAAATTCTAATTTAAATGTTTATCCATGCCAAAACTCTTCACTATTTAATAGCTAATATTAAACATACTTATGTAAATAATTTATTGTGTGTAGGGGGGATCTGGAAGTTAATCTTAAACCAACATTTGGCCATATTTTCTTTACATTTTTAAAATTTAAAGCAAAATTGGAAGTATGAGCTCAGAAACGCATTGTTAGTGGGAGAACCTGTTCTAAATACTTATTTACAGCTTTTCTCTGTGACTGTATAAATATTGCAGAGATGACTACAGCTGCTACAGCGACATGCAGGGTTTTTTCTTACCATATGAAAGTATTGCTAGAAACCCAAAAATGTCCACGCCCCCCCATATGTTACCACAAAGCAAATATAGTCAGAGTTAGCCTTTTCAAGACTGTTAAGTGCCATTAAAATACCATTTTACCTAAAAGGGATCCAGGACATCATCTTGTGTGGGATTTCTGGCAGTGTTTTTTTTTTTTTTTTATCCCTTTTTACAACCTCACACAAACTCCCATACGACCTACACCAACACAGAAACTTTGGCTTTACAATATTGAAATAAGAGAAAGTTGAATTGCAATCAGTGACACAGTTTTTATAAATTTTTAGAAACCAAAAATTCCCAAATTTCTTTAAAATCCGATTTATCTAAATTTAAAGTAAGACAAGATTAAAGATGTTAATTGTGGGGTTGTATTGCAAGAGATGATAGGCCTAGAACCTCACTGCTAGGTGTGACAGGTACTTATTTATAGTAATCTTTAAACTTGTTTGATTACTTTCTTGGCATCAATTTCGATTTATAATCTTTAGTTTACTATGCGTTACAAATATCATTGACAAAACAGTCTTTCAGATAAAGGAGCCATTACACAAGTGTGAAATAAAGCTTGTTTAACATTGTACACTTTCCTTAAATTTGGCAGTTTTTGCCTGTATCTGAAAACATTGTTTTTTTCCCAGTGAATAAGATCTGCCTCATTAGGAAATATTTTTGAATGTTTTTCAGCTTTACCAAGGTTTTGTTTTTATGTAGGCCAGGATGCTTTTAAATCTGGCATTCCAGATTTTCTAAATTGATACTGAATTTGTGACATGAACAAGATAAATTTATCCTTCTGAAGGTCTCACAGTTCAGCCTTATTGAGACTGGGAGATTTCTACAGTTTAACTACTTAGAAACAAAGAGTTTAAAGTGGGCCATACATGTAACAATCCCAATCTTAAAAAATTGGTCCAACAATTTTTCTTTCCTCTTTCCCAAAAAAAAGTTGGCCTATAATTGGTCAATCACCCGCGCTAATACAATCTTGTGATATCAGAGACTGGTATGTGCATGGGCCCCCATTACACCTTTTAGCAATATTAAAGGGCATGCCCACCCTCAAAAAAAAAACAAAAAACCTAAACTAATAGCTTGCCTCATATCTGCCCACAACCACAAATGCTATTTTTACATGTATTTAAAACCAGATTTAATGATTACTTGTATTCATTTCTGGAAAAGGTGTCTGCCTCCTCCCTCTTCTCAAAGAGCTTTTCATAAGCTTTAGCATGTGCAGAGGAGGCAGCAGGGGAAATGGCAGTCAATCATTAGCTGAGATATCGGTAGTGACAGCCTTGATTGGCTGCATGGAGGGAGGGGCCAGCTTACTCTACCAGCAGGGGACAATAATTATCCCTAAATATCTAGTAAGTAATACAGGTAATAAAATGCATAATATATTGGTTATGGTTGGGGGCAGGTAACTGACTAGGTAATTGACTAGGTTTTTTGTTTTAGTTTTTTTATTTAAGGGTGAACATGCCCTTTAAAGCTATTGGGTTTAACACAGTTAAAATGTTTGTTAGCAACAGCAGAAGCATCCAAAATTCTCTCCTTTTTTGGTATTAGAAATAATAAAAGTAAATTGCAAATCAGGCTACATCTGCTCGTTGAGGTAATTTTGTCATCTTGGCATCCTTCAATTTAAAATTCAATATTTTTCCTTAGACCTAGCAGCTACCCTACAGTTTGTTTAGTTTCAGACACAATTTACATATTCTTATATGGGAATCTACTGTCTTAACTGTAAGGTTACAAAATCCAAATATTTAAAAAAAAAAAAAAAATACAAACTTAAATACATTATAAAAATTGTTCAGCCCAAAATCTCCTAAATCTTTTTTTCTTTTGATGGTCTAATGCGTATAGGATAATGCTTTAAAAGGGGTTGGTCAAATTTCTGAATCCAGGTAGCCAACGCACCTGCAAATTAACACCTAAGGTTTTTACATAGATACGAGGTTAAAAACCAATGAAGCAGGTTACCTAAAAAAATGTAGATAGTACGTTTCATTTCAAATCAGTAAAAATGTACCTGGTTATTCCTATCTTGGATAAGTCAAATCTCCAATATTTGTGCTTACCTACTTAGATACATAACTAGAATCAAAATGTATACATTTAGTTTTGGAGCTAGCAGTATCTTATTGTTGGCCACATATTTGCTTGACATTAGATCATTTCCAACAAACTTGAATGTTAATTTAATAATAATGTCTGTTTCTTACTTTGCAAGCTGTGCATAGGGTGCATCTTCCCATTGGACAGTCCAAGAACAGTGAACTGCTACAAGGGTACAGGACATTAAAGGACAATTATTGTCCCCCACATGCTCCACCCCTACCCTCTTTTTCATTGACTGATTAGGTTCCTTACCTCTAGGTCTTTTGTACTTTGAAGGAGCGATGCAAACTTTGGTTCGTGAAGCCAGCTCTGGACAGGCCCCCCTTTACTTCCCAGTATTCAACCAATGGGAAGACTAACTCCGCAAGGGGCATTTTTTCATGGTTTGCACTCGGTGAGGCTGTCGCCACACTAGAACGCATCAAATCGCACACGCAATCGCAAGTGTTCTCGCATGCGATTGTGTGTGCGGTTCTTGTGTGTTTTTCATTTGCGAGTGCGTCTTGCGCGTGCGATTTTTGCCATTTTCCGTTATGGAAATGCATGCATTAACGCACCAAAAATAGTGAACACATGCATTACCAAAACTCGAACTGACGCGCAATCACATGCGCATAGGAAATCGCGGAAATTTTCACGTTTTATTTCCATTATAACCTAATCGTATGCGCAATCGCGAGCGCAAAACACATGCACAAACAAGTAAGTGGGGCCTGGCCCTAACACTGTGTAGTATTACCCAAGATGGGGAGGGGGGAGATACCCTTTAAGTATGCCAAAAAAGTGATGCAACCCAATATGTAGAAAATACACATGTGGGAATAAAGATGACTTAATGAGTTGTTACCCCCTGCCTCAGTCAAAAATTAAACAATGTTTTCAGGTGCAAGCAAAGGTTAAATTTGGTGGTAGTACCGTTGATTTGTGTAAGGTTATAATTTTTTTTTTTTTTTTTAAAGGGAACTTTTCCTTTTTCAGGATATTATTTATGTTGGTCGATCTCCAGCTTGCAGGCCTCCCGATGTTTGTAAATTACCTCCCGGCATTACCCTATAAGCACTATTAAAAAAAAAAAAAACATTTTAAAAAACCCCCAGAAGACCGTAACAAAGCAGCCAGGGAATGCTGGAAGTTTGCTTTTGGAGTCCTGCAGGTTGAAGATCCCTGAAATGTTTGTTGTGACTGTTTTTCACACCTATATTTCTTATAATTTCAGAATTAAAGTACATAGTTTAATTTTAAGCTGTTGAAACTAGGATTCTTTTAAAGATTTTTTTTCTTAATTGCCATTTTGTTCTCATCTTGTAGTACAGTATCTAATGTAACTGCTCCTCTCTTCCTTCTATGTATGAAACGAATCTGCTGGACTGTCTTCTGAACTTCATCACAACACTTTGTGAATTTTTTCCAATTTTACCAATAATTTATTCTACTTAACGGACTGCATAACGAACAAATGTATACATAGCGCAATGATAGATTCTCGCAGGCCTCGCCCTCACAGATGGGCACACCCATGGTTAACAGAGCAGGAACTGAAACTGCTCAACCTGCAATAGGTGGTGTAAATACAGTTGGTGTTGGTGGACCTGGTGGCTTTGGTAGAGGAAATCAAGGGGGAAACTTTGATGGATCTAACAAACGACGACGTTATTAATACATTCCTTTAAAATACATTTCAGTATATGAAATTTCCGGTGGAATGCCTTTTTATTTTTTAAGTGTTTTTTTTTTTTATATATATAAAAACATTATTTTGCTGTATATGTAGTATTTGTAGATACGTGTTATGTAGCTTCCATACATACTATTTTGGTCAACAATTGTGATATTCTAATATGCACCATTGTGTAAGTTGAATGTGACAAATTTAATAATACAATCTTAATAATGCTGTTAACTTGCAGAAAAATAAAAAAAACAAAACATTTAAATTGTGTAATACAGCATTTTTTGTAGGCAGTGTACTGTGGGTGTGGCTTTTATGAATTAATGATTGTATTTTGGAGAGGTGAATATCTGCACAGTGCAAAGCTTTCAGAATGTCAGGATAAATCCAATTAATCTAGTCAAATGCAGTGTAAACTACATACCATACAACACAAGTATGACTGCTTAAAAGCAAGGATGGATATGTAGCGCAGCACCTGTGTCACATTTCAGAGGGTTCTTCGGATAGGAAACGCTCTGTGACTTGATGTATTCCATGACGCAGTAAAAAAAAGTTAAAGCTTTTTTGTTACAATTACATCTGTGTTTTTGATATATTTTAAAGCATTATCAAGTCATTAAGTATACAAACTAGTGCATAAGTTACATTTTATAACCTATACATTAACCTGTTTTGGTTTTTTTTTCGGTAAACATTGCCTACTGTGACCCTTTTTTCTGTGTGTATGAAGTAAAAAATGTTTAATCATTGTGGTGGAAAATTAAATACAAAAATCAGTGTACCAAGTTTCAGATCTCAATGTTAATAGAAACTAAAAAGTGCTTTGTGGTACTGTTTCATTTCTGTAATTTTACACTGCTAAAGCTCTCTTTTTAAAGATGCCTGGATTTAGCTATATGTAACTGTATGTAAAGATAGAACTATTCAGTTAGAAACAATGCTTCGTTGCTAGCTGGTTTCAATGCCTCCTTTGATATCCGTGGTGGTGAAAACAACTTAAGCGTCTGACCCTGCCATTAGAAGCAGTTTTAACCAATTTCACAGCATTTAATGCATTGAAAATCGTAACCAATATGTGTCTGGTCTTCAGAATTATTTTATAATTAATTTGTGTAATTAAAAAGTGGGTAACCGCTTGATGAGTAAAAAAGCAGACCTACTCTAGAATTAAAGATAATTCGACCTATTAACTCTTACTTTATTTGTAACTTTTCTTTACTTATTGCAGGAAAATAGTTACATCCGTTCTTACAAGAATACATCTAATTGTCCATAACATTTTTTTCTTGCCCTGGTTTACAACTGTGATCCTCTGTATTTATAAAAAAAAAAAAAAAAAAAAAAAAGGGAAATCAAACTTACCTTTTGCAAATTTGAAACAAGCAAACTAAATATTTATGGAAACAGTCTTCAAATCATGATTTGGGGTTATATGGTTTTCTGTGCAAATATGTCATCACAATTGACACAAGAAACAAACAAAATCTTTGTATAGCTAAGCATGTATTTATTATTGGTTCTTTGGACTACAAAATAGTTACTTAAGAGGCATCTAGGATTTATAGTTTTCAGTTCTCTCTTAAATATAAGGAATCTGTCTGACCTACATTTGCAGACTGTTATTGAAACATACCAAGATGTTTCCTTTTGAAAATACCGTTAGCTCTGTAAATTAATGTTGCTTTACCCAATAAAAACAAAAATGTGTATCTTAAAAGATTGTCTATAGAATAAATTAATTCTCGACAACAAAAAGGTATTAATCTGTAGTATTCCTTTTTTAAATTTATTTGGTTATTTCCTTGGTCTTGTATCTTAATAGCGTACGTGGCTTTCAACACACTTTTGCGTTTCTTGTAATAAAACGTACAACTACAAAAAATTATCTAAGGATTGTTTATTGTGAAGGGCAAGTTTTTTTTTGCTTTTTTTTGCCCACAATCTAATATAATCTTATACGTGGCAGATTTGCTAATGTAGTATATAGCACATAACCGTAACACGAGAGAATACATTTTATTTTGTATTTGACTAATTTAGTTGAATATGTAACATAATTTTGCCTGTTACTCCAAACTGATTTTACAAACCACTCCCTTTTTTCCCCTTTTATGAACCACAAATAGGTGATTTTAGCATGCGTCTTTAGTTTCACAAAATGATATATAACAAGATGGTGTTATAAGAAGAAATTACAAAAAAACTCGTTTAACTGCCATTAAACCATAATGTGTTCATAAAAGTTGTAAATAATTTCTGCTTCAGAGTGGCGGTTTATAGGGTAACTACCCCTCTATATGGTGAACCAGGGGTGATTACCTAAAATGTGGAAGCTCTTGATTTTCAGCCCTCCATACAAAACAAGTCTAATTATAGACAGATTTTGTGTAAGTATTCCTCCAATCTGCTGAATTCTCATCATCCTGGTTAGAGCATAAATAAAAGATATTAATTTAAGCATTTTATTTCAATTTTAAGAAATGTGCTTTTTTTTTTTTTTTACTTTTTGCATAAAAATAACCTCCTTTAAAGTAAATTCCATCTTAATTCTAGACTATTTGTATTATAAACATGTGGAAGCTGCAACTATTCTGAGACTTGTATAGAAACTAAGATACCAAGTTATACTTCTTGGTATCTAACGGCTGTAATTGATTTATCCTAGAAACATTTGTGTTATTACTAATTATTTTGAAATTTAACGATTTAACTTGAGTAACATCGCATTTTTAACACATTTAATAAGAAATGGATGATATTAATGGAGAACTAAACCCACATATATACACTCCAGAATCTGAAAATATCACCTATAAAAACTCCAATAATTTGTAAATTACCACTACAGTAAATGGCATCAAAGTAAATGTAACCTTCTGAAGAACTGGCTGAAATAACTATGTAAAATGACTGGCCACACACCAAAACTCATTCCCATGCTCCCTTGCATAATCTGTCCTGTAAAAACATTGGCTAGAGGCTACCTGTGGGTGTGACCAACTTTAACAATTTCCTTCAGTATCTTAGGATTGAGCATGTAAAAGAACATAATGGTCAGTGACCACACTGTGTGATACTGCAATGCTGGGAAATAAACTGCTGGTTAAATTTCTCAACAACCATATAAAAATGAGAGGAGACGTGTAACTACTTTTATATGGTGTTCCACCTTCTGATTCAATGTAGTTCTGAGTCTTTAATTGTCCTTTGGCATACAGCAAATAATTTCTACCACATCATTAAATATGTTTTTAGAAGTCTGGATAAATTATTATAGAATTACTAGAGAAATGCTTATCTACATGCAAGCCAGTTTTGAATGCAAAAAAAAACCTAAAAAATGTATTTTGGAGTTTCATAGCATTTGATAAACAGGATTGCTCTGTCTGGATCTATGTACTTTAAAACACTTGAATCTGTACCTTGAAGATAAATACTTTTTGGTTCTTATTTCTTCACTACAATGCAAAATCAATACAGATGCTAATAAAATACTACTTTCAATTGGGATATTTTAATTATATGAAAGTTTACCTCCACCAGGCCAGAAAAACTGGCTGGAATTTTCCTTCAAAGCTATTTCCTAGACTCTTTATTTCATTGTGTAGAATTACAGAGGAAGATTTAAAGGTCTGGTGCAGTTGAATTTGCAATAACGATTTATGAATAAAAAGAAACATTTCTGTTCAAAAGCTTGTCAGTTGTGTAAAAATGCTGTAAACGTGTTTTTACTTTTTTTTTATGTATGGTGCAAAGTGAATGGACAGAAGAGAAATTTAGATCAATTTTGGTGTGGCCACTCTGTTCAAAACTCCCATCAATACTTCTAGGTACATTTGCACACCAGTTTTGAAGGAACTTGGCTGGAGGGATCTTCTGTGGATTTAGGATGCCACAAATCCTTCTGTCTCTATGTAGTCCCAGACACACTTGATTTTAAGAGCTCTTTGTGTGCCACTTCCGGGGCTCATTTTTCTACTTTATGCTTAATATAGTTAATGCTTAATGACATTGGCTGTATGCTTTGGGTAATTGTCCTGCTTCAGAATAAATGTGGGACCAAACAGAATCCCCCCTTAGGGTACTGCATGATGGATACGCATTTAATTTGTATTATAATTGATCTTGACAAAATCCCACAACTCCATTTGCAGAAATGTAGCCCCAAACTTGCAAGTAACCTCCACCATGCTTCACTGTTGCTTGCAGACATTCATCAATGTATCTTTCTCTGCCCATTTAGTGAACAGTCTACTTTCTGCTGCAGCCATATATTTAAAATTTCAATCGATATTGGATATTTTTTAGCCATAGTTCTACCATGAACTCTTCTGGACAGTTTAAGGGGTGTATGGGTACAGGTTTCTGCCAGTTCTGAGCTCATTTCTCTGCAAAAAAACTTATTTTTAAAGGAAGGAAAATTTTTCCTTGACCAGTCAAATTTGACTGTCTTTGTGCTTCTTCGAAAGAGACTAGGCAGCAAATATTGGAATCCCAGTATGTTTTCAAAAAATGCTTGGTAGAGGCCTTGCAGGTTGTTTTATTAACTACTTTGTCTGGTTACTGTGCTCAGGCTTGCAATGGTGTGTGACCTGTGACCTCAACTGGTCATCCACAACCTCACCTTTGTTGCAGTTTGGCTTATTTTATTTTTAATCAATAATAATTTTAGTTTAACCTACATATGAAAATTATCATTAGCACCTGTTTGGTAGAACTGGTTTATCATACACCTGGCTATATTCCTACATAATTTATGACTTTGTGTGAGTGTCTCTATATAAATTGGTGCTGGTTTGAAGCCACACAGTTTGTATGGATATACCCTAAGAGCTAACCAATGCATACATTGATGGTTTTGTTTGACAATTAATAAAAGTCAAATAGACTGTCTGACTGCAGTGGGAGCATAGTAATTTGATTTTTACTCAAATTATATTAACTGTATGTATAATATGTATATTAACTGTAAAAGATATTTACGTAACAAATTTAATGTGTTTTGGGATTTTTCTAGTTACTCTACACAAGATTTTGGCTTCTAATATTACCTGAAATATCACTTGAAACTGTGGGGAGGGGGGGAAAAGCCATCAGGCTTTAGTAAGAAAAGAATTGGCCATGCAGTTAATTTGCAGCATTTAATCTGGTCTATTACATTTGATATCTAATTAGTTGCTCAGGTAAAATTCTTATTAAATATGCCCTGTTATGCCTGCCTACTCACTGCCCACTTTGGTTGCCAATAGCATTTTTTTCCAAAGTACAGAATTGGGCAAGATTTGCACATTTTCATGTGATATATGCAGCCAATGTTGTGTTTAGTGTTAAAATGTCACTTGTCACAACCTGTTTATATATTTTAAATTGCAGGTGGTTTAATAACTAAGAATAATACTTCAAATATTGCTTTTAGACATTAATAAAACTGGTAAACCTTTTTTAAAGGGTATCTCCATTGGTAAAACCCCCTTTTTTTGTATTTTGTTTTATTAAAGAACAGGCGGTAAAGGAGCTGTGTCTTACCTCCCGTTCTTCATTAAACCTTCAGGAGCCGGGAACGAATGGAAGAAACTTACCAATCGCTCGCTCCTCCACTGCTTCATCTGACAGGTCCTGATGGTACAAAGTCCGTTGGGACCTGTGGGTAAAGCGGTGGAGCAGCGAGCTATCTGTAAGTTTGTTACCGGCTCATGAAGACACAGCTTCTTTACCTCCCATTCTTCAATAAAACTGAATAGAAAAAAGGGGGTTTTACCAGTGGAGATACACTTTAATGCATGTCTAAAGCAATGCTGCCTATTAGCAGAAGTATTGGAACACAAAAGTTCTGTTTCATATTCTAAAAACCGAAATGAAATACTCATTATGTAAAATGCTTGAATAACATATATGTAAGACTCCAACATAAGCATTTTGTTAACAGTGTAGCAAATGAATGTATTGTAACATGTTTGACAAAGTAGATTTCAATGTAGATCAGAATAAAATCTGATAAAGTGAAATGTGCCTAGTATATCGTAAAACTGTAAATAAATTGGCTTTAAAGGGCATGTCCACCCCAAAATTTAACTTTTGATATGTGGTAGGGCATGCTCCCCCATCCCCAACCGCATTAATATAATTGTTAGAAAGTCCCCCGATTCTTACTTACCTGCCCTCTCTCCCCTGCTGCAGTGTTCAGGCCCTCTGCTTGCATGGAATTGAAAGCAGGGGGCGGGACCGGCAGCCGTGTCCGTGATTGGCTGAGAGGCAGGGAGGGCTGCACTGAGCATGCCTCAACCTTGATGAGGTTGAGGAAGTCTCAGGCACAGCATGAGTCACACACTGCTCCTACACAGCAGTTTCCTGGACTTTGGAGGGGCACAGCAGGGGAACTATTTTGAGCAGGAATGTATGGTAAGGATTGTTTTAAACTACTTGATGTGGCCAGTAAGGGGTTAAATTTTAGTTTTGGGGGTGGACATGCCCTTTAAATAGGGGGGAAAATGAAGGAAAAATATTTTTTTAAAGCTGCTGCTTCCAATTAAACTTAACTTATACTTATCCTTTAAGCAGTTTGTGAATTGTTGCTCCAAGAATTGCATATATGCACTGTTAAGAGTTTTTGTGAACACAGGAGGGATATTACAGTATATATACAGTATATATTTTTAGAAAATGCTAATTTTTTTCAATCAACTGTTAGTAGAACTGCTTATTACATGTGTAACAATGTAGTATTTTTTCAACACCTCTGGAGATGAGTTTTGCTCAGTCTTAATATTCCTTTCCCACTCTTAAAGAGCATGTACACTAATTACATGTTTTGGTTATCTGTGCCTTTAAATAAAGTGTTGGGTATTAGTTGGTTCCTACTACCCTGACAGACCTTACCATTTTGCTGGGATTTAGCTGCTCTTGCTCCTCCACTGAATTTACGTTGTAAGCACTGCCCCTTGAGATTTGCAAATCTTAGCCAGTGAAATTCATAGAAACGCGGGCCCGAGGCTGCCTGGACTTATCCCTGCAACTAAAACGCGGACTGGATCATGCATCTGTATGTCCAGGACGCATTCCATTTAGTGTTTTAGTTGCAGTAATAAGTCCAAGTAGCAGGCTGTCTCGTGCGTGCCGCCTCTCCTCCAAAAAACTTGAGAGGAAGTTGATGTCATGGGCGTGTGTTTCCCTGACTATCAGACTGGCTAAGATTTGCAAATCTCAAAGGGGCAGTGCTTACAAGTGAAGTCAGTGGAGGAGCTAGGGCAGCAAGTCTGCCTGGGTATAATCACAATACATTATTATTATTAAGGGACAGCTATCCAAAAGAAGTAAAAAATGCACAGTAATCACTATGATCAAGGACCCATAACATTTACTGGCCTGTGAGACACATGCAATGTCAATTCACTGCTTATAAACTTAAGGTGGTAGGTGTTTCAAAGACTTAAATACTGAAGATTTTAAGTCTCCAACATTATTGCAACTAATGCAGGCCCCCCATGGATGAAAAGTCTATTAATATGTGATTTTCTTTTCTATAAATTATACCATGTTTTTTTTAAAAAGTTGTCTTAATTCAATGTTAATATTATTTTATAGACGGGAACATAGCCATTAATGTTGCTCTTTATTTAAAGGATGTGCTAGTGAGCTGTACTATTTGACTTTTGAAGAGTCCCAGAAAATACTTAAATCAAAGCTATAGTTTTAGACATAACTACATTTTTAGTTTTAGACATAACTGTACAATTTTTTTTTTACTAAATTGATTGGCAGTAGAATTTTTTTAATGTTTTATGTCCATTTTTTTTTTGTTTACTTTCTTTGGAGGAACCTTAATTTACTTACTTATATCGTGGCTGTGCTTCTTTTGTGCTCTTAAACCGATTATACATTATTATTATTATTATTATTATTGTGGATTTATAACACCTTCCGTTGTTCACATCAGGCCCTGCCCCAAAGAGCTTACAATCTAAGCATCTATTTATTTCACACATCGTACCTATCAGTATGTCTTTATTATGGTGGTGGAAACCTGAGTGCCCGGAGGAAACCCACACAAGCGCGAGGAGGACATACAAATTCCTTGCAGATGTGTGTCCAAGCGTGTATTCGAACTCGGGACTGAGCCACTGTGCTGCCCGATGGCATCGATATTTCAACTGATTAAAGGAATTCTATCGAATTGTCTGAAAAATCATGACTGTTTTTCGACATCACTTTTCATTATTAAAATGAGTAAGATCGGGCCAACCCATTCTTCCAGTACTCCTCATCCGCAGATTTCAAGATGAAGATTGAAAGCGCAAAGTAGGAAATTTCAATCAGTTCTTCCAATTAACCAAAACAATTGAAAATACTGTTGGGTAAACCATTGTCTAGGTAT
Source organism: Hymenochirus boettgeri (assembly GCA_019447015.1). Classification (NCBI taxonomy): domain Eukaryota; kingdom Metazoa; phylum Chordata; class Amphibia; order Anura; family Pipidae; genus Hymenochirus; species Hymenochirus boettgeri. The sequence continues at coordinate 308,217,214 of CM033470.1, read as the reverse complement.
GGCTAGTATATAGTGAAGTACAGGTGTCTGATAATTGTCTTTGGAACGTTTCAAAGAAAATTATAGATTACTGTACAAACATGCTGCTTGCCAATCATCTAGCAGTTTGCTCTGTTTGAATGAGGGAAGAATGGAGCCATCCAACTATAGGATCGCTGCCAAGGACAACTATACTGAAAAAATAATTGCCTCATCATAAACTACAAATAAATAAATGTAAGCAGCCCTTGCTTTGAGAGGATTGTGGTTCTGCGTGACTCCAGAGTCTCCTTTCTATTGACCTGGCTTCTTGTGAAGACACTATGATCCTGAACACTGGGTGTTTCGCACCATGCAACTTATAGCAAAGCTGCACACAGCAGAGCATATGATAATAGGGCACTTTAATGACCACTGATTTGTCCCTTTAAAAAAAATAGAGGATAAATTATATTTTCTAATGATGGGCAATATAAAAAAATCTAGTATAGATGCCTTTAAGTAAGAACGTACGCGTGTTAGACTGTCACACTTTAGCCTACAATTATCTAACTTTAACTGTCTTGGTTTTAATAGTTAGTTTCATGTGAGCATACCATTTTTACTTGTTTGTCATAATTGGAGGTTTTACCCCTCGTTAACACAGGTTGTATATCCCAGTTATTGTTTGATGAATGGCTTTAGAATCTTATTTCTCCATGTGCCGCCCTGAAAAAAGCCATGCCCACTGCAGCCCTTCCCCCCCCCCCTCCCTAGTACAAAACCCCTTTGCTATAGTGTAGTGCTACCTTACCCAGCCCCGACCTCTGTAGTACTTTTTGCAAAAACTCCCCCAAACTCTACTTACATTACCTCCTTTCCCCTGACGTTCTGGATAACCAGAAGCCGCTTCCGTGATTGGCTGCCGGTCCGGCCCCCTGCTTGCAGTTTCATGCAAGCAGAGGGCCGTGACAGAACGTCTGAGGAGAGAGGTAATGTAAGTAGAGTTCGGGGGAGTTTCTGCACAAATAACTAGGGCGGTTGTGGCTGGGGGAGGGGAGCCCTACACTACAGAAAAAGATTTAAAAAAGGGATGGACATGCTCTTTAAGGCTAGGTACACAAAGGCAGATATTATGGACTGACAGTTTTCCATTATCAACCGGTCAGCTGGGGCGAAATGTGCGTTTGTTGCAACACAAGTCGCCATGACTGACATATTACTGTGTCAGATTATGCAGTGTATTAGAGACAAAGTACAGCCATGATTTACCGACAGGTCTGTCCTTTTGTCTATTTTTTGGGTGGAAGCCTCACCATCCAAAATATTGAAATCTCAATTGGTATGCCTGAAATATTAGCCCATGTGTATATAGCCTAAGACAAGGTGTTTCCTTATAAGGGTGTTGGGATAAATTTAGAGTGTAATTGTCTCTCAAACATATTACTAAAATTACATTCTACATCTGTGTTGAACCTCACGTGTCACTTAACGTGGCAATATACATTCAATACAAGTTGTGAACATTTTGGAAGATTCCGTTGGTATCATCCTTTAAGACACATTCCTGATAATAAGCAAATCCTGTGACGAATAGACTCATATCAAGTCCTATTGTTCCTCGCATCTTTATTCAAATTATATAGCGCTCGATAGAAAACTTCTCACTATAATTCAACTAGTTTTCTATTCAAGTACAAATCCATTAAGATCAATCAATTGGTATGTCGCACACCTGATTTTTCTCCTCATCAGAAAAGTGAGGTTTGACCGGTTTGTCTCTCATAAACCTATGATGGTTACTACAAAGCAAAAAATTCTACCAAACCATTTGTAAGTATGCCAACTCTGTATCTATTCAACAACAAAATATCTATGTAGTCTTGCTTACCAGGCTGTGACTGTATATTTTTTAATTGAACTAGCCAAGGTAAATTTATTAGTGATAAATCTGTTTGTTTAATCCAATGCATTTAGATCAATGAAAATGTATTTTATATAGAGGGCATTGTTGCCATCATGTGTGCTAGGTTACTACCGGTATTTTAATTCTATTATGTTAAAATAACTTGATTTATGAAATCAAATTCTGGTATAAAAATTCTTAAATGCTTTTTCTCCCCTTTCTAATAAAATTACATTTTGTATCCTAGAGAAATATATTTGAAAAAAAGAGTAATTGGCATTCCCAAAGCTAAAGGTTTAATGTAACTCTGTGTACATTTGTAATTGTTTAGTTTTGCAGAGATCACTAGATCAGAATAGTGTTCCTCTAATTTAATATGATTGTGGTCTAAAACATGATCTGATTATCAAACAAATCCTTAAGTAGATAATGAAAAACAAAAAACAAGTAAAGGAAAACCTTAATGAGGAAATTTGTGGGGCTATGAACCGAGAGACATTATCGGCTATTTGTGTCTTAGTCGCGTTAACCAACCTACTACAGGTAAACGCAGCTTTAAGGCACAACAGCAGTTGCAGTGGTGCGCAAAAACTGTTACCAAGGTAACAAGCCTATGACGGCTCTTTAAGAGACCAACTTTAACGACAACAGATAGCTGGCGTTAGATTCGGAATGGGTAAACCCTCAGTGCATTGCCTGAAGAGGGCAATAGAGAGCAAATGCAGCTCCCTGTAATCCTTGTGGTGCCCATGCACAGTCGATCACCCATACACAATCTGACAATGATGCAATATAGAGCTATCATACAATCAGAGTTGGAATGTGTATAGGCTCCTTTAGGATTATCATATAGTTTTAACTCGGAATCATGTGTTTTCAATTGGTGGGGTGTTAATCAGTATGAGTAAGGCACCCTGTTTTTATCCTTCAAAGTCTAATTAAACATACAACACATTTGTGGATGTCATTACTTAAAGGAGTGTTTGAAGAACGCAGAGAAAATTTTTATTCCCATAAAGGTAGAAAAGGGATACATCTCTAACAGTTTGGGCTCCACCAATTCTTCCCAGAATTGGTCGACCAGTTAATCAAAGGCTTTTTTTATTTGTAGAAAAACAAACTGCATTCCGCTAAAAGAATCTTGGTGGTGGGGGAATCTTTTTTGGGCCTGTTTTCGCTTCATCTAGGACAGCTTGCAAACTATACCAGAAAATTCCAAAGGAAAATGCCAAGACACCAGTCCATGAACTGAAACCTGGGAACTTGCTTTTCCAACAAACGTTTAAAGAAGAATAAAGGGAATGTTCTGGAATGATCACATCAAAGACCATAATCCAATTAATATTAGGAAGACCTAAAGCAAGGGGTTCATGTGAGGAAATCTGCTAACATCCCAGAACTGAATCTGTCCTGTATATAGAGGAGCGGACCTAAATTTCCCCTATGTCAATGTGCAGGACTGCTAAAAAGTCACCGCAAAGGTTTAGTTACTGCACATGGGTCACCGTTGACTTTTGTGCTACAGATGTTATTGGATCATTTTATTTCAATTAATACATACACACAATATAATATTTGTAAAACTAGGTTTTCTTCATCTACTCTTGGTAATTGTTTGAAAATCAGAAGATCTTTTAGGCCACATACATATTAAATAATACAAAAAAAAAAATCTCCAATCTTAGATTTGTTGTATTGGTAACATGAATAAGCAAATAAAATTCCACACAATTAGGATTTGCTCCAAACTTGTTGCCTTCTCTATCTTAATGGAAGGATGCTATATTTTAAATCATTTAAAGGATGATGCTATTAATAAATTTTTTCCATTGCCTAGAAATTTCCAAAAATTCCAACCAAAGATTTAGGGCACGGCCACACAGCAACGCAAATGCAATCGCATGCGATTTCATGTGCAATTTTTTTGCATTTGCGCTTGCGATTTCTTCAATAAGTATAGGAAAACGCATGCGATTGCGATTAAAAATGCAGAACGCAAAACGCAATCGCACTGAAAAACGTGCTTTTTTTGCGTTAACGCGTTTTCAATGATTTTTTAAAAACGCAAGCGCAAACGCAAAAAAAACGCAGCAGTGTGGCCCTTATTACAAAATGTTTTGCCACAGTTGTTATACTTACTGTTACTTTTACCACAAGAGAATGCAAAGGAGTGGATTGGAAATTTGTAAAGAAAGGTTCCAGGCTGTGGCTCAACTTGAGCACACGGGAGAATGCGCAATTCTGTGTGCTGCGCTTCCGATATTAACCCAATTGGAGCGCATGTGATACACGACAAAAATGGTCATCACACGTGCTACGATAGCTCACTGAAGCACAGCGCATGTAATGGCGCCGGTCCCATAAGTTTCTACATGCCCCGCGCTTCCACTTGCACAATCGCATGTGAAACGCGCTAGTGCGGCCTAGCCCTCACTATACGTGGTTTGTAATTACTTTGGAAGATAAGTGATGCATTGTTACGCTGCAGTTTCCAGACTGTAAATTAGTGGAAATGAGGTTAATGCTATCCTTTAACATAGACACTAGCTTCCTTATTTTTTTTAAATTTTACTTGAATGAAGAATAAACTTATTCATTGGTTGTTTGACTTTTCTATTAAATTCCTAAGCAAACGTGTGTCAAATTTTTAAAATCTGTCCATTTTACTCCCTCCTATAGTAAGGGATATTTGAAGTAGCTAATTTAGTGAATTACCCTCCCTTCCTGGGTGAGTCACCAAGCATGTCTGAGCTAGTTTAGCTTGGGGTGGGGGCAGTATCAGCAGGCATTTCTGCACAAAATAAAGTTTAGTGGGTTTTTTTTAAGCAAGTAAATTGCTAAGACGAATTATACAATGTTTTATTTAGCAGTTTCTGGCCTATTATGTTTTAGGCTGGAGATATCTTTAAAGGGTCACTATACTCAAACAACTTTACATTAGGTGAAACTACAATTTGAGAGGAGTAAAATGGTGGTACTCACATATTTATCTGTGCTTGCTTTTGTTTAGTGAGTGCTCCTAATTCCCCCCACCCTCCCTTACTCACTGCCTTCTTGTAGTGTCTGTGACACTTATAAGTTCTGCACAGCCTCACCATCGACCCTGCTCTGCTTACACATCTGCCCCCTCCCTCCTTCTGCCTTCTTTTCTCTGCTCATTCATAATTATTGCAGAAAGTGTTCTGGCAGGCAAAGATCCTAGTAAGAGGTTATTAATGGGTCACATATTACAATTTCTTCTCCTGGAGTGACAGGTCTTTCCTAGTAAATGCTGTGATTTAAATGATGATTTCTATATCATACTTTCATATAATTTTACAGCACAAGTTCACCATAATTCTAATTCTACTTAAGACTTTATTAAACTTTATTAAACATACTTATGTTCTCTCATAAAGGAAAATGATACCTCCCAAACCACCACCCCCTTCTCTTCTACTGTACTCCAAGTGAACACTAGGTCTTGGTCCTATAAATGAAATGACAGTACCTGGCCATTGGTTACATGCAATAATTCTGTTCTGCTTTGTATGAGCATGCTGTGCATCTAATGTACCATCAGAGTTGAGGACCCCCTAGTATTATGGAGAAATAAAGGTGTATAATTTCACTATTATAATATTCTTGCCTGTTTCTCTCTTGCAGTTTCCTATTAATCCCTCATATTTCTGCACTACAACAGTATATTGCAGCTGAAAATATCTCCTTATAAAATTAGTAAGGCTAGATTCTAATGAGTTGATATCTTGAGCCAATTGACTGCCATGGACAATATTTTGGTTGATTAGCAATATATACAAGCCATCGTTTCTGATGAGACCGTTAACTCCCAACCAATTTCTAATTAAAAATCAGTCAAAGTGACCAGGAAAGTCTGTAAGTCAGATTGATGTGGCTGAAATGTTGCCGCAGTCAATAGGCTAACAATCTTTTTATTGATTGGTAGTTTCGATCATAAGTCTGCCTGTGTACAACTCCTTAGATATTGTAAGAGATTATCTGCTGTTGGCCATGACATTTACAACTTTTGGAAAACCATAGGAATCCTATCAGGAGTGGTTATTATGAAACTACAATTCAGAAATGTGCTTCTCTGTTTAGATCTTTTAACCCACCTAATATTACCTATCCTGTTTTTTTTCTTAGTATTGTAAATCCGTTAAATTCACCCATGTTTAAAAAAGATTTTACTATGATCTGTTGTCTTTAAAGGGACAGTTCAGTGGAAATTATCAATATTTGTTAAATTGTTAGTATGTGTAATGCCTTCTTAGTTATTCTACATATTCTCTCCCATTTTGAAAAATCAGTTGATTTCATACCCTTTGCTGTTCCCTGCTGTTGACATTAGTGACCTGACATTTCAGGTTCTAACGGTCCTTCTTCTTCCCAGGATGCACCACTTCCTTGGAATGTTCCTAACAGTAACTTCTACTGATTGGCTGTTGGATGGGTCAAACATGCTCAGATCTCTACTGAGCAACTGAATCAGCCCAGGCGCTGGGTCAAGGGCAAAACCATAACGGTCTCTATTAGGGGTCCTGCAAACAGGAAGTCAGTATTTCGGTTGCATTTATTTATACACAGACAAAATGCTGAATTGGCAGATGAAAAAATACTGCTCTTTTTTTCTGAAAAGTATATGTATTTTCTCTGAACTTACGCTTTAAGGTAAAACCATCCATGCTAAACGTACAGCCACCCGGGGAACTTTCGAATGAAAGACTACCTTGTTGTAATAGTTTATTACTTGCACATCAAATTACCAGTATGCTCCAGCTGTAACAATGCAACACATTGCTCTGGTAGTAAATCATCATATAAAGAGTAACTGGTCTCCGAATAAATTTAGGTGAAATAAAAGCCTGCAGTCTAACCTTAATGAGCCCTGGGTCACATTTCTAGCTTCAGCCTGTCAAAAGTTATGGTGCTAAAAAGGTTAAAGGGAAGTTCAATATAAATATATAAGCTGACAATCACTGGGTTGATTCAGTTGCTCAGTAGAGATCTGAGCATGTTTGAGCATCCAACAGCCAATCAGTAGAAATTACTCTGCATCCTCTGAAAAAGACTTGCAAAATAGCAGCTCATTACAGACCACAGCAAAGTAAAGCAAAGCAAATGACAGTTGCTTTAAGGGTTTTACTGTGGTAAAAAGGCTGAGAAGCAGAAATCTAAAGGGCAACCTGTCTGTCATAAGGCTGAGGCCCCACTACAACGTACCGAAGCACAAGTGTAATCGTGATTGCAAAATGGATGCACATCGGAATTCACGTGAATTTTTGTGTTCCTGCGACTTCCATTCTAACCAAAATCAAATGCGCAATCGGAAGCAATGAAAAAAGCGTGAAAAACACGTTAGTGTGGCCTAGCCCTAAGGGCACGGCCACACTGAGCCGCAAATGCAATCATACAAGGAATCGCATGCAATTTCATGTGCGATTTCGTTGCGTTTGCTCGTGTTTTCTTCATTAGGTATAGGAAAACGCATGCGATTGCGATTAAAAATGCTGAATGCAAATCGCAATGCACCCGAAAATGTGCATTTTCGGTGCGTTGACGCGTTTTCAATAATCTGAAAAACGCATGCACAAACGCACAAAAAACGCAGCAGTGTGGCCTAGCCCTAAATGTTATTTTTAGAGACCGAGTGCCCAAACTGCAACCTACTTATTTATTGCATAGTGCCAACACGACTATTTAACCTGAATACTTTGGGGGTTTTTTTTAAATCTAGAAAAAAAAAAACAACTCAAACATAAACAGATAGTAGATAGAATTGATTATTGATGACCTATTAACATCTACAAAACAGTGACCATTAACCCCACATTACCACACAGGAATTTGATATCTAAAATAGTGACCATTAACCCTACATAATCAGACAAGTGTTTGAGATCCAAAACAGTGATTCAAGCAGAGTTTGAACTTTAAAGGAATAGTTAACTGCAAAAGTGAACTTTTCCTTTAATGTATTTACTGAAGCCCAAGAGGTTAAGGAGCTATGCCTTTCCTCCTGTTCTTCAATCAATATCTCAGGAGCCAGGGAGGAACATACGTGATAGCTCCTTAAAGGGTATGTCCACCCTTTTAAAAAAATTTTTACATAATAATCCCCCTGTCCCCCCAGCCCCAACCGCTATATTTTTTTTTATCAGAAAATGCCCAAAACATTGCTTACCTTCCCTCTTTCCTCCGCCGCGCTGCCAGACCCTCTGCTTGCGAGAAAATGCAAACAGAGGGGTGGGACTGGCAGTCGCGTCTGTGATTGGCTGCCGCCCTTCCCTCTTTCCTCCGCCGCGCTGCCAGGCCCTCTGCTTGCGAGAAAATGCAAGCAGAGGGGCGGGACCGGCAGTCGCGTCTGTGATTGGCTGAGCGGCAGCCAATATGGACTCTGCTACCCTCCTGGTGGGCAGTTTTTGGGACTTTGGGGGGGGGGGACTACAAGAGAACCATATGGAGCTGGGATGTGAGGTAAGGATTTTATTACACTACATGGCGGGGCCAGTAGTGGGGGGATTATAGTTTTGGGGGTCGACATGCCCTTTAACCTCCCAGGCTTCAATCATTACATTAAAGACATTTGGAGTCAGGAAGGAATTATTTTCACCCTCTTCATATTATTTTTTTTGCCTTGCTGAGTCTAGTCAACTCTGAGTTAACTCTTAGGTAGGGTTATTGAATAGGCTATAGGTTGGACTAGATTGACATATGTCTTTATTCAACCTCAATTACTATGTTATACAATTAAGTCACAATCATAGTCAATGTTTGCTGATAGTTCACTAATATTTAAACAGGAATTTAAACCTTTTTTCATAGTTTGCTGTAGTGTAGGGCTTCCTCCCCCAGCCCCAACCGCTATAGTAATTTTTGCAGAAACTCCCCCGAACTGTACTTATCTTACCCCGGCGTTCTAGCATGGGGCCAGACCGGCAGCCGCGTCCGTGATTGGCTGAGAGGCAGCCAATCACAGAAGAGGCTTCTGGCTATCCAGAATGTTGGGGGAAAGCGGTAATGTAAGTAGAGTTTCTGCAAAAAAGGGTGGGAGGGCTGCAGTGCGCATGGCAAAATTCTCCCGTAGGAGAGACAGGAGGCAGAATCCTATATGGACTCTGCCAGGCTCCTGGTGGTCAGTTTTTGGGACATTACAGGAGAACAATTTGGAGCTGGGATGTAAGGTAAGAATTTTATTACACTTCACAGTGGGGCCAGTAGTGGGTTAAATTCTACTTTTCTACTAACAGAACTTCTGAGCTGCGTGTATTATGTCTTTGAGGATGCTCTAGCTGTAGATTAAATTTCATTTTAGGGGTGGACAAAGGGTTTTCGAATGGTATCTATGGCACTGGCTGCCTAAAAAGGCACATCAGGTCCTAGGGTTCTCAAATGTCTCTTAATGACAAAACTGACATGCTCACCCCTATTTTAATTAGATAAACAACCAATTTTATATTTCAGATTTTTATTATTGTATAGTATGAAGTGAATAATGCAGGTTGAATTTTTCCGACTCACTGCCCAAAATATTTGAAAAGATTGTTCACTTACCAAGTCATTCCTATTCTTAAGTTGTATTGTGCAAAGTCAGGAAATTTTACCGGCATACAGTCCAGTCACTTCCTCCTTCACCTCACCCCCCTTTAGCGGGCTATTCGTGGACCAATTCCAATCGTACAATAAGGATTGGTCTGCTAAAAAAATTCCGTCTACTCATAAGGCCGGAAATTGTCCGACAGTCGAGCAATCTCCTATACACGATCTAAGGATCTGTATGGGCCCCTTTAGGGCAAAGGGGGTTTATGTAAAGTATAGGGGAAAAGTACTGTACACCTCTACCTTTTTGATTGAGAAACAGTGGCAAAGTAACTCGGGGGGCTGGCTCTGTATAACACAGATCAAAATTAGAGGAGACAGACTACTGCTTTAACATCAAGGTGCTCTGCCTTTTTTTGTGTTCTGATGCATTAGTTGTCGTTCTGATGCATTAGTTGTCCTTTAATTCAGTTCCTGGGCTAAAAACTGTAGCTTGTAGATTCCCTTTAAGCATCAAAACTTTATTTTAAGACTGCTTAACTGTCAACTATACATTTTTTTGACGTTTAATAGCATTTGTTATAATTCTGGTAACTCAGTTTAACAAAAATGTACAAAGCATTTACCTAGTTTATTTTATTGTTCAAGGTAAGAGCGACAATGCTTCACTGCAGACGAACTGGATTTGGTTAAGCTGTGGAATTGCCAGAGACTACAACGGACTTCATACTGTTCTGTACAGGTGAGGATAGAGACTAGACCCAGGCTACCGTATATATTGTATGTACAGGTGAGGATAGAGACTAGGCCCAGGCTACTGTATATATTGTATGTACAGGTGAGGATAGAGACTAGGCCCAGGCTACCGTATATATTGTATGTACAGGTGAGGATAGAGACTAGGCCCAGGCTACTGTATATATTGTATGTACAGGTGAGGATAGAGACTAGGCCCAGGCTACCGTATATATTGTATGTACAGGTGAGGATAGAGACTAGACCCAGGCTACTGTATATATTGTATGTACAGGTGAGGATTGAAACTAGTCCCAGGCTACCGTATATATTGTATGTACAGGTGAGGATAGAGACTAGTCCCAGGCTACCGTATATATTGTATGTACAGGTGAGGATAGATTGAGCCAAGTCTACAGTATATATTGTATGTACAGGCGAGGATAGAGACTATACCCGGCTACCGTATATATTGTATTGTACAGTTGAGGATTGAGAGACTACCCAGGCTACCGTATATATTGTATGTACAGGTGAGATGAGGACTAGCCCGGCTACCGTATATTATTGTATGTACAGTGAGGATAGAGACTAGACCCAGGCTACCGTATATATTGTATGTACAGGTGAGGATAGAAGACTAGTCCCAGGCTAACCGTATTATTGTATGTACAGTGAGGATAGAGACTAGACCCAGGCTACTGTATATTGGTATGTACAGGTGAGGATTGAACAGTCCCAGAGCTACCGTATAATATTGTATGTACAGGTGAGTGATAGAGACTAGTCCCAGGCTACTGTATATATTGTTGTACAGGTGAGGATAGAGACTAGACCCAGCTACTGTATATATTGTATGTACAGTGAGGATTGAAACTAGTACCCAGGTCTACCGTTATATTTATGTACAGGTGAGATAGAGACTAGTCCCAGGCTCTGTATATATTGTATGTACAGGTGAGAGATTGAAACTAGTCCCAGTCTAACCGTATATATTGTATGTACAGGTGAGGATAGAGGAACTATTCCCAGGCTAACCGATATATTGTATGTAACAGGCGAGATATAGAAGACGGCAAATGCAATTCAGCTCACCACATCTCCTATAGACTTTTGGTTGCCCAGATGTCTTTCTTGGACATAATTCAAAATAAAAGTGTGTAGTTATAGTAGAGCAACCAAAACTCAGACAACCCCACAGGTATTGCTATAACAAACGTGCATTTAGTTGTGCGCACCACAACATTGTCGGACAGTCTAGGTCCTTTCTCGAGAACACACTTTTATTTGTGATAGTGACTAACAGGCTACGCCGTATATAATTGTATGAGTACACACGGTGAAGATCATAGATCAGAATCTGTCCGTATATATTGTATGTACAGGTGGGGATAAAGATTCAGATCCATGCGACCCGTATATTGTATGTAAGACTGTGAGGATAAAGATCATTCGCCGTATATATATTGGGTTGTACAGTGGGTGGGAGTAAAGATTAGAATCCATGGCTACCGTTATAATATGGTATGTACAGGTGAGGATAAAGATCAGTCTGCCGTATATATATTGTGTGTACAGGTGGGATAAAGATTAGATCCAGGCTACCGTATATATGTAGTACATGTGAGGATAAAGATCAGTCTGCCGTATATTAATTGTGTGTACAGGTGGGGATAAAGATTAGATCCAGGCTACCGTATATATTGATATTAGTACAAGAAAATGAGGATACATAAATCGAGTCTTGGCCCGTAGTAAAAATCATGATAATAAAGTTGTACAATTTACAGTGGGGATAAAGATTAGACGGGCGCAGGCTCAACCTAATATATATAAAAATGTATGTGGGTAAAAAGCGGTAAAAGGTGGCGATAAGTGAGCATCGGATGGTCTGCCGGGGGGGTAACTAAGATGAGGGTTGTATGTGAAACAAAAGAGGGGTGGGGAATGACAGGTAATTAGAATCCGGCGAGCCTAACCGTATAGGTATGTATGTTACAGTGGGGATGAAAGATTAGGCGAAATAGGCCCATGGCTAAGCGGGGGGGAGGTATTTTGTACTGTAACTAAAGGTATAGATGAAAATATGCAAGTTTGGGGAGACGGCCAGGCTGTAACCGTATGATAGAAATTGTATGTGCCAACTCCAGCGGAATAGGGACAAGTAGAGAAACATAGAGTCCCAGGTAATGAAAGGACCTGACCGGTGGGAAGTAGCAGCGAAATGGGGTAATATAGTATGGAACAAAGACACTGGGGGACCTGTGACTCACCGACTGTGAAAGGTGTGAATAAAAATCGGAATGATGAACACGGAGATCATACCTTGAGGAAGAAGGACGAAAGAAGACTACCTGTACAACAATAAACACAACTAAGGGATCAATGCTAAAGGAGGTCTGTGGGGTAGTTGACAAAAGCATGTGAAACGGAATGGGGGGGGGAAGGAGGAAGAAAGGAGCGGGCGGTGCAATGTACAACTGGTGGGGTTCAAGTGAGGGGAAAAAAAAAGAAAAAGAAGAAAAAGAGAGAGAAAATCGTTTATGACGGATACCTGTATAGCGCGGGGGGGACTGAGACAATCAATGATCAGATCAGAAAGGGGGGGGGGGGGAAGGGGGGGGGGAGGGGGGGAATCTGATATGAAAGGAACTACGGCAGGTGAAGGTACAGAACTGGTATATCGGTATGACAGTGGATGGGCCAGCCTGGAATACGACTGGTAATAAAAAGATCGGTAATGTGGGGACAGGATGCTACCTGATACACTGAACTGGTGTGTGAGGTAGGGGAAAAGAGGTCTGGTAAATGAAGGGTAGGACTAGCCAGTGAAAGCAGCTTTAGGGGTAAACATCAAAAAAGGTCGGGATAGAAATACATGACACAAGGACGTCATCACCTGGAGAAATAGGGGGGAACAGCTGAGTCATGTATGGGAAAAAAGAAAAGGAAAGCGAGTCGGGTGATCGAACACTCAGAGTGGGGACGCTGACTACAACTGGGATACAATTAGGGGACCAAATCTGAGACACACTAACAAAAAAAGGGGGGGAGGGCAGAAAAAGAAAAGCAACGAAAGGACCAAAGATAAAGGGGGCCAAACCAGTGGCCCAACTACGGGGAATCGCACAGGAATGGGAGTAATGACGGACCAGTCTGACCTGCCTATCCTTTTGTTTAGCTGTCTTTTAATCCGTAGGGCGGACCGCACAGCAGGCTAGCTCAGCCGAGGGATCTGGGCAACTACACCATGCACCCCCTTGGTCCTTTGCACAAACGACAGTAGAAACGATACGGCTAAGTGTACCAGTAGACTACAAAACACCAAAAGGACTACTGCACTTTTATGTGGTCCTTCGTTCTGCTAGGATCGCTGGGACGTCGCTCTCCGCACATCCCAACGCATGAGCTTGTGTATACATACCGGAGTACTCCGGTGTGTATAATAGCACATGAGGAACCTCACCTGAATCAAGACCTGCGGGATATCACAAACGGGGTCCGGTATGACAAACTGTGGTGCACCTACTACAAAAAATCTAGTATAAATAACGTACTGTGTTTGTGTCCTACTCGAGTATAACCGGAGGGTAGAAACTTGGCATTCAAGTGTTTGGAAACTACAACTCCCATCGGTAGTCGTAACTATATGACACTGCTATGGCCGTCGCTACTTGTAGTCTGCCTATACATCTTGAATGCCACTTCCGTGCTAACTGTGTGCCAATTGCACGTGTCCACTGTATTTGAAACTACCAACGCCAGCATGCTTTATTAGCTGTGAGTTGTAGTTCCAACATCTTGAATGCCAAGTGAGGGTGGCATTCAAGATGTTTTGGAAACTAACAACTACCCGCATGCTTTATTTAGCTGGGAGTTTGTAGTTCCCAACATCTTTAATGCCACCCTCACACCTGAATACACTTGTATATCTTGGCTACTGGGATAAATGAATCCTCACCTGATACACATGGTATAGCCGGTATGAACTGGAACTCCTGTAACCCATGTATCCACTGGTATAATTTGGGATCTACTGAATACATGTAACGAACAGGAACTAACATGATGGACACTGGGTATACGGATGTGACAAGGATTCTACCTGATACACTGGTATATCGGTATGAAAGGACCTACCTGTATACACTGGTATCGGTATGAAAGGAACTACCTGTATACACTGGTATAATCGGTATGACAGGAACTACCTGAATACACTGGTATATCGTTATGAAAGGAACTCCTGAATACACTCTTATCGGTATGACAGGAACATACCTGCAATACACTGGTATATCGGTATGGACATAACTACCTGATACAGTGGTATACTAGGGTATGACAGGCACCATCGCGTTAATTGAGCTAGGATGTGGGAGTCTGGAACTGACAATCATCGGTATCGTATAGGACACACCCGCGACGCTTGAATACAGGCGGTAGATTGGACAAGTTCCAATACATACATCTTGTAAAGCTGACAAACTACCTGATACACTGGTCATTCTAACCTACCAGTAATACCTGGTACGGGGGCCTCCTGATATGATACCCAGGATGAATACTGTCGATCTGCGCCACCTGGCTATGTCTCCAACTAGGTTAGGTCTCGGTATGGTCTCGGGACAGGACACTACCCGTAACACTGGTATATCGGTTGCAAAAACTAAACATGTGTACAGGTGATCTCTCCTGACTCCCACTGGATACGGACAGCGGACTTCGGTATAAGGAACTTCCTGATCTAGTCACTGGTACGGCTACGGCAGCCTGGTCGGATGACCGGACTACCTGAATACACTGGAATCGTATGACAGGACTACCTGAATACACTGGTAATCGGTATGACAGGAACTACCTGAATACACTGGTTCGGTATGACAGGAACTACCTGAATACACTGGTATATCGGTATGACAGAACTACCTGAATACACTGGTAAGTCGGTTATGACAGGACTACCTGTATACACTGGTATATCGGTATGCAGGAACTACCTGAATACACTGGTATATCGGTTGACAGGAACTACCGAATACACTGGTATATCGGTATGACAGAAACTACCTGAATACTGGTATCGGTATGACAGGAACTACCTGAATACACTGGTATATCGGTATGACAGGAACTACCTGAATACACTGGTATATCGGTATGAAAGGAACTACCTGAATACACTGGTAATCGGTAAAGAAAGAACTACCTGTATTACATTGGTATATCGGTATGACAGGAACTCCTGAATACACTGGTATATCGGTATGACAGGAACTACCTGAATACACTGGTATATCGGTATGAAGGAACTACCTGAATACACTGGTATATCGGTATGACAGGAACTACCTGAATACACTGGTATATCGGTATGACAGGAACTACCTGAATACACTGGTATATCGGTATGACAGGAACTACCTGAATACATGGTATATCGGTATGACAGAACTACCTGAATACACTGGTATATCGGTATAACAGGGACTACCTGAATACACTGGTATATCGGTATGAAAGGAACTACCTGAATACACTGGTATATCGGTATGACAGGAACTACCTGAATACACTGGTATAACGGTATGACAGGAACTACCTGAATACACTGGTATATCGGTATGACAGGAACTACCTGAATACACTGGTATATCTGGTATACAGGAACTACTACTGATACACTGGTATATCGGTATGACAGGAACTACCTGAATACACTGGTATATCTGTATGACAGAACACCTGAATACACTGGTATATCGTATGACAGGAACTACCTGAATACAACTGGTATATCGGTATGAAAGGAACTACCTGAATACACTGGTATATCGGTATGACAGGAACTACCTGAATACACTGGTATTCGGTTATGACAGGATCACCTGAATACACTGGTATATCGGTATGACAGGAACTACCTGAATACACTGGTATATCGGTATGAAAGGAACTACCTGAATACACTGGTATATCGGTATGACAGGAACTACCTGAATACACTGGTATATCGGTATGACAGGAACTACCTGAATCACTGGTATATCGGTATCAGGAACTACCTGAATACACTGGTATATCGGTATGACAGGAACTACTGTTAACACTGGTATATCTGTATGACAGGACTACCTGATACACTGGTATATCGGTATGAAAGGAACTACCTGAATACACTGGTATATCGGTATGAAAGGAACTACCTGAATACACTGGTAATATTCGGTATTACAGAACTACCTGATACACTGTATATCGGTATGAAAGGAACTACCTGAATACACTGGTATATATCGGTATGAAGGAACTACCTGAATACACTGGTTATTCGGTATGACAGGAACTACTGAATACACTGGTATATCGGTAGGGAGACTAACTACTGAATACACTGGTATATATCGGTATGACAGGATAACCTGAATACACTGGTATTCGGTATGACAGGAACTACCTGAATACACTGGTATATCGGTATGGACAAGGAACTACCTGAATACACTGGTATATCGGTATGACAGGAACTACCTGAATACACTGGTATATCGGTTACGCAGGAACTACCTGAATACACTGGTATATCGGTATGACAGGAACTACCTGAATACCCTGGTATATCGGTATGACAGGACTACCTGAATACCTGGTATAATCGGTATGAAGGAACTACCTGATACACTGGTATTCGGATATGACAGGAACTACCTGAATACACTGGTATATCGGTATGACAGGATCTACCTAATCACTGGTATATCGGTATGACAGGAACTACCTGATTACACTGGTAATCGGTATGACAGGAACTACCTGTATACACTGGTATATCGGTATGACAGGAACTACCTGAATACACTGGTATAGCAGTACATTAAGAACAGCCTTTTCTGGGTGAAATTACCCTTTAAATATCACCAGGAATGTCTTCACTGAATATTTCTAACCGCTCACACTATTTAATAATCTCCTGTAAATGATTGTGTTTGGATCAAATCATTTCCAAGTTATAAGGCTTTTGTATTTTTTTTTTCTCCCCAGGTTTAAATCCTACAAGGTGAATGGCGCCATTGATTATTAAAGCCGTGTCCATTTAGTAACCAATCAGATGGCTGAATGGAATATATTTATATATATGACAAGGTAAGTTAAAGTTAAATATGCGGATAAGCATCTAGAAATGCTCAATGGGAAAAAAATAATGAAAATATATATGAATGACGTGATACTGTGTAATGATAGGATGATGTCATTTCCTGTCGACAAGTATTTAGTTAGGTGGGAGTGCCTTCCCACTATAATGTGTTTATATGTTAGCTTGAAAAACATCGCTATTAATTGTCCCGGGGGCATGTTGAAATAATAAAGAGGTTTAGTTTGCATTGAAGACCTGTGTGCTGTATATTCAACGGATTGTATTTGGTGGGAGAAATACCGTGGGTCTCTCTTTATACTCAATTGTTTATATAAATGACGGTAGCACAAGGGAAGTTAAAGCTAAAAATGTAAAATATCCATTAGATCTTGTGATACCCTATGAGCCAATTACAATGTTTTACTTCTGTTTGCTGGACATACATAAATCTTCTCCCTTCCATCTGTAAGTAGGTTCAGCATTACTAACATACGGTACCACATTGGAGGTTCTCAATGCAGTATGGAGCCAAATTGTCACAGCAAGACACTAGCAAATAGATTCAATATGGCCAAAATATGTGTAAAACCCACATTAAACCGTAGTAATATTAGGTTAGCGTGTGTTTCACATGGATTTTAGGTCCATTTCCAAATGGTTTTCCATTTCCAATGTGCTACCGATACTAAACTTCTTTCGTTACATTTAGCAAAACTTAACATTAATCTCCTTTACGTCTCGTATTGCGGACCGTAACATACTGAATCTCCCCAATAATTATTTTTTAGATACAATAGAGGGATTGCGGGAGGAATCCTCCGTCATAATTACAGTTAAATGCTATAGAAGAGTCATATTATATTGTACAATCTGTGCAGTCACATGTTTATGGTCACCTGAAAGGGAACTGCGTTCACCATACACATGGCCTTTATTAACAAGAGCACACTTCTACCTTTAAAATGACTCCAGGATCATGCTTCTAGCTTCAGTATGTCCAAAGTTCCAGCAGTATGAAGGGTGCTTATCCCATCTAGCACTGTGACATCACCAGCACATTACCCTGCCCCTAAGTTTCAGATTTGAGAATGCCACTTGTATCCTATTGCCAGGACAGCATCATCAGCTGCATCATCATAAACCCCACCCCTGAACGTCTTAAAGGAACTGTAAACTTAAAAAAATAATGTTTGCCAATTGTTTCTATTATTCACAGGGAGGTGAGAACGCTTATTCCCACCTCCCTGTGAATAATAGTTTGCTCAGGGGACACAGCCGAACTTACCTTACATGGTGCTCCACTCGCAGGTCCTTCTGAACTGACAGCCACGCTGTCCTGCTCTACCGATCGCATGCCTATCTTTTGTATTGGCGCGCGTGCGCCCAAAGATAGACGCGTGGTCGGGAGACAGGGGCAACACGGCTGTCAGATCAGAAGGAGCGAGTGGAGCGCCATGTAAGGTAAGTTCGGCTGTGTCCCCTGAGCAAACTATTATTCACAGGGAGGTGAGAATAAGCGTTCTCACCTCCCTGTGAATAATAGAAACGATTGTCAAACATTATTTTTTTTGTCCCGACAAATGTCCATCGGTCACGGCAAATTCATCCGCGGACGAAAATGCGATCGATCGTGCGGTCCCATAGGAATTTACTGACACGTCCGATTGTCTGGTCCGGACGATAAAGGCCCAAACCAGGAGATAATTTTGCCCGACGACCGAAAGTGCCATGAATCGGTTGGTCAGCCAAAAATATCTGCTGGTGTGTACCCAGCCTAAGTGTAACTTTACAAGCTAGAGACATTATCCTAGACTTGTTTGAAAGGTATTAGAGATCTCTTTTCAATATGGAATAGCAGCACCGGATGCCTACCGGACAATTTTTGTGCAGAATGGCCATTCGCCGCTGGTTGCATGCAAAATCGAATGTCCATACTTAGCTTAACCTTTGCATTGGCTTAGTGTTTCACTTCTCCCCGTTCCCCTCTTACATGTGTAGGGTAACTAAACACTTAAAAATCATTTATCTGAGCTAATTTTTCTGCTTAATAGAGAGCAGATCCACTGTTTTCAACTGTGTTTTGTGATATCATCATAGTTTGTGATAGATTCCTCCTCCCCCTACCCATAATACTTTGCCTTCTACCCAAAATGCTCTGAAACTCAGCATAGTTAAGTTGTAAATATGGTAATTCAGGTTATTAGTTCATGATACTATAAAGTAATAATAAGTCGGTACAGATTTACAGATTGTATAAGCTCTTCGGGGCAGGGATGTCATTCCTAATGTGTCAAGGCATACTGCACTTATATCAATTTATCCATCCCTTATCCCTTATATTATATAAATATATTTATATCTCCATAGGAGATTGCATTGAGTTTTTAGGAGATACCAATTAGGTGGGGGTATAGGATATTACATATAGGAAAGGTGTATTTGTATGGGTGGCATTTATCACTGTTACCATTTAAATGACCATCAGTAAATGTATATAAAATGTAGCACTGAATTATTTTAGGCACAAGACAAAATATACAAAATACATAAACTTACTTACAGAGCTGAGATCCCTATTTCAACATGGAATGGTCCAATGGCAGCTTAAACCACACCCATGTGTCTGCTCCATGTGAAAGGAAGTGTAATCCAAAAAAAGTTTGTCTGCTACACAGGATGAGATGTGTATTGTAATGGGCATATACACCAAGGCTCCTTATATACCACCTCCAGCCTGCAGGTAGTGTCAGTGAGTAATAAAATACAAGACATCCCTGCTCTCTATGGCTAGAAGGACAGAAAGTGAAAGTGGATAGAAGTGTGTGGTGTGATCCCTTGCACAGTGTGATGAATGCAACACACAACCCTGTGTGTAAGATCCTGTGTATAAGATCCTGTTACCACCTGTTGGGAGGACAGATTATTGGACAGGCAAGTTACCTTATTGGATTCAAACTCTGAGGCAACAGATAAGTGTACACCAACTTACAAGGACACACAATATACAGCCCTGGTCAATAGACATAGACAAGGACAGCCCTGATTACTGCACATGTTATGTGGGGAACCTATTTATGTTTTATTAAATCATTGCAATGCTTACTGTTAAATGTAATTAAAACTGGTTTATCTTGTTTAAAGAAAATAAGTGCACTGTCTACTTTGTGCCAGACCACCAGAGTAACCCACTGTGTGCCATGCTACCCATAATCCTTCCATAAAATGGTGATCTTGTACAAATTGGTGGCAGCGGTGCTGGTTATACCATTTATTCTCCCTGTTTTCTCTGTATATTTGTTTTCTGTATTAAAGGGCATCTCCACCCTCAATATTAATTTTTGATATATTGCAGGGCCTCCCCTTCCAACCCCAGATGTGTTAGATGTGTAAAAATAGAGTCCAAACTCTACTTACAGCCCCTCCCTCCAACATCGTTCTGATCCGGCTCCCTGCTTGCCAGAAGTACAAGCAGGGGGCCAGACTGGGAGCCATGGGTGTGATTCGCTGAGAGGCAGACAATTACAGCCGTGGCTGCCAGCAATAGAGAACGCAGATCTGTAAGTACAGTATGGATTCTATTTTTACACTTCCTATAAAGCAGTTGGGGATGGGAGGGGATGCCCTGCAATATATATATATATATAAATATATATTAAAAAATTACGCTATATGAAGGGCAGCCAAGGAAGGATAAGGAGGGAGGGCTCCCCTACGCAAGTCACTGTCTTCTCAGGGGGCAAGGAGGAGGCAGAAACCTTTTGGACAGGAAGACAGCTACTACTCCTCAGTTTCCTGGACTTTGGACAAGCAGTATCCTGTGCTCCAAAGTTGTAACATAAGCATCTATAAATGTGGCACTTGCCGTGGTGAATACTAATAAGTATGAACATCAGGTATCCCACCCCTCCTGGGAGTTGTGGGAGACTCACCCGCGAGACCACCCCAAACTCCCGTGACCCGAACCTACCAGATAGTCCGCCTCTGGAACACCTCCTTTTTTCTGGCCACACCTCTTATGTGACATAAATTACATCACACAGGCCAGTCATGCCCCTAGCCACACCTCTAATGTGACGTAATTTACGTCACATAGTGCATTCCTCCCTTAACTCCGCCACCACCCACCCCTTTGGTGACGCCCCCTTCTCCCCACCCTGCGCGAAAGCCAGATTCATCAGGGCAGGATGTCTGGAACATAGCATGTTTCGTTTGAACCACATAGTGTGGCAGGATTTCCTGGATCTATTCTACAGACCTACAGGATTATCCTATTTGGTTCCCCTGGATGCTGGTGACTGAGTAATAGCAAAACATACACACACACATAATTTCCACTGTGCACCCACGGGCACACTTTTGCTAGTAATATAAATTGTATTTAATTTTTATTTACTGTGTAAACCAAGGTTTTCAGGCTTTACAAAAAGCCTGAAAATCTTACCTCGGTTTATAACGGAGTCCAGCCCTTCTCCTACGTTTTCCGGCAGGTTCTTGCTCGAGTGAGCGGCCCCCGGAGAAAACAACAAAACAGAGGAGTCCCCAATGCTTCCAAATAAGAGTAAAACCTCCTTTATTTGTGTATATAACAAACTAGCCAAAAAGGTTGTCAGTTATATGCACAAATAAAGGAGGATTTACCCCTATTTCCAAACATCTGCAGTGGCCAATACTTGCAAACTACAATTCCCAGGAACTACAGCATGAATTGGGGGTTGCTGTGTGGGATTTAAAGGGCAACTAACCCAAAACTACAGAATAAGGAGGATGGTATCTATTAATAATACTGCCTTCTGATTCTGTATTGTTTTGAAGCTTTAGTTGCCCTTTAAATGGACAGCAGAATTCCCATACAGTAGTCCCATACAGTAATAGCCAAATCCAGTATGTCTATTACTGTATGGGAATTCTGCTGTCCATTTGAAGGGCAACTAAAGCCTCAAAACAATACAGAGTCAGAAGGCAGTAGTGGTCATAATTTCTACCCTCGGTTTATACTCGAGCCAATAACGTTTACTTCTTTTTCCAGGTAAAAATAGGTACCTCTGTTTATACTATGGATGGTTTATACTCGAGTATATATGGTATCTATATAATTGCTTTCACATGTTTTCAATACATGTATTTAATAATGTACAGAGCTGCGTACCAAAGTGGCGCTTTATAGATAATATTATACATACATACAATGGACTGATAAAGATGTGTCCTGACTTTCTATGATATTGCTGAGCGAAAGTCCTGTGTACACATATCCTCTAGGTAAATATATTTAAATCCCATTGGGTAACTTAACATCTTTATTTCCCCACCCCCCTTATGGACCCTAACCATAGTTCCTGGGCCTGTATCATCTAGATCAGGTGTGCCCAAAGCAGGATTATCCACAAGGCAACCCTAGGCACCGGGGAAATTTCTAGGAAACTTCTAGGGGCCCAGCTTTAGAAGCAGCAACAAAATTAGTCTATACAATATATGTAGCAAAATGGGGCTTCTAAATGATGGCACTACCTTGGGCCCCATATTATCTTAATCCATCCAAACTGCCTCAGACTGGGGGCAGAACTAGCACTAAATGGGACACTCGCCAAGCCCTGCCCCGAACCAACCAGACACCGTGCTTAGGCCCCAACCACTCACAGTGGGGTCTTGCTGGCTGCAGTTTTTGGTGAAATGGCTACAGGTTGGATATCACTGAATAAAAGCCCCATCCATTTTCATGAATGCACTGTATATGATATAGATCCCCTTTAACAAACTTAGAGAACTAAAAAATTGTTCTTTGCTACTGGCCACAGTGTCCCGACCTCTCAATGTTCTCTCTCCTAATTTACATTATTCTGTCCCGAGGTCCACCCCTGATCTATGGGGTTTAATCACATGCTAGGGGCCCTGGATTGTGTTACTATTATGTAATGTATTAACTGTTACCTAGATTGCAAGTAATACAATGTCAATGTTTTATTTGGGTAACTGACTTTTATTTCCTTATGCTTTGTTTTCAGAGCCCCAACATAGGCACATGTGCAGAATAGATCTTCCTGGACCAATCAGATTCTCCCACGGCAGAAGGAAATTGACTAGAATGGATGGTTTGGGAATTGTATCAGTTTACAATGGAAATAACTGCCCTGGGAGACGTTCCTATCATCCTGCACTTGTAGTTTTCATGGAATTCAACCTCTCCAACCTTTCTCAGTAGGTTTAGCTTCAGATGTGAGATTTCTTATGGGGGAGATAGCAGGAAGGGGAGCTGTAATGGCAGTGATAGCTGGAGGGGGGACAGTAAGGGGGATGATAGCTGGAAGGGGAACTTTAAGTTGGGTGATAGCTGGTGGGGGAGCTGTAATGGCAGTGATAGCTGGGGGGGAAAGCTGGTGGGGGAGCTAAAGAACAGTGACATAATGTCTAATAAATAACCTAAAATGAAAAAAATATTTTTAGATTTATTTTTCGGACCCATTGATTACCCAAGTAGTAGTAAGAATTCTTAAGTGGAAAATCCATCAATAAAAATGCTGATTTAAAATATTATCTGTTTTGTTATCTATTCCTATGCTTGTGCAGGAACAGTTCAAGCTAAAACATCTTTTTCCTGACCACGTATTTTCATCATATCTGCTTCTCTGTATCATTATACAAACATCCCAATATTATATTTAGTTTACAAATTAAATTCCTACTATACTATTACTTTACTATTAGTGTACTATTACTTTTACTATTTGTACTATTGCTTTTACTATTAGTGTACTATTACTTTTACTATTTGTACTATTGCTTTTACTATTAGTGTACTATTACTTTTACTATTTGTACTATTGCTTTTACTATTAGTGTACTATTAGTGTACTATTACTTTTACTATTAGTGTAGTTTTGTACTGGTAGTTACCACACGAGTATAGTGTCCCTAGATGACTATCTGTAATGACCAAGGGCAATCGTTTATCAGAATCGGTCCATTGAGTTGATGAATACCACTACTAGCAGTGATATAGATTCACTATCTGTCATTACTGAATAGTACAGTAATAAACACCATCCTGTATGTGATCTGTATGTATTCAATACCACTGAACACACATTAATGTTACACTTGAGAACTAGGAATTCTACATCAATGTAAGGTTTGCAGATGTGAACACTGACCAGATGGTTTTATATCCACCCCATGTAAAAACCTTGCTAACACAGTGCTATTGGCCATAACTATAACCTACCAATACCATGGGATTATTAGGACTGCTAACGCTGGGGCCATTATGTAACGCTAGTTAGTGGTACTTTGCGACCACATAGTTAATTTAGAACGATGCCTGTAAAATAACACTGGGATCCTATGGCCGATGGCTCACACTGGGGCTTATTCAATGTGAGGTGCAGAAACCAATCAGATGGTATGTTTTTCTAACTGTGGTAGGCCAGTACCACATAGTTTTTGCTATACTGTGGCTTTTAAATATGCCCCATAGGGTCATATTTATATGGTTCATTATGGGTAATATCCGCTAACGAACCTTTATTGGTTGTTTTTCTGAAGGTGATGTCAAACCAACATTGCCATAGTTTTTCCATTCGCTATTAAAGTGTCAGACCTTTATAAATACAACATTAACCCCAGATATAAATATACTGAGTTTACCACTTTACATGATCGTTATTTTATGGGGCGATCATTTATGTTACGTGGTGACTTACTTTGTAACTTATTATTTAACATATGGGGCCCTATTTGCAAACGGGGTTAAATCAGTTGTTTAAGGCACAGTATCGCCAACCTTACAAATAGGGCTCGTGTACTGCTGGTTACTTTTAGATAAAAATACCAGAAAACATCAGTACATATGGATAATAAAGTTATTATTATATTAATATATATTATATTATATATTATATTATAAATTTTTATAAATACTGTACAAAATGTCATTTACATCCATGTTATTTAATTGCCAGTATTGCAATTTAATGATACAGCCTTTACTGCGATTCGAAAATACCACACAGTAACAGTATGTTAGACTGCATTGAAATACAGTGGTTTGCAAATGTATTCGCCCCCCTTGAAGTTTTCCACATTTTGTCACATTACTGCCACAAACATGAATCAATTTTATTGGAATTCCACGTGAAAGACCAATACAAAGTGGTGTACACGTGAGAAGTGGAATGAAAATCATACATGATTCCAAACATTTTTAACAAATCAATAACTGCAAAGTGGGGGGTGCGTAATTATTCAGCCCCCTTTGGTCTCAGTGCAGTCAGTTGCCCATAGACATTGCCTGATGAGTGCTAATGACTAAATAGAGTGCACATGACTAAATAGAGTGCACCTGTGTGTAATCTAATGTCGGTACAATGTGACGGCCTCAGAGGTTGTCTACGTGAATCTTGGGAGAAACAACACCATGAAGTCCAAAGAACACACCAGACCGGTCAGGGATAAAGTTCTTGAGAAATTTAAAGCAGGCTTTGGCTACAAAAAGATTTCCAAGGCCTTGAACATCCCACAGAGCACTGTTCAATCGATCATTCAGAAATGGAAGGAGTATGGCACAACTATAAACCTACCAAGACAAGGCCGTCCACCTAAACTCAGGCCAAACAAGGAGAGAGCTGATCAGAAATGCAGTCAAGAGGCCCATGGTTACTCTGGACGAGCTGCAGAGATCTACAGCTCAGGTGGGGGAATCTGTCCATAGGACAACTATTAGTCGTGCACTGCACAAAGTGGCCCTTTATGGAAGGAAAAAAAATGCAAGAAAAAAGCCACTGTTAACAGAAAAGCGTAAGAAATCCCATTTGCAGTTTGCCACAAGCCATGTGGGGGACAGCCAACATGTGGAAGAAGGTGCTCTGGTCAGATGAGACCAAAGTGAACTTTTTGGCCAAAGTGCAAAACGCTATGGGCCCTATTTATAAAAGATCGTTATCGTAAAATACCGATCGTTATCGTAAAATAACGACCGGGTTTTACCGATAACGACCGTATTTAACGGTACGGTAAATACCGGTCGTTATCGGTATAATGTTATCGGTAAAAACCGGGCGTTATTTACGATAATGATCGGTTATTTTACGATAACGATACCGATCTTTTATAATAGGGCCCCCCCTTTTTTAATTTTTGGGAGGGCCCCACCCCCCCCCCCCCCCCCCGGGGGGGCCCCTATGTGTGGTGAAAAACTAACACTGCACATCACTCAGAACACACCATCCCCACTGTCAAATATGGTGGTGGCAGCATCATGCTCTGGGGGTGCTTCTCTTCAGCAGGGACAGGAAAGCTGGTCAGAGTTGATGGGAAGATGGATGGAAGAAAACCTCTTGGAGTCAGCAAAAGATTTGAGACTAGGATGGAGGTTCACCTTTCAGCAGGACAAGGACCCTAAACATAAAGCCAGGGCAACAATGGAATGGTTTAAAACCAAACATATCCATGTGTTAGAATGGCCCAGTCAAAGTCCAGATCTAAATCCAATCGAGAATCTGTGGCAAGATCTGAAAACTGCGGTTTACAAACGCTGTCCATCTAATCTGACTGAGCTGGAGCTGTTTTGCAAAGAAGAATGGGCAAGGATTTCCAGGGGCACTTCTAGGGTTTTTGCTGCCTAAACCAAACTTTTGAATTCCGCCTTTGATCATTTATGGGTGACATATTTTCTATCCATCTACAGTATCTCTGTATCCCTCTATCTGTATCTGTCCATCTATAGCTATCCATTCATACCTCTCTGTATTTATTTATCCATCTATCTCTGTATCAGTCTCTCTCTATCTATCTATCTATCCAATCTCTGTCTGCATCAATCTTTTTATCTATCGTTCGTTCTGTCCATCTATATGTCTATCTATCCTTTCTATCTATCTGCATCAATCTTTGTCTGTCAATCTATCTATGCAATCTATCTCTATCCATTAATCTATCTTTCTTTCATCTATCTATCTAATCTGTCTGTATTAATCTTTCTGTCTATCTATCTATCCAATCCGTCTGTATCTCGCTATCTATGTATCTATCAATCTCTCTATTTATCTAATCTCTGTCTGTATCTTGCTATCTATGTATTTATCAATCTAATCTCTATGTATCTATCAATCTAATCTCTATCTCGCTATCTATCAATCTATCTAATCTCTGTCTGTATCTCGCTATCTATGTATCTATCAATTTCTCTATTAATCTAATCTCTGTCTGTATCTTTACCTCGATCTATTTATCTAATCTGTCTATCTCTATATCTATTTATCTAATCTGTCTGTATATCTGTATCTATCTATCTCTGCATCTATCTGTCTATTATCTATCATCTATATATCTATCTCTATATCTGTTATCTATCTATCGGTCTATCATCTATCTCTATCTATCTGCTGCCTGTCAGAAAAGATAAAAAGTCCAGAGTTTCGGGAGTGGAGTGTTTTGCTGTTACTGTTATACCTTCTGCACATCAATCAAGGTCTGTATCACAGACCTCTACCATGTCCCTTCCTCCGGTTAGCAGCAGGGAAAACAAGAAACTCTGCACGGGAAGGCAGCCTACAGTAATTGAGAGGAGTCCACTTTATGCAGCTACTTTCATCAAATCACCAAATAGGACCTGCATTGAAGGGCAGCACTACCAACCAATCAGATTCTCCAACACCCTCAGCCTACCTGGAGGCATTCAGTATGGCCCTGGTGCTGCCCCTTACCACTTTTAATCAAGCCAGCCTTTGTCTCCTCCTTTCATCTGCTAGTTAAAAAAAACAAAAAACTTTGCCCAGACCTCCAGATTTCTGTGCGTACATTCTTATCCTTTGTGTGCTAGTTTGAATGTAGTGTTCGCACGAGCTAAGCCTTTTCTTAGACTGCAGCTCTGCTCCTCAGAGTCGGATGGGTGTGTGTCTTGTGCAGCATCTCTCTGATTGGCCAGAATCAAGGAAGGTTGCCAAAGACGGAAGGGAGCAGAAATCAGCACAGCAGCATTTCTTGTGACAGTGCAATATCACGGCCACGGCGGCTGCCAGTGAAGGGTAGATTTTTTTTTTTTTTTTAAACCTACCAAAGGTGAATGGCGCCATTGATTATTAAAGCCGTGTCCATTAGTAACCAATCAGATGGCGAATGGAATATATTTATATATATGACAAGGTAAGGTTAAGTTAAATATGCGGATAACCATCTAGAAATGCTCAATGGGAAAAAAATAATGAAAAAATAAATGAATGACGTGTACTGTGTAATGATAGGATGATTGTCATTTTCCTGTCGACAAGTATTTAGTTAGGTGGGAGTGCCTTCCACTATAATGTGTTATATGTTAGTTGAAAAAATCGCTATTAATTGTCCCAGGGGGATGTTGAAATAATAAAGAGGTAGTTTGCATTGAAAAAGACTGTGTGCTGTATATTAACGGATTGTATTTGGTGGGAGAAAAAACGTTGGGGTCTCTCTTATATCAATGTTTATAAAATACGGGTAGCCCACAAGGGAAGTTAAAGCTAAAAATGTAAATATCCATTAGATCTGTATACCCTATGAGCCAATTACAATGTTTTACTTCTGTTGCTGGACATACATAAATCTTCTCTTCCATCTGTAAGTAGGTTTCAGCATTATAACATACGGTACCACATTGGAGGTTCTCAATGCAGTATGGAGCCAAATTGTCACAGCAAGACACTAGCAAATAGATTCAATATGGCCAAAATATGTGTAAAACCCCATTAAACCGTAGTAATATTAGGTTAGCGTGTGTTTACATGGATTTTAGGTCCATTTCCAAAGGGTTTTCCATTTCCAATGTGCTACCGATACTAAACTTCTTTCGTTACATTTTTGCAAACTTAACATTAATCTCCTTTAGTCTCGTATTGCGGACCGTAACATACGAATCTCCCCAATAATTATTTTTAGATACAATAGAGGGATTGCGGGAGGAATCCTCGTCATAATTACAGTTAAATGCTATAGAAGAGTCATATTATATTGTACAATCTGTGCAGTCACAATGTTTATGGTCACCTGAAAGGGAACTGCGTTCACCATACACATGGCCTTTATTAACAAGAGCACACTTCTACCTTTAAAATGACTCCAGGATCATGCTTCTAGCTCAGTATGTCCAAAGTTCCAGCAGTATGAAGGGTGCTTATCACCATCTAGCACTGTGACATCACCAGCACATTACCCTGCCCCAGTTTCAGATTTGAGAATGCCCACTTGTATCCTATTGCCAGGGACAGCATCATCAGCTGCATCATCATAAAACCCCACCCCTGAACGTTCTTAAAGGAACTGTAACTTAAAAAAATAATGTTTGCCAATTGTTTCTATTATTCACAGGGAGGTGAGAACGCTTATTCCACCTCCCTGTGAATAATAGTTTGTCAGGGGACACAGCCGAACTTACCTTACATGGTGCTCCACCGCAGGTCCTTCGAACTGGACAGCCACGCTGTCCTGCTCTACCGATCGCATGCCTATCTTTTGTATTGGAGCGCGTGCGCCCAAAGATAGACGCCGTGGTCGGGAGACAGGGGCAACACGGCTGTCAGATCAGAAGGACGCGAGTGGAGCGCATGTAAGGTAAGTTCGGCTGTGTCCCCTGAGCAAAACTATTATTCACAGGGAGGTGAGAATAAGCGTTCTCACCTCCTGTGAATAATAGAAACGATTGTCAAACATTATTTTTTTGTCCCGACAAATGTCCATCGGTCACGGCAAATTCATCGCGGACGAAAATGCGACGATCGTGCGGTCCATAGGAATTTATGACACGTCCGATTGTCTTCTGGATCGGACGATAAAGGCCCACAACAGGAGATAATTTGCCCGACGACCGGAAAGTGCCATGAATCGGTTGGTCAGCCAAAAATATCTGCTGGTTCCTACAGCCTAAGTGTAACTTACAAGCTAGAGACATTATCTAGACTGTTGAAAGGTATTAGAGATCTCTTTTCAATATGGAATAGCAGCACGGATGCCTACCGGACAATTTTGTGCAGATGGCCATTCGCCGCTGGTTGCATGCAAATCGAAGTCCATACTAGCTACCTTGCATTGGCTGTGTGTTTACTTCTCCCCGTTCCCCTCTTACATGTGTAGGGTAACTAAACACTTAAAAATCATTTATCTGAGCTAATTTTCTGCTAATAGAGAGCAGATCCACTGTTTTCAACTGTGTTTTGTTGATATCATATAGTTTGTGATAGATTCCTCCTCCCCCTACCCATAATACTGTTGCCTTCTACCCAAAATGCTCTGAAACTCAGCATAGTTAAGTTGTAAATATGGTAATTCAGGTTATTAGTTCATGATACTATAAAGTAAAATAAGTCGGTACAGATTTACAGATTGTATAAGCTCTTCGGGGCAGGGATGTCATCCTAATGTGTCAAGGCATACTGCATTATACAAATTATCCATCCCATCCCTTATATTATATAAATATATTTATATCTCCATAGGAGATGCATGAGTTTTTAGGAGATACCAATTAGGTGGGGGTAGAGGATATTACATATAGGAAAGGTGTATTTGTATGGGTGGCATTATCACTGTTACCATTTAAATGACCATCAGTAAATGTATATAAAATGTAGCACTGAATTATTTTAGGCACAAGACAAAATATACAAAATACATAAATACTTACAGAGCTGAGATCCCTATTTCAACATGGAATGGCCAATGGGCGCTTAAACCACACCCATGTGTATGCTCCATGTGAAAGGAAGTGTAATCCAAAAAAAGTTTGTCTGCTACACAGGATGAGATGGTGTATTGTAATGGGCATATACACCAAGGCTCCTTATATACCACCTCCAGCCTGCATGGTAGTGCAGTGAGTAATAAAATACAAGACATCCCTGCTCTCTATGGCTAGAAGGACAGAAAGTGAAAGTGGATAGAAGTGTGTGGTGTGATCCTTGCACAGTTGGATGAATGCAACACACAACCTGTGTGTAAGATCCTGTGTATAAGATCCTGTTACCACCTGTTGGGAGGACAGATTATTGGACAGGCAAGTTACTTATTGGATTCAAACTCTGAGGCAACAGATAAGTGTACACCAACTTACAAGGACACACAATATACAGCCCTGGTCAATAGACATAGACAAGGACAGCCCTGATTACTGCACATGTTATGTGGGGAACCATTTATGTTTTATTAAATCATTGCAATGTTATGTTAAATGTAATTAAAACTGGTTTATCTTGTTTAAAGAAAATAAGTGCACTGTCTACTTTGTGCCAGACCACCAGAGTAAACCCACTGTGTGCCATGCTACCATAATCCTTCCATAAAATGGTGATCTTGTACAAATGGTGCAGCGGTGCTGGTTATACCATTTATTCTCCCTGTTTTCTCTGTATATTTGTTTTCTGGATTAAAGGGCATCTCACCCTCAATATTATTTTTGATATATTGCAGGGGCTCCCCTTCCAACCCCAGATGTGTTAGATGTGTAAAAATAGAGTCCAAACTCTACTTACAGCCCCTCCCTCCAACAATCGTTCTGATCCGGCTTCCCTGCTTGCCAGAAGTACAAGCAGGGGCCAGACTGGGAGCCAAGGGTGTGATTCGCTGAGAGGCAGACAATTACAGCCGTGGCTGCCAGCAATAGAGAACGCAGGATCTGTAGTACGTATGGATTCTATTTTTACATTCCTATAAAGCAGTTGGGGATGGGAGGGAGCCCTGCAATATCATATATATATATATAATATATATTAAAAATGACGCTATATGAAGGGCAGCAAGGAAGGATAGGAGGGGAGGGCTTCCAGCGCAAGTCACTGTCTTCTCAGGGGGCAAGGAGGGGCAGAAACCTTTTGGACAGGAAGACAGCTACTACTCCTCAGTTTCCTGGACTTGGACAAGCAGTATCCTGTGCTCCAAAGTTGTAACAATAAGCATCTATAAATGTGGCACTTGCCGTGGTGAATACTAATAAGTAGAACATCAGGTATCCCACCCTCCTGGAGTTGTGGGAGACCTCACGCGAGACCACCCCAAACTCCCGTGACCCGAACCTACCAGATAGTCCGCCTCTGGAACACCTCCTTTTTCTGGCCACACCTCTTATGTGACATAAATTACATCACACAGGCCAGTCATGCCCTAGCCACACCTCTAATGTGACGTAATTACGTCACATAGTGCATTCCTCCCTTAACTCCGCCACCACCACCCCTTGGTGACGCCCCCTTCTCCCCACCTGCGCGGAAAGCCAGATTCATCAGGGCAGGATGTCTGGAACATAGCATGTTTGTTTGAACCACTAGTGTGGCAGGATTTCCTGGATCTATTCTACAGACCTACAGGATTATCCTATTTGGTTCCCTGGATGCTGGGTGACGGGTAATAGCAAACATACCACACACATAATTTCCACTGTGCACCCACGGGCACACTTTGCTAGTAATATAAATTGTATTTAATTTTTATTTACTTGTGTAAACCAAGGTTTTCAGGCTTTACAAAAAGCCTGAAAATCTTACCTCGGTTTATAACGGAGTCCAGCCCTTCTCTACGTTTTCCGGCAGGTTCTTGCTCGAGTGAGCGGCCCCCGGAGAAAACAACAAAACAGAGGAGTCCCAATGATCCAAATAAGAGTTAAAACCTCCTTTATTTGTGTATATAAACAAAACTAGCCAAAAAGGTTGTCAGTTATATAGCACAAAGAAGAGGATTTACACCCTATTTCCAAACATGCAGTGGCCAATACTTGCAAACTACAATTCCCAGGAACTACAGCAATGAATTGGGGGTGCTGTGTGGGATTTAAAGGGCAACTAACCCAAAACTACAGAATAAGGAGGATGGTATCTATTAATAAATACTGCCTTCTGATCGTATTGTTTTGAAGCTTAGTTGCCCTTTAAATGGACAGCAGAATTCAATACAGTAGTCCCATACAGTAATAGCCAAATCCAGTATGTCTATTACTGTATGGGAATTTGCTGTCCATTTGAAGGGCAACTAAAGCCTCAAAACAATACAGAGTCAGAAGGCAGTAGTGGGTCATAATTTCTACCCTCGGTTTATACTCGAGCCAATAACGGTTACTTCTTTTTCCAGGTAAAAATAGGTACCTCTGTTTAACTATGGATGGTTATACTCGAGTATATATGGTATCTATATAATGCTTTCACATGTTTTCAATACATGTATTAATAATGTACAGAGCTGCGTACCAAAGTGGCGCTTTATAGAAATATTATACATACATACAATGGACTGATAAAGATGTGTCCTGACTTTCTATATTGCTGAGCGAAAGTCCTGTGTACACATATCCTCTAGGTAAATATATTTAAATCCCATGGGTAACTTAACATCTTTATTTCCCACCCCCCTTATGGACCTAACATAGTTCCTGGGCCTGTATCATCTAGATCAGGTGTCCAAAGCAGGATTATCCACAAGGCAACCCTAGGCACCGGGGAGGAAATTTCTAGGAAACTTCTAGGGGCCCAGCTTTAGAAGCAGCAACAAAATTAGTCTATACAATATATGTAGCAAAATGGGGCTTCTAAATGATGGCACTACCTTGGGCCCCATATTATTAATCCATCCAAAACTGCCTCAGACTGGGGGCAGAACTAGCACTAAATGGGACACTCGCCAAGCCCTGCCCCGAACCAACCAGACACCGTGCTTAGGCCCCAACCACTCAACAGTGGGGTCTTGCTGGCTGCAGTTTTTGGTGTGAAATGGCTACAGGTTGGAATCACTGAATAAAAGCCCCATCCATTTTCATGAATGCACTGTATATGATATAGATCCCCTTTAACAAACTTAGAGAACTAAAAAATTGTTCTTTGCTACTGGCCACAGTGGTCCCGACCTCTCAATGTTTCTCTACTATTTACATTATTCGTCCCGAGGTCCACCCCTGATCTATGGGGTTTAATCACATGCTAGGGGCCCTGGATTGTGTTACTATTATGTAATGTATTAACTGTTACCTAGATTGCAAGTAATACAATGTCCATGTTTATTTGGGTAACTGACTTTTATTCTCCTTATGCTTTGTTTTCAGAGCCCAAAATAGGCACATGTGCAGAATAGATTTCCTGGACCAATCAGATTCTCCACGGCAGAAGGAAATTGACTAGAATGGTGGTTTGGGAATTGTATCAGTTTACAATGGAAATAACTGCCCTGGGAGACGTTCCTATCATCCTGCACTTGTAGTTTTCATGGAATTCAACCTCTCCAACCTTTCTCAGTAGGTTTAGCTTCAGATGTGAGATTTCTTATGGGGGAGATAGCAGGAAGGGGAGCTGTAATGGCAGTGATAGCTGGAGGGGGGGACAGTAAGGGGGATGATAGCTGGAAGGGAACTTTAAGTGGGTGATAGGGTGGGGGAGCTGTAATGGCAGTGAATAGTGGGGGGGA
Organism: Hymenochirus boettgeri; assembly: GCA_019447015.1. Lineage (NCBI taxonomy): Eukaryota > Metazoa > Chordata > Amphibia > Anura > Pipidae > Hymenochirus > Hymenochirus boettgeri. The sequence goes on along the minus strand of CM033470.1, from coordinate 308,182,544 downwards.
GCAGGAGAGTAAGGGGGTGATAGCGGGGGGGAGCAGTAAGGGGGTGATAGCTGGGGGGGAGCAGTAAAGGGGGTGATAGCTGGAGGGGGAGCAGTAAGGGGGGGTGATAAGCTGGTGGGGGAGCTGTAATGGCAGTGATAGCTGGGGGGGAGCAGTAGCAGAAGGGGGGTGATAGCTGGTGGGGGAGCTGTAATGGCAGTGATAGCTGGGGGGAGCAGTAAGGGGGTGATAGCTGGGGGGGAGGCAGTAAGTAAAGGGGGGTGATAGCTGGAGGGGGAGCAGTAAGGGGGGTGATAGTGGTGGGGGAGCTGTAATGGCAGTGATAGCTGGGAGGAGCAGTAAGGGGGTGATAGCTGGAGGGGGAGCAGTAAAAGGGGGGTGATAGCTGGAGGGGGAGCTGAAATGGCAGTGATAGCTGGGGGGGAGCAGTAAGGGGTTGATAGTGGAGGGGGAGCAGTAAAGGGGGGTGATAGCTGGAGGGGGAGCAGTAAGGGGGGTGATAGCTGGTGGGGGAGTGTAATGCGTAGCAGTGATAGCTGGGGGGAGCAGTAAGGGGGGTGATAGCTGGTGGGGGAGCTGTAATGGCAGTGATAGCTGGTGGGGGAGCAGTAAGAGGGGAGGTTGCTCATGGGGTAGCTGTAAGGGGGGTGATAGCTGATGGGGGAGTTGTAAGGGGGTGATAGCTAGTGGGGGAGCTGTAAGGGGGTGATAGCTGTGGGGGGAGCAGTAAGGGGTGTGATAGCTCATGGGGTAGCTGTAAGGAGGGTGATAGCTCATGGGGTAGCTGTAAGGGGGTGATAGCTGGTGGGGGAGCAGTAAGGGGGTGATAGCTAGTGGGGGAGCAGTAAGGGGGGTCATAGCTGGGGGGGAGCAGTAAGGGGGTGATAGCTAGTGGGGGAGCAGTAAGGGGGTGATAGCTGGAGGGGGAGAGGTAAGGGGTGATAGAGGGGGGAACTGTAGGGGGGTCATAGTGGTGGGGGAGCAGTAAGGGGGTGATAGCTAGTGGGGGAGCAGTAAGGGGGTGATAGCTAGTGGGGGAGCAGTAAGGGGGTGATTGAGCTGGTGGGGGAGCAGTAAGGGGGGTCATAGCTGGTGGGGGAGCAGTAAGGGGGTGATAGCGGTGGAGGGGGAGCTGTAAGGGGGTGATAGCTGGTGGGGGAGCAGTAAGGGGGTGATAGCTGGTGGGGGAGCAGTAAGGGGTGATAGCTGGTGGGGGAGCTGTAAGGGGGTGATAGCTGGGGGGGGAGACAGTGTAAGGGGGGTGGGGGGTGATAGCTGGTGGGGGAGCAGTAAGGGGGGTGATAGCTGGTGGGGGAGCAGAGTAAGGGGTGAAAGCTGGTGGGGGAGCTAAAGAACAGTGACATAATGTCTAATAAATAACCTAAAATGAAAAAAATATTTTTAGATTTATTTTTCGGACCCATTGATTACCCAAGTAGTAGTAAGAATTCTTAAGTGGAAAATCCATCAATAAAAATGCTGATTTAAAATATATGTTGTTGTTATCTATTCCTATGCTTGTGCAGGAACAGTTCAAGCTAAAACATCTTTTTCCTGACCACGTATTTCATCATATCTGCTCTCGTATCATTATACAAACATCCCAATATTATATTTAGTTTACAAATTAAATTCCTACTATACTATTACTTTACTATTAGTGTACTATTACTTTTACTATTTGTACTATGCTTTTACTATTAGTGTACTATTACTTTTACTATTTGTACTATTGCTTTTACTATTAGTGTACTATTAGTGTACTATTACTTTTACTATTAGTGTAGTTTTGTACTGGTAGTTACCACACGAGTATAGTGTCCCTAGATGACTATCTGTAATGACCAAGGGCAATCGTTTATCAGAATCGGTCCATTGAGTTGATGAATACCACTACTAGCAGTGATATAGATTCACTATCTGTCATTACTGAATAGTACAGTAATAAAACACATCCTGTATGTGATCTGTATGTATTCAATACCACTGAACAACACATTAATGTTACACTTGAGAACTAGGGAATTCTAATCAATGTAAGGTTTGCAGATGTGAACACTGACCAGATGGTTTTATATCCACCCCATGTAAAAACCTTGCTAACACAGTGCTATTGGCCATAACTATAACCTACCAATACCATGGGATTATTAGGACTGCTAACGCTGGGGCCATTATGTAACGCTAGTTAGTGGTATTTGCGACCACATAGTTAATTTAGAACGATGCCTGTAAAATAACACTGGGATCCTATGGCCGATGGCTCACACTGGGGCTTTTCAATGTGAGGTGCAGAGAAACCAATCAGATGGTATGTTTTCTAACTGTGGTAGGCCAGTACCACATAGTTTTTGCTATACTGTGGCTTTTAAATATGCCCCATAGGGTCATATTTATATGGTTCATTATGGGTAATATCCGCTAACGAACCTTTATTGGTTGTTTTCTGAAGGTGATGTCAAACCAAAATTGCCATAGTTTTCATTCGCATTAAAGTGTCAGACCTTATAAATACAACATTAACCCCAGATATAAATATACTGAGTTTACCACTTTACATGATCGTTATTTTATGGGGCGATCATTTATGTTACGTGGTGACTTACTTTGTAACTTATTATTTAACATATGGGGCCCTATTTGCAAACGGGGTTAAATCAGTTGTTTAAGGCAAAGTATCGCCAACCTTACAAATAGGGCTCGTGTACTGCTGGTTACTTTAGATAAAAATACCAGAAAACATCAGTACATATGGATAATAAGTTATTATTTATTAATATATTATATATTATATTATAAATTTTTATAAATACTGTACAAAATGTCATTACATCCATGTTTAATTGCCAGTATTGCAATTTAATGATACAGCCTTTACTGCGATTCGAAAAATACCACACAGTAACAGTATGTTAGACTGCATTGAAATACAGTGGTTTGCAAATGTATTCGCCCCCCTTGAAGTTTTCACATTTTGTCACATTACTGCCACAAACATGAATCAATTTATTGGAATTCCACGTGAAAGACCAATACAAAGTGGTGTACACGTGAGAAGATGAATGAAAATCATACATGATTCCAAACATTTTTAACAAATCAATAACTGCAAAGTGGGGGGTGCGTAATTATTCAGCCCCCTTTGGTCTCAGTGCAGTCAGTTCCCATAGACATTGCCTGATGAGTGCTAATGACTAAAAGAGTGCACATGACTAAATAGAGTGCACCTGTGTGTAATCTAATGTCGGTACAATGTGACGGCCTCAGAGGTTGTCTACGTGAATCTTGGGAGAAACAACACCATGAAGTCCAAAGAACACACCAGACGGTAGGGATAAAGTTCTTGAGAAATTTAAAGCAGGTTGGCTACAAAAAGATTTCCAAGGCCTGAACATCCCACAGAGCACTGTTCAACGATCATTCAGAAATGGAAGGAGTATGGCACAACTATAAACCTACCAAGACAAGGCCGTCCACCTAAACTCAGGCCAAACAAGGAGAGGCTGATCAGAAATGCAGTCAAGAGGCCCATGGTTACTCTGGACGAGCTGCAGAGATCACAGCTCAGGTGGGGGAATCTGTCCATAGGACAACTATTAGTCGTGCACTGCACAAAGTGGCCCTTTATGGAAGAGAAAAAAAATGCAAGAAAAAAGCCACTGTTAACAGAAAAGCGTAAGAAATCCCATTTGCAGTTTGCCACAGCCATGTGGGGGACAGCCAACATGTGGAAGGTGCTCTGGTCAGATGAGACCAAAGTGAATTTTTGGCCAAAGTGCAAAACGCTATGGGCCCTATTTATAAAAGATCGTTATCGTAAAATACCGATCGTTATCGTAAAATAACGACCGGGTTTTACGATAACGACCGTTATTAACGATACCGGGATCGGTAAATACCGGTCGTTATCGGTAAAAACCCGGTCGTATTTTACGATAATGATCGGTATTTACGATAACGATCTTTTAAATAGGGCCCTTGTGTGGTGTGAAAAACTAACACTGCACATCACTCAGAACACACCATCCCCACTGTCAAATATGGTGGTGGCAGCATCATGCTCTGGGGGTGCTTCTCTTCAGCAAGGGACAGGAAAGCTGGTCAGAGTTGATGGGAAGATGGATGGAAGAAAACCTCTTGGAGTCAGCAAAAGATTTGAGACTAGGATGGAGGTTACCTTTCAGCAGGACAAGGACCCTAAACATAAAGCCAGGGAGGACAATGGAATGGTTTAAAACCAAAACATATCCATGTGTTAGAATGGCCCAGTCAAAGTCCAGATCTAAATCCAATCGAGAATCTGTGGCAAGATCTGAAAACTGCGGTTTACAAACGTGTCCATCTAATCTGACTGAGCTGGAGTGTTTTGCAAAGAAGAATGGGCAAGGATTTCCAGGGGACTTCTAGGGTTTTTGCTGCCTAAACCAAACTTTTGAATTCCGCCTTTGATTTATGGGTGACATATTTTCTATCCATCTACAGTATCTCTGTATCCTCTATCTGTATCTGTCCATCTATAGCTATCCATTCATACCTCTCTGTATTTATTTATCCATCTATCTCTGTATCAGTCTCTCTCTATCTATCTATCTATCCAATCTCTGTCTGCATCAATCTTTTATCTATCGTCGTTCTGTCCATCTATATGTCTATCTATCCTTTCTATCTATCTGCATCAATTTGTCTGTCAATCTATCTATGCAACATCTCTATCCATTAATCTATCTTCTTTCATCTATCTATCTAATTGTCTGTATTAATCTTTCTGTCTATCTATCTATCCAATCCGTCTGTATCTCGCCTTGTATCTATCACTCTCTATTTACTAATCTCTGTCTGTATCTTGCTATCTATGTATTTATCAATCTAATCTCTATGTATCTATCAATCTAATCTCATTCGCTATCATCAATCTATCTAATCTCTGTCTGTATCTCGCTATCTATGTCATATACAATTTCTCTATTAATCTAATCTCTGTCTGTATCTTACCTCGATCTATTTATCTAATCTGTCTATCTCTTATCTATTTATCTAATCTGTCTGTATCTCTGCATCTATCTGTCTATTATCTATCATCTATATATCTATCTCTATATCTGTTATCTATCTATCGGTCTATCATCTATCTCTATCTATCTGCTGCCTGTCAGAAAAGATAAAAAGTCCAGAGTTTCGGGAGTGGAGTGTTTTGCTGTTACGGTTAACCTTCTGCACATCAATCAAGGTCTGTATCACAGACCTCTACCATGTCCTTCCTCCGGTTAGCAGCAGGGAAAACAAGAAATCTGCACGGGAAGGCAGCCTACAGTAATTGAGAGGAGTCCACTTTATGCAGCTACTTTCATCAAATCACCAAATAGGACCTGCATTGAAGGGCAGCACTACCAACCAATCAGATTCTCCAACACCCTCCCTACCTGGAGGCATTCAGTACGGCCCTGGTGCTGCCCCTTACCACTTTTAATCAAGCCAGCCTTTGTCTCCTCTTTCATCGCTAGTTAAAAAAAACAAAAAACTTTGCCCAGACCTCCAGATTTTGTGCGTACATCTTATCCTTTGTGTGCTAGTTTGAATGTAGTGTTCGCACGAGCTAAGCCTTTTCTTAGACTGCAGCTCTGCTCCTCAGAGTCGGATGGGTGTGTGTCTTGTGCAGCATCTCTCTGATTGGCCAGAATCAAGGAAGGTTGCCAAAGACGGAAGGGAGCAGAAATCAGCACAGCAGCATCTTGTGACAGTGCAATATCACGGCCACGGCGGCTGCCAGTGAAGGGTAGATTTTTTTTTTTTTTCCCTAGTCACCTGCCTGCCGCTTTTGTTCTTAGGGCCCAGGGATGCCGCCTGAGTCACATGACCCAGTTTGCCTAATGATAGATGCAGCCCTGAGGATTTCAGTCCCTAAAAGACTGGCAGCTGTAATTGCAGCAAAAGGTGGTTCTACAAAGTATTGACTCGGGGGGCTGAATAATTATGGGGTTTTTGTTCCACTTGTCACGTGTACACCACTTTGTATTGGTCTTTCACGTGGAATTCCAATAAAATTGATTCATGTTTGTGGCAGTAATGTGACAAAATGTGGTAAACTTCAAGGGGGTCAAATACTTTTGCAAACCACTGTACATGGATATTGGTATTTTATTGCTGCCAAATGGTGAATAGCGCATAAACTATAAAACATAACAGTTTTATATTTTAATGATATATGGAAACCTACTGACCTCATTATGGATAACAGGACAGACTCCTAGAAGTCTGGTTATATTTAGCCATACACTGTATGTATGTATACAATAGAATCAAAGAAAGTTTTCTACAATTAAAACAAGAATTCACACACAAAGGTAATTAAAAGAATTCCACGGGGGCTATTCCGTAAAGATCCCATTCCCACAGAATGCTGAAATGTCCCCCAATCAAGTATCAATCAATAAGGGATTCTCAAACAGTGGGCCTCCAGGTGTTTGAAAACTACAACTTCCAGCACTCCCTGGCTTACCTATATAGTTGAGGAATGCTGGGAGTTGTAGTTTTCAAACATCTGGAGGCCCACCTTTTGAGAATCCCTGACCTAGATAGTCCAGGGTCCTGGGATGGCTTAGCCACCCACAGATTACTCCATTGTAGATTTACGGGCATGATCGTAAATTTACGATTGCAGCAACGATTGTTAAAGGTGCAGCATCACAAAATACAGCCTTTTTAAATATGGCCCATGCTATATACCAAGTCTGAGTAGCTATGTTACATGCAATATTGTCATATCATGTTGACCAATATCCATCAATAAGTTCTAAGAACCCTTTTAGCAATACCGCACGTTTTTTTTTATCCACTTATACCATATATACTCTAGTAAAAGTCGAGGTTTTCAGGCTTAAACGCCTGAAAATCAAACCTCAGCTTACACTCAAGTCACTCACCTCCGAGGGAAATTCGTCTGACGCTCACTCTGCATCTCCACCTGACCTCACTACTTGGCACCTGTCTCACTTCCCGGCGCCAAGTAGTGACATCAGACATGAGCTGCAGAGTGTGCGGCAGCCTGATTTCCCTCTGAGGTAAGATTTCACAATGATCCGCCCAGGAATCTCAGAACCTGTGCCTGCCTGTGCTCCTTTCACAAGATGCAGCCTCTGTAATTCGAAACAATACATGTGGTGGGCTTGAGAAAGGACGTTGGTCCGAAACAAGTAGCACACGTTTGTTACAATAAAGTCTACTATTTTCACAGCATCCAGTCTGTGCCTTTTATATGCTACACACCATTTTTCGTACACAAAAGACCCACAGTGTGCTGCTTGATTTAAAGACCGGAAGACAGCGTCAGACCCTTCTACATAGGAGATGACTGTATGCAATACCACAGATATACCATGACCTAGATGAATGAGAACCTTTACAAGCACCTGAATGTAAACTATTCACATTTAGGTCCCTTAAGGAAGACGCTATGAAAGGATTTTGTAAACAATAGAGAAACCACAATAAAAAGGTTATAGCTTTAACAGTAATGTTTAATTTACTTGTTAAATGAACGTTAAACTTTTGCATTTTTACAGGTCTTTTAAAGCACTGTACCAAAACAGAAGGGCATCTAGGGAAATCCTGTTATACAAAAATATAAACTATTGCTATTAACATGATGGAGAAACCTGCGCTTACAAACATGAAAAAGGGGGAAATGTTTCAACTGAAGAATTAGTAACGTTAGCATTGTCCCAACTGCATAAGGAAGAACAGGAACAGGCTGTATGTACACTGGGAAATGGACTGGACTCTATGGAACATTGCACATTCCCTTTACAATTAGCTTAAATAGTTGTTCCACTTTTTTGCTAAGTATGAACACAGTTAAGTTATGGTAAAAGATGGTGGCGGGTGCAGATCATTTTGATTGGCTGTAAATGAAAACACACAAACACAATTGCTCATCATTGTCCATCACATTTAGTAAAAACAAATCTGATTAGTCAGATATAACATTAAATATTATTCTATTCAAAACATTAGATACACTGCAAAATATAAACAGTTTTATGCATTATTCCACATTGTGGAAATAATTTAGCCTTTTTACTCCCATTTATGACAATCTACTTAGACTATCGTGTCTCAGGTACAGGGCTAGGATGACAATCCATTTTCTACCTGTTTTCATAGTTCTCATACAACTGTACAATAAAACTAAACACAACGGCACAGGTCTCCAAGTACACCTGCATAGTCTCGCCTTTCCATTGAGCACTGTAACATTTTTACCCCCCAGAACTAACATAGGTCCAAGAATAACTATTGTTTCTAAGCAATGCTATTGGTTGAGCGTAATACCCTGGCAAGCCAATGACAACATACACATTTCTGGACCAGCAGGTGGGATTCCCATTGGAATCCATCTTGAAATACTTGGATCACAAAGGCATAAAACCCAAGGCTCACTCATACATGAAATAGAAGGTCTGATCCAATAAGGGTAAATGTAAGTGGTAAGTTTATGCAATAAATAGTCCTGCAATGTGATGCGATATATATAGACAGATCTTTCTGAAAGAAAAGCAAAGTTCCAGGCTTGATTTACTGTACAGTAATGAAAATAACAACACAGTGACTGTCATTGTAAAAAAAACAACAAAAAAAAACTATTGCTTCTTCACTGTGAGGATACCATCCGCAATATACAGGCACAGGTCACATTGCCAGGTAGGGTGTATATAATGGCTGTGTCGTCTTCACACAAATGGCAATTGTACTCTATATGCACAAATTAGCAGCTTTACCTGTAAGACAAAAAGGCCTTATATCAACAGAGTAACAAGAACATGCCATACATCTAAGGCTGTTGCCACACTACAACACACGTAAAATGCGCAAATGCAATATTGTGCGTTTGCACTATGATTCCGGCAATATTCTGTTATGGGATCTCAGGAGATTCCATCCCCCCCGAAAACGGATTGCAGCGCACAGTGTGGCCTGAAAACTGATGGGGAAAATGAACAGCTCACTAAACCTGCATGTTACCAGTGGGAGAATAAGGAAGTGACTGGGGGGCTTGCTGTATTAAATTAATTTACAGATCTTTGTGTAAGGCGCTAAAAGAACTACCCATGTCACATGGCCTTAAAGCCTAAACTCAACACTGATGAAGGAATCTGCCACCATTTAGAGAACAGGATTAATGTTTTAGGACCCCCTGCCTCCCTTCACCAGGATAGGTATCACATGTAGCCAGAGTCCACAGATATAAATGTGCAAAAGTCTATATTGTGTTGAAGAGAATTCACACCCAATCATTGGATACTACTAGAAAACCCACAATACAACTGGCTATATGAGAATGGTCAATGTTGGGTTAAAATTATTTGTGTGATACTGACCTATTACCATATATACTCGAGTATAAGTCGACTCGAGTATAAGTCGAGGTACCCATTTTTACCTCAAAAATGAGTAAAACCAATTGACTCGAGTATTAGTCGAGGGTCGAGTCTCCCCTCCAGCCCCAGGTCCAGCCCCAGGAATAAAACCTATTTCCCTGCACCCATCTTCTCACCCTGCCACTACACTACACTACTACAGTACACTACACTACTCCCTGCACCCATCTTCTCACCCTGCCACTACACTACCTACACAGTACACTACACACTATCTCCTCTCCCGCACCCATCTTCTCACCCTGCCACTACACTACACTACTACAATACACTACACTACTCCCTGCACCCATCTTCTCACCCTGCCACTACACTACACTACACTACTACAGTAACACTACACTACTCCTGCACCATCTCTCACCCACCTGCCACTACACTACACTACACTACTCCCTGCACCCATCTTCTCACCCGCCACTACACTACCTACACTACTCAGTACACTACACTCACCCCTGCACCCATCTTCTCACCCTGCCACTACACTACACTACACTACTACAGTACACCTACACTACTCCCTGCACCCATCTTCTCACCCCCTGCCACTACACTCACTACTACAATACACTACACTACTCCCTGCACCCATCTTCTTACAGTCCACGATATAAATGTGCAAAATTCTATTGTGTTGAAGAGAATTCACACCCCAATCATTGGATACTACTAGAAAACCCACAATACAACTGGCTATATGAGAATGGTCAATGTTGGGTTAAAATTATTTGTGTGATACTGACCTATTACCGTATATACTCGAGTATAAGTCGACTCGAGTATAAGTCGAGGTACCCATTTTTACCTCAAAAATGAGTAAAACCAATTGACTCGAGTATTAGTCGAGGGTCGAGTCTCCCCTCCAGCCCCAGGTCCAGCCCCAGGAATAAAACCTATTTCCCTGCACCCATCTTCTCACCCTGCCACTACACTACACTACTACAGTACACTACACTACTCCCTGCACCCATCTTCTCACCCTGCCACTACACTACACTACTACAGTACACTACACTACTCCCTGCACCCATCTTCTCACCCTGCCACTACACTAAACTACTACATACACTACACTACTCCCTGCACCCATCTTCTCACCTGCCACTACACTACACTACACTACACTACTCCCTGCACCCATCTTCTCACCCTGCCACACTACACTACACTACTCCCTGCACCCATCTTCTCACCCTGCCACTACACTACAACTACACTACACTACTACTACTATCCTACACTACTCCCTGCACCCATCTTCTCACCCTGCCATACACTACACACACTACACATACTACAGTACACTACCACTACTCCCTGCACCCATCTTCTCACCCTGCCACTACACTACACTACTACAATACACTACACTACTCCTGCACCCATCTTCTCACCCTGCCACTTACACTACACTACACTACTACAGTACACTACACTACTCCCTGCACCCATCTTCTCACCCTGCCACTACACTACACTACACTACTACTCCCTGCACCCATCTTCTCACCCTGCCACTACACATACACTACACTACTACATACCCCTACCCTGCACCCATCTTCTCACCCTGCCACTACACTACACTACCTACACTACACTACACACACTACAACTACACTACACTAACTACTCCCTGCACCCATCTTCTCACCCTGCCACTACACTACACTACTACTAATGCCTTACCTTTGCAGGAGAGTCCGGGCCCCCGACATCTTGATGGAGGAATCCGGCTGCCGCGAGATGGAGGAATCCGGCTGCCGCGCTACTGATGGTCGCATCCACTGACGTCACGACTCGGCGCCGGTCTAATTTCCCGGCGCTGAGTCATGACTCAGTGGATGCGACCATCAGTGGACGCGGGCACCGATTCCTTCACCAGTAAGTGACTGACTCGAGTATAAGTCGAGGTTCAGTTTTCAGGCTGTTTTCACAGCCTGAAAACCTCGACTTATACTCGAGTATATACGGTACTTAAAATATGGAATAGTCTATTACATTATTCTGAATCAAGGGTTATCACTAACCTTTGCAGACGGAACTTCTGATAGTCTGATAAACAATTTGTTAAGGCCAACCACAGGACTGAAGGAATAAATAAAGTGAGCATCCTGAAAGAAAAGACAATTGCAAGCCATCAAACCCTTATCATCACAAGTCTAACACACTACTTAAAAAGGGCAAGTTCACCCCCAAATAGGAAATGAGAAATACGTAAGTCACCCCCTAAACGCCAATATGTAGAAAGCTGACAGATGTAGGACTAACCTGTTATGTAGCAAAATGTCCCCCCCTTACTTCTGCTTTCTCTTTAAGCTCTCCAAGCTTTTTTACAAGCCCACACATGCTCAGAGGAGGCATATCTGTTGTATATCCGACTGGCTTTCTCAATTCCTGGAAAGTCCCAATTAGCATATCACAGCCAGGTGTTAAGGACCTTCTGAATGAAAGGCACCGTCAAAATAACACCATATCCCTGTCTGCTTTAAACCAAACAACACACTGAGGCAGCAATTGGTACATCCAAAAGACCCAATACCAAAACACAAAAAAAGCGACATCATGGGCAGCACGGTGGCTCAGTGGTTAGCACTGATGGAGTTTATATGTTCTCCCTGTGTTTGCGTGAGTTTCCTTCCTGGCACTCCCGTTTCCCCCACAATCATGAAGACATACTGATAGGTTGTATGTGTAAATAAATATGCTTAGCTTGTAAGCTCTTCGGGACAGGGCCTGATGTGAATGTATACATGGAATTGTAAAGCGATGCGGAAGATGTTGGTGCTATATAAATCCACAATAATAATAATAATAATACAGTGGTTTGCAAAAGTATTCGGCCCCCTTGAAGTTTTCCACATTGTCACATTACTCCACAAACATGAATCAATTTTATTAGAATTCCAAAGACCAATACAAAGTGGTGTACACGTGAGAAGTGGAACGAAAATCATACATGATTCCAAACATTTTTAACAAATCAATAACTGCAAAGTGGGGGGTGCGTAATTATTCAGCCGAGTCAATACTTTGTAGAACCACCTTTTGCTGCAATTACAGTTACAGCTGCCAGTCTTTTAGGGTATGTCTCTACCAGCTTTGCACATCTAGAGACTGAAATCCTTGCCCATTCTTCTTTAAAAAACAGCTCCAGCTCAGTCAGATTAGATGGACGTTTGTGAACAGCAGTTTTCAGATCTTGCCACAGATTCTCGATTGGATTTAGATTTGGACTTTGACTGGGCCATTCTAACACATGGATATGTTTTGTTTTACACCATTCCATTGTTGCCCTGGCTTTATGTTTAGGGTCGTTGTCCTGCTGGAAGGTGAACCTCGGCCCCAGTCTCAAGTCTTTTGCTGACTCCAAGAGGTTTTATTCCAAGATTTCCCTGTATTTGGCTCCATCCATCTTCCCATCAACTCTGACCAGCTTCCCTGTCCCTGCTGAAGAGAAGCAGCCCCAGAGCATGATGCTGCCACCACCATATTTGACAGTGGGGATGGTGTGTTCTGAGTGATGTGCAGTGTTAGTTTTTCGCCATACTTTGCGTTTTGCATTTTGCCCAAAAAGTTCCATTTTGGTCTCATCTGACCAGAGCACCTTCTTCCACATGTTTGCTGTGTCCCCCACATGGCTTGTAGAAAACTGCAAACTGGACTTCTTATGCTTTCTGTTAACAATGGCTTTCTTCTTGCCACTCTTCCATAAAGGGCAACTTTGTGCAGTGCACGACTAATAGTTGTCCTATGAACAGATTCCCACACCTGAGCTGTAGATCTCTGCAGCTCGTCCAGAGTCACCATGGGCCTCTTGACTGCATTTCTGATCAGTGCTCTCCTTGTTTGGCCTGTGAGTTTAGGTGGACGGCCTTGTCTTGGTAGGTTTACAGTTGTGCCATACTCCTTCCATTTCTGAATGATCGCTTAAACAGTGCTCCGTGGGATGTTCAAGGCTTTGGAAATCTTTTTGTAGCCTAAGCCTGCTTTAAATTTCTCAATAAATTTATCCCTGACCGGTCTGGTGTGTTCTTTGGACTTCATGGTGTTGTTGCTCCCAAGATTCTCGTAGACAACCTCTGAGACCGTCACAGAGCAGCTGTATTTGTACGGACATTAGATTACACACAGGTGCACTCTATTTAGTCATTAGCACTCATCAGGCAATGTCTATGGGCAACTGACTGCACTCAGACCAAAGGGGGCTGAATAATTACGCACACCCCACTTTGCAGTTATTGATTTTTGTTCCACTTCTCACGTGTACACCACTTTGTATTGGTCTTTCACGTGGAATTCCAATAAAATTGATTCATGTTTGTGGCAGTAATGTGACAAAATGTGGAAAACTTCAAGGGGGGGGGGCGAATACTTTTTCCAACCACTGTATACGCAGTGCAGTGAAGAGTGCTCCGATTTGTATGTGGGGGAGACCAAACAGCAACTGCGTCAACGTATGGCCCAGCACAGAAGAGCCAATTCCTCGGGCCATGTACCTGCATCTTAAGGATAAAGGACACACCTTTGTACAATGCTGTTTTGACACCTTACCCCGGGCAGTCCCTATAACAGCTCTTAGCCACAATGCAATCACAACTTGCATTCAAAAGGTCCCTAACACCTGGCTGTCGTATGCTAATTGGGACTTTCCAAGGTACATAATTGCCAACAAGTTCTTGTACAAGTCATTCTGAATTGAGAGATCCAGTTGGATAACTTGCGAAACGTCTTCAAGAACTAAACTTTATGTCCAGTTGATCTAACTGAATCAAACAGATATACCATGACCTGGATGAATGAGAACCTTCACAAGCATTCAGAGGAGGCAGCTAGGAGGATTGGCTGTGTCATCTGTTACATCTATGACTGACAGCTTTAAACCGGAAGAAGTAGAAGGAAGGATAAAAACATTGGGCAGAATTTCAGAATAGTCTTACATCTCTCAACTTTCTAACTATTGGGTGGGGGGGGGTATGTAAATGTACCAACATAATTTATTTTATTTGACTGGTGGAATGCCCTCCTCCCCCCTCTAACATAAATGTGCTTATAAATAACTTGACCAACCCAAACTTTTTTCTTTCTATGGGAAGCAGTGATCCTATTCCAAAAGGAAAAAGCAGTTTCCTCCATGACAGCCAACGTCAGGCTGCACTGCCCTGAGCAGTGTCTCCCGACAGAAGAACAGAGGCAGTGGTTCCTGTAAAAGCAGGTTTATCTTACTGCTATCAGATGTATAAAAACACCTCAACACTTACCAGAAACACCGGCAGCTGGAATTTATCGTTTAACACTACGGCCTGCACACTGCATGGTCCACAGAGCCGCACCACCACCTCTTTACCAAAGAAATTTGCATGAAACACAAACAAGAGGATTCCTGACCCTAGTAAAGGGAGAAATAAGGACATTATATTACATTAATATAACATTAAATAGCCTTCTGGAACTGAATGCTTGCAGACTAAACTCAGGTGGAACAGCAGCTCATTACGAGTAATAATATTCCTATTGTATGTACCTAGAAATGAACCCTACTATTGGTTAGTCGATGCCCTGCCATGTTCACTATGTTTAGCCCTATTTAATGTGTCTCATTAATAGATTCCTGAATGTGCACCCCTAGCTAAATATCATACAATCTGCAGCTAATCAGAAAGAATGTTCTACAATAACCAATCAATCTACAAACACTGAAATGTTTTACCTTCAGGTATAGTAAAAGGAGGTTTGTAGGTAAAATCCAGGGAAAAGTCTGGTCCCTCACACAGTCTGTGACAGGCAAGTGGGAAAATAGGTTCCAGCAGAGAGAGGCGAGTCTCGAAGTAATCCTTTATAGCATCTTCTACCACTCTGGAAAGGCTAAAGGTCAAGTTGTGTTACTGACAGGGGAAAGTCACGTGAATAAACAGAAACATCTAAAATCACTATTAAAATTCTATGAATTAAAAATGACATGCTACACAGCAAGTGGAATGTGGATAATGTTTCTAATTTGGTATCCCCCAAAAGTGAAATATCCAGGTATCCAGTAGAGGATTTTAATTATTTCACACAGGTACACCTTTGGTTAAGGATCACTGTGAGGGATACATTGCAGGATATAAATTGGAAAAATGTCTTCTCCTTTAACAAGAAAATATTAGCTAATATTCTCTCTGCTGTAGAGCTATTTAAATGAATGTATGGGATTTCTGATCAGGTAGCAAGTGATATAAGTGTAACCAGTGATAGGAGATATAAAAGGGATACAAATTCCCTGAAAATATTCTGCAAAACAATCCCAAGTTTGACAGTCAAAATAATCGATTACTACTACTCACTGGATTTTGATTGAGAAATTTCAAACCGTACAGCCGTCTAAATGTGTATGGCCAGCCTTACCCTGAAATGTTAACCAAAGGACCATTTCCTGCAATCACAGTTGTTGTTACTAAATCAGAGCTGAACCACAGAATACATACAGTACCAACTCCGTCGGGACCTATCAGATAAACCGCAGAGGAGCGAGAGACTGGGAAAGATCCTGGCTCCTGTATGTTTTATTGAAGAACAAGATGTAAGACATCGCTTCTTTACCTATCGTTCTTCAATTAAACTGAAAAACCCAAACTGCCAGTGGAGATGCCCTTTAAGACACAATAAGATTTCCTGGCAGCACTGATTGCCTGTATTGTGTCTGGAAATTAATTGTACCTATTGGCTGGAATGTGTAAAACACAGAAATGTATAAATACAAAGATGTGCCAAATCTGTCACTCATTCTTAAATCAACAAAGGCTAAATGGTCTACCTATGACCTGCAGGGGTCTACCCATGACCTGCAGGGGTCTACCCATGACCTGCAGGGGTCTACCCATGACCTGCAGGGGTCTACCCATGACCTGCAGGGGTCTACACATGTCGACAGTTCCAGATGTACAATGGCACGCCGCTGTTGGCTCATTAGCCAGACAAGTTGGTAGGTGCAGTCCTCTCAGCCCCCTACTCCCAGGGCTTCAATATCCAAGCAAGGCAAAGAGTAGAGGAGCACACTACTTCAGCGAATATTCACTGAAGTAGTGTGCTCCTCTACTCTTTGCCTTGCAAGTGTCTACACGTGACCTGCAAGGGTCTACACATGACTAAAGAATGGAAACTAAGGATGCAGGCAAAACCCAATTTCCGCTATGGAAATACGTACGTATCCAAATGGCTTTTGATCAGATCATACAGCATCCCATCGCTTTGCTTGGCAAACTGCAAGGCATTGCTCTGGTGTTTAGACAGCATATTACAGTCAGCACCTTGTTCTAAAAAGAGTCGCACAATATCGAAATTCCCTTTCTTACACGCCTATCGAAAGAAGAAAATGTAATTAGATTTTATGTCTTGACACTGACGACCACAACAAAATCAAGTTTTCAGAGTTTTATCATTTAAAAACTATTAGCCAGGATTTACCGAGAGATTCTCTGCAACACTAAGCTTTTTTAAGGGGCTGTGAAAGTAATTAAATATCACTGCTTCCAGTGTGACGTTTTAAGTTTTGTACATGTGCTAATTATATATTGCTGTTACCTAACTTAGAATTATAGAATGGAAGAAGGAAGGTTTTTTTTAAGCAGTCCTTTAATATAAATAAATAAAGGCAGATAAGAGAATCAAGACAAGACTTAAAGGAACATTTCACTCTGTGCATGCCAGAATCCACTAAGAGTACAGGGAAGGGGCAGAAGAATTCTTACACACAAGACTGCTACTCTCCATATGGAGCTGAGAGGAAAATTAAAAAAATAGTTACATTTTAGTTTTGGGGGTGGACATGCTCTTTAAAGTGAAGATGGAAGCGGCTGGGACCTGAAATATACTCACCTTCGTTCCGCTACTGTGAAATGGATTGAAGAACAGAAGGTAAGGCATAGCTCCTTAGCCCCCCATTCTTCAATCAATGCATTAAAGGAATAGTTCACTTATTCAGTGAATTCTTCCTTTAACGTTATGTGGTCATCTGAAATGTAGATGCAAGAAACCCTTTCAACATTGTAATGCTACTAATTCTGTATGGGGGAGCAGGAAAAACATTCCCATAAAGGTCAGCAACTGCTAGGCCAATATAAGAAAAAGATACTTAACATGGTTTCTGATAGAGGGAGAAGTGTGTGTGTGGTGTGTGTGTGTGTTACAATCCATAAGAGAAGAAATATTATTAACTCACAGAGCACTGCACCTTCCAATACCCAGAAGTAAAAAGAATTCATTACACTCTGGGAACATTATGTTGACACAACAAACATTTTAAACAAAACGACAAAGATAATTAGCAAACAACATGATTTTCCATTGTTTTATTGTAATAGGAAAGACATTTTCAGAACAAACATTTTTCTTTACCTTCATCAGTGCGGTCTCCCCAGAGGCTTGCTGTACGTTGATATAGGCACCAGCGTCTAATAGAAGAGCCACCGTTGTCAGATAATTCTATAAAAAAAAACACTGAAAATGTTAAACCCTTAACGGAAACTATGCACCCCAGATTTAAAATATGTTATCCATATATCCAACATTAAAGAGGGACATTAAAGGGGAGTGGGAGTTATAGGTGCCCGTGGCAAATTTTTGTCACACCCACTTATATCAGGCCACACCCACTGTCCATGGTATTTGCTCAATTGAATATAACCTCGAAAAACAGGACACTTTTTAAAATACGCATACTACACCACCCAGTATGCCAATATCAGTGTTTAGTTATTATCAGTGTTTTTATCTATTTTTATAGCCTGGTTTGTGTATCTCTCTCTTTCTGTCTACTTACCTGTCTATCTATTTGTCTATCAGTATCTTTCTATCTACCTGTCTAGCTCTCTCTTTTTGTCTACCTACCTATCTATATCTTTCTATCTAGCTGTCTATCTATTTATCTCTTTCGGTCTGTCTATCTATTTGTCTATCTGAATCATTCTATATCCTGTCCATCCATCTCTCTCTTTCTGTCTATCTCTCTATCAATATATCTATCTGTATGTTTCTATATACTTGCCTATCCATCATTTGTCTACCTGTATCAATCTTACTGTCGATCCATCTATCTCTTTCCGTCTACCTATCCATCTATCTAAATATTTCAGTCTACCTACCTATCTGTCTATCTATCAATCAATATTTGTCTACCTGTATCTTTCTATCTACCTGTCTATCCATCTATCTCTTTCTGTCAGATATATAGATACATATATAGACAGAAAGAGATAGATGGATAGACAGGTACCAACATAGAAAACAGTGTGCACTCTACCTTCAGATACTTTGTAGGCCTGGGTGCTGCTGTGATTCTTAATTATCAACCATAAAGTAAATTGCAGAGCCACTCACAGGACTTGTGCAGAAGTTCCAACTTTATTTCATGTCCAACGAAAGACATAGCGACGTTTCGGTCTGTCTTAGACCGATAGCTTGAGAAAGGTCTAAGAGACAGACCGAAATGTCGCTATCTGTTTCGTTGCACATGAAATAAAGTTGGAACTTCTGCACAAGCCCTGTGAGTGCTCTGCAATTTACTTTATGGTTGGATACACAGGTAGATAGAAAGATACAGATAGATAAATAAATAGAAAGATATAGAGAGATATATAGATAGATAGATACAAATACGATCTGTCTATCTGTATCTTTCTATCTACCTATCTATTTCTGTTTGTCTGTCTACCTGTCTATCCATCTATCTCTTTCTGTCTGTCTACCTATCAATCGATTTGTCTATCTGTGTCTTTCTATCCATCTATCTCTTTCTTTCTATCTATCTATGTGTCAACCTATATCTTTGTCCTCAGCATCCCAGACAGCCCCCACAGTCCAACACCAGATATGTGCACATTAAGGGTATTGTGTATCTAGTCAGCAGTAACAGGTACTGCACCCCCCTAAACTAACTGCAATGTCCATCTGGGTTTTATTTTCAGTAACAGGCAACTTACTAACCCCTCAGTAAGGGAAGGGTTGCCCATTACTGAAAACAAACCCCAGTATTCCGTTATCGGAGACAATGTGATTCGCAAAAGTATTATCTAAAAATGGATTGTGCTCGCCTGGCAAGTGTTTCCCACTTGATAAAAGATTGCAAAAGATTCGCTAGTGTGGCCTAGCCCTAAATCTATTCCCATAACCATCTTAATTCATCAAATATCACATGTAATAAGATCGGGTGTGTGCATCATTACACATGCGGTGGTAACTGCATACACTAGTAGAGGGAACAGAAACCAACAACCAACCAAAGGACATTTTTTATCCGGAACGGCTGACAGTGATGGTTCTGGCGGTAGTTTGTCCACATAGTTATCAGACGTTTTCAGCCCCAACACCTTGCAGATACTCTGCAAATCCCATCGGGATTTGTCAGGTACCTGTAATGTGTATGGGCACCTTTAAGGTGGCCATACACGGCTCAATATTATTGGCTAATCGCAGACAATACAGAGACACCATACACAGGCCAGCAATATTGTTAAGTGTATGGCCACCATTGGACATTTCTCCTCTCTCTCAGGGTAATTCTCACTTTTTCAGCTGCATGGATTAAAGCAGTGGTTCCATTTTTCTGCCTTGCATTGATTTTTGCTCCTTTCTTTATAAGAAGCCGAAGAAGATCATCTTGTCCTGCTGCAGCCGCCATCATCACAAGTGTCATCCCACTGGAATCCTACAAAGACAAGCACAATGTGGATAATCAGTGTGGGTGTATTTCAGGATCCATCTAAAATAACATTTCCCTTATTCAAGAACATTTAAACTTTGAAAAAATATTGAAGCGCTTTATTCCTAAAGACTCTGCCCTATACGTATATAAGGGTTCAACGCATATTAAATATTCCTCTGCATGCGTAGTAACATTTCAAGAGTCATCTAGTCACATTTATCAGAAAGTTGCATTTCTATACAACATTTCTTATAATATAATGGAGAAAAATTTATAAGATTTGTAAATCTGCACAGGGACAATCATGTGGTCTGCATATACGTGTTGAAATATAAAATACATACAGGGAGATAAAAAAAAAAAAAGTTCTAATCGTTTAAAATTGTGCTAATTTCGCCCCAACCAATCAGATGTTTGCTTTCAAATGTTAAATAAGATCTGATTGGTTGGGGCAAAATTAGCACCATTTTAAACGATAAGAACTTTTATTGAATAATCCTGATATTATTTAGTATAATGTTCTTCCTAAAGCAGACTATTTTCCCTGTCTGTACAATGTGTGTGAGTGGTTAGTGCACATACCAACAGGAAACGTCATTCTGTGTAACCAGACAGAATAAAAGGGCATTCTGTGCCCCCAGTTGTCTGTATCACCTAGGTGCTAAACTCCAGGCTCCTACCTCACAGGTGGTAATAAGCTATAATGCAGATTTTGGCAAGAATAGAAACCCTGTGGGTGTGTCAGAGGGACCACTTGGACTGTGTTACACTCTCTTGCTCAGCCCACACCTTTCTGTGATTGGTTGTGGATAACTTGGGTTACACCCAATATCAACCATTATACCGAACTGAATATAATCAATCCAGTTGGAAAATTCTGTCCATCCCATTCAAGGCCACAATATTTGCAAAAGATTTCAAGCTGCAATGTGGTCAATTTCAATTTCTACTTCTTATTATTACCTCTTGTTCTAAATTGTATTCTTCCTTGGAATTCAGTGCATATTTCACTGTTGGGTAATCACCATTCTTGACAGCGTCCTTCAATGCACCTAGTGGAACGAATGGGTTCACAGTTATTCGGATTAAAAATAATAGAATAAAAGGCAGTTTATATTTGGAGATGAATGCACCTACTATAGGATATAGTTCCAGTTGGCGTGATCTCATCAGTTCCATCAAGGTGTCTCTGAAAATCTTCCAGAGTCATCCACTCCAGCTGCAGGTCCATCGCTAAACCAACCTGAGCTTTATTCTCCATGGGTGCTAAGATAAATAAACAACAACACATGTTCAGACAGTAATGGTCATGTGTAGTTTTTGCATAAGGACATTATCGAAAGGCAGAACAAATCATACCAGGGATAATAGTTCTGGCTGGGCTCACATACAGTGGGGGAGAAGTCCTTCAAGAAAATAAACCATTGAATGTGATCAGTAGTACTTATAATATATGTAACTAATTTTGACTGGGCTTTCTCAGTTGCACTTTTATTATTATTAGTTCTCCTAGTTTTACTTATTATTAGTTCTCCTTTAAGCAACACCAACCTTACCACTTCTGGGTGGTAAGGTGTACAAAGACACTTTACTTATTTCCTAGGGGGCATTCTAACATAATTAATTTGGCTTGAAAAAGCCAAATTACTGTTCTTTCTATTCCTTCTTCCGTTTTATTCTTCTGCTTTTTTGGACCGTATCTCCTCCCACAGTTTTTGAGCTAGAGACATGAAACAGATGTACAGACGTGCGGGGCATATAGGAGAAGTGTGCTATCTTCCAGCTAAGGAATCCGCGGAAGCGTTACGGCGTTATCTGCGAATTTCCGGACATTTTTTTTCCCCATAGACTATAATGGTAACAATCCTCAAATGTGGATATTTCAAGTTTTTTTCATGGTCATAAATACAAATGGTGATACCCCCAACCCCCAACACAGACCCAGGTACACCCACCTACTGACCTACCTTTCTATTCCCATGGAAGCCATGTTTAAAGGGTAACTAAAGTCAAAAAAACTAATTTAGATTTATCCTCAATAAAAGATAATTTTATGGTTATAAACACGAAAAAGACATACCCCCTCAACCAGACCCAGGTACACACACACCTACTAATCTACTTATCCATTACTGTGGCAGCCATACTTAAAGGGTAACTAAAGTAAAAAAAAACTAATTTAGATTTATTCTCAATAAAAGATAGTTTTATGGTTTTAAACACAAAAAAAAATATACCCCCTCAACCAGACCCAGGTACACACACCTACTAATCTACTAATTCATTATAGTGGTAGCCATACTTAAAGGATAACTAAAGTCAAAAAAATTAATTTAGATTTATCCTCAATAAAATATAGTTTTATGGTTGTAAACACAAAAAAGACATACCCCCTCAACCAGACCCAGGTACACACACCTACTGATTTACTTATCCATTACTGTGGCAGCCATACTTAAAGGGTAACTAAAGTCAAAAAAATTAATTTTGATTAATAATAAAAAAGGTTTGTTTTTTTAACCCCCATGTGACACAGTAACATACACCTACTGGCCTACCCCTACATTACTGTTGCAGCCATACCTAAAGGGTAACTAAAGTCAAAAAAACTAATTTTAACCAATCATCAAAAAAGTTTGTTTTTTTTAACCCCCAACCGGACACAGGTACACACACCTACTGATCTACTTATCCATTACGGTGGCAGCCATAGCTTAAGGGTAACTAAAGTAAAAAACATTTTTTGACCAATCATCAAAAAAGTTTGTTTTTTTAACCCTCAAACCGACACAGGTACACACACCTACTGATCTACTTATCCATTACTGTGGCAGCCATACTTAAAGGGTAACTAAAGTCAAAAAAACAAATTTTGACCAATCATCAAAAAGATACAGAGATATTCAATAAAAGTTCTTATGATTGAAAATGGTGCTAATTTTGCCCTAACCAATCAGATGTTAGCTTTCTGATTGATTGGATCAAAATTAGAACCACTTTGGGCTGGGTGCACACCAAAGTTTTTTTTGTCCCAAACAAGCGTTCACTACAAACTCATCATTCCCATTATTGAATTTTAAAATCTGCAGCAAACACACATATTCCCTTCCAAAATGCAGCCCTTCAAGCCAAATTCAAAGTTTATACTTAAACTTTCCCTTTCTAGTTCTATTCTACTCTACTCTTAAGACAACAGAATCCAAACTGCACTGCTGCTAGTGCAGGCTCCCATGCTCTCCCTTCTATAAACTATAGATTACCTAGCCCAGTATTGAAAGTGTTCTGCTGTGGAAATGTAAAAACCATTTTCAAAAGAAAACTTAATTTGAACTTAACATATGACGTGTGTGCGCATGCAAGCTCCCCAAAACCTAGCAGAGAGGCGCGATCGAGGGTAAGTACTCACTCAAAGTTCACTGCCTGCTCCTGATTGAAGAATAGGAGGTAAGACATTACTCCTTTACCTTCCAACCTCCCATTCTTCAATTAAAACTGAAAAAAGCTTTGTATATTTTATGAGAGGAAAGAGATGCTTCTTTTATAAAGGCACAAGCGCATGCTCAGTAATCACTATGAGCCAGCTCTGGTCCCCACAATATCAAATTGTCACCCCTAACTGCAATCAGCAGAAGATTTGAGAATAATGCACTATTGACAGCACTTCCCCAGAGTATTGCCATTACCACTTTCAGTGTCAGCAGAGTATTACCATTTAATACTGTACAGCGCTGCGTCCCCAAGTATTGCTATATAAATAAACATATACATACATACTGTACATACATAAGCCCTCCAGTGCCAGCAGACTTTCCTACGAATAATTTGAATGTATTAGCTGCCAGCATTGACATGATATAAAGTACCTATTTTCCATGTCTTCCTCATTGAATTGTTCACTCCTCACCTACTCTAAGTTCTAATTGGAGAGTTGGGTGGAAGGAAGAAAGAGGCAGGGATAGGGATCTAATGGCTTCTAGTCACAGCAGGGAACACTGTTATAAAGTCTGCAGCAGCTTTTACCTGCCATTTTAGAGCTATTCTCAGTTCTTTTGGCTGAGCTCATCCTCCCCCCTCCTTCCTTCACCTTCAGTTCATTTGTAACATTTGTTAAGCAAGTTGAGTTCAAGTTCTCTACTAAATATAATGTTACAAATTACAGCTGTACAAGGAAATCAGTTCTATCACAGCAAGTAAAACCTTGCTGTGATAGAACTGATGCTAGGGAGAACGCTGGGCTCCCAAGCTCCTTTACCTAGGTGGCCTATGCCTAAAAACGGCCCTGTTGTCAGGTGAAGTGTAAGATGGTTTAGATTGGATATCTAAAAGCACCCTATACACAGGCTTAACATTTGGATCGATTCAAACATTTCGATCGGATTGCTCAAAATCAAGGTAAAGGTCCAGATCCAGAGGTTTTTCTAAGATTATTGGGCAGTTTCTCTGCCTACAAGATATTATCACAGATGTTTGGTTTACTTTTGCAGTTCTTAAAACTGAATTTGACTAGTCAGAGATCACATGCCTCTTCTATACAGCAAAAATGTTATAACATGAACAGAGTTGTTTAGCAAACTTACCATATATTCTCGAGTATAAACCAAGGTTTTTTAGGCTTTAAAAAAAGCCTGAAAATCCAACCTCAGTTTATACTCGAGTCAAGCCCTTCTCCTACCTTATCCGGCGGCCACTCGCTCTTCACTTCTGGATGACATCACTACTCCGTGCCTCTCGCTTCCTGGCGCCGAGTAGTGATGTCATCCAGAAGCGCAAAGAATGCGGAGCGAGCAGCCTTCGGACAAGGTAGGAGGATGCAACAAAACAGAGGATTCTTCTTCCAAATAAGAGTAAAACCTCCTTTATTTGTGCATATAAATAACCAACCAAAAAGGTTGGTTTGTTATATGCATGACTAAAGGAGGATTTACCCCCATTTGCAAGTATTGGCCGCTGCAGATGTTTGGAAACTACAACTCCCAGCAACCAAAACATGGTGGGAGTTGTAGTTTCCAAATATCTGGAGTGGCAAGGAATTGGGGGTTACTGTGTGGGATTTAAAGGGCAACTAACCCAGATTACAGAATCAGGAGGATGGTATCTATTATTAAAAATTGCCTTGAGGCTTTAGTTGCCCTTTAAATGGACAGAATTCAGTAGTCCCATACTGTAATAGCCATATTCAGTTTGGATACTATTGTATGGGAATTCTGCTGTCCATTTAAAGGGCAACTAAAGCCTCAAAACAATACAGAATCATAAGGCAGTAGTGGTCATATTTTATACAATCGGTTTATACTTGAGTCACTTTTACTCCTTTTTCATGTAAAATTAGGTACTTCGGTTTATACTCAGGTCAGTTTATACTCAAGTATTTGCGGTAGTTAAACATGGATGTTTGTTTAAGCAAATAACATATGCTGTAATGTTATTGTTTCAGTTGACTAAATCTATTTCAATTATTTTAAAAACCTTCATCTACTTGCATATTAAAGTTATACCAGCAAGAATTAGTCTTTATGTAGAAAACTATGATTTAAATCAAGCCTTACCGACTAGTGATTTAAATCAGTTTGATTTAAATTAAATCCACCCTGCTCAAAATGATGAAACCAGTTTTCTGTTTTTACACAGACAATGTTGAGCAGTTCATCGTAAAGACAAAGATAAGCTCAGGCGAAAACTTTTTCTGCCAACTACATCTTCTGTCCCAATCTCTGCAGATTTCAGATTGAAACGATTTCAGCTTGAAACTTTGATCTGTTCTTCCAATCAGATATCCGATTGTTGCCCTCGATTGTAAATCCGATTGAAAGGAAGACTGACAGTGTAAAGCTAGCTTAAAGTAATAGGGGTCAGATTAGCAAATAAATGGTACAGGTATAGTTGGGAAGAATTATAGTTTCCAGTAATTTAAAAACTTTTTCCCCCAGTTTAGATACCCTTTAACAAAGCAGCACAACCCTTAACAACGCACAGTTATTAGGTCATTGACAGCAGTCACATGAAAGCAGCCTAGCCTCTTCAGAACAGCAATTGTATGGAAAAACTGGTAGGAAGTAAGGCCCACATGCATTAGTGAATAAATGGTCCTTCTGCCAATCAGCTTGCACAAAGGGATGACTGTGGTCTGACAAATTTGGGATTTTGATGGATTTAAATTTTCAGGGCAAAATAAACACAATGTTTTAGCCTCCCTTTTCTATAAAGTAGCCCATCAAGTTGTGTGATGGCATTCCTCATTACAAATGCTATATTAATCCTGGGATTATAGGTATGCCTTACATACCAATAAATGTAACTACGTGATTTTAATCATATCAGTGAGATGACTGGACAGGAACATACCAGAATTCTCATTGATATGAGACATTGGGTCCGTAACTTCCTGATCACCCTCTGAAGCTGCAAAGGCCCATGGTTCACTTTCATCTCTTGTACTTCGGCTTTCCTTTATGGGAGGCTTCACATCTTTAGTTTTGTAGTCCTCTACGGATCTACAGTCAGTTGAAATCTCTTCTTTAATTTTAGTCGATTCTGTAATTTCGTTTCTTTCTTCGGGAGTTAATGTAAATGCATCAAAAATGGTCTTAGGTTCCTTTAACACTGCAAAAAATATATAATAATTATATTAAATTGGTCAGGATTTTGTTTTTACAGACAATATTAATCCACCCAGTGCTGCAAAATATTAGGATATTACAATTTACCAAGTAGCTTTATTACCATATGTAACTTAAAGGTGACATCTAATACCCTTATATTTTATTTTGTACACATGTAGGTGTCCAAGATTTACAACAAATTCAAAAAGCACTCACCCTTTACCACCTTCTGCTCTTTTTTCACTTCTTTTTCTAAACCATGCTTTTTTTTGATCTTCTCTTTTCTGCCTTCCTTATCCTAAAAAAAAAAAGTTAAAAAATAACGTGTGTTTGTGTAAATGTTGGGGAAAGACCAAGTCCAGTCCAACACCATCTATTTTATTTTGACAGATCTGAGATTCATTGAAGCAATGACTGATTTGACACATGATTTTGTATTGATTGTATTGATTGAAGACCAAGAGGTTAAGGAGCTATGCATTAACTCCCGTTCTTAAATAAACTTCTGTGGAGCCAGGAACGAAGATAGAAGAAACTTACCTTTCGTGTGCTCCAGCGCTGTCACACTGACAGGTCCTGACCGCTTCTTGGTTCCATTCATACAGCGCACATTTACGATAATGCTTGCTATAGACAATCAGAACCAGGAAGCAGTCGGGAATATCATCGTGACATCGGAGGATCGCGCAAAAGGTAAGTTTCTTCTAAAGGTAAGCTACTGTCTTTATTCCTGGCTCCACTGACATTGATTAAAGAACAGGAGTTAAGGCATGGCTACTTAACCTCCCGGTCTTCAATCAATGCATTTAAGGAAAAGTTCACTTTTGCAGAGAATTTCTTCATACTAGCGAGGGTCCTGATTGGAGTTGACCTTGATGGGTTTTTGTACTTTTTCAACCCAAAATAACTATGTTGCTATGTAATGCCTTAAATGCACATTTACCCTTATATGTACATTTTGTATAAAAAACATCACAACACCATTTCAACTCCCCTTTTTGTGTTTGATGTTATGTACAAAGTTTACATTATGGGGGGGGGCATTTCCATTAACTGAACTGCAAACATCATGGGATGGATACTATATATTAGGTCTATATGTATACAACTAGGTACACTGGCTGGGTGACGCACAGTTTATCGGTTATAAGTTATTATTAGTCCAGGCAAACTACATTTTTTTATTTTTTGTAAGTATCATGTTCAATACACTGAACAGGATATGGTCTCATGTGTATATACGTCAAGGAAGAGCAATGTAACTGCTATTTTAAAGTCTTGATCTGGGTTTTACCTCAGGGAGAGAGTCCATGGATTTCCTATTCTTGTCATCAGAACTTGTTCGAGAACTCTTAGGAATTGTGGCAGAGAGAGAAGAAAGCTTCTCAAATATAGACAAGTCTTTTAACTTTTCCGGAGGTTTCGTTTTTTTCTGAACATTCTTTTTGTCCAATCGGGGTTCATCCGTAACGGATTTTGTTTCCTCCATTTTCTCACTTTTTAGTTTTTTGTGTTTCTTTTTCTTTTTTTTCTTCATTTTCACCTCATCATTTTCATCGTCGTCTTCTATATTAGGTATCTCATTTAAATGTTCACCTGGCAAATCAGTTATCGCTTCCTGGTCTTGGTCATCTTTGTCGTCTGCAGGTTGCGTTCTCTCTTCTAATGAAGTATCGGCACAACTAGAGTGCACCGTGTCATGAGAAGTCTGTCTTTCATATGTCAATGGTTCTGACTCACTTGGCTTTTCCTTTTTGTGCTTTTTTTCTTTAAATTCTTCTTTAACCTTCGGCTTTAGGTCTTTTGTTTCATCTTTCTTTGATTTTTTCATATCCTTCACTTCATCCTTTTTTGGCTTTTTGCTGTTACTTTCCTCCTTGCTTCTGTTACTTTCCTCCTTGCTTTCCGACAGCCTCTTTTTCACTTTGAAGTCTGCGGATGGATCCTCGGGTAGCTCAAGCTCTGCCTTACACTTTTCTTTAGATTTCACAGACTTCAATTTCTTCTTCTTTATTTCATCCAATAATAAATCTTCATCTTCTCTCTTTTTTTTCTTTTTGGGGGGAGATTCGTCCTTTTGTTCACTTTTGCCACTCTCGGAATCTGCTTCAAAGATATCACTTGAAGATAATATCTGGTATAAAGAGAGGAAAGAATCAAAAAATGGAATCATCACAACATCACATGTACTTTTATCCCTGCCAGTTTATCACAAACACCTATCTTTATCCTTTGTCTACTTTATCCGGGACAGTTGAAACCGGTGGTGAAAGGCATATTTGCAATGGCGGATTTAAACCTGGATACCCTGACTTGCTTAAATAAAAGTTATAGAAGGGGTTAAACTAAACTGCTGTAAAAAACATTTTTCATTTTTTACACATGTATTTGGTTACAAACCAGAATGACGGGAAAATTATATAGATTATTTTAGTAAGCAGCTTTTGCCCTATAAGTAATAAAAATGTGTTTCAAAAATAGTTCTTCTTTAAAGGGCCAGTTCAGTGGAAATTATCAATATTTGTTAAATTGTTAGTTTGTGTAATGCCTTCTTAGTTATTCTACATATTTCTCTCCCATTTTCAAAAATCAGTTGATTTCATACCCTTTGCTGTTCCCTGCTGTTGACATTAGTGAGCTTATATTTCATGTTCTAACGATCCTTCTTCCCAGAATGCAATCAGTAATTTCTACTGATTGGCTGTTGGATGGGTCAAAGACGCTCAGATCTCTACTGAGAAACTGAATCAACCCAGGCACTGGGTCAAGGGCAAGACCATAAAGGTCTCTACTAGGGGTCCTGCAAACAGGAAGTCAGTATTCCGGTTGCATTTATTTATACACAGACGCAATGCTGAATGGGCAGATGAAGGTCATTGGTATGGAAAAATACTGCTCTTTTTTTCTGAAAAGCATATGTATTTGCACTGAACTTCCCCTTTAATTCCCCTTAATGAACAGCATAGGACATTGGTTCTCAAACTTTTTTCAGACCGTGGCACACTGCACTACAATGCAAATTTTTCTTGAGCCACAACTGGGTTTTTGTTGGATTTTAAGTTGAAATTACCTATATTTTTTATGCACTTTACAGGGTATATTGTATTCAAATTAATGTAATGTAATGGTATACTACACTGAATCTGTTGAAAATTTTTATAAAATAGATTTTATGTACAAAATAAAAAAAAGTTATACTGGTGAAAATATTTCCACTACCAACAATATTTCCACAACTCTGTCTCTTTGAAGTCACACCAGTCTTCCCCGGCACACCCTTTGAGAAACCCTGCTCTAGTAATCAGCCAAAGAACAGATCCACATTATGACTGGCGTAATAGCTGAAACATCGATAGTAAAGTGTAATCGGTCCAGGGAATATCGCAGGTAGATGTTAAAGCCGATTTGACGTTTGGCAGAAATAATCTAAACAGCTTAAGTGTCTTTGGAGCAATTGTTCCAAAAGATTATTATCTTTAATCTGACCTTCAGCTAGGTACACACAGACGATAAAGCCCAGATATCGTCGGATCCAACGGTATTAGGGCTGTATCGTCAGTGTGTGTAGCTCATTTTCCTAACAAGCGCACGGCCGCTGAACATTCCCGTCGGCCTCACGGTTGTTTGGAAAATACCTAAAATTTCCCACACAGTCCAGAGAGTTCTCCCTATGCTGTGTATATGTTGTGTATATGGAGAATGCTCAGGACTGTGTTCCCTGAGGTTTGAAAAATGATAGACAGGATATTGCAGATCTTGTCTATCATCTTTCAAACATATTTCCTGTGTGTACCCAGCTTTAGTAAGTGAGGAAGGAATGCTGGACATACTTTTACATCCCTATGTTCCAGACAACTGCCTGCCCTGATCATTTGGGGTGGTTAATGCTATGCTAGCCATACAGTATTGAGACTGTTAATAGATTCGACCTTCAATTGTCGATTCTATTACATGTCTCAAGGCATTCTAAATCCTCTAGGTGTTTTACCATCCGATGCTCCATGCCTAGCCTATTCATTTTGTGATGACAAGTTGATCGAAAAACAATCAGGCCTGATTTTAAAGGACAATGAAAGCCTTAGAACAATACTGAATCAGAAGTAAGAGCACCTTAATATAAAAGCAGAAATCTCAACTTTCATTTTGTATAGATGTTGAGAAATTTACCTTTCTAACATGGCTTTGTGTTTTATTTCCAAATATCCCAAAATCACACGTCACTGACCATGGTGTTCTATATACATGCTCAGTCCGAAAATACTGAAGGAACTTATTACAGTTGGTCACACCAACTAGTACCCTGACATCTGACATTATTTCCATATCATGGATCAAGTTATTATGATACGATTCTCTAAAAAACGTTCTAAAAAATGGCCAAAAAATGGCAAAAAGTGGACATACAATTAACTTATGGTAATGATTATTGCCATTTAAACTTCATTAGCATGTATATATATATTATATATTATTATTATTTTTCTTCCCTTTGCACTTTACCTCTTTTGTGTATATAGTTATACTTGGTATTCATGGGATAAAAAATGTTCAATAGCTCATGCGTAGTGATGGCATTTAGCCCCTTACTAATATGGCCGATTACTATAGATGACGTCATCTGTATTGTTCGATAGTGCTTGACTAGCACATCGCTCAATCTTTAAGAGTTCACATGCGCACACGCGCAATATTATCCATTACCTCCCTCTATCCGCAAGTATAACATGCATAAGCAATGATGTGTTCTTCGCTAAGCGAAGAGAGAACGGAATGACGTACTTACGCAGTGCGTACGCACGGCGCAAGTACGTAGTAGACGCATGTAAACCGGAAGAGAGTGGGAATGATATAAAAACGCATGGCCAAATAGCACATTTAACCGCTTGTGAGAAAGCCCAATGGCGGGCGAAACGCGTCAGCGGCACCTATCCAGAACCTGATGCCTGGTTGAACTTTATTCTAGCCCTTACTTCATGCTGCAACACCTATATGCTGTGCAACTTTGTCAAAGGGGATAAGTATAGGATTATAATTATGTTTAACTACTTACCAGTTGATACCAGTTATTACATTGCTTATCTTTCTATGTATACCCTTTAAAGTATCAGTACTTAGCATATATTACTTGGTGAGTGCTTGCATTACTGATTGTGTATATTGTCACATAGCATGGGTTTCTTTGAAGTGGATTAGTTTTTAAGTGTTTTTATTATGGACTCCCCTGCACGAAATAAATAAAGGGATTTTATATATTATTATACATGCTGGAGTGCCTTGAACATTTTCTTTAGTCATATCTATTTAATATCCTCTTTCTGGTTCTATAGGCACCACATATATTTATATAGAGCAGTGCCCTGTCCTCAATTATATTTCTCTTAACTAGTACCCTGACAATACTTTTACCGGGCAGATTAGGCAAGGGAGCATGTGACTAAGGTCAGGAGTGTGGCCAGTAACATGCACACTTTTTTTTTCATCCAGTTCTTCGGGGGGTTACATTCACTGGGCTGGACAAATCCCGGTCACCAGTGCGACTAAAAAGAGTTACCTGGCAACAAGAAAATCTATAAAGAATGTTGCTCGAGTAATTCCCCTTTAATTAGCAAGCCTAGGGCACCAGTTAGAGAGGTGCAGTGGTAACTCATTTTGCACCTTCGGTGTCTGCTACGCAAGAGCGTCGCAAGAGGGTCCGTGATCCATCAGTGAACTTCAATGGGACAGGTTCCGGTTCACTTCCTATGCAGCTAAAGTGTTGAGATATCCATCGACATTCCTCTTCTCACCTCGAGTCTAGTGCAAATGGGGGCTGGTGTGTGCTGACAACATCATAAATTACAGTCAGTCTCGGATCCTCCTGTGTCCAGTTTGAGCAGTGAAGACTAAATCTTAAATAAATATCAGTCTGGTCTCCCCAATTTGCTTTCTGTAGACACATGGAAAGAAACAAACTTCTGATCTTTGCCACCCCATCTGTACCTGATACAAAGTGAGGGGAGGGGGGTGATGGACTGAATCCCAGATACCTTGGATGTGAGAACTAAAGCTAAGGAATGTAAGGTCAAAGGTTTCGCTCACTCATAAATCTGTTATGGGGTCCTGGACTCTGCAATAAGAGTGATTGGGAGAATGCTGGAGCACATGTTCTTTAAACCCTGCACAGTATGCTGGATATTACAATACCTTGTCTGTAGTCATCTAGACAAGCATCTTAATTATAAATTGGATGTTTTTTATATATCCAAGTATATGTATACAGCTTACTAATGTGTTTATCATACCTGTCCTTACAAAGGCTATTTAAGGGATTGTTCATCCGCAAAACCATAATTTAATGTTATTGCCAATTTTCCTAGCTTTAAAACAATATTCTTTTTGCAGACTAGGGGCATCTCACTGTAAATCCAAGCTCCCTGACGTCACTAGCGTCCGTGCCTTATCCGATCCCGTGCAGCCTTTATTCTCCCTTAGTGCACCCTCCCACCATCCGGATCCATCCTCGCTCCCCCTCCCAAAATCATTTTACTATATGATAGATGCCCCTTGTCCAGACCTAACCACAAAGTTATTTTCTAAAAAAAAATAATCAGAACTGTACTTACAGTACAGCTCTCCATGACGTCAGCCGCATCTGTGATTGGCTGCATCTCAGCTAATCACAGGAGCGGCTGCCGGTCTGACTCCTCCTTGCATGTTCCGGCAAGCAGGAAGCCAGATCAGTATGCCACAGGAGCGAAAGGGCTGTAAGTAACATTTCGATTATTATTGTAAAGAAAAGAAATGGCAGTTGGGGGTGGGAAAGGAGGAATCTATCATATATTTAAAAATGATTTTTAGGGTGGACATACTTAGAAGTGAACACTTTAAAGGGTAACTTATTTACATGAGTGAGAATATACAACGGGTATGAAGATATTGCATAATTGAGCAGTTCCATGATATGCCTATACACAGAAGTTTTTTGTTTTGTTTTTTTTCATTTGCAGTTTACATCAGTTACATCATTTTTGTAAACTTACTTTTTGTATTTGTATTTTTTTGTATTGCTTTTATATAATGCGGTTTTGTTTTTTTAAAGTGAATGTCCACCCTCAAAAAACTGGTCAATTGACAGTTACTTGCCCCCAAATATATTTTGCACTTTATTAGCTGCACTACTAAATAACCAGACATTTAAGGATAATTATTGTCCCCATTCTGACAAGAGTAAAGCTGGCTCCTTCCTCCATGCAGTCAATCGAGGATGTGACAACTGACATCATAGCCAGCAATTGTATGCTTTTTTCCTGATGCCTCCTCTGCACATGCTCACCATTAGAAAAAGCTCACTGAGAAGATGGAGAAGGCAGATATCTTTGACTGAAAGGAACAGAATGTATCATTAAATATTTGCAGGGAGACGGAATAAAAGTTCTTATATAAAATGGTGCTAATTTTGCCCCAACCAAATGGTAAATAACATCTGATTAGTTGGGGCAAAATTAGCACCATTTTTAATGATAAAAACTTTAATTAACCAGCCCTGCTTTAATGCAATATACTGTAGAGGGATTTTACAGTTTATTGTTGTTTTTAGAGGGGATGTTTTCAGAGTTTTAAATTTTTGGGTTGAGTTCTCCTTTAAAGACTTCCCAGAAGTATCTTCATGTTGAAAGCAGCTAGATAGATTAAAGTTTTTGTTCAGCTAGTTCTGCTCTATTAGTCAGAAATATTGGATTCTGCCCTATATCCCTTTATTAAACTGAATGCATTACTAGGTTTGAAGATGATAATTACCGGCACTTCCTTCTTGATTATTTTCTGTTTATTTTCTGCTTCTTTTCTCCGAAATTCAAGAAGAACTTCTTTACAATCATCAAGATGAGCTTCCGGCTCCCAGGTATCCCCGTCAGCATCGTATCCTTTCCACCTCACGCGGTAAAGTACTTCACTCTACAAAACAAAACAGTCACCTCAGTATCAGCTGGGAAGGTTTCTGACCAGTAATAATTAAAGAAATAATTACAAATAGATAATTTTGTTCACAAATAATGAAACGTTTGTTTTGAATTAACGCAAAAGTTATACAAGAAATAATATGTCATACATCCTTAAGAAGCCCATACACATTAACGATATAGGTAAAATCCCTATTTCGCTAAGGTGTATGGGGCAAAAACAATCCTCCACGATGCAGACAAACTATTGCCATTAGTGGGGGATCAGTCTGGACAGAAAATTTCTGTTGGAACACATAAGCTTTACTTTGTCTCAAGTACAGGGAGCCAATGTAGTTGTGATGTGAATGCTCACCTGGCTGAACTTTCAAATAAAGAATGTGGTTGGGCATTAGGTGAGAGAATGCATATTGCAGTTCGATTCTGATGGAATCCATGTAGCAATATGCAACAGCAATTGCATGTGTATAGCTATCTAAAGCATAAAGAAACATGTGGCTACAAGAGACTGAGGCAAAAATAATTAGTAAACATGTTCCAATCAATGATGTTCGGTATAAATAGGAGACTTATGCAGTGCAAATAAAACAATCATCATATACCAATAGGTAGGATGAAAGGGTAGATTTATCATAAATAGATATCATATACTGTGCTGGTTAACAGATAGGTAGGATGTAAGGGTAGATTTATCATATATAGATATATAGATACCATATACTGTGCTGGTTACCAAATAGGTAGGATGTAAGGGTAGATTTAAACCTGCTAATTAAATTGAGGTTTCTTGATGTAGAAAGAGGGGAATAGAATTCCAGAGGATGGGAGCCACAAGAGAGGAAATATAAGGAGGTGCAGCAGAAGGAAGGGATTTAAATGTTAGGAGAAGGATTTTGTATACAATGTGCTGTATAATGGGGAGCCAGGTTGCTGCCTGGTATAGAGGAGATTTGGGATCCTGTTTATTAGAGAGCAAAACAATACGTGTAGCAAAGTTGAATATGGACTGAAGGGGAGAAGGGTGGGAATCAGGAAGACCAGTAATTAGTAGGTTACAACAGTCCAGGTGTGATAGGATGAGAGCATGCATAAGCATAAATTTAGTTGGGAAATAAAGGAAACTACGGATTTTCGCTATATTGCAAAGGAAAAAGCAGAAGGCTTTTGCAACATGGTTAATGTGGTTAGAAAAGGAGAGAGTCAAAAATTACACATAGGCAGCATGCCAATTGGATAGGGAAAATGGTGATATTGTCAACAGAAATAGAGAAAGATGGGACAGGACCAGGTTTGGGTGGGGAAAATAATCAGTTCAGTTTGAGAAAGATTCAATTTAAGGGGGCGTCATGATATCCAGGAGGAGATGGCATGGAGTCAGAGACACGTGATTGAATGTCAGGAGTTAGTGCAGGAGTGGACAAGTAGATTTGTGTATCATGTGTATATAAGTGATACTTGAAGCCAAAAGAGCTAATGACATCTCCCGTAGGAAATAGTGTAGTGTAAAGGGAGAACAATAAGGGTCCAAGAACAGATCCCTGCGGCGCCCCCAGAGGAACCGGAGACGAGGTGTTATTAGCATAAAATACAGAGTAGGTTCAGTTAGAGAGATAGGACAGAAACCAGGATGCCACTTCATTCCAAATGCCCAAGGATCTGCATTAAGAGGGAATGATCGACTGTGTCAAAAGCAGAGCAGAGGTCAAGAAGCATAAGAACAGAAAAGTGACCTTTTTCAACCTGAAGATTATTCACAACCTTACACAGGGCCGTCTCAGTAGAATGTGCAGGATGGAATCCAGATTGCAAAATATCCAATAGGTTATGAGCATGAAAGTAGTTAGTGATACGGGAGAAGACTAATCATTCTAGCAGTTTAGAGGCTATCGGTAAGAAAGAGACCAGGCAGTAGTTAGCAAGAGGAGTCTAGCGAGGGCTTTTTTAGTATGGATTTAACATGGGCATGCTTAAAGATGGAAGGGAAAACTCCAGATGTAAGGGAGGCATTGAATATGTGGGTGAGTATAGGGATAAGCAGATGATTACAGTGCTTCAGTAATACAGAAGGCATGGAGTCAAGAGGACAGGTTGCGAGTTTGTGTACATTTGTGTGTGGTTGAACACAAACCGCAAGAGAAAAGGTTACTAATACAGACAGATATATACTAGTATTGTCAGGGTTCCAGAGAAGCTTCAGAATTCTTCTCAAAACACATAACAAAGAAATCATTTTATTTTGCTATTATTTTTGCTATTGACTTTCCACTGATTAGATTATCCACTGTGCTACATATTATTAGTACCCCATCATCACATCAACTCATTAGTTATTCGTCTATTCTATACTACAATAGGAAATTGAATAAATGTCAGAATGCAAGGATCTCATCTCACTTAGGTCTGAACAGTACTCATGGCCCTATTACGGGGACAGGAAAAAAAGACTTTACTGTTACCAATGAAACAAGCAAGAGTGTCAGGAAAGAAGCAATTTACACTGTAAATCAATCGGTTGTGTTTTGTGCACCAATAGCACGCAAGAGGAATTAAATGGACATGCCTATTTTCAGTGGTTAATGGTGAGGCCATACTACAACACAGTACAACAAGAACACGCATGTAATTGCTTTGTGTGCCACTAGCGTGGCCTAGCCCTAAAAGAAGATATATTTTGTGTTTATTATTAGCACTGGTACAAGATCACAGATTAGCACTAAATAGGTTTCCATATGTCAGTATTTTCTATATATTTATATAAAAAATGTGAACCGAAATGCAGCGCGTTTTTCAAACGCAACAAACTGGAACGCAAAGGGACACAATGGGAATGCAATAGTGCGAACGGTACTATTGAATTTTGTGTCCTCGTGTTTTTAAAAAACAGTACATTGCAAGAATGCACCAAAAAATAGACCAAGTGTGAACCAGCCCGTAATCAGTCAAAGCACCTTCACAAGATATTCACTCAGATGCTAGAATCACTTGTCTATCTGGGTGTGAATTTATGAAGAAATTGTCTTGCAAAAGTGCTTTGCCACCAGCCTGTCAAAGGGAATGTCCACCCCTCCACACACAAAATCTTACCTGCTTTAAAACACCCGATAAACAGGACTTCGTTATCTTGAAATCTTCCAATTTGGCTCCCACACAGAGCTATTATACTCACAAGCTCCTCGCTCCACGCTGCGTCTCTCCACTTCCAGGGTAAGGCAGTCAGTGTCGGCTGTGACAGTGACATCATGGCCAATCACTGACTGCCTTGCCCGGAGCAGTTTCCACTACGGCCTCGCAAGAACATAGAAAGAACACAGCAGCCGCAGTGGAGACTGAGTGAAGAACCCGGAAGCGGCGGTGGAGCGAGGAGCTTGTAAGTATAATAGCTCAGTGTGGGAGAGCCGAATTGGAAGATTTCAAGTTAACGAAGTCCTGCTTATCGGGGGTTTTAAAGCAGGTAAGGCTTTTTTTGTGGAGGGGTGGACATTCCCTTTAAACATTACAGAGAAACTTAATTCAGACTTTTTCCTTAAACTGGCCCAAAATGACCAGATCAGCTTCAATGTATATTAATGTGCCATTTTCTGCCCTATTCACATACTGTATAGCACTACAGAATTGCCTGCCAAGAGGGTTGGTTTACTATTGGGCAAAAATACGCAATAACTCAAACTTGATAAAACCACAAAACTCCTCAGACTTGATATTCAAAAACAGTGAAATGTTAGGGCAGATCACCGAACAGCAATAATTCTTCAAATGAACCTCAACCTGATGGACTGTGATTATCAACACCCCTTGTGCTTTTGGAAATGCTGAATGTAGTAAATCCAACACCAGCTTAGCATTTTTCCTTAAGGATGCCTACAGAAAACTGCACAGTAATCCTCACTAAAGCTATAAATCTACTCTAATCTATTAACCAGACAATTCATTTTTTTTGCTGTGCTGTGTCAATCCTTAGATCCACAACTTCTGCAAGGATTAATGACAGTCACTTTATGGTCAAATATTTTACCTTCTATTATTCCCAATTCCTTTAGACATTTATCTTAAAGGCCATGTCCACCCCCAAAACTATATTTTAACCCACTACTGGCCCCACTGCGTAGTGTTGAAATATCCTCACCTTACATCCCTGCTCCAAATGGCTACCCAGCAATGTCTGTTCAAAGTCCAAAAAAGTAAATAGCAGGAGCCTGTCTGCGTCCCATAATATTTATGCCTCCTGCCTCTCCTCCGGGAGAAGTTTGGCATGCGCAGTGAAGCCCCCCCTCCCCTCTCCCTTTGCTCTCACAATTTCTGCCTCTCAGCCAATCACAGACACAGCTGCAAAAGTTACATTTTAAATGAACTAACAAGT
Source organism: Hymenochirus boettgeri (assembly GCA_019447015.1). Classification (NCBI taxonomy): domain Eukaryota; kingdom Metazoa; phylum Chordata; class Amphibia; order Anura; family Pipidae; genus Hymenochirus; species Hymenochirus boettgeri. Next base: position 308,143,533 of record CM033470.1, on the reverse strand, counting down.
ATCCAATGCTGATTATTCTCCAGGGACATGCCCGTGCTCTTTTTATTTTCTTTTGTCGGGCGCGGGCACTATTGCTGCGTCCGACAGACATTTGTCCCGGCCGAGCGCTTGTACGGAGCACTCTATCAGGACAAATTGTCCCTTTGTGTGTACCCTAAAGCCTCGTACACATGTGCAATTGCAGGACCCGACCCGTGTATGGGCTCTTTATCGGCCGAAATAGCTGGTCGTACGGAGATCCTCCTGGTCGGTCAGGTAACGATCCCCGACCGAATGGTTGATAAAGTGCCCATACACGGGCCGATTATCGGCCAAAACGAAGGTTCGGAAACATCGTGCGTCGCGGGTCAGGACCCACGATCGCACGTGTGTATGAACCTTAATGTATGGCTAACTTACAGTCTGATACAATCTGAATGAACACATTTCATTCATATTTACCAGTGTATTTTCTATGGTAATCGTCCTGTGTATGGGCCCTTTATCAGACAAAATGGCTGGTCGTCCCGTTTGGGCAACAAAGCGCCCATACACGATTGTTGGCCAAAATTGCCACTCATACACATTGTGGCCTGTGGGTGGCCATACACTACAAACGGTTATGGCATAGTAACACGACCAATACTTTAATAGACAGATGTACAATGTCAATTGTGCGTAGATGTACCATACATATTGTTCGACATTCAATTCATTTGGCAATTATTGTCTAAACTCGTCCATAAATCTATCTAAAGACCATATCTGTTGTATTCAGTTTAGAACGCCCAGAGTAAGGTGTCAAAACAGCATTGTACATGGCAGACAGTTGGTGTTGAACCCCCCCCCCCACCTCTATTTAGGCTTGGTTTCTTTATTTTCACATAAATGAATGAGAACCTTCACAAGCATATCTAAAGACCACATTTTAAAAGCAGCAATTTTTATCTTGAGACGTTCCTTTCTGACCAATAAATTTTGTGATCTTAAATTGATTGCATGAAAGAACGGGCTAGAGATTGTATATGGGCACTTTTCGATTACATTTACATTTAATTGGAACATTTTAGAAAATACTACCAACATTTAACTGATCGACTGGAAAAAATTACTTTCTCGTCCATAATCACGATCGTTTTTATAAACAAATATCGGCATAATAAGATCAGTGAAATTTACTATTTTTGGTCTAATTAATGGAAATGTTCACCCACATGTCAGATTGATCCTAATACTGGCCCAGTGTATGGACACCTTAACAGAATGTAGTTTTGGTAGACTTGCAATGCAAGCTTTTTTTATTAAACAATTGTGGCAAGAAAGTGCAATCAAGAATAACAAGTGTGTGACTAATCTACATACAATCTCCACAGAACATTAGCCCAGCTATTTAATTGGAGGGCCCTACTGACAGAATATGATTGATATTTTTATTTGATTGTGGTAACACTGTATGAATATTGTGCCTATCAGATTGATAGGTGTGTGGCACATCTGCATACAATACCCTCACAACATTAGCCCAGCTGTGTTATTAGAGAGCCCTACTGACATAATATGATAGATATGCATATACAATTGTGGTAACATTGTATTTATATTGTGCAATCAGATTGCAGATTAGCTACATGCCTTTCAATCTGATCGCACAAAATTCATGGTGTCCCCACAATTGTATATGAATATCAATCGCATTCTGTCAGTAGAACCCTCTAATAACACAGTTGAACTAATGTTGCGAGGAGATTGCGTGCAGATTAGCCACACAGCTTCCAATCTGATCGCACAATCTAGATCAATCATATCGTTAGTAGAGCCCTCTAATACCAGCTGGGGTAATGTTGTGAGGAGATTGTATATAGATTAGACACACAATTCCCTGATAACATTAGCCCAGCTGTGTTATTAGAGGGCCCTACTGACAGAATTATGGATATCCATACACAGTTGTGGTGATATTGTATGAATATCGTGCAATCAGATTGAAAGGTGTGTGGTCAGACTCAGTCTCCCTATAGGCCAGACCTATCCTTCCCAGAATTCCCCCAGGATCTAACGGGCCATTACCCCTCACTAACCCCTTCTGTCTTGGAGTCCAGGATACTCTCCACTTCAAACACATCGTCTTCGTCGTCTTGTTCGCTTTCCATAGCTTCTGTCTTGGGCGTCCCATCTCCAGCCGAAGCCACAGACAACCCACCCGCGTTGGAAGACCCCCCACCACACTCCTCCACCCCGGCCATGACGATAGTTCTACTCGGACAATCTACACAGGAGAAAATCGTCCTGCGCCACACACACACATACACACACCTCCCTGGCGGACAGACAGGAATCTAACCAATCCCCGGGCAGAGGCTGAAAGCCGGAAGCAACCATTTAGACCAACCAAGTTGCGCGAACGTCTTGCGTTCACGCAAAGAAAATAGGCGACTTACGATTGGCTGTGAATCCAGTGGTGCTAGACCAATCAATAGCGCCCTTCCTTCTGTTTGCTTCCTGTTGGGCGGGTGGTGTTAGAAAGGTAAATTGAGTGAACGCGTGACTGTCTGGCATAAAGTGCGCATGCGCTTAGCAACGCTTCTGATTGACAGTAATATAGGGATAGGATCTCATAGGCAGGAGGGAGATTTGAAAAAAACTAATTTAGATTTACTCAATAAAAGATAATTTATGGTTAAACACGAAAAAAGACATACCCCCTCAACCAGACCCAGGTACACACAAACCTATAATCTACTTATCCTACTGTGGCAGCCATACTTAAAGGGTAACTAAAGTAAAAAAAAACTAATTTAGATTTATTCTCAATAAAAGATAGTTTTATGGTTTTAAACACAAAAAAAATATACCCCCTCAACCCAGACCCAGGTAAACACACCTACTAATCTTACTAATTCATATAGTGGTAGCCAACTTAAAGGATAACTAAAGTCAAAAAAATTAATTTAGATTATCCTCAATAAAATTAGTTTTATGGTTGTAAACACAAAAAAGACATACCCCTCAACCAGACCCAGGTACACACACCTGATTTACTTATCCATTACTGTGGCAGCCATACTTTAAAGGGTTAACTAAGTCAAAAAAATTAATTTTGATTAATAATAAAAAAGGTTGTTTTTTTAACCCCCATGTGACACAGTAACATACACCTACTGGCTACCCCTCCATTACTGTTGCAGCCATACCTAAAGGGTAACTAAAGTCAAAAAAACTAATTAACCAATCATCAAAAAAAGTTTGTTTTTTTAAACCCAACCGGACACAGGTACACACACCTACTGATCTACTTATCCATTACGGTGGCAGCCATAGCTTAAGGGTAACTGAAAGTAAAAAACATTTTTTGACCAATCATCAAAAAGTTTGTTTTTTAACCCTCAAACCGACACAGGTACAAACACCTACTGATCTACTTATCCATTACTGTGGCAGCCATACTTAAAGGGTAACTAAAGTCAAAAAAACAAATTTTGACCAATCATCAAAAGATACAGAGATATTCAATAAAAGTTCTTATGATTGAAAATGGTGTAATTTTGCCCTAACCAATCAGATGTTAGCTTTCTGCGTTGATTGGATCAAAATTAGAACCACTTTAGGCTGGGTGCACACCAAAGTTTTTTTTGTCCAAACAAGCGTTCACTACAAACTCATCATTCCCATTATTGAATTTTAAAATCTGCAGCAAACACACATATCCCTTCCAAAATGCGCCTTCAAGCCAAATTCAAAGTTTATACTTAAAACTTTCCTTTCTAGTTCTATTCTACTCTACTCTTAAGACAACAGAATCCAAAACTGCACTGCTGCTAGTGCAGGCTCCCATGCTCTCCTTCTAAAACTATAGATTACCTAGCCCAGTATTGAAAGTGTTCTGCTGTGGAAATGTAAAAACCATTTTCAAAAGAAACTTATTTGAACTTAACATAGACGTGTGTGCGGATGCAAGCTCCCCAAAACCTAGCAGAGAGGCGCGATATCGAGGGTAAGTACTCACTCAAAGTTCACTGCCTGCTCCTGATTGAAGAATAGGAGGTAAGACATTACTCCTTTACCTTCCAATCTCCCATTCTTCAATAAAAACTGAAAAAAGCTTTGTTATATTTATGAGAGGAAAGAGATGCTTCTTTATAAAGGACAAGCGCATGCTCAGTAATCACTGAGCCAGCTCTGGTCCCCACAATATCAAATTGTCACCCCTAACTGCAATCAGCAGAAGATTTGAGAATAATGCACTATTGACAGCACTTCCCCAGAGTTTGCCATTACCACTTCAGTGTCAGCAGGTATTACCATTTAATACTGTACAGCGCTGCGTCCCCAAGTATTGCTATATAAATAAACATATACATACATACTGATAATAAATAAGCCCTCCAGTGCCAGCAGAATTCCTACGAATAATTTGAATGTATTAGCTGCCAGCATTGACATGATATAAAGTACCTATTTTCAGTTCTTCCTCATTGAATTGTTCACTCCTCACCTACTCTAAGTTCTAATTGGAGAGTTGGGGAGGAAGAAAGAGGCAGGGATGGGATCTAATGGCTTCTGTCACAGCAGGGAACACTGTTATAAAGTCTTGCAGCAGCTTTTACCTGCCATTTAGAGCTATTCTCAGTTCTTTGGCTGAGCTCATCCTCCCCCCCTCCTTCCTTCACCTCAGTTCATTTGTAACATTTGTTAAGCAAGTTGAGTTCAAGTTCTCTACTAAATATAATGTTACAAATTACAGCTGTACCAGGAAATCAGTTCTATCACAGCAAGTAAAACCTTGCTGTGTAGAACTGATGCTAGGGAGAACGCTGGGCTCCCAAGCTCCTTACCTAGGTGGCCTATGCCTAAAAACGGCCCTGTTGTCAGGTGAAGTGTAAGATGGTTTAGATTGGAATCAAAAGCACCCTATACACAGGCTTAACATTTGGATCGATTCAAACATTTCGATCGGATTGCTCAAAATCAAGGTAAAGGTCCAGATCCAGAGGTTTTTCTAAGATTATGGGCAGTTTCTCTGCCTACAAGTATTATACAGATGTTTGGTTTACTTTTGCAGTTCTTAAAACTGAATTTGACTAGTCAGAATCACATGCCTCTTCTATACAGCAAAAATGTTATAACATGAACAGAGTTGTTTAGCAAACTTACCATATATTCTCCGGTATAAACCAAGGTTTTTAGCTTTAAAAAAAGCCTGAAATCAACCTCAGTTTATACTCGAGTCAAGCCCTTCTCCTACCTATCCGGCGGCCACTCGCTCTTCACTTCTGGATGACATCAATACTCCGTGCCTCTCGCTTCCTGGCGCCGAGTAGTGATGTCATCCAGAAGCGCAAAGAATGCGGAGCGAGCAGCTTCGGACAAGGTAGGAGGATGCAACAAAACGAGGATTCTTCTTCCAATAAGAGTAAAACCTCCTTTATTTGTGCATATAAATAACCAACCAAAGGTTGGTTTGTTATATGCATGACTAAAGGAGGATTTACCCCATTTGCAAGTATTGGCCGCTGCAGATGTTTGGAAACTACAACTCCCAGCAACCAAAACATGGTGGGAGTTTGTAGTTTCCAAATATCGGAGTGGCAAGGAATTGGGGGTTACTGTGGGATTTAAAGGGCAACTAACCCAGATTACAGAATCAGGAGGATGGTATTATTATTAAAATTGCCTTGAGGCTTTAGTTGCCCTTTAAATGGACAGAATTCAGTAGTCCCATACTGTAAGACCATATTCAGTTGGATACTATTGTATGGGAATTCTGCTGTCCATTAAAGGGCAACTAAAGCCTCAAAACAATACAGAATCATAAGGCAGTAGTGGTCATTTTATACAATCGGTTTATAACTTGAGTACTTTTACTCCCTTTTCATGTAAAATTAGGTACTTCGGTTATACTCAGGTCAGTTTATACTCAAGTATTTGCGGTAGTTAAACATGGATGTTTGTTTAAGCAAATAACATATGCTGTAAGTTATTGTTTCAGTTGACTAAATCTATTTCATATTTTAAAACCTTCATCTACTTGCATTATAAAGTTATACAGCAAGAATTAGTCTTTATGTAGAAAACTATGATTAAATCAAGCCTTACCGACTAGTGATTTAAATCAGTTGATTTAAATTAAATCCACCCTGCTCAAAATGATGAAACCAGTTTCTGTTTTTACACAGACAAGTTGAGCAGTTCTCGTAAAGACAAAGATAAGCTCAGGCGAAAACTTTTCTGCCAACTACATCTTCTGTCCCATCTCTGCAGATTTCAGATTGAAACGATTTCAGCTTGAAACTTTGATCTGTTTTCCAATCAGATATCCGATTGTTGCCCTCGATTGTAAATCCGATTGAAAGGAAGACTGACAGTGTAAAGCTAGCTTAAAGTAATAGGGGTCAGATTAGCAAAAAATGGTACAGGTATAGTGGGAAGAATTATAGTTTCCAGTAATTTAAAACTTTTTCCCCCAGTTAGATACCCTTTAACAAAGCAGCACCACCCTTAACAACGCACAGTTATTGGTCATTGACAGCAGTCACATGAAAGCAGCCTAGCTCTTCAGAACAGCAATTGTATGGAAAAACTGGTAGGAAGTAAGGCCCACATGCTTAGTGAATAAATGGTCCTTCTGCAATCAGCTTGCACAAAGGGATGACTGTGGTCTGACAAATTTGGGATTTTGATGGATTTAAATTTTCAGGGCAAAATAACACAATGTTTTAGCCTCCCTTTTCTATAAAGTAGCCCATCAAGTTGTGTGATGGCATTCCTCATTACAAATGCTATATTAATCCTGGGATTATAGGTATGCCTTACATACCAATAAATGTAACTACGTGATTTTAATCATATCAGTGAGATGATGGACAGGAACATACCAGAATTCTCATGATATGAGACATTGGGTCGTAACTTCCTGATACCCTCTGAAGCTGCAAAGGCCATGGTTCACTTTCATCTCTTGTACTTGTCTTCCTTTATGGGAGGCTTCACATCTTTAGTTTTGTAGTCCTCTACGGATCTACAGTCAGTTAAATCTCTTCTTTAATTTTAGTCGATTCTGTAATTCGTTTCTTTCTTCGGGAGTTAATGTAAATGCATCAAAAATGGTCTTAGGTTCCTTAACACTGCAAAAAATATAATAATTATATTATTGGTCAGGATTTTGTTTTTACAGACATATTAATCCACCCAGTGCTGCAAAATATTAGGATATTACAATTTACCAAGTAGCTTTATTACCATATGAACTTAAAGGTGACATCTAATACCCTATATTTTATTTTGTACACAGTAGGTGGCAAGATTTACAACAAATTCAAAAAGCACTCACCCTTTACCACCTTTGCTTTTTTTCACTTCTTTTTCTAAACCATGCTTTTTTTGATCTTCTCTTTTCTGCCTTCCTTATCCTAAAAAAAAAGTTAAAAAATAACGTGTGTTTGTGTAAATTTGGGGAAAGACCAAGTCCAGTCCAAACCATCTATTTTATTTTGACAGATCTGAGATCATTGAAGCAATGACTGATTTGACACATGATTTTGTATTGATTGTATTGATTGAAGACCAAGAGGTTAAGGAGCTATGCATTAACTCCCGTTCTTAAATAAACTTCTGTGGAGCCAGGAACGAAGATAGAAGAAACTTACCTTTCGTGTGCTCCAGCGCTGTCACACTGACAGGTCCTGACCGCTTCTTGGTTCCATTCAACCGCACATTTACGATAATGCTTGCTATAGACAATCAGAACCAGGAAGCGGTCGGGAATATCATCGTGACATCGGAGGATCGCGCAAAAGGTAAGTTTCTTCTAAAGGTAAGCTACTGTCTTATTCCTGGCTCCACTGACATTGATTAAAGAACAGGAGTTAGGCATGGCTACTTAACCTCGGTTTCAATCAATGCATTTAAGGAAATTCACTTTTGCAGAGAATTTCTTCATACTAGCGAGGGTCCTGATTGGAGTTGACCTTGATGGGTTTTTGTACTTTTTCCCCAAACTATGTTGCTATGTAATGCCTAAATGCACATTTACCCTTATATGTACATTTTGTATAAAAAAAATCACAAACACATTTCAACTCCCCTTTTGTGTTTGATGTTATGTACAAAGTTACATTATGGGGGGGGGCATTTCCATTAACTGAACTGCAAACATCAGGGATGGATACTAATATTAGGTCTATATGTATACAACTAGGTACTGGCTGGGTGACGCACAGTTTATCGGTTATAAGTTATTATTAGTCCAGGCAAACTACATTTTTTTATTTTTTGTAAGTATCATGTTCAATACACTGACAGGATATGTGTCTCATGTGTAATACGTCAAGGAAGAGCAATGTAACTGCTATTTTAAAGTCTTGATCTGGGTTTTACCTCAGGGAGAGAGTCCATGGATTTCCTATTCTTGTCATCAGAAATTGTTCGAGAATCTTAGGAATTGTGGCAGAGAGAGAAGAAAGCTTCTCAATATAGACAAGTCTTTTAACTTTTCCGGAGGTTTCGTTTTTTTCTGAACATTCTTTTTGTCCAATCGGGGTTCATCCGTAACGGATTTTGTTTCCTCCATTTCTCACTTTTAGTTTTTTGTGTTTCTTTTTCTTTTTTTCTTCATTTTCACCTCCATCATTTCTCGTCGTCTTCTCTTATTAGGTATCATTTAAATGTTCACCTGGCAAATCAGTTATCGCTCCTGGTCTTGGTCATTCTTGTCGTCTGCAGGTTGCGTTCTCTCTTCTAATGAAGTATCGGCACAACTAGAGTGCACCGTGTCATGAGAAGTCTGTCTTTCATATGTCAATGGTTCTGACTCACTTGGCTTTTCCTTTTTGGTGCTTTTTTTTTTAAATTCTTTAACCTTCGGCTTTGGTCTTTTGTTTCATCTTTCTTTGATTTTTTCATATCCTTCACTTCATCCTTTTTGGCTTTTTTGCTGTTACTTTCCTCCTTGCTTCTGTTATTCCTCCTTGCTTTCCGACAGCCTCTTTTCACTTTGAAGTCTGCGGATGGATCCTCGGTAGCTCAAGCTCTGCCTTACACTTTTCTTTAGATTTCACAGACTTCAATTTCTTCTCTTATTTTCATCCAATAATAAATCTTCTTTCTCTCTTTTTTTTTTTTGGGGGGAGATTCGTCCTTTTGTTCACTTTGCCACTCTCGGAATCTGCTTCAAAGATATCACTTGAAATAAATCTGGTATAAAGAGAGGAAAGAATCAAAAAATGGAATCATCACAACATCACATGTACTTTTATCCTGCCAGTTTATCACAAACACCTATCTTATTCCTTTGTCTACTTTATCCGGGACAGTTGAAACCGGGTGGTGAAGGCATATTTGCAATGGCGGATTAAACCTGGATACCCTGACTTGCTTAAATAAAAGTTATAGAAGGGGTTAAACTAAACTGCTGTAAAAAACATTTTTCATTTTTTACACATGTATTTGGTTACAACCAGAATGACGGGAAAATTATATAGATTATTTTAGTAAGCAGCTTTTGCCCTATAAGTAAAAAAATGTTGTTTCAAAAATAGTTCTTCTTTAAAGGGCAGTTCAGTGGAAATTATCAATATTTGTAAATTGTTAGTTTGTGTAATGCCTTCTTAGTTATTCTACATATTTCTCCCCATTTTAAAAATCAGTTGATTTCATACCCTTTGCTGTTCCCTGCTGTTGACATTAGTGAGCTTACATTTCAGTTCTAACGTCTTCTTCTTCCCAGAATGCAATCAGTAATTTCTACTGATTGGCTGTTGGATGGGTCAAAGACTGCTCAGATCTCTACTGAGAAACTGAATCAACCCAGGCTGGGTCAAGGGCAAGACCATAGGTCTCATAGGTCTCAAACAGGAAGTCAGTATTCCGGTTGCATTTATTTATACACAGACGCAATGCTGAATGGGCAGATGAAGGTCATTGGTATGGAAAAATACTGCTCTTTTTTTCTGAAAAGCATATGTATTTGCACTGAACTTCCCTTTAATTCCCCTTAATGAACAGCATAGGACATTGGTTCTCAAACTTTTTCAGACCGTGGCACACTGCACTACAATGCAAATTTTTCTTGAGCCACAACTGGGTTTTTGTTGGATTTTAAGTTGAAATTACCTATATTTTTATGCACTTTACAGGGTATATTGTATTCAAATTAATGTAAGTAATGGATACTACACTGAATCTGTTGAAAATTTTTATAAAATAGATTTATGTACAAAATAAAAAAAAAGTTATACTGGTGAAAATATTTCCACTACCAACAATATTTCCACAACTCTGTCTCTTTGAAGTCACACCAGTCTTCCCCGGCCACACCCTTGAGAAACCTGCTCTGTAATCAGTCCAAAGAAACAGAGTCCACATTATGACTGCGTAATAGCTGAAACATCGATAGTAAAGTGTAATGTCAGGGAATATCGCAGGTAGAGTGTTAAAGCCGATTTGACGTTTGGCAGAAATAATCTAAACAGCTTAAGTGTCTTTGGAGCAATTGTTCCAAAAGATTATTATCTTAATCTGACTCAGCTAGTACACAACAGACGATAAAGCCCAGATATCGTCGGATCCAACGGTATTAGGGCTGTATCGTCAGTGGTGTGTAGCTCATTTCCTAACAAGCGCACGGCCGCTGAACATTCCCGTCGGCCTCACGGTGTGTTTGGAAAATACCAAAATTTCCACACAGTCCAGAGAGAGTTCTCCCTATGCTGTGTATATGTTGTGTATATGGAGAATGCTCAGGACTGTGTTCCCTGAGGTTTGAAAAATGATAGACAGGATATTGCAGATCTTGTCTATCATCTTTCAAACATATTTCCTGTGTGTACCCAGCTTTAGTAAGTGAGGAAGGAATGCTGGACATACTTTTACATCCCTATGTTCCAGACAACTGCCTGCCCTGATCATTTGGGGTGGTTAATGCTATGTAGCCATACAGTATTGAGACTTTAATAGATTGACCTTCAATTGTCGATTCTATTACATGTCTCAAGGCATTCTAAATCCTCTAGGTGTTTTACCATCCGATGCTCCATGCCTAGCCTATTCATTTTGTGATGACAAGTTGACGAAAAAACAATCAGGCGATTTTAAAGGACAATGAAAGCCTTAGAACAATACTGAATCAGAAGTAAGAGCACCTTAATAAAAGCAGAAATCTCAATTTCATTTTGTATAGATGTTGAGAAATTTACCTTCTAACATGGCTTTGTGTTTTATTTCCAATATCCCAAAATCACACGTCACTGACCATGGTGTTTCTATATACATGCTCATCCGAAAATACTGAAGGAACTTATTACAGTTGGTCACACCAACTAGTACCCTGACATCTGACATTATTTCCATATCATGGATCAAGTTATTATGATACGATTCTCTAAAAAACGTTCTAAAAATGGCCAAAAAGTGGCAAAAAATGGACATACAATAACTTATATGTAATGATTATTGCATTTTAAACTTCATTAGCATGTATATATATATTTATATTATTATTATTTTTCCCTTTGCACTTACCTCTTTTGTGTATATAGTTATACTTGGTATTCAGGATAAAAAATGTTCAATGCTCATGCGTGTAGTGATGGCATTTAGCCCCTTACTAATATGGCCGATTACTATAGATGACGTCATCTGTATTGTTACATAGTGCTTGACTAGCACATCGCTCAATCTTTAAGAGTTCACATGCGCACACGCGCAATATTATCATTACCTCCCTCTATCCGCAAGTATAACATGCATAAGCAATGATGTGTTCTTCGCTAACGAAGAGAGAACGGAATGACGTACTTACGCAGTGCTACGCACGGCGCGCAAGTACGTAGTAGACGCATGTAAAACGGAAGAGAGTGGGAATGATATAAAAACGCATGGCCAAATAGCACATTTAACCGCTTGTGAGAAAGCCCAATGGCGGGCGAAACGCGTCAGCGGCACCTATCCAGACTTGATGCCTGGTGAACTTTATTTAGCCCTTACTTCATGCTGCTGCAACACCTAATGCTGTGCAACTTTGTCAAAGGGGATAAGTATAGGATTATAATTATGTTTAACTACTACCAGTTGATACCAGTTATTACATTGCTTACTTTCTATGTATACCCTTTAAAGTATCAGTACTTAGCATATATTACTTGGTGAGTGCTTGCATACTGATTGTGTATATTGTCACATAGCATGGGTTTTTGAAGTGGATTAGTTTTTAAGTGTTTTTATTATGGACTCCCCTGCACGAAATAAATAAAGGGATTTTATATATTATTATACATGCTGGAGTGCCTTGAACATTTTCTTTAGTCATATCTATTAATATCTCTTCTGGTTCTATAGGCACCACATATATTTATATAGAGACGTGCCCTGTCCTCAATTATATTCTCTTAACTAGTACCCTGACAATACTTTTACCGGGCAGATTAGGCAAGGGAGCATGTGACTAAGGTAGGAGTGTGGCCAGTAACATGCACACTTTTTTTCTATCCAGTTCTTCGGGGGGTTACATTCAACTGGGCTGGACAAATCCCGGTCACCAGTGCGACTAAAAGAGTTACCTGGCAACAGAAAATCTATAAAGAATGTGCTCGAGTAATCCCCTTTAATTAGCAAGCCTAGGGCACCAGTTAGAGAGGTGCAGTGGTAATCATTTTGCACCTTCGGGTTTCTGCTATGAAGAGCGTCGCAAGAGGGTCCAGATCCATCAGTGAACTTCAATGGGACAGGTTCCGGTTCACTTCCTATGCAGCTAAAGTGTTTGAGATATCCATCGACATTCCTCTTCTCACCTCGAGTCTAGTGCAAATGGGGGCTGGTGGGTGTGCTGACAAACATCATAATTACAGTCAGTCTCGATCCTCCTGTGTCCAGTTGAGCAGTGAAGACTAAATCTTAAATAATATCAGTCTGGTCTCCCCAATTTGCTTTCTGTAGACACATGGAAAGAAACAAACTTCTGATCTTTCACCCCCATCTGTACCTGATACAAAGTGAGGGGAGGGGGGTGATGGACTGATCCCAGATACCTTGGTGTGAGAACTGAAGCTAAGGATGTAAGGTCAAAGGTTTCGCTCACTCATAAATCTGTTATGGGGTCCTGGACTCTGCAAAAGAGTGATTGGGAGAATGCTGGAGCACATGTTCTTTAAACCCTGACAGTATGCTGGTATTAAAATCCTTGTCTGTAGTCATCTAGACAAGCATCTTAATTATAAATTGGATGTTTTATTATATCCAAGTATATGTATACAGCTACTAAGTGTTTATCATACCTGTCCTTACAAAGGCTATTTAAGGGATTGTTCATCCGCAAAACCATAATTTAATGTTTGCCAATTTTCCTAGCTTTAAAACAATATTCTTTTTGCAGACTAGGGGCATCTCATGTAAATCCAAGCTCCCTGACGTCACTAGCGTCCGTGCCTTATCCGATCCCGTGCAGCCTTTATTCTCCCTTAGTGCACCTCCCACCATCGGATCCATCCTCGCTCCCCCCAAAATCATTTTACTATATGATAGATGCCCCTTGTCCAGACCTAACCACAAAGTTAATTTTCTAAAAAAAAATAATCAGAACTGTACTTACAGTACAGCCTCCCATGACGTCAGCCGCATCTGTGATTGGCTGCATCTCAGCTAATCACAGGAGCGGCTGCCGGTTCTGACTCCTCCTTGCATTGTCCGGCAAGCAGGAAGCCAGATCAGTATGCCACAGGAGCGAAAGGGCTGTAAGATAACATTTGATTATTATTGTAAAGAAAAGAAATGGCAGTTGTGGGGTGGGAAAGGAGGAATCTATCATATATTTAAAAATGATTTAGGGTGGACATACTTAGAAGTGAACACTTTAAAGGGTAACTTATTTACATGAGTGAGAATATACAACGGGTATGAAGATATTGCATAATTGAGCAGTTCCATGATATGCCTATACACAGAAGTTTTTTGTTTTGTTTTTTTTCATTTGCAGTTTACATCAGTTACATCATTTTTGTAACTTACTTTTTGTATTTGTATTTTTTGTATTGCTTTTATATAATGCGGTTTTGTTTTTTTAAAGTGAATGTCCACCCTCAAAAAACTGGTCAATTGACAGTTACTTGCCCCAAATATATTTGCACTTTATTAGCTGCACTACTAAATAACCAGACATTTAAGGATATTATTGTCCCCATTCTGACAAGAGTAAAGCTGGCTCCTTCCTCCATGCAGTCAATCGAGGATGTGAAAACTGACATCATAGCCAGACATTGTATGCTTTTCCTGATGCCTCCTCTGCACATGCTCACCATTAGAAAAAGCTCACTGAGAAGATGGAGAAGGCAGATATCTTTGACTGAAAGGAACAGAATGTATCATTAAATATTTGCAGGGAGACGGAATAAAAGTTCTTATATTAAAATGGTGCTAATTTTGCCCCAACCAAATGGTAAATAACATCTGATTAGTTGGGGCAAAATTACACCATTTTTAATGATAAAAACTTTAATTAACCAGCCCTGCTTTAATGCAATATACTGTAGAGGGATTTTACAGTTTATTGTTGTTTTAGAGGGGTGTTTTCAGAGTTTTAAATTTTGGGTTGAGTTCTCCTAAAGACTTCCCAGAAGTATCTTCATGTTGAAAGCAGCTAGATAGATTAAAGTTTTTGTTCAGCTAGTTCTGCTCTATTAGTCAGAAATTGGATTCTGCCCTATATCCTTTATAAACTGAATGCATTACTAGGTTTGAAGATGATAATTACCGGACCTTCCTTCTTGATTATTTTCTGTTTATTTTCTGCTTCTTTTCTCCGAAATTCAAGAAGAACTTCTTTACAATCATCAAGATGAGCTTCCGGCTCCCAGGTATCCCGTCAGCATCGTTACTTTCCACCTCACGCGGTAAAGTACTTCACTCTACAAAACAAAACAGTCACCTCAGTATCAGCTGGAGGTTTGACCAGTAATAATTAAAGAAATAATTACAAATAGATAATTTTGTTCACAATAATGAAACGTTTGTTTTGAATTAACGCAAAGTTATACAAGAAATAATATGTCATACATCCTTAAGAAGCCCATACACATTAACGATATAGGTAAAATCCTATTTCGCTAAGGTGTATGGGGCAAAAACAATCCTCCACGATTGCAGACAAACTATTGCATTAGTGGGGGATCAGTCTGGACAGAAAATTCTGTTGGAACACATAAGCTTTACTTTGTCTCAAGTCAGGGAGCCAATGTAGTTGTGATGTGATGCTCAACTGGCTGAACTTTCAAATAAAGAATGTGGTTGGGCATTAGGTGAGAGAATGCATATTGCAGTTCGATTGATGGAATCCATGTAGCAATAGCAACAGCAATTGCATGTGTATAGCTATCTAAAGCATAAAGAAACATGTGGCTACAAGAGACTGAGGCAAAAATAATATTAGTAACCATGTTCCAATCAATGATGTTGGTATAATAGGAGACTTAGCTGATGCAAATAAAACAAATCATATATACCAATAGGTAGGATGAAAGGGTAGATTTTATAAATAGATATCATATACTGTGGTTAACAGATAGGTAGGATGTAAGGTAGATTATTCATATATAGATATATAGTACCATATACTGTGCTGGTTACCAAATAGGTAGGATGTAAGGGTAGATTTAAACCTGCTAATTAAATTGAGGTTTCTTGATGTAGAAAGAGGGGAATAGAATCCAGAGGATGGGAGCCACAGAGAGGAAATATAAGGAGGTGCAGCAGAAGGAAGGGATTTAAATGTTAGGAGAAGGATTTTGTATACAATGTGCTGTATAATGGGGAGCCAGGTTGCTGCTGGTATAGAGGAGATTTGGGATCTGTTTATTAGAGAGCAAAAACAATACGTGTAGCAAAGATGAATATGGACTGAAGGGGAGAAGGTGGGAATCAGAAGACCGTAATAGTAGGTTACAACAGTCCAGGTGTGATAGGATGAGAGCATGCATAAGCATAAATTAGTTGGGAAATAAAGGAAACTACGGATTTTCGCTATATTGCAAAGGAAAAAGAGAAGGCTTTTGCAACATGGTTAATTGGTTAGAAAAGGAGAGAGTCAAATTACATAGGCACATGCCAATTGGATAGGGAAAATGGTGATATTGTCAACAGAATAGAGAAAGATGGGAACAGGACCAGGTTTGGGTGGGGGAAAATAATCAGTTCAGTTTGAGAAAGATTCAATTTAAGGGGGCGTCATGATATCCAGGAGGAGATGGCATGGAGTCAGAGACACGTGATTGAATGTCAGGAGTAGTGCAGGAGTGGACAAGTAGATTTGTGTATCATGTGTATATAAGTGAACTTGAAGCCAAAAGAGCTAATGAATCTCCAAGGAAATAGTGTAGTGTAAAGGGGAGAAACAATAAGGGTCCAAGAACAGATCCCTGCGGGCCCCCAGAGGAACCGGAGAGAGGTGTTATTAGCATAAAATACAGAGTAGTTCAGTTAGAGAGATAGGACAGAAACCAGGATGCCACTTCATTCCAAATGCCAAGGATCTGCATTAAGAGGGAATGATCGACTGTGTCAAAAGCAGAGAGAGGTCAAGAAGCATAAGAACAGAAAAGTGACTTTTCAACCTGAAGATTATTCACAACCTTACACAGGGCGTCTCAGTAGAGTGCAGGATGGAATCCAGATTGCAAAATATCCATAGGTTATGAGCATGAAAGTAGTAGTGATACGGGAGAAGACAATCATTCTAGCAGTTTAGAGGCATCGGTAAGAAAGAGACCAGGCAGTAGTAGCAAGAGGAGTCTAGCGAGGGCTTTTTTAGTATGGATTTAACATGGGCAGCTTAAAGATGGAAGGGAAAACTCCAGATGTAAGGGAGGCATTGAATATGTGGGTGAGTATAGGGATAAGCAGATGATTACAGTGCTTCAGTAATACAGAAGGCATGGAGCAAGAGGACAGGTTGCGAGTTTGTGTACATTTGTGTGTGGTTGAACACAAACCGCAGAGAAAAGGTACTAATACAGACAGAATATACTATATTGTCAGGGTTTCAGAGAAGCTCAGAATCTTTCTCAACACATAACAAAGAAATCCCAATGCTTTATTTTTGTATTGACTTTCCACTGATTAGATTATCCACTGTGCTACATATTATTAGTTACCCCATCATCACACAACTCATTAGTATTCGTCTTTCTATACTACAATAGGAAATTGAATAAATGTCAGAATGCAAGGATCTCATCTCACTTAGGTTCTGAACAGTACTCATGGCCCTATTACGGGGACAGGAAAAAAAGACTTTACTGTACCAATAAACAAGCAAGAGTGTCAGGAAAGAAGCAATTTACACTGTAAATCAATCGGTTGTGTTTTGTGCACCAATAGCACGCAAGAGGAATTAAATGGACATGCCATTTTCAGTGGTTAATGGTGAGGCCATACTACAACACAGTACACACAAGAACACGCATGTAATTGCTTTGGTGCCACTAGCGTGGCCTAGCCCTAAAAGAAGATATATTTTGTGTATTATTTAGCACTGGTACAAGATCACGATTAGCATAAATAGGTTTCCATATGTCAGTATTTTCTATATATTTATATAAAAAATGTGAACCGAAATGCAGCGCGTTTTTCAAACGCAACAAACTGGAACGCAAAGGGACACAATGGGAATGCAATAGTGCGAACGGTACTATGAATTTTGTGTCCTCGTGTTTTAAAAAACAGTACATTGCAAGAATGCACCAAAAAATAGACCAGTGTGAACCAGCCGTAATCAGTCAAAGCACCTTCACAAGATATTCAATCAGATGCTAGAATCAATTGTCTATCTGGGTGTGAATTATGAAAGAAATTGTCTTGCAAAAGTGCTTTGCACCAGCCTGTCAAAGGGAATGTCCACCCTCCACACACAAAATCTTACCTGCTTAAAAACACCCGATAAACAGGACTTCGTTATCTTGAAATCTTCCAATTGGCTCTCACACAGAGCTATATTACTCACAACAAGCTCCTGCTCCACGCTGCGTCTCTCCACTTCCAGGGTAAGGCAGTCAGTGGTCGGCTGTGACAGTGACATCACGGCCAATCACTGACTGCCTTGCCCGGAGCAGTTTTCCACTACGGCCTCGCAAGAACATAGAAAGAACACGCAGCGCAGTGGAGCTGTGAAGAACCCGGAAGCGGCGGTGGAGCGAGGAGCTTGTAAGTATAATAGCTCAGTGTGGGAGAGCCGAATTGAAGATTTCAAGTTAACGAAGTCCTGCTATCGGGGGTTTTAAAGCAGGTAAGGGTTTTTTGTGGAGGGGTGGACATTCCCTTTAAACATACAGAGAAAACTTAATTCAGACTTTTTCCTTAAACTGGCCCAAAATGACCAGATCAGCTTCAATGATATTAATGTGCCATTTTCTGCCCTATTCACATACTGTATAGCATACAGAATTGCCTGCCAAGAGGGTTGGTTTACTATTGGCAAAAATACGCAATAACTCAAACTTGATAAAACCACAAAACTCCTCAGACTTGATATTCAAAAACAGTGAAATGTTAGGGCAGATCACCGACACGCAATAATTCTTCAAATGAACCTCAACCTGATGGACTGTGTTATCACACCCCTTGTGCTTTTGGAAATGCTGAATGTAGTAAATCAACACCAGCTTAGACATTTTCCTTAAGGATGCCTACAGAAAACTGCACAGTAATCCTCACTAAATATAAATCTACTCTAATCTATTAACCAGACAATTCATTTTTTTTTTTTGCTGTGCTGTGTCAATCCTTAGATCCACAACTTCTGCAAGGATTAATGACAGTCACTTTATGGTCATATTTTACCTTCTTTATTCCAATTCCTTTAGACATTTATCTTAAAGGCCATGTCCACCCCCAAAACTATATTTTAACCCACTACTGGCCCCACTGCGTAGTGTTGAAATATCCTCACCTTACATCCTGCTCCAAATGGCTACCAGCAATGTCTGTTCAAAGTCCAAAAAAGTAAATAGCGAGGAGCCTGTCTGCGTCCCATAATATTATGCTCCTCCGCCTTCCTCCGGGAGAAGTTTGGCATGGCAGTGAAGCCCCCCTCCCCTTCCCTTTGCTCTCCACAATTTCTGCCTTAGCCAATCAAGACACAGCTGCAAAAGTTACATTTTAATGAACAACAAGTATCCAATGCTGATTATTCTCCAGGGACATGCCGTGCTCTTTTTATTTTCTTTTGTCGGGCGCGGGCCCTATGCTGCGTCCGACAGACATTTGTCCCGGCCGAGCGCTTGTACGGAGCACTCGATCCAGGACAAATTGTCCCTTGTGTGTACCCTAAAGCCTCGTACACATGTGCAATTGAGGACCGACCCGTGTATGGGCTCTTTATCGGCCGAAAAGTGGTCGTACGGAGATCCCCTGGTCGGTCAGGTAACGATCCCCGACCGATGGTTGATAAAGTGCCCATACACGGGCCGATTATCGGCCAAAACGAACGTTCGGAAACATCGTGCGTCGGGGTCAGGACCCACGATCGCACGGGTGTACGAACCTTAAGTATGGCTAACTTACAGTCTGATACAATCTGAATGAACACATTTCATTCATATTTACCAGTGTATTTTCTATGGTAATCGTTGTGTATGGGCCCTTTATCAGACAAAATGGCTCGTGTGTCCGTTTGGGCACAAGCGCCCATACACGATTGTTGGCCAAAATTGCCCACTCATACACATTGTGGCCTGTGGTGGGCCATACACTACAAACGGTTATGCATAGTAACACGACCAATACTTAATAGACAGATGTACAATGTCAATTGTGCGTAGATGTACCATACATATTGTTCGACATTCAATTCATTTGGCAATTATTGTCTAAACTCGTCCATAAATCTATCTAAAGACCATATCTGTTGTATTCAGTTTAGAACGCCCAGAGTAAGGTGTCAAAACAGCATTGTACATGGCAGAAGTTGGTGTTGAACCCCCCCCACCTCTATTTAGGCTTGGTTCTTTATTTTCACATAAATGAATGAGAACCTTCACAAGCATATCTTAAAGACCACATTTTAAAAGCAGCAATTTTTATCTTGAGACGTTCCTTTCTGACCAATAAATTTTGTGATCTTAAATTGATTGCATGAAAAAGAACGGGTCTAGAGATTGTATATGGGCACTTTTCGATTACATTTACATTTAATTGGAACATTTTAGAAAATACTACCAACATTTAACTGATCGACTGGAAAAAAATTACTCTCGTCCATAATCCACGATCGTTTTTATAAACAAATATCGGCATAATAAGATCAGTGAAATTACTATTTTTGGTCTAATTAATGGAAATGTTCACCCACATGTCAGATTGATCCAATACTGGCCCAGTGTAGGACACCTTAACAGAATGTAGGTTTGGTAGACTTGCAATGCAAGCTTTTTTTATTAAACAATTGTGGCAAGAAAGTGCAATCAAGAATAACAAGTGTGTGACTAATCTACATACAATCTCCACAGAAATTAGCCCAGCTATTAATTGGAGGGCCCTACTGACAGAAATGATTGATATTTTATTTGATTGTGGTAACACTGTATGAATATTGTGCCTATAGATGATAGGTGTGTGGCACATCTGCATACAATACCCTCACAACATTAGCCCAGCGTGTTATTAGAGAGCCCTACTGACATAATAGATAGATATGCATATACAATTGTGGTAACATTGT
Source organism: Hymenochirus boettgeri (assembly GCA_019447015.1). Taxonomy (NCBI): domain Eukaryota; kingdom Metazoa; phylum Chordata; class Amphibia; order Anura; family Pipidae; genus Hymenochirus; species Hymenochirus boettgeri. The sequence continues at coordinate 308,122,859 of CM033470.1, read as the reverse complement.
ATTTATATTGTGCAATCAGATTGCAGATTAGCCACATGCCTTTCAATCTGATCGCACAAAATTCATGGTGTCCCCACAATTGTATGAAATCAATCGCATTCTGTCAGTAGAACCCTCTAATAACACAGTTGAACTAATGGTGCGAGGAGATTGCGTGCAGATTAGCCACACAGCTTCCCATCTGATCGCACAATCTAGATCAATCATATCGTTAGTAGAGCCCTCTAATACCAGCTGGGGTAATGTTGTGAGGAGATTGTATATAGATTAGACACACAATTCCCTGATAACATTAGCCCAGCTGTGTTATTAGAGGGCCCTACTGACAGAATTATGGATATCCATACACAGTTGTGGTGATATGTGTTGAATATCGTGCAATCAGATTGAAAGGTGTGTGGTCAGACTCAGTCCCTATAGGCCAGACCTATCCTTCCCAGAATTCCCCAGGATCTAACGGGCCATTACCCCTCACTAACCCCTTCTGTCTTGGAGTCCAGGATACTCTCCATTCAAACACATCGTCTTCGTCGTCTTGTTCGCTTTCACTAGCTTCTGTCTTGGGCGTCCATCTCCAGCCGAAGCCACAGACAACCCACCCGCGTTGGAGACCCCCCACCACACTCCTCCACCCCGGCCAGCGATAGTTCTACTCGGACAATCTACACAGGAGAAAATCGTCCTGCGCCACACACACACATACACACCTCCCTGGCGAACAGACAGGAATCTAACCACATCCCGGGCAGAGGCTGAAAGCCGGAAGAACCATTTAGACAACCAGTTGCGCGAACGTCTTGCGTTCACGCAAAGAAAATAGGCGACTTACGATTGGCTGAGAATCCAGTGGTGCTAGACCAATCAATAGCGCCTTCCTTCTGTTTGCTTCCTGTTGGGGGGTGGTGTTAGAAAGGTAAATTGAGTGAACGCGTGACTGTCTGGCATAAAGTGCGCATGCGCTTAGCAACGCTTCTGATTGACAGTAATATAGGGATAGGATCTCATAGGCAGGAGGGAGATTGCAGTGTTATATAAACAACAAAGATATATGGGCACGTGGAATATGGCATTGAGGGGAGGATAGCACGGTGGCAGTGGCAGTGAGGGGGAGGGTAGCAATGTGGCAGTCTGGTGACTGTGAGAGGATAGTCATGGTGACAGTGTGGAGGAGAATAGTCACGGTGACAGTGGCGGGAGGATAGCAATGGTGGCAGTGAGGGGGAATAGTTGGTGACACTGGGGGGATAGTCATGGTGACTGTGAGGGGAGGATAGTAATGGTGGCAGTGAGGGGAAGGCTAGTCATGGTGACAGTGAGGGGAGGATAGTAATGGTGGCAGTGAGGGGATAGGCTGTCATGGGACAGTGAGGGGAGGATAGTAATGGTGGCAGTGAGGGGAGGATAGTCATGGTGACAGTGAGGGGAGGATAGTAATGGTGGCAGTGAGGGGAAGGTAGTCATGGTGACAGTGAGGGGAGGATAGTAATGGTGGCAGTGAGGGGAAGGCTAGTCATGGTGACAGTGAGGGGAGGATAGTAATGGTGGCAGTGAGGGGAGGATACTCATGGTGACAGTGAGGGGAAGATAGTAATGGTGGCAGTGAGGGGAGGATACTCATGATGGTAGTGAGGGGGAGGATAGTCATGGTGACACTGGGGAGGATAGTGATGGTGGCAGTGGGGGGAGGATAGTCATGGTGACACTGGGAGGTGTCATGGTGGCTGTGAGGGGGAGGATAGCGCATTGTGCAGTGAGGGGGGGAGGATAGCCCCCTCACTGCCACCATTACTATCCTCCCCTCACTGTCACCATGACTAGCCTTCCCCTCACTGCCACCATTACTATCCTCCCCTCACAGTCACCATGACTATCCTCCCCCCAGTGTCACCAAGACTATTCCCCCCTCACTGCCACCATTGCTATCCTCCCGCTCACTGTCACCGTGACTATTCTCCCCACACTGTCACCATGACTATCCTCCTCACAGTGTCACCAAGACTGCCACCATTGCTACCCTCCCCCTCACTGCCACCGTGACTATCCTCCCCCTCAATGCCATATTACACAGTGCCCATATAATCTTTGTTGTTTATATAACACTGCCAAATCTCCCTCCTGCCTATGAGATCCTATCCCTATATTACTGTCAACCATCAATTTGATTATAAATATGAATCACCCTTTTAATTTGAATGGATTCAGTATCATATTTTTGAGTGTCGAGGGAGTGCCATGGGCATAATTGGGCATGCCAGGGGTGGGGGACGTCCTGGGCCTGGCCAGAGCATGGGGTGCCTCTGGTGCAGCCCCAGAAGGGCCAGTTGGGCACCCCTGGTTGCTAGTAGAGATAAAAATAGTGCTATGATCAGAGGACAGAGGACTGGGTAATGGATATATTCATGCAGGATTTCAAGACATCTGGCTTTGTAGTACAAGTACAGGAAGATATTTGCTGGGACACAGAATATACCTTAGGCTAGTGTACACAAAGTGACTGACCAATTTGGGATTTTGGTTGATCAGGTTGAGAATCAGCAACATTTTTGCTGCAACCAACATTTTTTAGTTGATTTTTTGTTGTTGCCACAATTGAAAGAAAATAGATTGACATGTTAGTAAAGGTAGGTTAGTACAGTAAAAAGGTTTTACTTACTGGACCAAGAATCCCACGACATTAGAGCGATCCTGTCGGAACTGCCTTTCCGTTCTTCTTTGCAACAAAGTGGAGCCACCTTAAGTTTCAGTCCAATCACTGGCGTTCTATAGTGGATGTCATTGTTGGATGTCATTGGTGGTGGAACCACTTTTAATTTAGGTGGAAGTTTAGGTGCAAGTTTATAAATCATCAATTTTAAATGACCCATGTGCCTTACAAGGCACTGGTAAGACTCATTTGGAATATTCGGTATAGTTTTGGAATCCCATATCAAAGGACATTTGGAATGGAAGCCGTTCAGAGATGGGCAACTAAAATAATAAAGGGAATGGAGAGGCTTGAATATTCAGGAGATTATCAAGTTAGAGATGTTACATTAGAGAGCAACGTTTGGGATATGATCACTTTATACAAATATGTTACGGTAATGGGCTTACAATAAACTCTCTCTTGCATTGTTACTAATCGGTCATATCAGAGGACATGTGGACATCATATAAGATGGAAGAAAGAAGTTTCATCTTCAGGTTAGGAAAGGTTTGCTTTACAGTGAGAATGGTAAAACTGTGGAACTGTCTTCTAGCAGAGTGGTAATGGCAAGTTATTGAAGCTTTAAAAGTGGGCAGATAAGTTTCTAAAACTAAAACATATTGAGAATTACTGGGATTAATTCCTATACTGCAGTTCTGGTTAATCCAGGCATACTGTAGTCAGGAAGGAATTGCCCCCCCCCCTTTTAGCTGTTTTTTTTTGCCTTCCTCTGGATCAACTGTTGGTAGGGTTTAAAAAAGAGAGTGAAAAAGTTGGACTGATGGACGCAAGTTTTATTCAACTCAATACTATGTTACTATGTGGCGGCGTGTAGAATGCCTGGGGAACGGGATCAGTAAGACAGTTCGTTTATTTTTTACAAACAGATATAGCAGTTTAGGGTGAGAGAGGGTCCACTACATTACAGAAAATACTGTTTTTACACTAGGGCACAGGGCAGTAAAAAGGGAGGGGGGAGGGCTGCACTGAGCAAGCCAGAAATTTCTCAGAGGACACCTAAGAGGCGGAAACAATTTCCCCCCAGTCAGGCTTCTAGTCTACTTTAAGATGGGTAGAACATTGTAGAAGAACCATTGGAGCAGAGAGGTAAGATCTTTACACACTACACAGTGGGTGAGAATGTAGTTTGGGGGGGGACCTGCCCTTAACAGATTATGGTTGAGGAGGTGGCAGCGGAGGTAACTGGCCTTGTGTGGCCACCAGAGGATGTAAAGGGACAATTACATTTAATTAAAACATGGTCCTTTACAGAACACCATTATTGTACCTCCAATGGAGTGCAAATAAAACATATTTTATTATCAGTCTTGTTTTTCTCCACTTGGTTTCTCAACTTATAATGTCTGCTCTTACATTTAGCACAAGGGAATAGGAAGATGTATAGTGAGAGTAACAATTTAAAATAACTGAGGGTATAGACAGGGTTTGTTTCTTTGAACATACAGTTATAGAAGAAAAAAGAAAGTTTAGTTTAAACCAAAGACACTGATATGTTCATCAAAACTTTATGTATTGAAATGTTTATATTAATTAATAAATGTGAATTGCCTTTATGCAGATCCTACTAGGGACATTTGAGAAAGCCATCCAATGGGCAAGAGCCAAAGATCCAATATCCTGGAATCTGTGGTCGACTTGGTTTGGGGTCAGGATTGGGATTCTGCTACCCCGAAGTTATTATCCATCGATCCCTTGAATACTACATTGATTTTCTCCAGCAATTCTGCATTCAGTGAATGTGATTTATTAGAGAGAGATTTTCCAGTGCTAAAGTAAGAAATTGACTGTTATTTGCTTATTCAAACATAAACCCATTTTCAAATAACTTTATTTAAATAAAAAATATATAGTATAGGAGATTGCTAGCAACTGCCATACACCTATGATTGCAGGCAAAACCCTACACTTTTAGTACGGGGCTGACCACAAGGAGGAAAATGTTCTGTCAATCAATGACCGTTTCTGATGCTGACATTGAACGGTTGTTACACTACTACACACATTACAAGAAAAAAATGGCCAATCTTGTCTGTATGACAGTATTGGCCCTTTATTGATAGTGTGTGTACCCAGCTTAAGTACATTGCAGGAGTGGGACAAACTTTACCAGTTGGGACTGTCCTGCATATTCTGTGACTGTTGGAAAGTTGCAGCCAGGTGTTTTTTAATTATATTTGAACATGTTTCCTGTAAAAAGGTCACAATCACCTCTTTTCTCGGTCACGTTTTAAGCCGATATCACCATTATTGATCTAGGGAAAATTCTGTTGCCAAGATACACCAGGGAGATGTAATAAAAGTCTTAATGTTAAAATGGTGCTTATTTTGCAACCAACCAATCAGATGTTAACTTTCAAGTGGAAATAACATTTGATTGGTTGGGGGGAAAATTAGCACCATTTTTAAGGCTGGGTACACACCAGTCAGCCGAAAAATCTCTCTGGTGTGAGGCGGCCGGCCGCGGAGTCCTCGATCGTCCGATCAGACGGTGTGGTAAATCCCAATCGATCTGGAAATGTCAGCCACAGCCACTATTGCTGCGACGATGCACATTGTCCCGGCCGAGTGCTCGTAGCGAGTGCTCGGTCAGGGAAAAATAGTCCCTTCGTGTGTACCGCCTACAGGGTAGTCCACTCTTATAAAACAATTTAAAATGTGAGTCAGAACCCCCAAAACCTAGGTTCCATTTTGTTAAAATGTAATAATTCTGCTCCCAGTAGGAGAAATCATACTTACAAGATCCTCGATCCACCACCGCAGCTCTCTGGCACTTCCGGGTAGGACAGTCAGTCTCAGCCGTGACAAGAGACACACAGCCAATCACTGATTGCCATTCCCAGAAGAGCCTCCACTGCGGCTGCTTGGGAACACAAAAAGAAACAGAGCAGCAGCAATGGAGAGGGAGTGGAAATACAGGAAGCAGCAGTGAATTGCGAACTTGTAAGAATGATTATTACATTTTAACAAAATGAAACCTAGGTTTTGGGGGCTCTGCCTAATTATTATTTTTTTTATGATATAATGACATCTCCCTGCCGTATAGCCAAGGTGAACGGGCTAAAACGATAAATGTCCGATAAATGCGATAAATGTCCGGACAAGAAATTACGTACCTATTGCATTGACTGGCATCCGCCTTTCCTAATTATGTGACTCAATATAATTTACTAAGCAATACGTGGAACCATTTTTATGATAAACAATGCATTTGCCGATCTGTATTTAGTGCCCTAGGGGCAAAAACAATGTCATGACTGACAGGGACTTGGGAATTAGTTTGGGAAAGAATGATGTGCCTGGTCTTAAGTAAGAATTGTACATAATGACTGGATTCTCTCAGGAAATAGACTGTTACACACTAGCAGATATTTCTGCCGTGTATCGGTTGGTCAGCCGGAATATTCTGATGGTGTGGGGAAGCTAGCCGCAACCGAGTTAATCGCCAGTTATCTGTAAATCACAGCAGATCGTGCAATTCCCTATGGGGCCACACATCGGTCGCATGAACTGTCGGCCGCGGCCACTATTGTGCATTGTCCTGGCCGAGGCACGCTCGCAGTAAACTCCGGATCGGACAAAAAGTTTACCCTGTGTAGCCAGCCTTAAAAAATTGCAAAATATTCTGCCAGAGATACAACAAAGAGGCATTTTTAGACCCTGAAGAAGATGTAATTGAGATGAAAATCTCATTATTTGAAAAGGAATGCATTACCAGCATTATCTGGAAAGATGCCTGGAACAAACTGTCCTGACTTGGGCAATATAATCGAGCCCATCTAGTCTGGAACTCCTCACTTCTTTGTCAGAATATGGAATTTAAGGGGAGAAAAAAAAAAATTTCCCTGCTTTAAAAATCTGCTTGATTATTAAAGGGAAGATCTATGAGAAAGGATTCTTCCCATGAAAATATTCGGGCTTTGAATCAGAAGGTTTCACTTTGCTCATGAATACCACATTATTGGGACCCTACCCCCGGGGTTGAAAATTGTTTATTCAGTCCCCACACTGCTATCTGAGCTGGACTGGTCAGGAAGTTCAGATGAAAGTTATTGATAGGTCCATATGCCAGAATTGCTAACATAATGAAGGCTGGTCTCCACATGGACCTCTTAATCATGCAGAAAATCATCTGTTGCTCATCATTGCTCCTCCCCTTCCTGCCACCATAATACCCCCCATGCCACCATGGCTATATCCTCCCCCACTGCCACCATGACTATTCTCCCCCCCTCCAAAAACAATATGGTGTACAACTTGTCCAGGAATATCAAGTGGGGCCCACAACTTCTAAATGCTCCAACCAAGCATTTAACCAGACTTCACATACATTGAAAAAAGGGGGAAGGGGACTGCAACCAGTGCTTTTTTAGCTTCGGACTACGAGTCCTTTTTCAAGCAATACCAAAAACAAATACAAAGCACACATACATAACCCAACCCCCACTCCTATTGGTGAGTATCCGACCAATTGCAACAAAGTTTAATCAAAAGTCCAATGTGATCTACATGGTCTGTAAAAGAAATCCAATCCAGCTATGTCCGTGTACATAATTCAACAGAAGACAAAATCTGAAAAGTCTAAGATAAAAATTTTATAGTGAAAGTGCAAGTGCATACAATATAATATTAAAATTTCAAATATTAAAAACGTAAGTGCAACCACTACATAAGTGTAAGCCATACGTCTACTGTAAAAACTATACCATAAAATATCGTTTTATGGTATATGTGTGTATGTATAGCGCCACTTGGGGCGCTTATAATAAATTAATTATAAAAAATACAAAGATATAAAATGCAAAAGCTTAAAATACAACACTAGGAATATAAATTACGAAAACATAGCATAGTGGACATTAAGGTCATTTCCACTAAAAAACAACAACTTTGTTTTAAAATGTAGATTATCCCCCCCAAACCGACTTTCACATTATAACTGTTTCCAAAGACGCTCCTGAACTTCCTTATCTGACAGGTCCCTGCCCTCCACTCTGCTGCTCACAGCGCTTCACTTCCTAGTTGCGGCTGTCATTTAAGGCTTGACGTGACATACAGGCCAATCACCTGACAGCCGCGACCAGGAAGTAAAAGGCGTCAGTGCAGAAGTTCACTGCTCCTTTTTTTGCTCAAAACAGGAGCCGGGGGCAGCGCCTAGATGGCAAGGGACCGGGTCAGATAAGTAAGTTCACGAAAGTGGGGTTTGGGGAGTAATCTACATTTTAGAACAAAGGTCAAGTTGTATTTCTGACACCACATGGTAAGATATTTCGTCCGACCGACCGACCGATAGAGCTGGTGTATCGGTCGGTCAGCCGAAAATATCTTACCATGTGTGTGGGGCTGGGCGTGACCAAACTCTGTCGCCTGTTTGTCCGGACAGTAGCGAACACTCGCTTGTCACAAATAATTTCCCCGTGGTGACCCAGCCTAAGTAACATAACCTTGACTCATATAATTGTTTCAAATTGTTGAGTACTGTATAAATAGAGTAAAAGAAGCATCTTATATTCAGCTTTAAAACCTAATATACACTCCAACCACCAAACTCAATTTTGTACTCTAAGGAAAGGCTTAATGGAACAAGATTTGTTAAGGCCTATTGGTTGGATGCTATTTAAATTCTTTATCCAATACCATCCTGTTGCAACAATTTCTTAATATCAGCACCTTTTGATCTAGATTTACTTGTGTTAATACCACACTTTACAACTGTGTGACTTGATGTTTCTGTTCGAAAAAATGCTTGAAAAAGAAGTATCATTGTTTGTATTTGGCGTGATGCCACCATGACTATCCTTCCCCCTCACTGCCAACCATGACTATCCTCCTCTACTGCCACCATGACTATCTCCCCTACTGCTACCATGACTATCCTCCCCCTCACTGCCACCATGACTATCCTACCCCTTACTGCCACATGACTATCTCCCCCCACTGCCACCATGACTATCCTCCCCACAGTGTCACCATGATATTGCTCCCCCCACTGCCACCATGACTATCCTCCCTCCTCACTGCCACCATGACTATCCTCCCCCTCACTGCCACCATGACATCCTCCCCTCATGCCCCATGACTATCCTCCCCTCAGTGCCATGACTATCCTCCCCACAGTGTCACCATGACTATCCTCCCCCCACTGCCACCATCCTATCTCCCCCCACAGTGTCACCATGACTATTCTCCCTCACTGCCACCATGAATATCCTCCCCCTCACTGCCACCATGACTATCCTCCCCAGTGTCACCATGACTATCCTCCCCCCACTGCCACCATGACTATTCCCCCCTCACTGCCACCATGGCTATCCTCCCCCTCACTGCCACCATGACTATCCTCCCCCTCACTGCCACCATGACTATCCTCCCCCCACTGCCACCATGACTATTCCCCCCTCACTGCCACCATGGCTATCCTCCCCCTCACTGCCACCATGACTATCCTCCCCTCACTGCCACCATGACTATCCTCCCCACAGTGTCACCATGACTATCCTCCCCCCACTGCCACCATCACTATCCTCCCCAGTGTCACCATGACTATTCCCCCCTCACTGCCACCATGACTATCCTCCCCTCATTGCCACCATTACTATCTCCCCTCACTGTCACCAGTGACATCCTCCCCTCACTGTCACTGACTATCCTCCCCTCACTGTCACCGTGGACTATCCTCCCCTCAGTGCCACCATCACTATACACTCCCACCAGTGTCACCATGACTATTCTCCCGTCACTGCCATCATGGCTATCCTCCCCACAGTGTTACCATGACTATTCCCCCCTCACTGCCACCATGACTATCCTCCCCCCACTGCCACCATGACTATCCTCCCCAGTATCACCATGACTATTCCCCCCTCACTGCCACCATGGCTACCTCCCCCCTCACTGCCACAATGGCTATCCTCCCCCCTCACAGCCACATGACTATCCTCCCCAGTGTCACCATGACTATCCTCCCCCACTGCACCATCACTATCTCCCCAGTGTCACCATGACTATTCCCCCCTCACTCACCATCATGAGTATCCTCCCCTCACTGCCACCATTACTATCTCCCCTCACTGTCACCATGAGTATCCTCCCCTCACTGCCACCATTACTATCCCCCCTCACGTACCATGACAGCCTCCCCTCACTGCCACCATTACTATCCTCCCCTCACTGTCACCATGACTAGCCTCCCCCTCACTGCCACCATTACTATCCTCCCCTCACTGTCACCATGACTAGCCTCCCCTCACTGTCACCGTGACTATCCTCCCTCACTGTCACCATGATAGCCTTCCCCTCACTGCCACCATTACTATCCTCCCCTCACTGTCACCCAGTATTTTTATTTTTTTTTACTACTTACTGCTTGAATAAGGTGGTAGGAATTGTTTGAGTAAACTCAAAGCACTGGATTACTAAAACAAATACTTGTGTTTAAAAAACACTGTTACCTGTGGAGCGGGGGCTGGTAGGAGACAAAGGAAAGGTTTTTTTTTTTTTCTCTCTCTCTCTAATTGGATGGGGGTGTAACTAATTGGTTTAAATTGGCTGAGGCCTGTTGGCTCTGGTTGGTTTTGAACCTCATTTAAGGCACTTCCCATGAGCGATTAGCTCTGAGCGTTAGAGAACTGGGCTGACTTTTCTGTTGGCTACAGGCTCTTTAGTAGAGACGGATTGCACCTCAATGATGATGGTGCAGCTGTTTTGGGGTGAAGATGGCTAGGTGGTTGGAGGAGATTATAAACTAGGTATGGAGGTGGGTACGTTGAACTACACAGGGGTAGATAGAGAAGTTAGGGATCAGGGGGCTAATAACACAACGGAGGACGGGGAGGGGGGAGCATAAAGGATAAGGAGGCATGTACGACCATGTATGGAAGTAAATCAATTGATAATCTAAAATGTATGTTTACAAATGCAAGGAGTCTGGCTGGAAAAACCGGCGAACTTGAAATAATAGCGTTAAAGGAAAGGTATGATGTAATTGGTATAGCAGAATCATGGCTTAATGATTCACACGACTGGACAGTAAATATTGAAGGGTACTCCTTATTTAGACATGACCGAGTTAATAAGAAAGGAGGAGGAGTATGTATGTATGTTAAACAGGAATTGAAGCCAAATTAAAAGATGGAATAGATGGGGGAGCAAACGATGCGGCAGAAACATTATGGGTGGAACTGTGTACAGGAAGCAAGAAGGTAGGTAAATTAATTGTTGGAGTGTGTTATAAGCCGCCAAATGCCGGGGAAGAGGTGGAAATGAATCTCCATATGCAGTTGGCGAAGGCTGCTGGTATGGGGCGTGTTCTGGTTATGGGGGATTTTAACTACCCTGAAATAGATTGGAGTAATGGAACTGCCAGCACCTCAAAGGGTATAAAGTTCTTAAATTTCCTATATGAGCATTTTCTTTCACAGATGGTAGAAGTTCCTACTAGAAAGAATGCGTTGTTGGATCTGGTGATATCTAATAACCCAGAGCTCATTTTGGAGATGAAGGTAATGGGAAGCTTAGGGAATAGTGACCATGATATAGTGTCATTTAATATAGGTTGCAGAAAACTAAAGTGCACTGGCTTAACAAAAACTTTTAACTTTAGGAAAGCTAATTTTATGCTTTTAAAGGAATCGCTCCTGCTCATAGACTGGGGGGAACTGTTTCTAGGTAAAGATACTGAGCAGATGTGGACCACTTTTAAAGGGATATTAAACTATAACATTTCCAAATCGGTACCTTTAGGAAACAAGTGTAAAAAAATTAGGTCCACTCCTGCATGGCTTAATGCTCAGGTAAAAAGGGAAATGGAAAAAAAGAAAAGGGCTTTTAAAATTTTGAAAGCAGAAGGCACAGAACAGGCTTACAGGGACTTCAAAAGTTGTAATAAAGAGTGCAAGAAAGCAATTAAACTAGCTAAAATAGAAAATGAAACACGGATTGCCGAACAAAGCAAGTCCAACCCCAAGATGTTTTTTAAGTATATAAATGGTAAAAAAATGAGGACTGAGAATGTGGGACCATTAAATAATGGAGCTGAGGTGGTTGTAGAGGATGCCGAAAAGGCTAATCTGCTAAACCGTTTTTTTACATCGGTTTTTACTGTTGAGAATCCTTACAGTAGGGATTGTAACAATGTGCAGGGAGGAAATGAAGAGTTTTCACATTGGATAACAGAGGATATGGTACGGAATCAATTAGACAAAGTTAATATCAATAAAGCGCCAGGACCAGATGGATTGCATCCTAGGATTTTAAAAGAGCTTAGTTCAGTTCTAGCAAGACCACTGTGTCTCATATTTTCAGATTCGCTTTTGTCTGGGGATGTGCCGCTGGATTGGAAAAAAGCCAATGTAATACCAATATTCAAAAAAGGTAGTCGTTCACAGCCTGGTAACTATAGACCTGTAAGCCTAACATCAGTGGTAGGGAAGGTGATGGAAACTTTGTTAAGGGATCATATCCTTGACTTTGTCTCCAGAGATCATCTTATTAGTAGTAGTCAGCATGGATTTATGAGAAATAGATCATGCCAGACAAATTTAATTGGTTTTTATGAAGAAGTGAGTAAGAAGTTAGATTAACAGATCCCGACGACAGAACGTGAGATTGATTGGAATCCCGGAAGGCAGTGAGGGACGTGATCCGGAGACCTACCTGTATAACTGGCTGAGAGAGACATTTGGAACCCCCAATCTCTCACCGGTCTTCACAGTAGAAAGGGCACATCGAATCCCTACAAGGCCATTGCCACCTGGTTCCAGGCCCAGACCTATGATAATCCGTCTACTGAACGCAAAAGACCGCGATACTATACTTCGCCTTGCGAGAAACAAAGAAGACATCCGTATTGGTAACTCTAACATCATGTTTTTCCCGGATTACTCCACAGAGCTACAAAAAAAACGAGCAACCTTTGAAGCAGTCAAACCGCGGCTGCGTTCGCTGAACCTACCCTATTCAATGATGTACCCAGCGCGTCTCCGTGTGCAACACGCTGGCACCACAAAGTTTTTCGACACCCCAGTTGATGTAACAGAGTGGCTTGATCATCACATGGGCCTACCGCAGCAGAACTAACTCCAGCTGAAACAGTAACACCCGGAGGTGCACCCACAGGTACCAATCCCCCGGTCACCCACACCCTTGGCCCAGAGAACCAATTATCCATCCCAATAACTCAAACTATACAACCACCCACTAGACCTCATGTGCTTAAGCGATAGAGAACAGTGCCCGCCCCAGGTTACATCCTCTGTACATGAACCTTAACCCAACAACCCCGGACCCCTCCATACGCCACTAAGGCCATAGAAGGCAGCCAAATGCGGATTTCAACGCATCAACACCGCTAGACTGGATGCCCCCCCCCCTCAGTATTTGTAATCTGAAAAGTATTTAATTATATACTGTGATGCACTCTGCAGCTACATCTACGGGTATTGGGGCCTGGTGCATGGGCAGACCCAGTCATTGGATATCTGTAGCGGACAATTCCATCTATCATCAGGAGCGAATTGATACCTGTGGTGTTGGGGACTCTGGACGGTGGGGTGGCACTGGGGGCGGTGGGCGGTATGGGGGTATGGTGTAATACCAAGCTAGTCAATCTATCTCTGACGGTATAATCAATATAGGATGTAAATATATCCAAGTCCAACGCCGAACCTAGTTATAAGATGCCCCCTTTGTTATGCATACCCCAGATAATGGATACAAATGTATTACTAAGCCTGTCAGCCTACTCCTGATTGTATATGCAATATAAGATGTGAATGTATCTAGATCTAATGTTGAAACTGGTTAGAAAATGCTCCACTGGCTATGCATGCCCCACACACTCACCTTGATTTGCCCCTGGCGGCCACCTCTCCCTCCTGGCCCCCCCTTTCTCTACAATGCTAAATTACCCTCCATCGACTGTGGCGCTGGTAGACACGCATGAATAGGAGAGTTGGGCTCTTACACGCCTCAAACTGTAAAACCTACTCTGCGGTTACCAGGTTATGTGGTTAACAAATAACAATAAATGATACCTACCATACCAGAGCCACAGAACATGCTATATAATGACAAATATACCTTGTACATAGAATCACTACCTCTATCCCCAAACTCACCCCGGGCTATGTGCAAAAGCTCACAAACCCTGAATAATTGTGCCAGTAACTCATGCCCCTTGCTGGTGGGAGGCAGGCTGACCCTCTACAGATGCAATAGGCAGACTAAACTGTAAGAACAACGCTGAAGCAATGAACAACAGAGGCACATGGTATACCGTAATAGTTAATAACTCTCCAACGATGTGTGCACTGCACAAAGCAAATACTCTCTGTTTGCCTGGGCTTGGATCCCTAAATGGTAACTGCACCCTGTAGACCCCCAAAACAGCCCTTGCTGCATCCCGAGGAGTTTACTCTCCCCTGCACAACCCCCCATATCCGCATACTATAAGCTAAGCAAATAATCACACCTATCACCAAAGAACGAACTGCTGCCCATGTGAGGGGTGAATGACTCTAGACAGTGAGAGTAACACTGGGAGTGGTGCACGATATGGATGTGAAATGTACTACTAAGGCTATCAACCTATTCCTAACTGTATATATAATGTATGATGTGAAAGAATCTGAATCCAATGCTGAATTTGGTTATAAGGTATCCACCTGGTCATGCATACTCCAGACACTGTCTCTGTTTGGGCCCCGGCGGCAGCCCTTCCCTGCAGCCCTCCCTCTCCCCATACTGCTAAAACTACCCCTCAAAGGGGCGGCAAGACATGTATTACACCGAGCTAATTAATATTCCCCTACTGATATGTATACTAGGCAGAGTAAATATTCTCCACTTGATGGGGCTCGGATCCCTAAATGGTATCTGTACCCTGTATACTCTCAGAACAGCCCCAGCTGCCCCCATGGGGCCATCTTCCCTCACCTACACCCCCCATCCATGGAACCACAGGAAACCCCATCCAACGCATTCGCTAGCTCTACAGCTTTGCTGGCGGCCACATGCCGCCACTTTAAACAAACCCAGAATATATTACTGGCCTGGGATGTTGTGTCTATGCCTATCAACCAACATTACTAAGAAACAGACAGCCCCCAAGAATGATACCAACAAACACAAACAATGATCCATTCTCATATGCGCAACTAACACCCTAAAATACACCCAAGATGGTCTAAACTCAATTACTGTAAGACAGACAGGTGCATGTGGGTGGGAGGGTTAGGTAGTAGTCTGCCACAAACTGTAAAACCCGCCTCATGTGCAACAACAAATGCTACCTGCCGCCCGGGTACATAAGTATCCCTATACGTGTACATGTTTGTGTGTGATGCTGGGATCTGGGGGGCAGGATATAGCAACCCCAGAGTCTTTCACTGTGACTCTCAGTGGACACCAAGTATCACCACCACCAAATAAATCACTGCCGGCCCTCCCCCACCCCCTCACTATAAGACAACCCCTTACCTATATACCAAACCACAAGATGAACCTGAGGACTATATGGTAGTCAAGTCAAATAGCCGTAAGAGAAACAGGATCCTAGAGGTGGTAACCCCTCACACTATAATGCACCGATAAACTCCACTCAGGGGACCGGGGAGTCCCAACCAACAATAGATCTACTAACCAATATACAACCAACCTCCCCCCAAAATATTACCTTAGACAACTTTCCCTACAAGCAGCCCAATACAATCACCAAAATGATCGGGAGGCTCCTTCCCGTAACGTCAATCGACGTTAAGGTTTAGAAATCACAAAACTCAGTTCCCCCCCTGGCGGCCAACGATTGGGCGGCAACCGCCCCGCCGTGGCAGCTAGTAGTTGGACCCCACAGTCCACAACTAT
The DNA here is from genome assembly GCA_019447015.1 of Hymenochirus boettgeri. Lineage (NCBI taxonomy): Eukaryota > Metazoa > Chordata > Amphibia > Anura > Pipidae > Hymenochirus > Hymenochirus boettgeri. The sequence goes on along the minus strand of CM033470.1, from coordinate 308,107,294 downwards.
GTTATCTAATGTTTATATTTTGTTTTCTTTCAAATCGCTATTAAACTGTACCATAAATAACTGTCTACCGTATGTATGTGCTAAATATATATTTCAGGTTCTCCGGCACTCTGCCTCCGCCCGCCTGGGACCCGTACCCCTCGCCAACCTGCACCCAACTTACCACAACCTAGATGATGGGAGGCCAAGCTAAAACTCTTAAAATACTCTCCTGGAACACAAGGGGTCTTGGCCACTCCGATAAGCGTACACAGGTATTTAACCTAATAAACAGACACACACCAGATGTAATCTGCTTACAAGAGACCCACCTATCCCACCCCACCACCAGATATGTCCAGAAACCGTGGGTCGGATGGGCTGCACACAGTGTATGTTCGACCTACTCCAGAGGAGTATCTATCCTCTTCCGAAAATCACTGAGTTACAAGATCTTATTCGTCAAAAGAGACCCAAACGGTAGGTTCGTGTTTGTCGTCACTGAAATAGAAGCCACACCAGTAGTTATACTAGGCATATACAACCCCCCAGCCACTGGACTATATGTCATGAAAACAATAGCCCCACTTATTGCGCGATTTCCAGACACACACCTTATATGTATGGGTGACTTCAATATGACCCTATGCCCTCTGAAAGATCGCCTACACATAAATGGCAATCAACCTAACCACAACTATGCCAAAACAACCCCTCTAGCCTCACTTATCCATGTATGGGACTGGAGGGATGCTTGGAGACAAAGGTACCCCAACGCTAAAGAGTTCACCTGCCATTCACCATCCCACAACTCCCTCTCCAGAATAGATTATATTTTCACATCCAAAAAGACCGCCCCCCTTATCTCATATATAACCCACTTGCCACGAGGCGTTTCCGACCACTCCCCAATTCTCTTCCATATGATTCTTCCAAATACGAACGTCTCCCAAACACCATGGAAATTTAACCCCTTCTGGCTTTCCCAATTCCCAACACCAGATCAAATACCTGCACAATTGGACGAATTCCTTCTACTCAACTCAAAAGATAGTAACTCCACAACACTATGGGAGACTCTCAAAGCATACCTTAGAGGACGTCTCCAAGCCACTATTTCTTACATCAAACACTCCTCACAACAACAAGAAGACGACCTAGCTAAACGGTTAACCCAAGCGGAGAAAGAGTATATAGTCAACCCAACCCCATCCAATCAAAACCAGTGGCTATATCAACAAAGGAAATATAATATTCTACAAACCGAAAAAGCAAATCGTAGGCAGTTTTTCATCAAACAAAACCATTTTATGAACGGTGGCCAATCTGCAAAATTACTGTCCTTTTTGGTCAAAGACCACACTCAATCCAATAACATCACCAGCATTTTAACCCCGGACCAGACCCCAGTACATACTACCCCCCAAATCCTATCCACCTTCAAAGACTACTATGCCAACCTCTATACATCCCGACTAGACAGCACACAACAAGAAATAAAACAATACTTGGATCAACTGTGAATCCCCACCCTAACACAAACCCAAAAAGCAGCACTTGATGCCCCGATTACAAATACCGAAATTCTTTCAGCTATTACAGAGATGGCCAGTGGTAAGGCCCCGGGCCCAGATGGCCTTCCGATAGAGATATACAAAAGGTACTCCGAACGCCTCGCCCCCCACATCCTAAATATGCTCAATGACTCATATACTTCTTGCTCCCTACCCATTTCACTTCGCAAGGCCACCATAGTTATGCTCCCAAAACCAGGCAAAAACCCGCAGGAGTGTGCCTCCTATAGACCAATTTCACTATTAACCTCTGACTATAAAATATTAGCCAAGATCCTAGCACAACGCCTCAAATCAGTCATATCCAATGTTATCCACCCAGACCAAACTGGCTTCATGCCCACTAAATCAACAACAATTAACATCCGTCGAACCCTCATCCAAACACAAATAGACCACGACAATGCTGGAGAACGCATAATGCTCTCACTGGACGCCCAAAAAGCGTTTGACTCGGTCGAGTGGCTATTCCTGTGGGAAACTCTCAAAAAATTTGGTATAGGCCAAAGATATATCAAATGGGTTCAGCTCCTATATACCAACCCAACAGCACAAATACTTATTAATGGTACAATGTCCTTGGCCTTCCCATTACAGAGAGGAACCAGACAAGGCTGTCCTCTCTCCCCATATCTTTTTTCACTGGCAATAGAACCGCTAGCTATAGCAATCCGTAATAATAACAGCATTGAAGGCTTTAAAATAAACCAGTTAGAAGAGAAACTTGGTCTCTATGCAGATGACCTAATTCTCTACATAACTAATCCAAGCCACTCCTTATCCATAGTCTTCAACCTAATTAATGAATTTGGAAAATACTCTGGCCTACTAATCAACTGGAGTAAATCGGCCCTATACCCACTAGACAATATCCCACCCCACAAACTTACCACCCCTACACCCATCCCAAGACCACATCACTTTAAATATCTCGGAATCGAAATTACTAAATCCCCTCAACAATTTTACTCCCTAAATATAGCGGGTTTATTAGAATACACAAAACAAAAAACTCTGAGTTGGAAACACCTACCAATGAACCTGTGGGGCAAAATACAATTAGTCAAAATCTTCCTACTACCTAAAATCCTATACATGACCCAACATAGTCTGACCTATATTCCAAAATCATTCTTCACTAAAATTAACAGCCTCATCCTATCCTTCATCTGGAACTATAAAAGACCAAGAATAAAAACATCATCCCTCCAAACCCCCAAATCAATGGGAGGACTGGCCCTTCCAAACCTTCAATTATACTACTGGACGTCACAACTCAAACACCTACAATGCTGGGTCAACCCATTAATTCCTCCTAATACATCCGATCTAATGATGACAGCATACCTAACCGGCCCGTTCCTGGCATACCTAGCAGAGCCCAAAATACACCTAATAGGCACAGGTACAGTATTACACAAACAATCCGCTAGGATCTGGCGACTCACCAATGACCTTTTAAAATTTCAGGGATACGCAGAACACACACATTTGGGGCAACAAGCTACTAGTCGGAATACACTCCCTTCCAGGCCAGAAACAATGGAAGGACTGGGGAATCCACACCCTCGGCGATCTAATCCAAAACAACAAAATAATACCATTTGCAGACCTACAAAACACACACAAGCTTCCAAACTCGGCCCACTTCCGATACCTACAAATACACCATGCACTAAAAGTCACCTTTCCCACATCTCAAACTACAGTCTCCAAGCATCCTATCATAGGCATTATATGCACACAGGGTATCAGAGGCATTATCTCAAAACTATACACCCACCTCATCACAGTTAAGTCGGCCCCAACCCTCGACATAATCAAACATAAATGGTCCCCACACCTCGGAGACCCCTCAGAGGAACAATGGTCAGAACTTTACAATACTCTACGGTCTCCCCGGCAGTTAATAACAAATTGCTACAGTTCAATATCCTCCACCAGGCATACTATACACCGAAACAAATGAGACATATGGGCAACTCCCACACCTCTCTATGTCCCAAATGTCATCAATCAGATGTAGACTTTATACACCTTATATGGGAATGCCCCAAGGTGGCCCAATTCTGGAGGGGGACCCTGCAATTCTTGAAAGAACTGACGCCGCACCCCATCCGACCCACACCAGGGATGTGTCTGTTTGGTTTGGTGGAGGACGAAATATGGTCCAGCTACGAATTAAACTTTATCCAATCTACCTCCAGTTATCTCCGGTCTGCATATCCTCCACAGCTCCTACCACCGGTCCGAGAATATCTACCACAGCTCATACCTCAAGTACTCACGGTCTGCATATTCTCCACAAGCTCCTACCTCCGGTCCGAATATCTACCACAGCTCCTACCTCCAGTTATTTCGGTCTGCATATCCTCCACAGGCTACTATTCCGATCCGAATATCATCCCAGGTCCTACTTCCTGTTTCACCGTATCTGTTTTGCTGCCTCTCCACATTGTGGGATTGGCCTTTGTGGTTCTCTTCTCTGGAGCCGCGACCTGGTATTGTCCGCGCCCCAAAAACCCACCATTAGAGCTCTGGTGCAAAAGGCTCTGGTGTGGGACGGTGGTACTTAGATTCCGCTCAGAGGGGGGTCTCACGGGGGTCTTTTCCTGAAGATCACGTAACACTCCTGTGTGTTGTTGTATTTGCTTCCTAGTAGTTGTTCTGATTTTATTCCAGTACAGCCTTCAATCCCCAATTCATACAGCCAGCTTCTGTTTCCAGTACAGCCTTCAGCATCCATATTCCTACAGCCAGCTTTGTTTCAGTCACAGCCTTCAGCATCCATATTGCCTACAGCCAGTTTCTGTTTCCAGTAAAGCCTTCAGCATCCATATTCCTACAGCCAGCTTCTGTTTCCAGTACAGCCTTCAGCATCCATATTCCTACAGCCAGCTTCTGGTTTCCAGTACAGGCCTTTCAGCATCCATATTCCTACAGCCAGCTTCGTTCCAGTTACAGCCTTCAGCATCCATATTCTACAGCCAGCTTTGTTTCCAGTACAGCCTCAGTATCCATATTCCAAAGCCAGGCTTTCTGTTTCCAGGTCAGCCTTCAGCATCCATATGTCTCAGTCAGCTTCTGTTTCCAGTTTAACCTCCGTGCTTTGCCGACTCCCACTGCTCCCAGTTACCACCTGCCTCTCTACACTGGCGGGTTGGTCTCGGTAGACCTTGATCTGGAACCGCAAACTGGTGTCTGTCCGGCAGCTAAACATCCTCACCATCAGAGGCTTGGAGAAGACCAACAGACACTAGACTCTGCGTCCAGTGAGAGGTTTGCTGGGGCTCTCCTGAAAAATCCCTAACACCAACAGTTTAGTTGACAAGCTTTCGAGGGGTTTACTTTCTTCATCAGGTCAGAGCAGTACTGATGATTTTAACAAAGTAAAAAGCCAATTCCAAAAGATAATATGATAAGCAACAAGGGGGAAGAAAAAAACACAGGGAAGTGTATGTAAAGGGCAATAAAATGAGAGGACAGAATAGTGGAAGTGTTCAAGAAATGAAAGGAGGAAGAGAAGGCAGGGAGGACCAAAAAAAACCCAAAAAACACAGTAAGAAGATATCTCAGGATTTCACCAACAAGATGAAAGATAGTACTTGGGCAGAAGAAAAACTATGGGGTCTATGATTGACATCTCTCTTCACCAAGGAGGCGGTGTGACATTGTGAGAAAACGGCTAGGCCAAGACTGCACTCTTACCCGCAGAACTGATCTCAACCGAAAGGTGTGTTGCTACTGGACTTGTGCCTGAATACCACCTATTTCAAATACAGGGGATAAGTTCTATAAGCAAAACACGGATGTGCTATGGGATCTCCAGTTTCACCAATTGTGGCCAACCTTTACATGGAGGAGGTAGAAACACAGGAGCTTAATACCTTTAAGGGCATAGCACCCAGCCACTGGTTCACATATGTGGATGACACCGCTGGGTTTAAAATCCATCAGTAAGGAAGTACAAGCTTTAACAGAACACATCAAGCGGTAGAACCAAAACATTCAAATTACAAGGGAAGATACCCAAAACAACAAATGGCTTTCTTGGACTGTGGTAGAAATCAGGGAGAATGGTAAACTGGAAGGAGAGGTTTACAGAAAACCAACACACACAGATCAGTATTTGATGTTGACTCACCACCCTTTAGATCACAAAGCTGGGTGTCATCAGAACCCTGCAACACAGAGCTGAGAACATCCCACTAGCACAGAGGCGAAGGCTAAAGAAGTGAAACATCTCAGAGGAGCCTTAAAACTTGTGGATATCCACGATGGGCCTTTGACAAAAGAAAGTAGAAGGAAGAAAAGAACGAGAAATACCAACAGTGAAGGGGAAAAGCAAGACAGGAGGAAGAAACATGGTCATCCCATATGTAGCAGGGGTCTCCGAGAAATTAAGAAGAATTTTCAAAAAAACACCGTTATCCCTGTCTGCTTTAAAACCGAAACAACACACTGAGGCAGCAATTGGTACATCCGAAGAACCCAATACCGAAAAAAGAAAAGCGACATCATATACGCAGTGCAGTGAAGAATGCTCTGATTTGTATGTGGGGGAGACCAAAACAGCAACTGCATCAACGTATGGCCCAGCACAGAAGAGCCAATCTTCGGGTCAGGACTCAGCCGTGTACCTGCATCTTAAGGATAAAGGACTAACCTTGAAGATAGTAATGTTAACATATTGGAAAAGGAAAGTGATGGTTCAAGAGAGGTGTTAAGGAGGCCATTTATTGTGAAAATAAAGAAAACCAAGCCTATAGAGGTGGGGGGGATCGACACCAACTGTCTGCCAGGTACAATGCTGTTTTGACACCTACTCTGGATTCCTTATAACACCTCTTAGCCATATCCAATCACGCCCCAACACTTGGCTGTGATATGCTAATTGGGATTTTCCAGGGTACACAATTGCCAAAGATTCTTGTACAAGTCATTCTGAATTGAGAAAGCAGCGGATGAGTAGCGAAACGTCTTCAAGAACTAAATTCAAGTCCAGTGATCTAAATGAATACACAGATATACCATGGACTGGATGAATGAGAACCTTCACAAGCACAGTAAGAAGCAATATGAGGCAAGGAAAATGTAGAGGTAATAAAATAGGAGAGATAACAGAATAGTGACGTGGAATGAGAATAGGAAGGGGGAGGAGGGGGATATAAGGGGAAGGAAAAAAACGTTGCCGTCACTATCGACCAGTCGGTCAGAAATAGCGGGATGGTGTGTACCCAGCCATGGTATATTTATATATATTTACCGGCCCGGCCAACCAATAGTACGTGTGTATGGTGTGGATGGGGGCGGCCGCTAGTGGCAAAAGTTTGGTCGGGACAAATGTGTACCTAATTAGTAACCACGTTTGTTGCCAACACCCAGATCACCTCACTAACCTTCTACATGGGTTCTGACATCAAGAAGGCTACACTACTATACTTATTATTGGTCCCTTTTCACCTGACAGCAAGCAAATTGACCTATCCCCTATATCCTTATCCTAAACCTCTTCTCCCTCCCCTTCCTCTCTTCTCATCCTTCATTTCCTGGGAACACCACCAGATACCAACTGCCATGATTACCAATATCTAAGGGGGTTACAGACGTTGGGATCCTTCATCAATAGAAAACCGCACAATCGCCCATGGTTTCCCATTCTTCTGATTGGGTGTGAAGAACGGTTGGACACTGGTCGCAGCCACCCCAAGAAAACATTCAATATTTTTGGCAGATCATCGATGGTCATGTCTGTTCGCCACGTCCTTGCCTTACTCCTTGTTATCGGGCTGATGAAATAGCCTTATATTTCACAGAAAAATCGAAAAACATCTGAATGTAACATAGTAACATAGTAAATTTGCTGTTGCACCCTGCTCCTCCCTACAGCTTCCAACCACACCACTGCACTGCCTAACTCCCATCAAGCCGTGGTATAGCCTATACTTCGAAAACCCTCCCTGGACCGTCTGCTCTTTTCAGCTACTGGCCTGTCTCCCTTCTCCTTTTGCTTCCAAACTACCGGAAGAAAAGGACATGTCTCTACTGACCTGGACTCATCACCTGTCTGCTAACTCTGTCTTTGACCACCCTCCAGTCAGGCTTCGCCCTAACCACTCCACAGAAACTGCCCTCATAAAGTGACAATGATCTACTTAGTGCTAAATCTAAGAATCACTGCTCTGCTTATTCTTCTGATCTGTTCTTCGGTTTGTACGTTGATCACCCTCTTCTTTTCAGACCCTGGCCTCCTTAGGTATCCATTATATGCACTGCATAGTTTTTCCACCAGATTAACTCACCCTCACCCCCTCCCGTGGGGGTCCCGCAAGACATCAGCCTCTTCTTTTTATTCATCTCACCTATGGCCTTGGACAACTGTTTGTTCATTTGGATTTCAGTATGACCTGTATGCGATGAAACCCAAATTTACATCTCTGCCCCCAGATCTCCCCCACACTGACATCCCAGGTCCCCAACTGCCTTAGTGCCATCTCTAAAAGTAGTACATACAGGTACCTACTAGGTTCACTACTTTTCAGCCACCTCTCCTCAAATATACAATACTCAAAAAAAAAGAAAAACAGAAGGTTGTCACTCCTTTTCACAGGGGTAATCCCAGTTATATATTGCACAAATTTATTTTGTGCACTAATAAACTGGGATTACCCCGGTGAAAAAACGACTGGACAACCTGCTGTTTCTGTTTTGGATAGTGCATTTTGCCTTCATCTCCTCCCGCTTCCTCAAACTAAACATGACAGGACTGAACTTTTCCCACCTTCGGCCCTCACTAAATTTCCCCACCCTACTATCTGTTACCCCTCCCTAGTCTCCTATTAATATAATAAACCACTATATCCCCATCTCCTCATGTCCGCGCTTAGATTCTGATCTTTCTTCAAACCCATGTCAATTCGCTTGCCAATCTGTTGTCTCCAACTCAAAAACATCTCCGCATTGTCCCTTCCTTTCAAAAGAAGCTACAAAAATCTAGTCCATACCCTAATCATATCCCGACCAGACTACTGCAACACTCTTCTGTGTGGATTACCAAACACTAATACACCAATAACTAATACCTGTGTATGTATGAATTTGTATAATATGTTATTTACCCTGTATGTAATGTATGGCTATGTAACTGTTAAGCACCACGGAAGATGCTGGCGCTATATAATAAATAATAATAAAATAATAATAACTGTTTTTGGGCTATGAAACGATTCCTAGATAATTTTCATGGACTGTAAATGGTAATAGCCTTAATGTCAGTGCGCCACCCTACTGGCTTTCTGAGCAAAGGCTTTTGACCACCTCACAAAACTGTCAACATATGTTCGGTTATTGGGACTTGTAAGAAGAAGATTAGCTCATCACACTGGTTCTTGATGGGATAAAATTTATGCTGGACTACACTGCCTGATATTAGGTCAACTGGATGTTCCATCATCAATTCAAATATCAGGATGTATAATTAACATTCCTGCATTGTTTCCCTTCTGGACCATCATTGTGATTGAATCACAATCACAAAATGATCAGCCAAAGCATCTGTCAGAGGCACATTGACAGGTTAAGTCCACCAGTCAACCAGTAAATGACTACATCAGGTAGGGCAAGTTATAAAAAATAGCCGTGTATGCCAGTCTTTAGGGATGTTGTCTATTCTTTGATCGCATAAGTGTTTTCTTTTGAAGGATGTAAAATGTAGTTACAATCCATCCAATCACAATTAAACTTATGCAGTGACAGATCAGCATTGCAGCGATTGGTTGCCACAGATACTTCTATGAATAGAATCTAAACTTCCCCTACTGTTTTCATTACAATTGTAGAAACAACAGATTAAGCCATGCCACCAGACTTGCGTGATCCATGTTACTTTATTTTGTTATACACAGGTACATCAAGTGACGTTCGGTACAGAGTACCTTCTTCAGACAAAACTTTATTACAATGAATCATTAAAATAGGAACCTTATATAGACCCAGGAAAGTATCAGGGAGATTCAATAAAAGTTCTTTCGTTTAAAATGGTGCTAATTTGCCCCACCATCAGATCTTAGTTTAATTGAAGCAACATATGATTGGTTGGGGCAAAATTAGCACAATTTTAACGATATGGAACTTTATTGAATAACCCTGTATATCTCTAGTGACACCTAGAGGAAAACATACAAAAACACCAAAAATTGCAAATATACACAGTAGTAGAGAATTGTACCGTGTTAGCCATAGATGAAAGTGAAGACATCTTGGATATAAAGTAATACCTTTTATTGGCTAACTAAAATGATTGAAAATCAAGCTTTGGAAGCACTAGGCTTCTTCCTCAGAATGATACAAACTGAAATTTGTAAAGCACTCTATTTTAACATACTAGAACAAACACTTTCTGACATTACATAGATGTTATCTTTTGCACCCATGCCTGATTGGCAGGCTGTCGTAAATAAACAGTAAATACACATTCAATGATAACAGGCAGTAATAAAAGAATTAGCAATTGTTTAATTGTTTATTTAACCCCTGCTAATTCTTTATTAGTGCCTATGATCATGAAGTGTATTTTACTGTTTTATTTAGACAGCCATTGCCAATCAGGCATGGGTGCAAAAGATAAACATCTATGTAATGTCAGAAAGTCTTTGTTCTAGTATGTATAAATATAGAGTGCTTTTATAAGATTCAGTACTTGTATTCATGTCTGAGGAAGAGCCTAGTGCTTCCAAGCTTGCATTTTCAATCATTTTAGTTAGCCAATAAAAGGTATTACTTTATATCCAAGATGTCTTCAATATACACGTACAAATAGAAGTATAAAAAATAGAAATATAAATATAAAACAATTATCTTTTGGGCAGAAAGCAAACGACAGTCCTAAATTGGAGTTTAGCCCCTGGGATACAGCGAGTCTAAAGTAAAAATCCAAAAGGATTCTCTGGAAGCAACAATGATTGTCTGTCCCCTCCCTTGTCATCTGGGGAACATGTCAATGACTATCCCTTAAGATCAGACACCGAGTGTCTTAGTTCAACAAAGTGTGAGCCACAGGAGTGTCCTCACATTTAGTGTTGGTTGCAGTGCCACCCTCCTGCGATCTTGCAAAGCGAGTTAATCACTCCTGTGACACTGCATTCTCTTCTTAAAGGTCCGATAGTCTTACCATGTATATTAAAGAGCAAGGGCATTTCACTAATATAAATAATACAACATTCGGTAATACAGTTAAAATACCCCCTAATCTAAAATTCTTCCCTGAGTAAGGATGGTTTTAAAAGAGGATACAGACGTGCAATTTACAGCATCTGTTAACATCCCTTGGCATTTTTTTATATTTGGTACAGGGTCGCTTGAACTAACTTAGAATAAAGAGAAGGGCCTTTTTATATACACATCTAGGCTTTATTTCGTTTCCTTGCCATATTGGATCCCCTGCAATCACTGGCACAAATTTTTTTTTTAAACACGTTTTATGTGATTCCAATCTCTGTATTTAGATACATACAACATTATCTTTAAAACACATAACATTGATTACATATATTGGTGATTTACAGAATTCCTGTGATTGGCTAGGGTTTACAGGGGGTTGAGAACATATATAAAACTATTTACATTTAACAAATTATTCATCTAGATATTTGTTCTACCTGTCTTTCGGTTACCTGTCGAGTAGTGTCCGCCTCACGCCGTCCGCCCGCCGGGCTCCGCCCACAGCCCCACATATATGGGGAATGCCACTTGGTCCTCAGCCCCGATGTGAGTTCTGTGTTGTCAATTCAGGTGTTCGTTGATTCCAACCATTGGTCCAGATCTTCTGGAATTTATTTGGCAATTTCTGTATTTATATGTGAGTTTAAGGTGGGGGAGATCAGTGTTGACCAGTCCGATCCCCGTTTTTAGTTGGGTGCCTTAGTTGACATCCATCTTAAAATTATTGTTTTACTGCATAGAATAGGGTGAATGGAGGAGGAGGAGTAGTCATGGTGACACTGTGGGGAGGATAGTCATGGTGGCAGTGAGGGGGGGATAGTCATGGTGGCAGTGAGGGGGAGGATAGCCGGTGGCAGTGAGGGGGGGGGGGAATAGTCATGGTGGCAGTGGGGGGAGGATAGTCATGGGTGCAGTGAGGGGGAGGATAGTCATGGTGCATGAGGGGGAGGAGAAGCCATGGTGGCAGTGAGGGGGGAATAGTCATGGTAACACTGTGGGGAGGATAGCCATGATGGCAGTGACGGGAGAATAGTCATGGTGACACGGTGGGGAGGATAGTGATGGTGGCAGTGGGGGGAGGATAGTCATGGTGGCACTGAGGGGAGGATAGTCACGGTGACAGTGAGGGGAGGATAGTCACGGTGACAGTGAGGGGGGATAGTCACGGTGACAGTGAGGGGAGGATAGTCATGGTGACAGTGAGGGGAGGATAGTAATGGTGGCAATGAGGGGAGGATACTCATGGTGGCAGTGAGGGGGGAATAGTCATGGTGACACTGGGGAGGATAGTGATGGTGGCAGTGGGGGGAGGATAGTCATGGTGACACGTGGGGAGGATAGTCATGGTGGCAGTGAGGGGGAGGATAGTCATGGTGGCAGTGAGGGGGAGGATAGCCATGGTGGCAGTGAGGGGGGAATAGTCATGGTGGCAGTGGGGGGGATAGTCATGGTGCAGTAGGGGGAGATAGTCATGGTGGCAGTGAGGGGGAGGATAGCCATGGTGGCAGTGGAGGGGGGAATAGTCATGGTGGCGTGGGGGGAGGATAGTCATGGTGACACTGGGGAGATAGTCATGGTGGCAGTGAGGGGGAGGATAGTCATGGTGGCAGTGAGGGGAGATAGTCATGGTGACACTGTGGGGAGGATAGTGATGGTGGCAGTGGGGGGAGGATAGTCATGGTGAACACTGTGGGGAGGATAGTCATGGCACTGAGGGGAGGATAGTCCATGGTGGCAGTGAGGGGGAGGATAGTCATGGTGGCAGTGAGGGGGAGGATAGTCATGGTGGCAGTGAGGAGGGAGGATAGTCATGGTGGCAGTGGGGGGGATAGCATAGTCATGGTGACACTGTGGGGAGGATAGTCATGGTGGCAGTGAGGGGGAGGATAGTCATGGTGGCAGTAAGGGGTAGGATAGTCATGGTGGCAGTGAGGGGGAGGATAGTCATGGTAGCAGTAAGGGGGAGGATAGTCATGGTGGCAGTGAGGAGGGAGGATAGTCATGGTGGCAGTGAGGGGGAAGGATAGTCATGGTGGCATCACGCCAAATACAAACAATGATACTTCTTTTTCAAGGCATTTTTTCGAACAGAAACATCAAGTCACACAGTTGTAAAGCTGTGTATTAACACAAGTAAATCTAGATCAGAAAGGTGCTGATATTAAGAAATTGTTGCAACAGGAATGGTATTGGATAAAGAATTTAAATAGCATCCAACCAATAGGCCTTAACAAATCTTGTTCCATTAAGCCTTTCCTATAAGAGTACAGAAATTGAGTTTGGTGGTTGGAGTGTATATTAGGTTTTAAAGCTGAATAGTAAGATGCTTCTTTTACTCTATTTTATACAGTACTCAACAATATTGAAACAATTATATGAGTCAAGGTTATGTTACTTAGGCTGGGTACACACGGGGAAATTATTTGTGACAAGCGAGTGTTCGCTACCTGTCCGGACAAACAGGCGACAGAGTTTGGTCACGCCCAGCCCACACACATGGTAAGATATTTTCGGCTGACCGACCGATACACCAGCTCTATCGGTCGGTCGGTCGGACGAAAATATCTTACCATGTGTAGTCAGAGAATACAACTTGACCTTTGTTCTAAAATGTAGATTACTCCCCAAACCCCACTTTCGTGAACTTACTTATCTGACCCGGTCCCTTGCCATCTAGGCGCTGCCCCCGGCTCCTGTTTTGAGCAAAAAAAGGAGCAGTGAACTTCTGCACTGACAGCCTTTTTACTTCCTGGTCGCGGCTGTCAGGTGATTGGCCGTGATGTCACGTCAAGCCTTAAATGACAGCCGCAACTAGGAAGTGAAGCGGCTGTGAGCAGCAGAGTAGGAGCGGCGAGGGACCTGGTCAGATAAGGAAGTTCAGGAGCGTCTTTGGAAACAGTTAATAATGTGAAAGTCGGGTTTGGGGGGGATAATCTACATTTTAAAACAAAGTTGTTGTTTTTTAGTGGAAATGACCATTAGATGTCCACTATGCTATGTTTCTGTAATTTATATTTCCTAGTGTTGTATTTTAAGCCTTTGCATTTTATATCTTTGTATTGTTATATTATTTATTTATAAAGCGCCGCAAGTGGCGCTATACATACACACATATACACATAAAACGATATATTCATGGTATAGTTTTACAGTAGACGGTATGGCTTACACTTATGTAGTGGTTAGCACTTACGTTTTTTAATATTTGAAATTTTAATATTATATTGTATGCACTTGCACTTTCACTATAATAATTTTTATCTTAGACTTTTCAGATTTTTGTCTTCTGTTGAATTAATGTACACGGACCATAGCTGGATTGGAATTCTTTTACAGACCATGTAGATCACATTGGACTTTTGATTAAACTTTGTTGCAATTGGTCGGATACTCACCAATAGGAGTGGGGGGTTGGGTTATGTATGTGTGCTGTGTAATTGTTTTTGGTATTGCTTGAAAAAGGACTCGTAGTCCGAAGCTAAAAAGAGCACTGGTTGCAGTCCCCTTCCCCCTTTTTTCAATGTATGTGAAGTACTGGTTAAATGCTTGGTTGGAGCATTTAGAAGTTGTGGGCCCACTTGATATTCCTGGACAGAGGTGTACACCATATTGTTTTTGGAGGGGGGGAGAATAGTCATGGTGGCAGTGGGGGAGGATATAGCCATGGTGGCAGTGGGGGGTAATTATGGTGGCAGGGAAGGGGAGGAGCAATGATGAGCAACAGATGATTTCTGCCATGATTAAGAGGTCCATTGTGAGACCAGCCTTCATTATGTTAGCAGATTCTGGCATATGGACCTATCAATAACTTTCATCTGAACTTCCTGACCAGTCCAGCTCAGATAGCTCAGTGGTGGGGACTGAATAAACAATTTTCAACCCCGGGGGTAGTGTCCCAATAATGTGGTATTCATGAGCAGAAAGTGAAACCTTTCTGATTCAAAGCCCGAATATTATTTCATGGGAAGAATCCTTTCTCATAGATGTCTTCCCTTTAATAATCAAGCAGATTTTTAAGCAGGGAAATTTTTTTTCTCCCCTTAAATTTCCATATTCTGACAAAGAAGTGAGGAGTTCCAGACTAGATGGGCTCGATGTATATTGCCCAAGTCAGGACAGTTTGTTCCAGGCATCTTTACCAGATAATGCTGGTAATGCATTCCTTTTCAATAAATGAGATTTTCATCTCAATTACATCTTTCTTCAGGGTCTAAAAATGCCTCTTTGTTGTATCTCTGGCAGAAGATATTTTGCAATTTTTTAAGGCTGGCTACACAGGGTAAGACTTTTTGTCCCGATCGGGAGTTTACTGCGAGCGTGCCCTCGGCCAGGACAAATGACACAATAGTGGCCGCGGCCGACAGTTCATGCGACCGATTGTGTGGCCCCATAGGGAATTGCACGATCTGCTGTGATTTACAGATAACTGGCGATTAAACTCGGTTGCGGCTAGCTTCCCCACACCATCAGATATTTCCGGCTGACCAACCGATACACGGCAGAAATATCTGCTAGTGTGTAACCAGTCTAAGTTCCTGAGAGAATCCAGTCATTATGTACAATTCTTACTTAAGACCAGGCACATCATTCTTTCCCAAACTAATTCCCAAGTGCCCTGTCAGTCATGACATTGTTTTGCCCCTATGGGCACTAAATACAGATCGGGCAAATGCATTGTTTATCATAAAAATGGTTCCACAGTATTGCTTAGTAAATTATATTGAGTCACATAATTAGGAAAGGCGGATGCCAGTCAATGCAATAGGTACGTAATTTCTTGTCCGGACATTTATCGCATTTATCGGACATTTATCGTTTTAGCCCTGTTCACCTTGGCTATACGGACAGGGAGATGTCATTATATCCACCCCTTAGAAAAAAAATTAATACATTAGGCAGGAGCCCCCAAAACCTAGGTTTCATTTTGTTAAAATGTAAGTAATCATTCTTACAAGTTCGCAATTCACTGCTGCTTCCTGTATTTCCACTCCCTCTCCATTGCTGCTGCTCTGTTCTTTTTGTGTTCCCAAGCAGCCGCAGTGGAGGCTCGTCTGGGAATGGCAATCAGTGATTGGCTGTGATGTCTCTGTCACGGCTGAGACTGACTGTCCTACCCGGAAGTGCCAGAGAGCTGCGGTGGTGGATCGAGGAGCTTGTAAGTATGATTTCTCCTACTGGGAGCAGAATTATTACATTTTAACAAAATGGAACCTAGGTTTTGGGGGGTTCTGACTCACATTTTAAATTGTTTTATAAGAGGTGGACATACCCTGTAGGCTGGGTACACACGAAGGGACTATTTTTCCCGACCGAGCACTCGCTACGAGCACTCGGCCGGGACAAATGTGCATCAGTCGCAGCAATAGTGGCTGTGGCTGACATTTCCAGATCGATTGGGATTTACCAACACGTCTGATCTGGACGATCGAGGACGGTCGCGGCCGGCCGCCTCACACCAGAAGAGATTTTCGGCTGACTGGTGTGTACCCAGCCTTAAAAATGGTGCTAATTTTCCCCCAACCAATCAGATGTTATTTACCACTTGAAAGTTAACATCTGATTGGTTGGTTGCAAAATAAGCACCATTTTTAACATTAAGAACTTTTATTACATCTCCCTGGTTGTATCTTGGCAACAGAATTTTCCCTAGATCAATAATGTGTATAGTCGGCTTAAAACAGTGACCGAGAAAAGAGGTGATTGTGACCTTTTTACAGGAAACATGTTCAAATATATATAAAAAAACACTGGCTGCAGACTTTCCAACAGTCACAGAATATGCAGGACAGTCCCAACTTGTAAAGTTTAGTCCCACTCCTGCAATGTACTTAAGCTGGGTACACACACTATCAATAAAGGGCCAATACTGTCAGTACAGACAAGATTGGCCATTTTTTCTGTAATGTGTGTAGGTATGTAACAACCGTTCAATGTCAGCATCAGAAACGGTCATTATTGACAGAACATTTTCCTCCGTTGTGGTCAGCCCCTGTACTAAAGTGTAGGGTGTTGCCTGCAATCAGTAGGTGTATGGCAGTTGCTAGCAATCTCCCTATACTATATATTTTTTATTTAAATAAAGTTATTTGAAAATGGGTTTAATGTTTGAATTAAGCAAATAACAGTCAATTTCTCTACTTTAGCAGCTGGAAAATCTCTCTAATAAATCACATTCACTGAATGCAGAATTGCTGGAGAAAGATCAGATGTAGTATTCAAGGGATCGATGGATAATAACTTCGGGGTAGCAGAATCCCAATCCTGACCCAAACCAAGTCGACCACAGATTCCAGGATATTGGGAATCTTTGGCTCTTGCCCATTGGATGGCTTTCTCAAATGTCCCATAGTAGGAGCTGCATAAAGGCAATTCACATTTATATAATTAAATATAAACATGTCAATACATAAAGGTTTTGATGAACATATTCAGTGTCTTTGGTTTAAACTAAACTTTCTTTTTTCTTCTATAACTGTATGTTCAACAGAACAAAACCCTGTCTATACCCTCAGTTATTTTAAATTGTTACTCTCACTATACATCTTCCTATTCCCTTGTGCTAAATGTAAGAGCAGACCAGCTATAAGTTGAGAAACCAAGTGGAGAAAAACAAGACTGATAATAAAATATGTTTTATTTTGCACTCCATTGGAGAGTACAATAATGGGTGTTCTGTAAAGGACCATGTTTAATTAAATGTAATATGTCCCTTTACAATCCTCATGGTGGCCACACAAGGCCAGTTACCTCCGCTGCCACCTCCTCAACCATAATCTGTTAAAGGGCATGTCCACCCCAAAACTACATTCTCACCCACTGTGTAGTGTGTAAAGATTCTTACCTCTCTGCTCCAAATGGTTCTTCTACAATGTCTACCCATCTTAGAAAGTAGACTAGAAGCCTGACTGGGGGGAAATTGTTTCCGCCTCTTAGGTGTCCTCTGAGAAATTTCTGGCTTGCTCAGTGCAGCCCTCCCCCCCCTCCCTTTTTACTGCCCTGTGCCCTAGTGTAAAAACAGTATTTTCTGTAATGTAGTGGACCCTCTCTCACCCTAAACTGCTATATCTGTTTGTAAAAAAACTAAACAGAACTGTACTTACTGAGCCTCGTTCCCCAGGCATTCTACACTGCCGACATAGTAACATAGTAATTGAGGTTGAATAAAGACTTGCGTCCATCAAGTCCAACTTTTTCACTCTCCTTTTAAACCCTACCTAACAGTTGATCCAGAGGAAGGCAAAAAAAAACAGCTAAAAGGGGGGGGGGGGGGGGAATTCCTTCCTGACTACAGTATGCCTGGATTAACCAGAACTGCAGTATAGGAATTAATACCAGTAATTCTCAATATGTTTTAGTTTTAGAAACTTATCTAGCCCACTTTTAAAGCTATTCAATAAACTTGCCATTACCACATCTGCTAGAAGACAGTTCCACAGTTTTACCATTCTCACTGTAAAGAAACCTTTCCTAACCTGAAGATGAAACTTCTTTTCTTCCAATCTTATATGATGTCCACATGTCCTCTGATATGACCGATTAGTAAACAATGCACGAGAGAGTTTATTGTAAGGCCCATTACCGATAACATATTTGTATAAAGTGATCATATCCCAAACGTTGCTTCTCTAATGTAAACATCTCTAACTTGTATAATCTGCCTGAATAGTCAAGCCTCTCCATTCCCTTTATTATTTTAGTTGCCCATCTCTGAACTGCTTCCATTTCCAAGATGTCCCTTTTGTATATGGGATTCCAAAACTATACCGAATATTCCAAATGAGGTCTTACCAGTGCCTTGTAAAGGCACATGGGTCATTTTAAATTGATGATTTATAAACTTGCACCTAAACTTCCACCTAAATTAAAAGTGGTTCCACCAATGACATCCAACCAATGACATCCACTATAGACGACCAAGTGATTGGACTGAAACTTAAGGTGGCTATACACTTTGTGCAAAGAAGAACGGGAAAGGCAGTTCCGACAGGATCGCTCTAATGTCGTGGGATTGCTTGGTCCAGTAAGTAAAACCTTTTTACTGTACTAACCTACCTTTACTAACATGTCAGATCTATTTTTCTTTCAATTGTGGCAACAACAAAAAAATCAACTAAAAAATGTTGGTTGCAGCAAAAATGTTGCTGATATCTCAACCTGATCAACCAAAATACCAAATTGGTCAGTCAACTTTTGTGTACCTAGCCTAAGGTATATTCTGGTGTCCCAGCAAATATCTTCCCTGTGACTTGTACTACAAAGCCAGATGTCTTGAAATCCCTGCATGAATAATATCCATTAACCCAGTCCTCTGTCCATCTGATCATAGCACTATTTTTATCTCTACTAGCAACCAGGGGTGCCCAACATGGCCCTTTCTGGGGACTGCACCAGAGGCACCCCATGCTCTGGCCAGGCCACGGACGTCACCCCACCCCTGGCATGCCCAATTATGCCCATGGCACTCCCTCGACACTCAAAAATATGATACTGAAGTCCATTCAAATATAAAAGGGTGATTCCATATTTATTAAATCAAATGAATGTGCATAGCAAGCACAGCACAACGTTTTGACCCAAAGGCCTTTTTCAAGTGATTGAGTTTGCTCTGCACATTCATTTTATTTAATAAATATGGGATCACCCTTTAATATTTGAATGGACTTTATATTTTTGGATATTACATATACATCAGATAGGAGGCGGCTGGTATACGGACAAGTCCCACACCACTTATTCATTTTCTCACTCCCTCGACACTCCCCTTGCCATAGCCTCCCATGGGCTGGGGGTTGTGCATCACTGCTTTTAATACACACGTTACCTCTAATTATTATCCTCTCTCACTGGGGATAGGGCCATCAAATATGAACTGTGATAATGCTATTAAGTGTTAATAAAAAAAATATCCATTTGCTCCCCATGTTTTTTTACACTCTCCATACGTCTCCTTATTAATAAACTGATTTACCTGGTACATGAAGATTCATCTAAAGTCAACAATGCCTTACATTTTATGTTGTTCAAGTTATAGCTATGGAGTAACTGCAGTACAAGGAGAGTAGCTATTAGTTTCAATACCTCGTCCTTTCCTTTACTTCCTACAAAACAAAATAGAAAAACTAGGAGAACAGAAACGGGAATGTAAACTTTGGTTGAAAACGTAGAGAAGAACTTACCAAGAGAGTTGATACCATTTCTCACCAAATAAACATCAGTTGTACATTGACTTGTAACAAAGATCCAAGAGCTTCATTCAACAGCCAACATCCTTCCTGGAAAAGAAATACCGTATATACTCGAGTATAAGTCGAGGTTTTTAGGCTATAAAAATAGCCTAAAAATCGAACCTCGACTTATACTTGGGTTACTCATCTTTGTAATGCAGTAATCCAGCTTCCGCTCGCTTCCGCATTCACTCTTCACGCTTCTGGCGTCTGATGTCAATATTCAGTGCTGGTCTCACTTCCTGGCACCAGAACAGTGTATGCAGAGCCAGATTGCTGAGTGATGCAGCCGGATTCCTTGATTCGCACACAGGCAAGTCCTCTCCTCTTTAGCATGGGTTTAACACCAAAACATCTTGATAGAGTTGCCATTATAGCATTGCCCTGTATATGTCCATGTAGGCTGTGCAATATGGGAGTTTCTTTGTCCAGTGGGGTAACGTATGTTTTTTGTTTATTGGGGTATATGAGCTTGTGTATGTATTTTATGAGCTGTAAACAAAGAGGAAATAGAGAGGGGGAGCAGAACATTATGCAGCATATCCGGTTAGTACTGCAGACGTTTGGAAACTACAACTACCAGCAGCTAAAGCATACTGGGAGTTGTAGTTTCCAAACATCTGGAGTGTCAAGGAGGTTAATATGTGGGATTACTCTCCATTTAAAGGGCAACTAATGTCTCAAAACAATAGAGAATCAGGAGGATGGTATCTATTGTTCAAGATTGCCTTCTGATTCTGTATTGTTTTGAGGATTTAGTTGCCCTTTAAATGGACAGAAGAATTCCCATACAGTAATAGCCATACTGGATTTGGCTATTACTGTATGGGAATTCTGCTGTCCATTTAAGGGCAACTAAAGTCTCAAAACAATACAGAATCAGAAGGCAGTAGTGGTCATAATTTCTACCCTCGACTTATACTCGAGTCAATCATGTTTTACAAATTTTTCAGGTAAAAATAGGTACCTCGACTTATACTCGGTAAATCAGACACCGGTAAAGCTGGTACGGCCATTTATATTTATGCAGTTTACCATGTAGGACATTACTTGAATTTTGAAATCCATGCGCTATACATTGGGGATTACAGGAAAGATAGTAACAAAACTATCCGAATATTCATCTTTGTACCAGAACAACTGCTCTAATCAACCGATCAGTTTACATCAAAACCATCTGTCAATGAGCTTTAATAGAACTGGAGAATACACCAGTTTATACCAGAAGTGAAAGTATTTGGTTCTTATAAATATTTGTCATAAATCTCACCTCTCATCTGCTCCTCTTCTTCCTGACATACCCAGGGTGAGGACATAAACTGCTAGATCCTCACCCCATGGTTCTGTTTAGATCTCAAACTTTCCTTTGTTGCGTCAATCCCTCTTCTAGCTTTGTGGTCAATAGAAAGATGCGCTACTTGCAGAGCATGGCTTCTCATTGGCCTTGTTGGGTATGGACTAAAAGAGGCGGAGCAGACCAGAGTAGTAAAGGAAAGTTTAGGTAAGTCATTCTGCATATCTAAACTGAACCTAGTAGGCCTCACCCTGCATACTATTCAGGTGTGGAACATGTGTTTGTGATAGGGTACAAAACATAGATCATAAGGTCTCTGGAGGAAAGATGCAATGTGTACCACAGAGGAATATTTATGAACAGCAAAAGGATTGATTAATTGAATTTGATAGAATGGATCTAAAATATTACAAACCTTCTATTAAAAATATTAAAGTTTCTCATGCAGCCCCCTGTGACTCTAGATCCTAGTTACTTCTTTATCTTGTGTAAACAATTAACATGATATTCTGAGTTGTAGACCTGTTACATCAATGAGATGAAATGTAAACCATATTACCTTTTACTGGAGAGAAAACATAGTAGCTGGATTGACAGTGCCACTTAACCCTAGGAAAGCCTGAAGAAAGGATAAAGTGTAAACATACTGATGAGAACATTACATAGCTTCCTAGCTAAATAGAATCACTTCAGTTTAAAGGACAATTATACTTACCTGCCCTGATCCCTCTCCTTTTCTCACTACCTTATGTACCCAAGGTGAGGGCCTGATTGCTAAGTCCTCACCCATGGTACTTGTCAGGGGGACAGACAAGTTTTTAGGATTATACAGTAATTGTCCTTTAAGAAATATTTTTTATAGTTTAATTTCTCAGCAAAATTTACATTTTCAAATGTTCCAAATGCACCTGCCAGTCTGCCTCCACGGCCTCAAGTCTTGGTAGCAAAATAGAAAAAATCAAGCAGAGAAACAAGCACAGCTGGAGAAAGGTCGTATTGGGATCGAAACATGTAGTGTTTGAATACATTTGTTTGCAGTTTAATCTGCTTGTTTTTCTGCTCTATTTTTTTTATTTTGCTATTCGTTACCTACTGTTACCTGAACTACTTATGCACTAAAACTAATGATTAACAAGGTACCAGCCAACAGGTATGGCTGGATAAAGTGGATACAGTGGCTGGATAAAGTGGATACAGTGGCTGGATAAAGTAGATACAGTGGCTGGATAAAGTGGATACAGAGGCTGGATAAAGTGGATACAGTGGCTGGATAAAGTAGATACAGTGGCTGGATAAAATGGATACAGTGGCTGGATAAAGTGGATACAGTGGCTGGGCAAAGTGGATACAGTGGCTGGATAATGTGGATACAATGGCTGGCTAAAGTGGATACAATGGCTGGATAAAATGGATACAGTGGCTGGATAAAGTCGATACAGTGGCTGGATAAAGTCGATACAGTGACTGACCAGACAAACAATCCCTCAAAGACCCTTCAATCTGCAGCAACAATAAAGAGCTGAAGGTCCAAAGTCTGAATCAAATGGCTGTTCCCCAGGACACCAACATCACTCCAGGTGATCTTTACCTCCCAAAGATGTCAGGACATGTGCCATTGCTTTTTTGCTATCATAAAGTAGCCGCAGTGTATGTCTCAACCAAGAAACAAAAAGAGTGATATTGGCATCCTGAAGTAGACTTCAGACCCTCAGATCTTCATTGCTGCTGCAGGTAGAAGGTTCTCAGAGGGATTCATTTAAATGTTAAGATAAAGGACTTTCATCCAAATAGGGAACATCATCATTGACAAATCTCTACAGTGTTTGCCCCTTTTTCCTACAGAAACTGTACTGCTTGAATCTACAATTCTTGTTGTAGGAAACAATTTGCCAGTTAATGACTACGCCATTTAAACCATGTAACATTCTGCTTTATCATTTCTCCAACACACTATAAAAGCCAAATCACACGTTCATAACAATTTCACCTTAAATATAAATTACCTCTATTTCATGGGAAAGTCCGCAAGGTCTGTCTTCCTCATGTGGGTTCGTTTTAGACTCTGCCAATGGGATCCCTATTTGAGATACAGGAATGGTAGGAGCAGCTGCTAGAAAACCTGGAACATTCATATTACTAAGGATGAGAATTCTGCATGTGATATTTATAAGGACAGACCAAGTAATTGTGTACTTACAGGGAAGGGCCATTGGAGGAGCCATAGATCTTCTGGATGGAAAATCTGCTAGTCCAAGACCTTCATTCAATCCTGGAACTATAACAGGATTCCTTGCACCAGGCCCTTCTTCACACTGGAAGTAGAGGTTCTTATAAAAGGGCACATCAAAGCCCCCCAAAAAATATTTTTCAAAAGTGACAATTAAAAGACTTTACTCATATTCCTTCTAGGACTTCTGCTGTGCAGAGAATTACTGTATCTGTAACACCCGCAGTTTCATAGGTTTAGCACTGGGTAACCGATCAGATGCATGCACTAAGGCACTGTGCTACATTTAGCTTTAAGCTGGCCATACACTACACTCACCTTACCCAACATTCCTGCTTAACGACAACCTCTGGCCCAATCACTATGTGGATGAAAATTTCCTAGGAGCTAATATTTTTTTATGAACATATACAGTAATTCACAAAAATATACCTATTAACATATCAAGCTTTCAAAAATGCACATGAATTTAGGGTGGATCTATACAGTTCCTGTCAATATCTCGAGGATCCCCTAGCCAACTCTTAAAGGACAATTATACTCACCTTCCCTCCGCTCCTCTTCTTTGTTCATTAGCTTTTACTCAGGGTGAGGACCTGAACCGCTAGGTCCTCACCCCTGGGTTCATGTAACTTAAAGCGACAAGGCCAATAGGAAGGAACGCTTGTTGCAGAGCGTGCCTTCCTATTGGCCTCATCGCCGACGGGGAGGAGGGGGCGGAGCCTACCAGAGCAGCGTTGCTTTAAGACAGTACTTTAAGTTACGCAAAGTGAGTATAATTGTCCTTTAAGCTGGGTACACACCATCCAATATTTCGGGTGAACCGACCGACATTTCAGTGTTTCAGCCGAACTATTGGGTGGTTTCCTGGGGCATCTTCCTTTACAAAGTGTTCAGTAAGGTGCTGGTCATGTGCTTCCCAGTTTACTTGTTTCTCACCACAAGTTGACCATAGAAAATGTCTGAGTTTCTTTTTCTTTATGTTCTTATCCCAGTCCATGTTGGGTAATATATCAACATCTTCGGTGAATATTATTTCAAGGACATTTGGAACATGGTCTGGATGTTTTTCATGGTCATTCTGAATGTACAAAGCATGTATATTTAAATGTTTATGTTGTATGTTCAGTGAGGGGGGGCATTTTTTGAAATAACTTATCTATTACACACACCTAGGAATTCTACATATTGTCTTTATTTTTGAAAAATCTATTGATTTTATACTCTTTTGATGCTTTGATGTGGCCAGGAGCTGCTATTTTAGGTTCTGCTATGGCCTTCCTTTTTTCCAGAATGCAGCACTTCCATGAAATGTTCCTAACAGTAATATCTACTGATTGGCTGTTGGATGGTCAAACATGCTCAGATCTCTACTGAGCAACTGAATCAACCCAGATACGTAGCATAACAAACAGAAACTCAGTACTTTGCAAGCATTTATGCTGAAATTCCACTTTAAAATGAAAATCATTAAAAAAACTATTATGGCTGTACAATGAACTACATTACTACAAAGACTCTGCAAACATTACTTGGTTGTCTACTGCACCACTGAACTTGAGGGTTGGATTTGGGGTGCAAATTAGTTTATAAGACACTTTGTTTATAAATTTGCAATATGCTTTTGGAAATTATTATAAAGGGCATCTATAGTGAAATGTATACATTGCTCCAAACCAGACATAAAAAAAGTTTAGTGTATTCTGCCTTATTCCCACCTTCCTCTTTGGCTCCGATTTACTGCAGAGCATCCCACTCCCCCTCCCCTCTGGTCATTCCCCCATTCATATAATCCAGCTGTGAACAAGTCCTGTGAACCAAGCCGCTCATGCACATTAATCCTCCTACACTTCACTCTAACCTTTGTAAACAAAAAAAAAGCCATCCATATGCAAGCCTGTAGAGAGGAAGTGTCTCTGTTGTTCTGGCGATACTTGTTACACAAGGAGTGGGA
Organism: Hymenochirus boettgeri; assembly: GCA_019447015.1. Taxonomy (NCBI): domain Eukaryota; kingdom Metazoa; phylum Chordata; class Amphibia; order Anura; family Pipidae; genus Hymenochirus; species Hymenochirus boettgeri. Next base: position 308,081,823 of record CM033470.1, on the reverse strand, counting down.
GGGGTTGAGTTAGGAGAGACCCAAGTCCTACCTTATCACTGCAGCCCGATCTCCCCTTGACAATAAATTGGTAAAAGCTTGGGAGGAGGGGGACCCAGTTCTGCTCTTTCTGCTTCCCTTTACTGTTTTTAACCCAGTATTTGCCAAGCATTTTAGTCCATTGGGAGACTTGCTGTAAAACTTGTGTAAGCCTACACACTACACCGGCATGCTGTTAGGAGATTTAATTGGCAGCTCATGCAGGAGTGGTGTGTTGAAATCTTGACTTCTTTTAACTTTTATATCTCGGGACAGAGGAGGAAACTGAAGAAAATAAAGGTATTCTGGGGGTTGGGGGGAATTATAGAAGATATAGAAAGAAAGAAAAAAATTTACATTTTACCACTATAGATGCCCTCACCTGTTCTTCAACAGCAACAAAGTTTGTGAACTGAGTGACAAGTGATATTCTATGAAGCTTGTAAAGGTTCTCATTCATCCAGGTCATGGTATATCTGTTTTAATTCAATTAGATCAACTGGACTTGAAATGTAGTTCTTGAAGACGTTTCGCTATCTCATCCGACTGGCTTTCTCATTCAGAATGACTGTACAAGAATCTGTGGCAATTATGTACCCTGGAAAATCCCATTAGCATATCACAGCCAGGTGTTAAGGTGTGTGATTAGATAGTGGCTAGAGGTGTTATGAGAACGCCCAGAGTAGGTGTTAAAACAGCATTGTACATGGCAGACAGTTGGTGGTCAAACCCCCCCACCTCTATTAGGCTTGGTTTCTTTATTTTCACATAAATGGCCTCCTTAACACTCTCTTGAACCAGTCACGTTCCTTCGCCAGTATGTATCTTACAATCTTCAATAGTATGACAAAGGCTCTTCGTGCTGGCCATACGTTGATGCCGTTTCTGTTTGGTCTCCCCCACATACAATCAGAGCATTCTCACTGCACTGCACTGCACTGCATATATGATGTCGCTTTTCTTGTGTTTTGGTATTGGGTCTTCTCGGATGTACCAATTGCTGGCCTCAGTGTGTTTTCGGTTTTAAAAGCAAGAGGGATACGATGTTTTTTGAAAATCTTCTTAATTTCTCGGAGACCCCTGCTACATATGGGATGACCATGTTCTTCTCCTGCTGTCTTGCTTTTCCCCTTCACTGTTGGTATTCGTGTTCTTTTCTTTCCTTCTACTTCTTTTGACAAAGGCCCAGTCTGGATATCCACAATGTTTAAAGGGCTCCTCTGAGATTGTTTCATTTCTTTAGCCTTCCCTCTGTGCTAGTGGGGATGTTCTCGCTCTGTGTTGCAGGTTCTGATGACCCCCCGCTTGTGATCTAAAGGGGTGGGAGTCAAACATCAAATACTGATCTGTGTGTGTGGTTGGTTTTCTGTAAACCTCTACTTCCAGTTTACCATTTTCCTTAACTTCTACAAGCAGTCCAAGAAAGCCAGTTTGTTGGTTTTGTACCTCTTCCCTTGTGAATTTAATGTTTTGGTCCACCGCATTAATGTGTTTTGAAAGCTTGTACTTCCTTCTGGTGGATTTTAACCCAGTGTCATCATACATATCTGAACCAGTGGCTGGGTGCTATGCCCTTAAAGGTATTAAGCGCCTGTGTTTCTACCTCCTCATGTAAAGGTTGGGCCACAATAGGTGAAACTGAGATCCCATAGCACATCCTGTTTTTGCTTATAGAACTTATCCACTGTATTTGAATAGGTGGTATGCAGGCACAAGTCCAACAAGGAACACCCTTTTCTGGGTTGGAGATCAGTTCTGCTGGTAGAGTGGAGTCTGTCTTGGCCCAGACGTTTTCTCACCATGTCAACAGCCTCCTTGGTGGGTATACAAGTGAAGAGAGATTTTCACATCATAGGACACCATAGTTTCTTCTCTACACCGATATCTATATCTTCATCTTGTTGTGAAATCCGTGAGAGTTCTGGATGTGATGCTTAGAAACTTCCCACCAAAGGTCCTAAGAATGTTAGCTAGATATTTTGCCACCTTGTATGTTACCGAGTTGATGCTGCTGACTATAGGTCTTAGTGGGGCCCCTTCCTTATGTACTTTGGGAGTCCATATATGCATGGATGTGCCTCACCAGGGTAGGGCGATGATACATTGCTCGGGTCAATGGCTTTAATCCTTTTGAAGCTGTTGTAGTAAGTCTATCTGACTCTTTTCTTGTAACGGCTGGTGGGATCCCTTGTTAAAGCCTCATATGTGTTTTTATCGGCCAGGAGCATGGTCACCTTATCATGGTAGTCTGAGGTGTTGAGTAACCACTGTGCATCTTCCCTTGTCTGCCGGTAGAATGGTGATACTGGAATCTTTCTTGAGGATGTTAAGGCTCTTTCTTTCCTGTGTAGTCAGGTTAGATGAAGGAGTTTTTTGCACTGGCTAAGGCTGCAGATACCTTAAGGCGAAGTTGTTCTGCCTCACTCTGTGATACCTTATTACTGTGGATAGAGGCTTCTGTGGCTGCTATAATATCCCCACAGGGATGGCTTTAGGGGTGATGGCAAAATTCAAGCCCTTACCAAGGACTTTCCATTTCTGGCTGGGGTCAGGTCCTGTTAGACAAGTTTCTCACCCCATTCCTCCTTGTTTTTGATGAAGTGACACTTCCCTCCTTTTGTATCCAAGGTAGTTGTGTTCTCCTTTGGGGCTGTTCTGGGATGACAGAATAGAGAACTTGTTCTGTTGCCTTTGTTTGCCCTTACAGTGCTGAGAAAGCTGTGCTTGTTTGGTGAACTCCATCACTCTTTCCCAGATGGACACAGGTAGCTGAGGCCAGGTTCTGTTCTAGTTTGACTAATGTTGTGCATTAAAGCATCGACTGTAAAATGTGTCTGTCGTACCCGTTCACTTAGGATCTGTGTTTGAGCCTTTTGCAGTGTCTGTTTGGCTCTGATGCCTTTAACCGTGAATCCAGACGTATACTGCATTGTACTAAGACCTATAGTCAGCAGCATCAACTCGGTAACATACAAGGTGGCAAAATATCTAGCTAACATCTTAGGACCCTTTGGTGGGAAGTTCTAAGCATCACTCCAGAACTCTCAGGATTTCACCAACAAGATTGAAGATATATTACTCGGTGTAGAAGAAACTATGGTGTCCATGATGTGAACATCTCTCTTCCTTGTATACCCCCAAGGAGGCTGTTACATGGTGAGAAAACGTCTGGGCCAAGACACACTCTTACCAGCAGAACTGATCTCAACCCAGAACAGGTGTGTTCCTTGTTGGACTTGTGCCTGAATACCACCTATTTCAAATACAGGATAAGTTCATAAGCAAAAACAGGATGTGCTATGGGATCTCCAGTTTCACCTATTGGCCAACCTTTACATGGAGAGGTAGAAAACACAGGCGCTTAATACCTTTAAGGGCATAGCACCCGCCACTGGTTCAATATGTTGATGACACCTGGGTTAAAATCCACCAGAAGGAAGTACAAGCTTTTCACAGAACACATTAATGCGTTGGACCAAACAATTAAATTCACAAGGGAGAGGTAAACAAAACAACAAACTGCTTTCTTGGACTGCTTGTGTAGAAGTTAAGGAAAATGGTAAACTGGAAGTAGAGTTTACAGAAAACCCCACACACACATAGCAGTATTTGATGTTTGACTCCCACCACCCTTTAGATCACAAGCTGGGGGTCATCAGAACCCTGCAACCCAAGCGAGAACATCCCCACTAGCACAGAGGGAAGGCTAAGAAATGAAACATCTCAGAGGAGCCCTTAAAACTTGTGGATATCCAGACTGGGCCTTTGTCAAAAGAAGTAAAAGGAAAGAAAAGAACACGAATACCAACAGTGAAGGAAAAGCAAGACAGGAGAAGAACATGGTCATCCCATATGTAGCAGGGGTCTCCGAGAAATTAGAAGAATTTTCAAAAACCTCGTATCCTGTCTGCTTTAAACCGAACAACACACTGAGGCAGCAATTGGTTACATCCGAAAGACCCAATACCAAACACAAGAAAAGCGACATCATATATGCAGTGCCAGTGCAGTGAAGAATGCTCTGATTTGTATGTGGGGGAGACCAAACAGCAACTGCATCAACGTATGGCCCAGCACAGAAGAGCCAATTCCTCGGGTCAGGACTCCAGCCGTGTATCTGCATCTTAAGGATAAAGGACATACCTTTGAATATTGTAATGTTAACATTGGCGAAAGGAACGTGACTGGTTCAAGAAGGTGATAGGAGGCCATTTATGTGAAAATAAGAAACCAAGCCTAAATAGAGGTGGGGGGGTTCGACACCAACTGTCTGCATGTACAATGCTGTTTCAACCCTTACTCTGGGCTTTCCTATAACACCCTCTTAGCCACTATCTAATCACACCCTTAACACCTGGCTGTGATTGCTAATTGGGATTTTCCAGGGTACATAATTGCACAATTCTTGTACAAGTCATTCTGAATTGAGAAAGCAGTCGATGACTAGCGAAACGTCTTCAAGAACTACATTCAAGTCCATTTGATCTAATTGAATACAAACGCTCTACTTCTTACTAAGATCGATAATAAAGGGTTTCATCTGGTTCTTCTTCATCTGTAGTAGGTGAAGTAGACAAATACAACATGTTATCAAATACTTGTACTCAACATGCTATAAGCAATGTTCATTTTAAGAAATAGTATAGCTTAGGATAAAAATATCCCTTGTTTACAAACCAATCATCCTTTTAACATAGTGCGATAGTTTGTAGCGGCTAGTAATGTTATGTACACATGTAATAATATTAATCTAATAACCTCCTTTCTGACAGGCTGCTTGGCAGGAGCTGAGCAGCCGTTTGGTACTAAGAGCAGCAGAAAGGAGAGCGATGGGACCTCCCACAAAACAGGAGAACAATGTCCAGAAATTGTTAAATGATCCGGCATGTGATTGAATAACAATAATGGCCAACTGGTGTCCATACTTTAAATTAGGCAGGAAAAAAGGTGCCCATTCTAAAAAACCTAAATTCAGTGATATAAAAATCATAAAAATATCTGACTGTGATCCTATTTTAGTTGACAGCATGGTACACCACAATCAAATCTTCAAAATAATATTGAGACACCTGGTTTGCCATAGTTGGGAAGAAAAACATCTACCATAAACTGGAACAACCTTCCCAAAGTTCATTGAAAGTTTCCATGCCTCTAACTAAAGGCTGATTCATAAAAGTATTGTATCTATAATAAGAGACCTTAAGGCTCAAACATATATTAATGCTGGTGCTGTGGGTACTATGAAAATATATCTAACATGAATGTAGCAATTAAATAATTACCAAGCAACCCACTGGACTCCGGACAACTCAGGAGGCACTCAAAGAGCTGTATCTAAGGAAATACACCTTCCCCACAAGACACATATATCAATGGGGGAATTACAATAAGTCTTGGGATATATACACAAGAACCTTCCAGCAGACATAAATATGATGTATAAAACTAAATTTTATTTAACATTTTAAAATATCTAACAACATGCATATTAAAAATACCTTATAAATATGTGCGTCTCTGGGCGTCCCCAGATAGATAGCAATTAACTAACAAAATGTTAAATGGCGAGGAGCAGCAGCATAAGCAGTTAATAGGGTTAATATATGAATGTATAGGTTATTAGTGAAACACGGGCGCCTCCGCGCAACCCCCCCATCTCAGGGGTCGGGGTAACCCATACCTATACAGCAAAGTGATAATCAGAGGAAGCAAAAAAAGCGGTAATGTAATGAAAAGCCATGTAACATGCAGCGAATAACAGTCAGAGTTAGTGAAAATTATACTCAAGTAAGGACTCCTACGTAGAGATTCCGCCACGCATCAGACCTAACATATCCGTTGCTCCTATAATCATCTGCACCCGCCTGTTAGACATTTGAGGTATAAGTCCATTCCTCTGATTTCCGGACCCCCACTCGCAACTGCTTTAGCTCCTACACGCCATGTGGACCGACGCACGTTTCGGAGGCTCCTCCCTCCTTCATCCAGGCTACAGGACTTATTTATTGGTGGGTATACTGAAAGAGTGAAATGTCTTCTTGGCCATTTAAATGCATCAGTCCCTGTATGTCTCACATATACACTCACCAGTTCGACCTCACCATACTGTAAATGTATCCCTTGTTCAGGTGACCACACATGCCGCAATTGTTATTGGCTCCCTATACTTTATATAGTATACAGTAAGCCAATGACTGCTATAATAGAATGCCATCTAGAAAGACCAATCCCACAACTGACAGCAATAGTGTGTTGGGGCTAGGATCAGTCATTTCCGTGCCCTGAAAGTGGTCAATAATCAGCAAGTCACGTAGGATCCGACAAGATTTTCCTTTTAACCGACACGTGAATAGCTACATAAAGTAGAATCAAAGATACATTATAATAATGAATACATTATTCATCAGAAATGCTTTTTCAATACATACCTCATTATCTTTTTATCATGCAGGATTCCATCTTCATAGTCGCTAACAATCGCTCTAGCTGTCAGTTTGTGAAGCGTCTGAATATAACAAATAGTAAAAGAGAAAATAACTGACAGGTTTGTGCTACAGGAACAAAGGAAAACACACGTCTACACCATAAGCACCAAGGACCATTATCAGGTAGAGGCAGGGAGGTAGGACTGGTAACTCCTGCCTCCCAGTATTGTTTATGTGAAAAGTGCCAGCACAATGAAAACTGCTTCTGCCAGGCTCATCCTCCCAGGACACTAACCTGGCAGATTAAATGTATGTGCTGGTGCTCCTCGACTAAATGATATTAGGAAGTAGGAGTAATTCATCCTACCTCCTTGCCCCAGGTACTTTTCATTTTTAAAAAGTAAATGTTTACAGTGTAGTTGTTTTAAGTTAATTATTAGTTGTTTTGTGTGGTGATGTAAACAAGTATATCAACTTTGGTTAATGGTAATTTATATACTAACAGAGAGGCGTTGATATGCATGGCTCACGGACGCATTTGCTTGAGTGCCGCATCAACAACCTCCTCCCACAATGTGCACACCACTACCATGGAGAAGGCAATCTGACCACTTCCGTCCACAAGTGCGCACTGACCCCTACTTGCATGTGCGCACTCAGCACGTCATTCAACAGTGCGCGTGTGCCTGTGACTTGTATGCGTACACCTCAATACCGTTTCCATAGGAGGAGGGCAGAAAGAGGAAGAGACACAGAGAGAGTGTGAGAAATGAGGGAGAGAGAAAAAGAAGGGGGAAGAAAGAAAAGGAGCAAGAGAGGAGGAGGGAGAGAGAAAGAAGAGGAAAGAGTAAAGGAGGGAGAGAGAGAGAAAGAGAGGGGAGAGAGAGGAGGAGAGAATGGGGAGAAGGGGGGAGAGAGAAGAGAAAGGGAGAGAGGAGAGGGAAAAGAAAAGGTAAAGAGATGGAGGGGGGAGAGAGAGGGGAGAGAGAGAGAAGGGAAAGAGAGGGAGAGGTTTTTAAATGCAGGGTTGAATGGGTTTTGCGATTCTTTAGAATAGGGGGGTTGCTAGTTATACTTCTAATGGAGAGGCTAATGTAGAGGCAAAAATAATATAAATAAATCATATATATAATTCTTAAATTAGCTTCAGCAAAAGCAGCTTAAGTATATTTTAAAGGGGAACTAACATTTGTGCTACCCCTCCCCCTTTCTGCCGTACACAGGGAGGGGACCTAAACTGTAGGATCTTATCACTGGGAGTGCAGCAGATACTCAGTACAGAAAATTATTGTAGTGCCGTATTAGTCCAATATATAAATATTTACTGTGATACTTTTTCTAAGGACCAACTGTAAGGGTTCGGGTCTTACCTGGGGCCACGCTCCTGCGCTGCCGCCCGGGCGTGCGCGCCGCAGGCACCCCGTGCGCGCGCACGACAGGACGCACGGGGGGCATGGAGTCCGGCGGCCGGAACATGGGTCGGCTGGGGCTCCTTCCAAACGTGTGCGCGGGCGGGCACGCTCCGACGCAGGGCAATGACGTGAGGGGGGCCTTCATAAGCCTCCCCACGTGGTGAGATCTTGCTGCCAGTTCAGTATAGATGTATCTGTTCTTCAGCTCCTGCTTGTTTGTATTTGCTCTGCCTAGTTTGTTCCTGATTTTATTCCAGTACAGCCTTCATCCTCCATATTCCTACAGCCAGCTTCTGTTTCCAGTACAGCCTTCAGCATCCATATTCCTACAGCCAGCTTCTGTTTCCAGTACAGCCTTCAGCATCCATATTCCTACAGCCAGCTTCTGTTTCCAGTACAGCCTTCAGCATCCATATTCCTACAGCCAGCTTCTGTTTCCAGTACAGCCTTCAGCATCCATATCCATCCGGACTCCAACGGATCATTTGGATTTGGGAACTGAGAGGTTCCGTGTAAGATCCGTGTCCGAGTCAGACCCGTAACCCTATCTCTATGTAGCATACGTTCAAACTTTTAAAGAGTCATAATTACCCTCTGGGCTAAAGTTACTCAGTTGTTTAAATACATTTGTACATATCTGGTTGTTTTAAAAAGTGCATTTTTAATTTTAGTCTGCGTATAAACAGAAAAAATTAACCTTCTATTTATGGACGTTCTCCTTGTAGGTAGGTACAAATCCTAATCCTTTGTTTAGTAACCCAATCTCATTATTTAGTCAATGTATAAGAAGATATGACATTGTTTACCTTCAATGAGCTTTCCTGGGGACTCTGGATCTGGTGGCAGTTCCTGTCTGTGTGCAGTCCCTGCTCTGAAGGTGTGAATCTGGCGTTGTGCTAAAAAATCTCCAGAATCCACAGATTAGGAGGAGTCATACATATCCACAGATGGGCCTCTGGTATTTTGGTTGCTGTGTTCTGCAAAGCCTGGTTGTGGATCATTGCCGTGTCTCCACTGTTGTGCTAGCTCACTGTTGGTGGCTCCATTCCGCGCGTTGGTCTCTCTTGCGGTGCACGGTGATGATGTCGACATATCTTGGCTCCCTGGAAACGCTGCTCCTGTCTCTGCTGTATGTATACTGTCTGCTGTGATCCTCTTTCTGGTGCCATTGTTCCCTCAATGATGTGGGTTCCTCCTTCCCGATGTATACCCATCCTTGGATGTAATACTTTTTATCCCTTAGGTATTTAGCTGGGGTTTTTTTTAGCTGAAATAGATGATTTTGACTTTTCCAAATTGTTAGAACAACTTTCAAACAAATGACACCAGACCCACACTTCTAGCTTCAGTCTATCTAAAGTTACAGCAGTATAAAGGGTCTTTATTCTTGCTAGTACTGTTATTTGTTACATCTTTAGAATTTCAGGGTCTGCCTCCAAGTTTAAGGTTGGAGCATGCCCACTGCTGGCACAGAGCATCATTAGCTGCATTATAAGCCCCATCCCCAAATTTAGAAATAATTTTTAAAGCTAGCCACAAGTCTGAAAATATATATTTTTTCCCCCCTAAGGTGTCCATAGGTAGAGGGAAGGATAGAGAATTGTTGTAGGTAATTGTTGTAGGTCTGTAAATAGCTTCAGACAAGATCTTTTGGAGGTGGGACTTCTTTATACAGAACATCATGTGACTGTTACAGGGACAGCACAGACCAGGAACTGTAACTTTACATGCCTATATCTTAAGATCCAGAGAAGCTAGAGGCATGTTTAGGCTTGTTTTTTTTTTTTAAAAGAGATCTGTTAGGGAGTGGTTGTATCAAGACTATTAACATATGTCCCCAATGTAAATATTCAAATATCCCAATGTACCAAAGACTGATTTCCATTGGATGCTCCAAACAGGGAGTTATCACTCATGTATGGATGCAGGGTGGCTGGTTAAAATTAAAATCTATGTAATATTGAAACAAATCTAGACATTTTTTAAAAAAATAGTTTGGATAGGTTTAAAATGTTCAATCTCAATGTGTTTGGAAAAAATGTTAGATGTGCTAAAATCTATGAATGGACATTTTCTTCCCTACTCAATCTAATTTTTATAGAGTAAACAAAAAGAAAAGAAAAACATATGTTACCCCAGGCAAAAGCAGAGAAAACAAGAATGGATAAAATGTATTTTATTGCAAGGTTTTGCTTCCTAGTCTATAAATCTTACAACTTCAATAAAATTCATTGTCAGCAATACATAGAAAATCACAGTTTATCTGCTGGTTCTATTTACACACATGGGTGAAATGTCTGGGACTTGCCACTGTTGCAGGCAGACATATATTCAGCAGTGAGATACAAGAACCACATATATATATTTATAGGATAAAACAGGACAAAATGCGAATTAGTATTTACCACTGGTGCTCTGGAACCTTGCTGAGATCACAGATGGCCAACCTACAGCCTGTCAGTTATTGTTTAAATACTACTCCTGGTTATCACTATCAACAGCTTTTAACTGTGAATGCTTGGAGTCAGCAATTTGTGGAGGTATGCAGATTGGTCATTACTGGTTTAGGTTAAAACTGTGAAGGAGTTTATACTTTCAAAGAGAAGTGCAAGTCAGAAAGTATTTTTATGTTGAAACCATCCTAAAAGAGTAAGAACCCAAAATGACATTTGATTGGTGTTTAAAATTATTGATATGCAAACTGGTAAACAATGATTACAAGAATTTAGCGCCTATGGCACCTTTGCCTTTTTATTTTATACATTCAGAGGCAATTACTTTAGTTGTTGCAGCACCTTTGAAGAATCTTATTCTTTTTTATTTTTGGAACACTTAGGAAATTGGCACTAATGCATTCTTATTTCTTTAAAGAGACCCGCAAATTATTCAGCATTTCATACTCTTATGGAAATCTATCTAAGACAACAAGAAAATATCTTGTTTTCCACTTTTAATAAAAAACAAATGTACAGAAATATAGTCCGATATAGTACCTCAAACTGTGCATGTTTTGTACTCTCCTGTTCATTCCCTCATACATCTGACAAAATTAATTAATAATATGCAGAATGCCCTTTGCTACAATGGGCCATTACTGTGCTCTGAAAATTTATGTTCCTTTTGTGCTCAGAATAGACATAGCAGAGAATATCAAAATACTATTTGCATCCTGAATGACAATACTGTTGTCAATATCTGACTAAATGTATATGGAATCCTAAGAACAAATACTTTCTGTTGAAAAGGAGATAATCTGAACTCAGAATCACTATTCTTCACATGGTACATTTGATTTGTGGACGGTTAATTATTAAGCAGTAGTAAAACAAAATGACAAGTGAAATGTTACAAGGTAAAATACATTCAAGATCTTAGGATTTTTAAGTGCCCAATTTTTGCTTACTTATACAAACAAACCAACTGTCCACAACAATGAATGAACAATAACTCACAGAGGAACATAAATAATACTAATCTTGTTTCTGCAATCTCTGTTTATCCCAAAGCAACACTGTATTAAACAGGAGTGCAAAATAATTTGGAGGCAAATTTGGATATTGTGATATACATATAGCAGGGAAATAGGTAACATGTAAACAGAGAAAGCTGGAATGCATTTTATAGGCAGGAACATTTTACAATGATTTTTATCAATGGGAAAAGTGCAGTTTAAGCACTAAAAATACAAAATGAAAAGATGATACAGTTGGTCTGAATATGTAAAAAGTCAGTTACTTGGGAGTTTCAGAGCCCAGAACCTCATTTGAACACGTGGGCATTAATTTTACCATTTTGTTTGCCCTACGTTACATGTGCATATCGTTCATTAAGTTTTATTCAGATATTTATTATCTGGGTCCTCTGCAAAAAGCAGTGAAATAAAATCTTTCTGGTTGAACTGTGTCTTCTTTTTCGTTTTCTTTCTTCTTGTTGTCTAGACTGATGTCCCAATTGTTTGTCAACAAACAGTTACAACACAATAATAGTCCAAAACAGAAGAAAACCAAGGCTGGAGTGAGGAACCCTGAGGCTTAGGCCCGAATTATTGCTGGTGAAGATAGGCTCTGGAGACTCATAAAGGGAATCATCTTAGACAAAACAAACCAGAGAAGAATGTTACTAAAGGTAAAATAGTTGTACCTTGTTAGTTACAGGGTAGTACTTTTGAAGCAAGACAAAAGTGAGGTAAAGGTTATTCCTTTACTGGATAAATGAGATAATAACTATAGCAATATGGCAGGGCATATAAGATGGTATATATAAAGCAATAATGGGAAATGCCGATATCACTTCTTTAATATTGCGGATGGTATTTTAGGTCATGACACTAAAAATACTGACTGCTTTTGGCAATTTATGACCATGGAAATATTTAACAGTCATGTACAAAAAATAACGTCCTAGAAGTCCAAGGGGCCATACCGCTCCAGTATAAGTATTCTGCAATATGGTTGATAATTGCCATTGCAGACATAAAATACTGCTGCAATCAGAAAATAACGGTACAAACATTATGGTCCCATTGACTGCCAAAGCATTATTTAAGAACATGCCCAAAACCTGCATTATCACAAGCTGTGGACGCTGGCCGTACATTCGTAAGTTTACGAACGTTGGTTGAATATATAAACTACTGCAATGGTATTCTATGGGCGATCACAATAATGATCGTTAAAGGCGTGGTATCGCTAAAAAGCAGCATCATGCCTTTATAAATATGGACCCATATCTTGGTGAATAACCCCCATTTTTTAAAGGGCATGTCCACCCTTTAAACAAAAAACTGGTGACCTGTCCTTTGTCTACCCCAATTGCTATGTTTACCAGTTTATTACATGCATTTGTAAGCAGATATTTAATTATAAGTTTTTTTCTGTTAGCAAAAAGGTATATACCTCCACACTTGGCTTACAGAGCTTTTACAAGCTTAAACATGTGCAGAGGAGGCAGCAGGTGAAACAACAATCATTGGCTGTGGTGTCAGTTGTCACAGCCTTGATTGACTGCATGGAGGGAGGAAGCAGCTTACTCTGCCAGAATGGAGGCAATAATTATCCTTAAAGGGGAAGTTCAGTGGAAATACATATGCTTTTCCGAAAAAAGAGCAGTATATTTTCATACCAATGACCTTAATCTGCCAATTGTCTGTGTATAAACAAATGCAACCGAAATACTGACTTCCTGTTTGCAGGACCCCTAATAGAGACCGTTATGGTTTTGCCCTTGACCCAGTGCCTGGGTTGATTCAGTTGCTCAGTAGAGATCTGAGCATGTTTGACCCATCCAACAACCAATCAGTATAAATAACTGTTAGGAACATTCCAAGGAATTGGTGCATCCTGGGAAGAAGAAGGACCGTTAGAACCTGACATGTCAGCCCACTAATGTCAACAGCAGGGAACAGCAAAGGGTATGAAATCAACTGATTTTTCAAAATGGGAGAGAATATGTAGAATAACTAAGCAGGCATTACACAAACTAACAATTTAACAAATATTGGTAGTTTCCACTGAACTGTCCCTTTAAATATCTGGTTAGTAATGCATCTAATAATGTGCTGAATATATCAGTTGGGGTTTGGAGCAGGTAATGGACATGTGACCAGTTTTTTTTAAGAGTGAACATGCAATGTATTAATGTGCTGTTTTAAGTCCAAGTTTGTTTTTTTTTCCTGCACAAAAACAACTTAACCTATATGTACATATATGCAACAATATTCTTTACTTACTTGTTGGACGTACGTAAACTTTAAGCCTGAGGCAGGGTCTATCCACTATATTTGGTGGAGTTGATGCTGTGAAAACAAAAGAAATACAACACAATTAACATTTAACTTTATATTAAATTGAATTATTTGCACCTAAATTCACCAATACATTCAACACAAAACATTTTGCACCTCTGTCAAATGATTCCCATTAGTCCTAATACAAATCAAAAAAGTTTTAAGAAAAATGTAACACAATGTAAGGGCTCCCGCGATTACCGATGCGCATGCAATTGTGCGTCCGTTCGCGTCTTGGTAACGCATGCCTTCGCCATTTTCAGTGCGTTAACGCATGCATTTCCATAACGCAAAACGGAAAAACCAGAAGATAACGCTCGCGATTTTGTGCACGATTCCTGTGCGTTGCAGTGTGGCCTCAGACTAAAAGTTGTATATTTTGTAATAGTCCTCTAGTGGCGCTCTATAAGTCATACAAAGTTAAAATACACAAGTCACACAAAAACAATATAGTGCTTTTTCCAACTTAAATAAAAGTACACGAAAATTGTTTAATTTAATGAGTGAAAAGTATTTGTAAATAAAAACTAAGCTTATAAGCTTATAAATGTTGACTTCATTAGCTTTTTCTTTAGTGCAACATTTTTGTGTTATTTATTGCATTAAAATGTATTTAAAATTTACCTAAAGCCATACCTCCTGTCATTGGTCAATACTATTTCTAGGGTCCTGTCCTGCTGTCCTGGATCCCCTAGCCATGTCCCAGCCCCTGTGATTACAGAAGGGCTCAGGACAAGGAGGGGTTGTGTCTTCATACTTTCCCTCCTTCAGAAACAGACCCCCAACCTTAAGCAGCTGCTGTTAATAAGGCAGGGAGGGGGGCCTATCAAACTTTTGCTAGGGGCCCCATGATTTTAAGCCTTTGAGCAGTGTCACTATATTTGGTGTGGTCAGTAAGGAGATGTGGTATCAGTAAATACTGTTACCACAGATTTATAAATAGGCCACAAAGGGTAATTTTTAAAATCATTTGGGATTTCTCTATGAAGATTGTAAGGATAATAATTTAGTTATAATAAGTTTCTAACCAAAAATGTTTTGCAAAATCTGTACAATAACATTTTTACGAAATAAACTAATACCTTATATACATTATGGATCTCTGATGCCCTAATGTTAGGACTGAACCATTGTCTAAATTGCTGGATCATCCTCTTAGATGATTAAACTTAGAAAAAGAAGCTATTTCTCGAAAATTTTGTTTCATGCAATGTTGCAATGAAAATAAAAGAGCAGACAAGGTAATTGAAGATGTAGTTATAGACTGTCTCATTGTAATGAACTGGGTGATGTTTAGGTCCAGATGCAGATAGAAAGTGGTAAAAGTCTGGAAAGAATCTTAATCACAGGGGATTTTAATTACCCAGACATTGACTGGAGAGGGGAAGCTGCCAATACAGCAAAAAGAAGCAAGTTCTTAAATTTGCCGCATGAGCAATTCCTGTCACATATAAAAGAGTGTTCAACAAGAAACAGTGTTCTGTATGATCTAATGATCTCAACAATCTAAAAAGGAACAAATACCATGTAACAAAAAAATTTCACCAGGTTAACCAAAGCACCTACATCAGGAAAGAATATATTAACTAGTCAAAAACACATAGGCATAAAATACATTTTCACAGTTAAAAGAGATACAAAGTTTAAAAAAATATGTTATTGATTAACAAATACACTGAATAATATATATTTATTTAAATACAGCCTTTTGATTCCTTCGGACATCCTTAGAGCCAATGTCAGCCCTTTCCACTTTTGCCCAATATCAGCATATTCTGATATTGTATGATTGCCAAACTGTGTTATGGCCGACTGACATACAAGTATATTTTTATCAGACCAATACCATTTGTACGATACTGGGATTGTACAGTCAGCATTGTTGCGTGAGTGGGACCCTGAACCCAGAGAGGCAGAAAGCAGCTAAGGTGAAATGCACATTCACGGCGATTGTTTGTGGATCCATCCCGGCGTTGTTTACCATTCAAATTATATATAAATATATATATATATATATAGGTTGTCAGCAGCACTCACCTAACACGTATTCATTGCCCAGGTGCCGAATCCAAAGGTGCAATAGAGAGTATAAAGAAGTCTTGGAGCACTCACAGGACTTAACGTAAGAAAAAGTTTAAAAGCGAAACGATCTGCGCGTTTCAGCCGCCATCTTCGTCTGTCATCAGGATCGAAAATACATTCATTAACATGACTTTTAAAACCCCCGCATCACAAGCC
Source organism: Hymenochirus boettgeri (assembly GCA_019447015.1). Taxonomy (NCBI): domain Eukaryota; kingdom Metazoa; phylum Chordata; class Amphibia; order Anura; family Pipidae; genus Hymenochirus; species Hymenochirus boettgeri. The sequence goes on along the minus strand of CM033470.1, from coordinate 308,065,945 downwards.
ACTCCCCCCCGTGCATGTGTGAATAACCAATCAGCAACCTCAAAAGACATGATATCTTACAATGCTAATTAACATACTAAAGTGCTGAAGTTTCATAGTTAAGTGCTACGTGCCCTAAAAATACATATTGGTTAACTATAACTTATTGGTAAAAACAATGCATATAATACAAACTACCGATCTTATAGAGAGCTCATACTTTAGAAAGTTGTATCACATTACTCACTACCTGCATAGCCCACAGGCTTCTATCCATTTCTATTTCCAACTACAAGCCCATCTTCGTAGAGGTATGCTCCCTGCCTGTGGCTGAATAGTGGTATATAAATAAGTACTTCAAATCAGGGATGGATTTATACTTTTTTCTCCCCTAGGCCAGCTAACTTGCACTTCCTGTTCCCCTCCCCCCCCCCCCACACGTACGCGGTAATTCATTGGCTGAAGCGGAGCTTTGTGAGTGGGAGAGGGACCTGGTGCCCATAGCAAATCAGCAATCGCTGCACATTTAACAGAGACCGGTAAGGCTCTGTTGTGTGCCAAATAATGTGCGTTGTGTAAATTTAATATGGGGATGCAATACTGCCTAACTTGAAAAAACATTTTTGGTTTTATTTTGCCACCCCTGGTGGCTGTGCTGCCCTAGGCCGTGGCCTAGTCGGAAATCCGGCCCTGCTTCAAATAACTAACGACAAATACAAACTTTCTTTTCTAATCTTACTAGGGATGGGGGTGTGTTCTTACCCCTTAACTCTACGTAACTATTCTAAACCTATCACTTAGCATCCACCACTAGCACGGATAGTTCCCCTAAGCACTAATAGGAACATAGACATCATGAATATTTCAAATATACCGGCTAAGACTTATGCCTGTCTGCTCACCCGAACCAACATGATGATGGCTGTGGGGATCACCCCGAGTCCAATGATTAACCCAGCAGGCCTACAATAAAAATCAAGATTCTCCGTCCTATCCGTACACATATATCCCACAATCTATGCATATTATAATTATCAAAATTTGACTATAAAAAACAAGAGAGGCCCCCAGGGGACATGGTGAGGCCTCTAGGGGACATTGTGCCAAGTCTTTTGATCCAGCGAGTTTCTAGTTGTAAAAGTCTTTATCTCCCCACGTTTATTGTCTCTAAGTTGATCAATAGCTTGCCATCAAAAAACAGCCAAACTATGTCAGAAATGCGTAGATGTACTACTGCTTAATAAATATTTTGTCTTAGTTAACAAGACCCGTGAGTGCTCTATAACCTATGGACATTTGTATTTACTTACCTATAGTAGCACCGGGGCATGCTGTCAGTTTGATGTGAGTGCGGGACTCTTACATTTTTATTTTATATATATATATATATATATGACCTTCAGGAAATGTATATAAAGAATAGCACTGACTTATATATTAGGTACAGCACAAAATATACAAAATACATAAACTTACTTACAGAGCTGAGATCCCTATTTCAAAATGTAATGGTCAAATGGCAGCCTAAACCACACCCCTGTGCCTGCTCCATGTGAAAGGAAGTGTAATTCAGAAAAAGTTTCTCTCTGCTACACATGATGTGATGTGTATTGTAATGGACATATACACCAAGGCTCCTTATATAACATCTCCAGCCTGCAGGTGGCATCAGTGAGTTGTAAAAGACAAGATATCCCTGCTCTCTATGGCTAGGAGGAGAGAAAGTGAAAGTAGATTGTGGTGTGTGCTTTGGAGATATATTGACTGCAACACAAGATCTTGGGTATAAGATCCTGTTACCACCGGTTGGGAGGACAGATTATTAGACATACAATTTACCTTATTGGATACAAACTCTGAGATAACAGATAAGTGTACACCAACTTACAAGGACACACAATATACAGGCCTGGTCAATACTGTATTCAAAGTGGTGCACCATGGACAGGGACACCCCTGATTACTGCACATGTTATGTGGGGAACCTGTTTATGTGCACTGTCTGCTTTGTGCCAGACCACCAGAGTAACCCACTGTGTGCCATGCTACCCATAATCCTTCCATGAAGCAGTGAAAAAAATGTTATTATAATAACATGATGCTGTGAGGTACCTTCTGTTATAATATATGAGGTACCATCACCACTTGCCATGGTGAATACTAATAATAACTAAGTATTAACCTAGCATGTTTAGTTTCAACCACACAGTGTGGCAGGATTGCCTGGGTCCACTCTCAGACCTACAGGATTATCCTGTTTGGTTCCTCTGGAATCTGGTGAAGAGCAGTGAGTGCACTCATTGGTGGGACTTATGAATTTAGTGAGATTTGCACCCAGGCAGCTCTAAGTGCTCTAATTTACATATTTATATATATGCGTGTGTAAATCAACCCCAAAAGTACAAAAGTTATAAAGCTGACAGATGTAAGGCTGATCTGTTATGCAGCAAAATGGTTGCTCTCCCCATTCAAGTTCTCAAGGCTTTTTACAAGCTCAGGGAAGGCAACTAAGGGAATAACATTCAGTCACTGGCTATGATGTTATACATGACTAACAGCTGCTAACAGGAAGAACCAGGAAGCAGAAAAAAAGTTATCATACCAGGCAGCATTTCAGGTTAGACTTACCTCTCTCATATTTTAAACTATTTCAGTTTTGGGTTGGGGGGAGAATTACTAATTTTAAGGCATAAACTTACCCTATAATGCTTGCCATACAGTTGATCCAAAGAAAGGCAAAAGCCCCAAGAACATACAGGGAGTATCTGTTGTATTCAATTAGGTCAACTGGACTTGAAGTTTAGTTCTTGAAGACGTTTCGCTAGTCATCCGACTGGCTTTCTCAATTCAGAATGACTTGTACAAGAATCTGTGGCAATTATGTACCCTGGAAAATCCCAATTAGCATATCACAGCCAAGTGTTGAGGGCATGATTGGATAGTGGCTAAGAGGTGTTATAGGAACGCCCAGAGTAAGGTGTCAAAATAGCATTGTACATGGCAGACAGTTGGTGTTGAATCCCCCCACCTCTATTTAGGCTTGGTTTCTTTATTGTCACATAAATGGCCTCCTTAACACCTCTCTTGAACCAGTCACGTTCCTTTGCCAATATGTTAACATTACAATCTTCAAAGGTGTGTCCTTTATCCTTAAGATGCAGGTACACGGCTGAGTCCTTACCCGAGGAATTGGCTCTTCTGTGCTGGGCCATATGTTGATGCAGTTGCTGTTTGGTCTCCCCCACATACAAATCAGAGCATTCTTCACTGCACTGCACTGCGTATATGATGTGATTTTTTTGTGTTTCGGTATTGGCTCTTTCGGATGTACCAATTGCTGCCTCAGTGTGTTGTTCGGTTTAAAGCAGACAGTGATACGGTGTTTTTTTTTTAATTCTTCTTAATTTCTCGGAGACCCCTGCTACATATGGGATGACCATGTTCTTTCTCCTGTCTTGCTTTTCCCCTTCACTGTTGGTATTCGTGTTCTTTTCTTTCCTTCTACTTCTTTTTACAAAGGCCCAGTCTGGATATCCACAAGTTTTAAGGGCTCCACTGAGATGTTTCATTTCTTTAGCCTTCGCCTCTGTGCTAGTGGGGATGTTCTCAGCTCTGTGTTGCAGGGTTCTGATGACACCCAACTTGTGATCTAAAGCGTGGTGGGAGTCAAACATCAAATACTGATCTGTGTGTGTTGGTTTTCTGTAAACCTCTACTTCCACTTTACCATTTTCCTTAACTTCTACCAAGCAGTCCAAGAAAGCCAGTTTGTTGTTTTGTACCTCTTCCCTTGTAAATTTGATGTTTTGGTCTACCGCATTGATGTGTTCTGTGAAGGCTTGTACTTCCTTCTGGCAGAGAAAACCCTCAAACTTGTACAGCAATATGAAAAGACAGCAAGGAAATTGGCAGACTACAGAAATCACCTGCGATTTAACCTCCGATGCAGACAACAAAGGCTAGTACCATGCAGCATACGTCTAGATTACACAGTTAAAGGCATCAGAGCCAAACAGATACTGCAAAAGGCTTAAACACAGCTCCTAAATGAACGGGTTTGACAGACACATTTTACAGTCGATGCTTTAATGCACAACATTAGTCAACTAGAACAGAACCGGGCCTCACAGCTACCTGTGGCCATCTGGGAAAGAGTGATGGAGTTCACCAAACAAGCACAGCTTACTCAGCCCTGTAAGGGCAAACAAAGGCAACAGAACAAGTTCTCTATTCTGTCATCCCAGAACACCCCCAAAGGAGAACAACTACCTTGGATACCAAAGGAGGGAAGTGTCACTTCATCAAACAAGGAGGAATGGGTGAGAAACTTGTCTAACAGGACCCTGACCCAGCCAGAAATGGAAGTCCTTGCTAAGGGCTTGAATTTTGCCATCCCTGTGGTGGATATCATAGCAGCCACAGAAGTCTCAATCCACAATAATAAGGTACCACAGAGTGAGGCAGAACAACTTCGCCTTAAGGTATCTGTAGCCTTAGCCTTGCTAAAACTCCTTCATCTAATCTGACCACACAGGAAAGAAGAGCCTTAACATCCCTCAAGAAAGATTCCAGTATCACCATTCTACCGGCAGACAAGGGGTACTCAACACCTCAGACTACCATGATAAGGTGACCATGCTCCTGGCCAATAACAACACATATGAGGCTTTAACAAGGGATCCCACCAGCCGGTACAAGAAAAGGGTCATAGACTTACTGCAACAGCTTCAAAAGGATAAAGCCATTGATCGAGCCATGTATCATCGCCTCTACCCTAGTGAGGCACATCCATGCATATATGGACTCCCAAAGATACATAAGGAAGGGGCACCACTAAGACCTAAAGTCAGCAGCATCAACTCTGTAACATACAAGGTGGCAAAATACCTAGCCAACATCTTAGGACCATTGGTGGGAAGTTCTAAGCATCACATCCAGAACTCTCAGGATTTCACCAACAGGATTAAGGATATAGTACTTGGTGCAGAAGAAACGATGGTGTCCTATGATGTGACATCTCTCTTCACCTGTATACCCACCAAGGAGGCTGTTGACATGGTGAGAAAATGGCTAGGCAAAGACTGCACTCTTACCAGCAGAACTGATCTCAACCCAGAACAGGTGTGTTCCTTACTGGACTTGTGCCTGAATACCACCTATTTCAAATACAGGGATAAGTTATAAGCAAAAACACGGATGTGCTATGGGATCTCCAGTTTCACCTATTTACCTTTGCCAACCTTTACATGGAGGAGGTAGAAAAACAGGCGCTTAATACCTATTAATACTTTGATTTGTATGTGGGGGAGACCAAACAGCAACTGCATCAACGTATGGCCCAGCACAGAAGAGCCAATTCCTCGGGTAAGGACTCAGCCGTGTACCTGCATCTTAAGGATAAAGGACACACCTTTGAAGATTGTAATGTTAACATATTGGCAAAGGAACGTGACTGGTTCAAGAGAGGTGTTAAGGAGGCCATTTATGTGAAAATAAAGAAACCAAGCCTAAATAGAGGTGGGGGGGTTCAACACCAACTAGGTCTGCCATGTACAATGCTGTTTTGACACCTTACTCTGGGCATTCCTATAACACCTCTTAGCCACTATCCAATCACGCCCTTAACACTTGGCTGTGATATGCTAATTGGGATTTTCCAGGGTACACAATTGCCACAGATTCTTGTACAAGTCATTCTGAATTGAGATAGCCAGTCGGATGACACTAGCGAAACATCTTCAAGAACTAATTGAATACAACAGATATACCATGACCTGGATGAATGAGAACCTTTACAAACAACATACAGGGAGATTCAATAAAAGTTCTTATTAAAAATGGTGCTAAATTTCATTTTCTGTCAGCTGGGAGAAGCCACAAGAGGAGCGCCAATAGGTAAGTCTGTTACCCAGGTGTCCTATTATTCACAGGGCATTGGGAATGATCTATCTCGCCTTCCTGTAAATAACAGGTACAGAATTACTGTAATTGATAATATTGGTTTAGTGTCCCTTTAAACAAACTAGTAGTTAGCCTTCTTTACTTAGTAGATTTTATATGTATTTTGGTTAATGGTAGCAGTGGTAACCCTAATGCTGTGTACACATGGAAAAATATTTTGACATATTTCAGTTGCATCAGGCTGAAATATTAGGCAAAATATATTTTTTTTTAGGGGGGGGAATGAAAACAACTGTACATGGCATCACAATCAGCCAGTATTACTAGAGTTTATTACACACTTATTAAAGGACAATTATACTTTGAAAACCAAACCTCCACCAGGTCCACCCATGAATATTACCCAGATTGAGGACCTAAATCGTGCTTCCCAGGCCACCTTGCTCCATCCAAACCTCCTTACTCCTACTGGTAAGGCCATGGGCTTAATTGGGGGCCCAACAATGTGCCCCAGTGAGCGCAACATTCTACTTCTTAGTTCTGGATATTAAAGGTAAACACAGGGGTGAGAACCTAGTGGTTTAGGTCCTCATCCTGGGTGGAGAGTTGTTTTTCTAGGTGTAGCTGTCCTCTCATATGTCTGCATAAAGAATATCCCCACAGAATATTCACCAGTGTAGCCCTAAATCAAAAGTAGTAAAGGAAGGAGAACCAGACGAGAGGCAAGTGCTAGTTACTGAGACAAAGTGCACAACATGTTTCAGGTCCAAACACCCTTTTTCAAGTGTTCAGACCCGAAACATGTTGTGTACTTTGTCTCATTAAATAGCACTTCAGCAACTTGCCTCCTGTCCGGTTCTCATTCATTTACTTATTGTTTTGAGTGCTCTGTGACAGAAGCTCTGGGGAAACCTGGAACCTGCCTTTTCTTTGCTAGACTAGGAACCTCATTCATTTGGAATTTATTTTCTATACATAGCCATTTCAAGTATAGACAGCACAAGGTTTGTTAAATCCCATATGCATCAACTTGCATTTGTTAATATTGAGTCTCATCTGCAGCCCATACTGACAATCTATCTAGGTCTGCTTGCAGCAATCATTCAAAGTTTCCAATGCTATGCATAGTTTTGTGTCACCAACAAACACAGAGACCTTGTTCTCAATATTCACTTCTTTATTTATAAACAGAACAAATAAGAGGCCCCAGTACAGAACCCTAAGGCACCCCATTATTCTCTGGAAGTGATCTATCAACCAATTCATTATCTTGTACAAATGTGTTTTTCAAGGCAAACAGACAAGCAAACTACAGTAGTTTCACAAGATCTTTTTCTTATGAATCAATGTTGATTACTACTTTTAAGGTCAGTCCTTGAAACAAAGTCCAGAATATGATCCTGTAACAAAATGTCCAGTATCTTCTTTGCCACTGATGGTAAACTTACAGGTCTATAGCTAGGCTGTGACTGACTTTTGATATTATATCAGATTTTTTCAATCCAATCAAGACAAAACTGAATCTGAAAAAATAGGGAACAATGGTCTTGCTTTGTTCAGATATATGTACTTTATTTTCCATTTTAGCTAGTTTAATTATGTTCTTACAATCTGTATTTCAGCTTCCATAATTCATGAAGGATTGACCTGTTCCCTCTGATTTCAATATTTTAAACGTTTGTTTCTTTCTTTGTCCCCCTTTAACCAGAGAACTAAGCCAAATAGGAGAACCCCAGAAAACCCCACAATGTCACCTCTGTGAGCAGCAATTACAATCATACCTCACCTTCTCTCCTGGCTCCTGCAGGATTTTATTGAAGAACGGGAGGTAAGACACAGCTCCTTTGCCTCTTATTCTTCAATAAAACTAAATGCCCCAATTTTATGTTTCCAGTGGATGTAAAACATCCAAAGATTACAAGGGCTCAAACTCGATTAACCCAGTGGATGTACCCTTTAAAGGGCAACTGTGGTGTCCAAACAATTTAGGGTTAAATGAAAGCCTGCAGTATTTCCTTTATAATGAGCCGACAATCACATCTCTGTCTTCACCCTGTGAGACATGATATTGAGGTGAATGTTCAAACTTCCTACTTCCAGTAGGGTGAGTGACATCACCTAACCTCTGCTAGCCCCTCTGCCCCGGGGGAGAAGCATTCTCAGTAAAGACTTAATGCTGGGGAAAACAGGAAGTACCTGGGGGAAAAATTGACAGTTGAGAAAGAAAGCCTATTAGTGCAGACAGGCTGGTCACATGACTTAAAGCAGGAAGTGTTTAAGCAGGAAGTAATATTACTGAACCTTTCCAGCAATAACTTCTCACAAATTTTATCAAGAGATGTGATTTAGGTTTTATTTTGAAGGTACAATGGAAGGCTTTTTATATAACCCTTACTAGTTTGGAAGAAATAGAGACCACAGTTACACTTTAAGACCTAAATTTTTAATAGCCCTGATTTTTTTTCTATAAAGTATCTGAATGTTGTATAACTCACTTGAAATCAGCAGCATTGCAGAGAAATCTCTTTAAATCTGCAGATTTCTAGATTTCCATGGGTAGGTTACAGACCCAGATACATAGTTGGATATGCTAACTGAATTTCTTAGCCTCTTACCTATTGATTCCTGCCAAAGCTGTTAAAGGGTATCTATACTTGCAAAAATCAAATTTTCAAAAAATGATAAATAGAAATGATGAATAGAAATAAAATGAAATAGATAGTGTAATGGCCACTACTGCAACACTTTTTCAGATTTGAAATCCGAGCTGTAGATTCTCAGAAATCTTCATTTTAAATAACAGAATGTACAGGGAAAGACCTGTCACTCAAACCAGGTATGCTAATTTGTGTCCCTCTAGTGACCTCTTACTAGGATCTCCCAAAACATGTCAAATCATTTAATAATACAACCCCAAATATAATGAACTGATTAATCATATTGGTCTCCTGTCTGTCTGTCTATCTATCCATCCAAATAGTGTGCACTCTACTGTTGTGGTTTTTTCCAGCCTTGCCTGGGTGTTTCCAATCACTGTCCCACAATGCATAGCAGTACAATGAATATTTCAGAGCACTCACAGGACTTGTGAAATTAAATATATTTTATTAATGTATGTATGTATTTTATTTCTTATATAGCACTACATATTCCACAGCGCTTTACAATTATTTACTCAATTCACATCAGGCCCTGCCCTGAAGAGCTTACAATCTAATCACTTTTTGTACATATACAACCGATCAGTACGTCTTTATGATTGCGGGGGAAACCGGAGTGTCCGGAGGAAACCCACGCAAGCACGGGGAGAACATCCTTGTAGATGTGTCCAAGGGTGGAATCGAACTCAGAAACTCAGTATTGCATGGCATCAGAGCTAACCACTGAGCCATGGTGCTGCCCCTAATTAATCCATGTGCACGAATAGCAGCTATTAACTATATATATGTAAATGAGCTGTATAGTGTCGGGTTGTGAAGGCTCTGCAGAATGTGTATCAGAGTGTCAGCTGGATTTACAAGGGGGCAGTGACTAAGGGGGGGCAGTAAGGAGAAGTTACTAAACATTGAAAATTCACTAACAAAGCAGTCACAGACGCACATGTAAGTATTATCATTTAACTACCCTAACATTGTACTTTCAGATTATACAAAGTTGTTTCAGTAAGTATAGTGACCCTTTAAGTAATCAAGGATGACCAGTAACACATTATGTCACAGTAACTTGGAAATTAAATGAACTTATAAAACAGAAGATTTCTACAAAGCTGATTTTAGAGGTGATAGTTAAGGCTAGGCTACACTGCACCATTTTAACAAGCAATCCGATCGCAATTGTGATCCGATCACCTGTTAAAAAGGGCACACTAGTGTTGGCAAATAGTTCTGTGCTCCCCTGCCTTGCGCTGTGATCTGCGCAATTGCATGTGCTCCAATTGCTCACAATTGCACAATGACAGCGCACAGCAACTTGCCTTGAAAACGCGCATGCAATAGCGCACATTAATGCTTGTGTGTGAGTTTCTGGTCCGTTACTACTCGATGTAGTTGCGCCTCACCCATACTGCTTTGTGCTAGATATGTATTATTGAATCCATTGAAGCTTGTTTTATTACATGGTTCTTTGCATTAAAGGGCATGTCCACCCCGCAAACTAAATTTTAACCCCATACTAGCCCCACTATACAGTTTTAAAAAATCCTTACTTTACAATCTTGCTCCTTATGGTTCTTCTGCAATCCATGTCCAAAGTCCTGGAAAGTGAATAGTAGTGGCTGTCTTCCTGCCCAAATGCGCACAGGAGCCCTTTCACCCCCCGATCTCCCTCCCTCCAGATCCCTCTCTGCAAAAAACTCCCCTAGAGTAAAAACCTTCATACATATTGTAGGGCAAATCCTCCCACCGCCAACCGCTAAGGTAATAGTTAAAAAATATTTTCCAAACTGTAGTTACATCTCCCGGCTGCCAGCGTCTCCTCCATTGCTGGCAGCCGTGACTGTGATTGGCTGCCTCTCAGCCAATCACAGTTGCGGCTGCTGGTCCGGCCCTCTGCTTGTAGATCTGGCAGGCAGGGGAGCCTGACCAGAGCGATGCTGGAACCAGGAGCTGTAAGTAGTGTATGGGATTGATTTTTAAGCGGTTGGGGGTGGGTATGCACTACAATGCACTACAATATGAATGTTTCTATATTATTTAATAATATAGTATAATATAATTACATACTAACACAAGGTGAATAGATGCAAATTACCCACTAACAATAGAGATCGTGTTAACAGGTGTTAGTAGTGTTTTCAACTTGCAGACATTATATTATATTAATATCCTCAACTGGCATGAGTTTTTTTAAATAGAAATGTATTATTATTTTATATTGCATGTTCATCCCCCCTTAAGTTTTTTTTTTTACATTTAAATGATCATACAACGTTCCTGAAAGCAGCTCTTCTTCTTCTCTTGATGGCAGCTCTGGTACATCCTGGTAGCAGCTGTAAGTCATGGCTGTGATAGTGATGTCACAGACAATTGCTGATGGCTGCTACCAGAGCTGTCTTCTTAGCAGGGTGATGGATATGGTGGACTAGATGTTTTCAGGGGTCCTGAAGGTAAGTTTGCATTTCTGGGATGTGTTTTAACAAGATTAGCTACCGTAAATGTAATTCCTTTTTGACATAAACACGTGTAAGCATCACTTTGTTTGTTTAAAAATATCCTTATTTTTAGCCTTCTGAGTGGCCTATCTGATGTATTGCCAGCATTTACTTGAGAACAGTATTTGTAAAGCAGCAGACTGCCGGTGCTCTCAAGAACACTTGTTATCAGATTTTCATTACAGTTCAGGGAAGGGCAACCAAATTAATAAGTGGAATGGAGGAGATGGATTATAAATACAGACAAGTTAGGGTTATTCACATAGGAGCTTGCATGGTGAATTTTATACAACTACATTAAGGGTCCTTATAAGAAACACTCCAGGGGGCTGTTAACGAAATGATAATCTCAAAGGTGTGTTGATTGTTTCAAGACTCTCTTATCCAGGATCATCTCTTAGGCCAAGGCCACACTACAGCACATCCTAGCACACTGGAAGTGCAATGTTACGCAAAAGGAGCACAGTGCACACCTAGTGTAGCTATAACAAATGGCCAACACTAGTGTGCGCTTTTTAATGCGCGTTCGGATAGCAACCGCATTCGCATTTTGCGTTACAACACTGTAGTGTGGCCTAAAAAATGGAATTTAATGGACTTATGTTACTATGCTTTTTTAGTTGATGGGCATGGTAATATGGCGCAGATCTGTAGATGGAGTATACTGTAGTGAACATGATCCTAGTACAGCTCTGTGCAATAGGTTCACAGTATACCTATTTAAACATGAAATGTTTGAGTGTAGGGTAATGTTCTTACTGATTTAATACTAAAAAGGTTATGAAATGCAGAGAAACTGTTGGCAAGTATGTACCAGGTGATTTTAGAAGGGGGTCGGACTAGTTAAAAAATATTTCAACGATTTCTCCTATGGCTGCATTATCTACTTCCTGATCAAGTTTTGATTAGGAATTACCAATCTGACATTTAAGGGCTGCTTTAGGTAGTATGGTTAATTACAGTCCAATGCATCTCTAATGAATGTACCTTATTACAGGGGAATATTGGGTAGGATGTGTTTTTGTATGAAAAAAAAAACTTTTCCTTGAAGATTGAACACATGTCACCATGACAGACTGATCTGTTTTTACATTAGAAGTATGACACAGGCTGCATAGGTTTCAGTGAAGCCATACAGCATTGCCTTGAATGAACTAGGGCATTCAAATTTGTGTATTGTATGGAGTACCTAAGGGAAAGGTTGCAACCTTAGCAGTGCATTTCTAATGAGTGTACCTTTGAAAGGGGAATATTGGAGTTTAGAAAGGTGTTTTTGTTTATGCAACATTTCCCACAAACTTCCCGCCTGCTTCATCAATTTAATAGACTAGATATTAGGGTTATCAGCTTTCCCTTTAAGACCCCAACAAATATAAAATCTACATGGTGAAATTGTGGACTGTATTTATATTATAAGCATTAGCCAGACTGTATGGGTTTTAGTGTAGCCATACAGCTTTGCATTTAATGAGCTGGTGCTTAGCCTTGCATCTCCTAATTGGCCAGGTCCTGGACTATGGAAGAGGGCAGAGCTGGATAATTAAAGAGCATAACTTTAGGTAAATATTACAAGCCATCTAGGGTAAACCCAGAAGTGGGAACCCAGAGGTTATATTCATTGTTCATTTTAAACCCAAAACATGAAGATTTTCTATGGAAACATCATTATGATGCACAGATTAATTTTTTATTTAAAGATAAATAAAGGTCTGTGTAACTATGATTTCTGTGCCAGAATCATGTCATATAGACATATAGTCACATCAGTATACAATGTTTGCAGAAACCCAACTCCAGGAAAGCTTGTCTTTATGACTAGTAATTGTTAAGATAATTACAATCCAAAATCCATTACATTAATGACTTTTCTATAGAGGAGAGTTAATTACTAGATGTTCCAAGAGTGTTCTGTCTGTGCTCCTCCAGTGACCCCTGGGTGGCAATAAAAGGCTCTCAATTTAGTTTTTTTTCATGTAAAACATGTTTCAGTGCACCAAAAGATACAATGTTAAGACATTTAAACTGATAACAGGCTACAAAAAAATAAGTATTCAATAACTATGGCAGGGCAAGGTGACAGTTGTAAAATTGTCCACCAGTAGCTTAATACTCACAAATATAATAATATTCATGGCCTGGACGAAACTCAAACCCCAGAGAGAAAGGTGTAAACAGTTGAAATTTCTCTGAAAACTTCAATGGTCCATTTGGAGAATCAGGACGGTTGCACTCCCAACGTTTAAACCCCCTTTGACGGTGATCACAGGAGATATGTCCATCAAAATTGACCATATAGAGTATGTAACGCTCCATCCTTTCTGCAGGGAGAGGAACTTCGTAGTGAGGGCAGTAAATGTCCAGATAATCATTGATACTCACATCCACCGTATAGTCGCCATTATGAAACCTATGGAAAAGACCACCAAGATTATAAAAGTGATAAATTCTGTATGGTTCAAAATAATGTTTTTGATAAGACTGTGGTTATACAGAAATACGTATAAAATTATTTGCCATTGATCCAAGGAGAGACTTGACTACCATTTTTAACTCACAGAAAGAATTTATTATCAAATAAATTCAATCAATACATATCTTTCAGTGGCTACAGCAGGCCAAAGCCTTCCCAAAATGAACCAGTAAAAAAACTAGTAAAAAAGTTTCAATAGCTCTTCTTCTGCTCTTAATTCTGTTTCTCAAAAAACTTCAAGATTACAAGAAGTAGTTAAGTAAACATTAAAAGTGAACATATTTTTTTTAATTACAAACCAAGTGGCATCACCTGAGGGAGAGGGGTTGAAACTCCCCCCCCCCCCATACCTTTTGCATTTATACTTTGGTTTAGTTAAAAACATGTTTGCCAGAAGTTTACACTTTGGTTCATACCGATTTCAAGATTAGACTGCAGCAAGTAACTTCCACACCGTGAAAACCAGGATAATAAATACATTTTGGGTAAAGCATTTTTTTTTATTTCTGTTTAAGACCTGTAAGCTTTTGAGAGAACTTATTCTGTCAATTGTTAAATCGAACTAAGAAATTATTTTACCTTATAAGTTCTACCTATAGGATATAGCAGACATTGCACATGCAGCAGGTGGACTTAAAAATACTGGACATATAGTAAACAGACAGAATAATGAAATCAGGGTAATTTCTAACTAAACATGAAAATTAAATGTAAAAGAAACAAAGTATTACTTCACAAAAAAGACCTCAATGCAGGAACATGCCAAAGAAATATGTTTGTTATTTACAAGGTTCTGCACCTTGAAAACACCAGGGAGTAAAATATGGATTGGGATTCATTTATGTAAAAATATAGTTTCAATCCAAAAAAGAGAAATTACAATAACTGTTTAAAATGCAAGTGCAGTAGGAAATGATGCATTCATGAATCTGCAACATAAAGTGAGGGTAATTTAAAAAAAAAAATCAATGAAAACCTAGATCCTCAAGGAAATGGAGAAAAAAACACACTAGTAACATGACAAATCTTATACCAATATGTGCTTAAAATTGGTACTACCATAATTGCTGTTTTTGATTAATCAAATTAAAAAAAAAATAATCAAATGTAATTCTTAGAAATGTCCATATGTCCTCTAAAAAGACCTATTGATTAAAAATGTCTTAGAGATTTACTGACATGCCTGATCCCTCAGACTTACCGATTTTGCCTTAAAATTGGTTGGGAACGATCAGTTTTTTTGGAAATTAGGGCTAATATTTTTGCCTAAACAACCAAAATATTCTCCACAGCAGCCAATTAACCTGTGAAAACCAGGTCTTAAGACTAATTTATGTAAAACTGTAAAGTACTCAGGATTCATTAACAAGAAACAAGGAGAGTGTGCAGTGTATGGGCACGTTTTTGACTATGTATACACTTTGGATAAGGTTATCAAGACCAGGTGGTATATTTATAAATGATCACTATTGTCGCCATTTCGCTATCGCAGGAAATTGTAATGGCGAAGAGCATTATTTTTGCCCATGTATTGATGTTCTCTAGTGTCGGTCATTACGAGACTAGGGCTGCAAGCAAAAATTTGCCAACCTGAAAGGGGGTCATTTGCCAACATGAAAAGGGGGGTTGGTGGCGAAAAATGTAACAATTTTTATAAATATGCCCCCAAATGTTAGAATCAGTAAAAAAAGGCTGCTAAGCATTGGCAATAACCAAGTGCCTTCCCCCGCTCTATAGAGAAGGGAGAGGGTGTATCATGTAGCAAAATGCTGGCATTAAAAGAGAAACATTGAAGGTCTAAAAATGCAATATTAAATTGGTTTAAAGGGACTGTATGTGTTCATTGCTTTGGAAAAGCCCAAAGCCCTTGTAATTCTTTAACATAGTAATGGAGGTTGTAAAATAAGACACATCCATCTAGTCCAACCTTTATACCCTACTCATTAACCCTACTTAACAGTTGATCCAAAGGAAGGATCCAGCTGAAAAGGGTGGAAATTTCTTCCTGACTCCAAATGGCAAGCAGAAACGTATCTATCCCACCTTTTAAGGCTAAGTGCACTGTAAAATCAAGTTATGTTCATTTGGAAGCTGCAGCTTTAAAAATACTGTTATCATATTTTTTTTACCTATGCCCCTCCAGAGCCTACCTTTGTGCCTTGAAAGTTGCTGACATCTTGTTACTGGTTTGCTGATTGTTAAAGGGCATCTACAGTTAAAAAAAAACAAAAAACAGCACATTGCCCCTTTGCAAAGTTAAATTCATGTACTCTGTGCTGCCTTAATCCTATCTCTGTCAGTGACTGTTTAACCATGGTGTCAGATGTCTATGCAGCACTTCCCCCTCCCCTCTGTTACCTCCTCCATGTCTCAACTCCGGCTAACCGACAAGCTTATCATGTGTAGTAGGAGTTAAAAGTTCAACATCCTGAAAAACACACCCACGCACAGTGGCCAATAGAAAGCAAGCTGTCCTGGAGACACGGAAGAAGAAGGAGAACAGTACAGTTTACGATCTCTCACTTTGTGACCCATCATCAATCTACCATCAAAGCTACCTCTCTCCCCCTGCTAATGCCCTTATCTCTATATTTATTACAGAGCAGGGAGGGGGGATCAGTCACAGGGATTTGATTGACAGTCCAAGTAGGAGTAGAGGAATGCAATAACGTATTCTTCTAACTGGTGTATCTCAGGACAGAGAGAGAATCTGAACAAAGTGAAGACACTCTGGGAGTTGTGGGGAATTATAGAACACATGGAAAGAAAGAAAAAAGTTCATTTTCCCACTATAGATGCCCTTTAAGCTCTGCCCCTCTGATATTTCCTGTGCTTTCTCCTGCTTGAGCCTCAAACGGTAATGTCTGTGAGTTCCATCCACTCTCCTGCTTGAGCCTCAAACAGTAATGCCTGTGAGTTCAATGCATTCTCCTGCTTGAACCTCAAACAGTAATGCCTGTGAGTTCCATGCATTCTCCTGCTTGAACCTCAAACAGTAATGCCTGTGAGTTCCGTGCACTCTCCTGCTTGAGCTAGCGAAACGTCTTCAAGAACTAAACTTCAAGTCCAGTTGATCTAATTGAATACAACAGATATACCATGACCTGGATGAATGAGAACCTTCACAAGCACAGTAAGAAGCAATATGAGGCAAGGAAAATGTAGAGGTAATAAAATAGGAGAGATAACAGAATAGTGAAGTGGTAATGAGAATAGGAAGGGGGAGGAGGGGGGATATAAGGGGGAAGGAAAAAAAGTTGCCGTCACTATCGACCAGTCGGTCAGAAATAGCGGATGGTGTGTACCCAGCCTGGTATATTTATATATATTTACGGCCGGCCAACCAATAGTACCGTGTTGTATGGTGTGGATGGGGGCTAGTGGCAAAAGTTTGGTCGGGACAAATGTGTACCTAAACTTAGTAACCACGTTTTGTGCCAACACCCAGATCAACCTCACTAACCTTCTACATGGGTATCTGACATCAAGAAGGCTCTACACTACTATACTTATTATTGGTCCCTTTTCACCTGACAGCAAGCAAATTGACCTATCCCCTATATCCCTTCTCCTAACCCTCTTTCTCCCTCCCCCTTCCTCTCTCTCATCCTTCATTTCCTGGAACACCACCAGATACCAACTGCATGATTACCAATATCTAAGGCTGGGTACAGACGTTGGGATCCTTCATCAATAGAAAACCGCACAATCGCCCATGGTTTTCCCATTCTTCTGATTTGGGTGAATGAACGGTTGGACACTGGTCGCAGCCACCCCAAGAAAACATTCAATATTTTTGGCAGATCATCCGATGGTCATGTCTGTTCGCCACGTCCTCTGCCTACTCCTTGTTCATCGGCTGATGAAATAGCCTTATATTTCACAGAAAAATCGAAAACATCTGAAATGTTTCAGCTGTGCACCCTTGCTCTGCTGTGCACCCTTGCTCCTCCCTACAGCTTCCAACCACCACCACTGCACTGCCTAACCTCCCATCATGCCGTGGTATAGCCTATACTTCGAAAACCCTCCCTGGACCCGTCTGCTCTTTTCAGCTACTGGCCTGTCTCCCTTCTCCCTTTTGCTTCCAAACTACCGGAAAGACATGTCTCTACTGACCTAGTGACCTGGCTCAACACCTGTCTGCTAACTCTGTCTTTGACCACCTCCAGTCAGGCTTCCGCCCTAACCACTCCACAGAAACTGCCCTCACTAAAGTGACAAATGATCTACTTAGTGCTAAATCTAAAAATCAACTGCTCTTGCTTATTCTTCTTGATCTGTTCTTCGGTTTTGATACTGTTGATCACCCTCTTCTTCTTCAGACCCTGGCCTCCTTAGGTATCCATTATACTGCACTGCATAGGTTTTTCCACTCAGGAATTAACTCCACCCTCACCCCCTCCCCGTGGGGGTCCCGCAAGACTCAGCCCTCTTCTTTTTCTTCATCTACACCTATGGCCTTGGACAACTCATTTGTTCATTTGGATTTCAGTATGACCTGTATGCGGATGATACCCAAATTTACATCTCTGCCCCAGATCTCCCCACACTGACATCCCAGGTCCCCAACTGCCTTAGTGCCATCTCTAAAAGTAGTACATACAGGGTACCTACTAGGTGTCCACTACTTTTTCAGCCACCTCTCCCTCAAATATACAATACTCAAAAAAAAGAAAACAGCAAGGTTGTCCACTCCTTTTTCACAGGGGTAATCCCAGTTTATTATTGCACAAATTTATTTTGTGCACTAATAAACTGGGATTACCCCTGTGAAAAACGACTGGACAACCTTGCTGTTTTCTGTTTTGGATTAGTGCCATTTCTGCCTTCATCTCCTCCCGCTTCCTCAAACTAAACATTGACAGGACTGAACTTTTCCCACTCTCGCCCTCACTAATTTTCCCACCCTCACTATCTGTTACCCTCCCTAGTCTTCCTATTAATATTAATAACACACCTATATCCCCATCTCCTCATGTCCGCGCTAGATTCTGATCTTTCCTTCAAACCCCATGTCAATTCGCTTGCCAAATCCTGTTGTCTCCAACTCAAAAACATCTCCCGCATTCGTCCCTTCCTTTCAAAAGAAGCTACAAAAATCCTAGTCCATACCCTAATCATATCCCGACCAGACTACTGCAACACTCTTCTGTGTGGATTACCAAACACTAATACACTAATAATAATACCTGTGTATGTATGACTTTGTATAATATGTATTACCCTGTATGTAATGTATGGCTATGTAACTGTTAAGCACCACGGAAGATGCTGGCGCTATATAAATAAATAATAATAAAATAATAATAACTGTTTTTGGGCTTATGAAACAGATTCCTAGATAATTTTCATGACTGTAAATGGTAATAGCCTTAATGTCAGTGCGCCACCTACTGGGCTTTCTGAGCAAAGGCTTTTTCTGACACCTCACAAAACCTGTCAACATATGGTTTCGGGTTATTGGGACTTGTAAGAAGAAGATTAGCTCATCACACTGGTTCTTGATGGGATAAAATTTATGCTGGCCATACACTGCCCTGATATTAGGTCAACTGGATGTTCCATCATCAATTCAAATATCAGGTAGTATAATTAACATTCCTGCATTGTTTCCCTTCCTGGACCATTCATTGTGATTGAATCACAATCACAAAATGATCAGCCAAAGCATCTGTCAGAGCACATTGACAGGTTAAGTCAACCAGTCAACCAGTAAATGACTACATCAGGTAGGGCAAGTTTGTAAAAAAATAAGCCTGTGTATGCCAGTCTTTAGGGATGTTTGTCTATTCTTTGATCGCATTAATGTTTTCTTTTGAAGGGATGTAAAATGTAGTTACTAATACCATCCAATCACAATTAAACTTACTGCATCTTTAGATTACTTCTATGAAATAGAATCTAAATTCCCCTACTGTTTTCATTACAATTGTAGAAACAACAGATTTAAGCCATGCACACCAGACTTGCGTGATCCTGTGTACTTTATTTTGTTATACACAGGTACATCAAAGTGACGTTTCGGTACAGAGTACCTTCTTCAGACAAAACTTTATTACAATGAATCATTAAAATAGAACCTTATATAGACCCAGGAAGTATCAGGGAGATTCAATAAAAGTTCTTATCATTTAAAATGGTGCTAATTTTGCCCCAACCAATCAGATCTTAGTTTAAATTTGAAAGCTAACATCTGATTGGTTGGGGCAAAATTAGCACCAATTTTAACGATAGGAACTTTTATTGAATAACCCTGTATAGGCATGGGTGCAAAAGATAACATCTATGTAATGTCAGAAAGTCTTTGTTCTAGTATGTATAAAATAGAGTGCTTTATAAGATTCAGTATTGTATCATGTCTGAGGAAGAAGCCTAGTGCTTCCAAAGCTTGCATTTTCAATCATTTTAGTTAGCCAATAAAAGGTATTACAAAGCTTGCATTTTCAATCATTTTAGTTAGCCAATAAAAGGTATTACTTTATATCCAAGATGTCTTCAAATATACACAGTACAAATAGAAGTATAAAAAATAGAAATATAAATATAAAACAATTATCTTTTGGGCAGAAAGCAAGACAATCCTAAATTGGAGTTTAGCCCCTTGGGATACAGCGAGTCTAAAGTAAAAATCCAAAAGGATTCTCTGTGAAGCAACAATGATTGTCTGTCCCCTCCCCTTGTCATCTGGGGAACATGATCAATGACTATCCCTTTAAGATCAGACACCGAGTGTCTTAGTTCAACAAAGTGTGAAGCCACAGGAGTGTCCTCACATTTAGCTTTGGTTGCAGTGCCACCCTCCTGCGATCTTTGCAAAGCGAGTTTAATATCACTCCTGTGACACTGCATTCTCTTCTTAAAAGGTCCGATAGTCTTACCTATGTATATTAAAGAGCAAGGGCATTTCAATAAATAAATACAACATTCGGTAATACAGTTAAAATACCCCCTAATCTAAAATTCTTCCCTGAGTAAGGATGGTTAAAAGAGGATTACAGACGTTGCAATTACAGCATCTGTAACATCCCTTGGCATTTTTTTATATTTGGTTACAGGGTCCGCTTGAACTAACTTAGAATAAAGAGAAGGGCCTTTTTTATATACACATCTAGGCTTTATTTTCGTTTCCTTTGCCATATTGGGATCCCCTGCAATCACTGGCCAATATTTTTTTTTTAAAACACGTTTTATTAGTGATTCCAATCTCTGTTATTTAGATACATACAACATTTACCTTTAAAACACATAGACATTGATTACATATATTGGTGATCTTACAGAATTCCTGTGATTGGCTAGGGTTTACAGGGGCCTGTAGTAACATATATAAAACTATTTACATTTAACAAATTATAGTCATCTAGATATTTGTCTACCTGTCTTTTCAGGTTACCTGTCGAGTAGTGTCCGCCTCACGCCGTCCGCCCGCCCAGGGCTCCGCCCACAGCCCACACATATATTGGCGGAATGCCACTTGGTCCTCAGCCCCGATGTGAGAATTCTAGTTGGTTTTCAATTCAGTGTGTTCGTTGATTCCAACCATTGGTTCCAGATCTTCTGGAATTTATTTGGGCAATTTCTGTATTTATATGTGAGTTTAAGGTGGGGGAGATCAGTGTTGACCAGTCCGATCCACGTTTTTAGTTTGGGTGCCTTAGTTGACATCCATCTTAAAATTATTGTTTTACATGCATAGAATAGGGTTGATTGGATAAAGTTTAATTCGTAGCTGGACCAATTAAACCAAACAGACACATCCCCTGGTGTGGGTCGGATGGGGTGCGGCGTCAGTTCTTTCAAGAATTGCAGGGTCCCCCTCCAGAATTGGGCCATTGGGGCATCCCATATAAGGTGTAAAAGTCTACATCTGATTGATGACATTTGGGACATAGAGGTGTGGGAGTTGCCCAATGTCTCATTTGTTCGGTGTAGTATGCCGTGAGATATGACTTGATTTGTTGCCGGGTGAAGACGTGAGAGTATTGTATAGTATCTGCGGGGAGACCTAGTATAGAGTATGTAAGTTTGACCATTGTTCCTCTGAGGGTCTCCGAGGTTGGGGGGACCATTTATGTTTGATTATGTCGAGGGTTGGGCCGACTTAACTGTGATGAGGTGGGTGTATAGTTTTGAGATAATGCCTCTGATACCCTGTGTGCATATAATGCTATGATAGGATGCTTGGAGACTGTAGTTTGAGATGTGGAAAGGTGACTTTTAGTGCATGGTGTATTTGTAGGTATCGGAAGTGGGCCGAGTTTGGAGCTTGTGTGTGTTTTGTAGGTCTGCAAATGGTATTATTTTGTTTTTGGATTAGATCGCCGAGGGTGTGGATTCCCCAGTCTTCCATTGTTTCTGGCCTGGAAGGGAGTGTATTCCGACTAGTAGCTTTGTGCCCCAAATGGGTGTGTGTTCTGCGTATCCCTGAAATTTAAAAGGTCATTGGTGAGTCGCCAGATCCTAGCGGATTGTTTGTGTAATACTGTACCTGTGCCTATTAGGTGTATTTTGGGCTCTGCTAGGTATGCCAGGAACGGGCCGGTTAGGTATGCTGTCATCATTAGATCGGATGTATTAGGAGGAATTAATGGGTTGACCCAGCATTGTAGGTGTTTGAGTTGTGACGTCCAGTAGGATAATTGAAGGTTTGGAAGGGCCAGTCCTCCCATTGATTTGGGGGTTGGAGGGATGATGTTTTTATTCTTGGTTTTTATAGTTCCAGATGAAGGATAGGATGAGGCTGTTAATTTTAGTGAAGAATGATTTGGATATAGGTCAGACTATGTGGGTCATGTATAGGATTTAGGTAGTAGGAAGATTTTGACAATTGTATTTTGCCCCACAGGGTCATTGGTAGGTGTTTCCAACTCAGAGTTTTTTGTTTTGTGTATTCTAATAAAACCGCTATATTAGGGAGTAAATTGTTGAGGGGATTGTTAGTATTTCGATTCCGAGATATTTAAAGTGATGTGGTCTTGGGATGGGTGTAGGGGTGGTAAGTTTGTGGGGTGGGATATGTCTAGTGGGTATAGGGCCGATTTCTCCAGTTGATTAGTAGGCCAGAGTATTTTCCAAATTCATTAATTAGGTTGAAGACTATGGATAAGGAGTGCTTGGATTAGTTATGTAGAGAATTAGGCATCTGCATAGAGACCAAGTTTCTCTTCTAACTGGTTATTTTAAAGCCTTCAATGCGTGTATTATTACGGATGATATTTAGCTAGCGGTCTATTGCCAGTGAAAAAAGATATGGGGAGAGAGGACAGCTTGTCTGGTTCCTCTCTGTAATGGGAAGGCCAAGGAAATTGTACCATTAATAAGTATTTGTGCTGTTGGTTGGTATATAGAGCTGAAACCATTTGAGATATCTTTGGCCTATACCAAATTTTTTGAGAGTTTCCCACAGGAATGCCACTCGACCGAGTCAAACGCTTTTTGGGCGTCCAGTGAGAGCATTTATGCGTTCTCCAGCATTGTCGTGGTCTATTTGTGTTTGGATGAGGGTTCGACGGATGTTAATTGTTGTTGATTTAGTGGGCATGAAGCCAGTTTGGTCTGGGTGGATAACATTGGATATTGACTGATTTGAGGCGTTGTGCTAGGATCTTGGTAATATTTTATAGTCAGAGGTTAATAGTGAAATTGGTCTATAGGAGGCACACTCTGCGGGTTTTTGCTGGTTTGGAGCATAACTATGGTGGCCTTGCGAAGTGAAATGGGTAGGGAGCAAGAGTATATGAGTCATTGAGCATATTTAGGATGTGGGGGGGCGAGGCGTTCGGAGGTACCTTTTGATATCTCTATCGGAAGGCCATCTGGGCCCGGGGCCTTACCACTGGCCATCTCTGTAATAGCTGAAAGAATTTCGGTATTTGTAATCGGGGATCAAGTGCTGCTTTTGGGTTTGTGTTAGGGTGGGGATTCACGTTGATCCAAGTATGGTTTATTTCTTGTTGTGTGCTGTCTAGTCGGGATGTATAGAGGTTGGGCATAGTAGTCTTTGAAGTGGAATAGGATTTGGGGGGTAGTAATGTACTGGGGTCTGGTCGGTGGTTAAAATGCTGGTGATGTTATTGGATTGAGTGTGGTCTTTGACCAAAAAGGACAGTAATTTTGAGATTGGCCACCGTTCATAAAATGGTTTTGTTTGATGAAAACTGCCTACGATTTGCTTTTTCGGTTTGTAGAATATTATATTCCTTGTTGATATAGCCACTGGTTTTGATTGGATGGGGTTGGGGTGACTATATACTCTTTCTCGCTTGGGTTAAACGTTTAGCTAGGTCGTCTTCTTGTTGTTGTGAGGAGTGTTTGATGTAAGAAAATAGTGGCTTGGAGACGTCCTCTAAGGTATGCTTTGAGAGTCTCCCATAGTGTTGTGGAGTTACTATCTTTTGAGTTGAGTAGAAGGAATTCGTTCCAATTGTGCAGGTATTTGATCTGGTGTTGGGAATTGGGAAAGCCAGAAGGGGTTAAATTTCCATGGTGTTTGGGAGACGTTCGTAGTTGGAAGAGAATCATATGGAAGAGAATTGGGGAGTGGTCGGAAACGCCTCGTGGCAAGTGGGTTATATATGAGATAAGGGGGGCGGTCTTTTTGGATGTGAAAATATAATCTATTCTGGAGAGGGAGTTGTGGGATGGTGAATGGCAGGTGAACTCTTTAGCGTTGGGGTACCTTTGTCTCCAAGCATCCCTCCAGTCCTACATGGATAAGTGAGGCTAGAGGGGTGTTTTGGCATAGTTGTGGTTAGGTTGATTGCCATTTATGTGTAGGCGATCTTTCAGAGGGCATAGGGTCATATTGAAGTCACCCATACATATAAGGTGTGTGTCTGGAAATCGCGCAATAAGTGGGGCTATTGTTTCATGACATATAGTCCAGTGGCTGGGGGGTTGTATATGCCTAGTATAAACTACTGGTGTGGCTTCTATTCAGTGACGACAAACACGAACCTACCGTTTGGGTCTCTTTTGAAATAAGATCTTGTAACTCATGATTTTCGGAAGAGGATAGATACTCCTCTGGAGTAGGTCGAACATACACTGTGTGCACCATCCGACCCACGGTTTCTGGACATATCTGGTGGTGGGGTGGGATAGGGGGTCTCTTGTAAGCAGATTACATCTGGTGTGGTGTCTGTTATTAGGTTATTAATACCTGTGTACGCTTATCGGAGGGCCAGACCCCTTGTGTTCCGGAGAGTATTTTAAGAGTGTTTAGTTGGCCTCCCATCATCTAGGTTGTGGTAAGTTGGGTGCAGGTTGGCGAGGGGTACGGGTCCCAGGCGGGCGGAGGGCAGAGTGCCGGGAGAACCTGAAATATATATTAGCACATACATACGGTAGACAGTTATTTATGGTACAGTTTAATAGCGATTTGAAAGAAAACAAAATATAAAATTAGATAAATAGTTGTGGACTGTGGGGTCCAACTACTAGCTGCCACGGCGGGGCGGTTGCCGCAATCGTTGGCCGCCAGGGGGGGAACTGAGTTTTGTGATTTCTAAACCTTAACGTCGATTGACGTTACGGGAAGGAGCCTCCCGATCATTTGGTGATTGTATTGGGCTGTGGGAAAGTTGTCTAAGGTAATATTTTGGGGGGAAGGTGTGGTTGTATATGGTTAGTAGATCTATTGTTGGTTGGGACTCCCCGGTCCCCTGAGTGGAGTTTATCGGTGCATTATAGTGTGAGGGGCTACCACCTCTAGGATCCTGTTTCTCTTACGGCTATTTGACTTGACTACCATATAGTCCTCAGGTTCATCTGTAATGAGTCATTGTTTGTATGATATTTGGTATATAGGTAAGGGGTTGTCTTATAGTGGGGGGGGTGGGGGAGGGCCGGCAGTGATTTTTGGTGGTGGTGTGATACTTGGTGTCCACTGAGAGTCACAGTGAAAGACTCTGGGGTTGCTATATCCTGCCCCCAGATCCCAGCATCCACACAAACAAGTACACGTATAGGGAACTTAGTACCGGGCGGCAGGTAGCATTTGTGTTGCACATGAGGCGGGTTTTACAGTTTGTGGCAGACTAACTACCTAACCCTCCCACCACATGCACCTGTCTGTCTTACAGTAATTGAGTTAAGACCATCTTGGGTGTATTTTAGGGTGTTAGTTGCGCATATGAGAATGGATCATTGTTGTGTTTGTTGGTATCATTCTTGGGGGCTGTCGTTTTCTTAGTAATGTTGGTTGATAGGCATAGACACAACAATCCCAGGCCAGTAATATATCTGGGTTGTTTAAGTGGCTGCATGTGGCCGCCAGCAAAGGGTAGAGCTAGCGAATGCGTTGGATGGGGTTTCCTGTGGTTCCGTGGATGGGGGGGTAGGTGAGGGAAGATGGCCCCATGGGGGCAGCTGGGGCTGTTCTTGAGAGTATACAGGGTACAGATACCATTTAGGGATCCGAGCCCCATCAAGTGAGAATAATTACTCTGCCTAGTATACATATCAGTAGGGGAATATAATTAGCTCGTGTGTAAACATGTCTTGCCGCCCCTTTGAGGGTAGTTTTAGCAGTATGGGGAGGAAGGAGGGCTGCAGGGAAGGGCTGCCGCCGGGGCCCAAGCAGAGACAGTGTCTGGAATATGGCATGACCAGGTGGATACCTTATAACAAATTCAGCATTGGATTCAGATTCTTTAAATCATACAATTATATATACAGTTAGGAATAGGTTGATAGCCTTAGTAGTACATTTCACATCCAATCGTGCACCACTCCCAGTGTACTCTCACTGTCTAGAGTCATTCACCCCTCACATGGGCAGCAGTTCGTTCTTTGGTGATAGGTGTGTGATTATTGCTTAGCTTATAGTATGCGGATATGGGGGGTTGTGCAGGGGAGAGTAAACTCCTCGGGATGCAGCAAGGGCTGTTTTGGGGTCTACAGGGGGTGCAGTTACCATTTAGGGATCCAAGCCCAGGCAAACAGAGAGTATTTGCTTTGTGCAGTGCACACATCGTGTGGAGAGTATTAACTTACGGTATACCATGTTCCTCTGTTGTTCGTGCTTCAGCGTGTTCTTACAGTTTAGTCTGCCTATTGCATCTGTAGAGGGTCAGCACGCTGCCCCACCAGCAGGGGCATGAGTTACTGGCACAATTATTCAGGGTTTGTGAGCTTTTGCACATAGCCCGGGGGGTGAGTTTGGGGATAGAGGTAGTGATTCTATGTACAAGGTATATTTGTCATTATATAGCATGTTCTGGCTCTGGTATGGTAGGTATCATTTATTGTTATTTGTTAACCACATTAACCTGGTAACCGCAGAGTAGGTTTTACAGTTTGAGGCGTGTAAGAGCCCAACTCTCCATATCATGCGTGTCTACCAGCGCCACAGTCGATGGAGAGTAATTTAGCATGTAGAGAAAGGGGGGGCCAGGAGGGAGAGGTGGCGCAGGGGAAAATCAAGGTCAGTGCGTGGGGCATGCATAGCCAGTGGGCATTTTCTAACCAGTTTCAACATTAGATCTAGATACATTCACATCTTATATTGCATATACAATCAGGAGTAGGCTGACAGGCTTAGTAATCATTGTATCCATTATCTGGGGTATGCATAACAAAGGGGGCATCTTATAACTAGGTTCGGCGGTGACTTGGATAATTTTACATCCTATATGATTATACCGTCAGAGTAGATTGACTAGTTGGTATTACACCATACCCCCATACCGCCCACCGCCCCCAGTGCCCACCCCACGTCCAGAGTCCCCAACACCAAGGTTCAATTCGCTCTGATGATAGATGGAATTGTCCGCTACAGATATCCAATGACTGGGTCTGCCCATGCACCAGGCCCCAATACCCGTAGATGGAGCTGCAGAGTGCATCACAGTATATAATTAAAACTTTTCAGATTACAAATACTGAGGGGGGGGGGCATCCAGTCTAGCGGTGTTGATGCTGTTGAAATCCGCATTTGGTGCCTTCTATGGCCTTAGTGGGAGGTTGGAGGGGTCCGGGGTTGTTGGGTTAGGTTCATGTACAGAGGATGTAACCTGGGGGGGGCACTGTCTCTATCGCTTAAGACATGAGGTCTGGGGTGGTGGTTGTATGTTTGAGTTATTGGGATGGATAATTGGTTCTCGTGGCCAAGGGTGTGGGTGACCGGGGGGATTGGTACCTGTGGGTGCACCTCCGGGTGTTACTGTTTCAGCTGGAGTTAGTTCTGCTGCGGTAGGCCCATGTGATGATCAAGCCACTCTGTTACATCAATGGGGTGTCGAAAAACTTGTGTGTGCCAGCGTGTTGCACACGGAGACGCGCTGGGTAAATCATTGAATAGGGTAGGTTCAGCGAACGCAGCCGCGGTTTGAATGCTTCAAAGGTTGCTCGTTTTTTTTGTAACTCTGTGAGAGTAATCCGGGAAAAAAACATGATGTTAGAGTTACCAATACGGATGTCTTCTTTGTTTCTCGCAAGCGAAGTATAGATCGCGGCTTTTGCGTTCAGTAGACGGATTATTATAGGTCTGGGCCTGGAACCAGGTGGCAATGGCCTTGTAGGGATTCGATGTGCCCTTTCTACTGTGAAGACCGGTGAGAGATTGGGGGTTCCAAATGTCTCTCTCAGCCAGTTATACAGGTAGGTCTCCGGACACGTCCTCACTGCCTTCCGGGATTCCAATCAATCTCACGTTCTGTCGTCGGGATCTGTTATCTAGGTCCTCTGCCCGTGCTTGTTGTGTTTGGAGTTGTTGCCTGAGGGAGGTTATCTCATCGGCCAGTGGTCTGGTGTGGTCCTCCACCGCTGAAACTCGTTTACAGTTTAATGCCCTGAATTAAGCTTCAAGGTTGTTGGGATCGGGAGAGCTCCTGTTCCCCGCGTCCGCTCAGTAAGCCATCTTGGCCACGCCCCCCCACTGGCCAATGTTTATCAAGATTGGCCCTGATGATATGGGATTTAGTGTTGAATTTTTGTACAAAAGGAACCCCTATCACCTCCTTAGATTTATTTTTAGGGTGTTTATTCTGAATTTTAGCTTTAGTTAATAAAGACTCGGAATAATTACATGCCAAGAATTTTTTTGTCATAGTCTCTAGTTGGTAGTCAGCATCTTGAGCATCATTACAGATATGTAACACCCTAGTAAATTGTGATTTCGGGAGCCCTTTAATCACATGTGGAGGATGAAAACTATGACCCGATAATATGGTGTTCCGGTCAGTAGGTTTCACAAAAAGAGAAGTTTGAAATGCACCTTCATGAGTTTTGATCTGCACATCGAGAGGAAACATTAGCAGTAAACACAATCTTATTGTCTAAGCTGTTAAGAAAAGACATAAATTCATTAGCTGTGTCAGTAGAGCCTACCCATACCATAAACAGATCGTCAATGTATCTGAAAAAACCTCTACAATGTGTTTTAAACAAATCATTATGATAGATATTACATTCTTCAAGGTACCCAATATACAAATTGGCGTATGAGGGTGCTGTCGGACTTCCCATGGCTGTGCCAACGGTCTGAATATAGAAGTCATTTTCAAACTTAAAGTAATTATTTTTGAGAATAAAGTCTAAACACTCTACGAGAAATTCAGTAGGGGGAACAGGAACCACACGTTTTGAAAGAAAATATCTCGCTGCTTCAAGTCCTTTATGATGTTCGATATTGGTATAAAGGGACGTAATGTCCGCAGTAATGAGTAAATTATCTTTATCACATATATCAATCGTAGACAATTTATGTAGGAAATCACTTTCTGCCCAAAAGATAATTGTTTTATATTTCTATTTTTTATACTTCTATTTGTACTGTGTATATTTGCAATTTTGGTGTTTTGTATGTTTTTCCTCTAGGTGTCACTAGAGATATACTTCCTGGGTCTTTATAAGGTTCTATTTTAATGATTCATTGTAATAAAGTTTGTCTGAAGAAGGTACTCTGTACCGAAACGTCACTTTGATGTACCTGTGTATTAACACAATAAAGTACACAGGATCACGCAAGTCTGGTGTGCATGGCTTAAATCTGTTGTTTCTACAATTGTGACTACTGTGCTTTAGTCTGCCATTTGGCACCCAGCATGTTATACTCTAAATTGGATTGGAGTGTGCAGGATTACTCTTTTTGATGTATATTACTGTTTTCATTACAATGGTAAATAGGTGAAATTACGGTGTCCAAATCTTGATTGTCATGAGATGTGCCTTTCACTTTGGCCTGAAACAAAAGTAAAATTATTTTTGGATAACATATTTACTCTTTAAAATGAGTTTAAGGTACCACTCATTACAGTCATTGCATGCATGGCACTTGTACAAAACTGATCACTCCATCCCAAAATTACCTATTTCCCTGAATATTTTAATGTATAGGAGGTAGGATTAAGTATTCTTACTTCTCATTTTGATGTCATTAAAGAGTCAATTAGCTTTCGTAGTTCTATCGCAAGTAGCTTAGCTCTTACTCTGCTTGCCTTACTTTAAAGAAAAATATTTTACCATACTGTTATAGGTCAGGGAGGATAATTCTTTTCCTTCCTGTAACAATATTTTACTTTGAAGTATGGCAGCACAGTAATAGCTAAGCTGCATCAGCTATTGAGTTTTTACTGTAAGCAAAATGTGTAGGAATACTTACTTCTACATCCCCTCTACAAAATGTGTAGGAATACTAAATACTACATCCCCCTACAAAATGTGTGGGAATACTTACTTCTACATCCCCCCTACAAAATGTGTGGGAATACTTACTTCCAGATCCCCTCTACAAAATGTGTAGGAATACTTACTTCTACATCTCCTCTACAAAATGTGTAGGAATACTTAATACTACATCCCCCCTACAAAATGTGTGGGAATACTTACTTCCAGGTCCGCTCTACAAAATGTGTCGGAATACTTACTTCTACATCCCCCCTACAAAATGTGTAGGAATACTTACTACTACATCCCCACTACAAAATGTGTAGAAATACTTACTATTACATCCCCCCTACAAAAATGTGTAGGAATACTTACTACTACATCCCCACTACAAAATGTGTAGAAATACTTACTACTACATCCCCCCTACAAAATGTGTAGGAATACTTACTACTACATCCCCACTACAAAATGTGTAGAAATACTTACTACTACATCCCCCCTACAAAATGTGTAGGAATACCTACTACTACATCACCTCTACAAAATGTGTAGGAATACTTAATACTACATCCCCCCTACAAAATGTGTGGGAAAACTTACTTCTACATCCCCCCTACAAAAATGTGTAGGAATACTTACTACTACATCCCCACTACAAAATGTGTAGAAATACTTACTACTACATCCCCCCTACAAAATGTGTAGAATTACTTACTTCTACATCCCCCTACAAAATGTGTAGGAATATGTATAACTACACCCCCCCTACAAAATGTGTAGGAATAATTACTACTACATCACCTCTACAAAATGTGTAGGGATACTTACTACTTCACCCCCCCTACAAAATGTGTAGGAATACTTACTTCTACATCCCCGTACAAAATGTGTAGAATTACTTACTACTACATCCCCCCTACAAAATGTGTAAGAATACTTAATACTACACCCCCCTACAAAATGTGTGGGAATACTTACTTCTACATCCCCCCAACAAATGTGTAGGAATACTTACTACTACATCCCCTCTACAAAATGTGTAGGAATACTTACTACTACATCCCCTCTACAAAATGTGTAGAAATACTTACTAATACACCCCCCTACAAAATGTGTAGGAATACTTACTACTACATCCCCTCTACAAAATGTGTAGAATTACTTACTACTACATCCCCCCTACAAAATGTGTAGGAATTATATACTAAACCCCCCCTACAAAATGTGTAGGAATACTTACTACTACATCCCCTACAAAATGTGTGGGAATACTTACTTCTACATCCCCTCTACAAAATGTGTAGGAATACTTACTACTACATCCCCTCTACAAAATGTCAGAAATACTTATTACTACACCCCCCTACAAAATGTGTTGGAATACATACTTCTACATCCCCCCTACAAAATGTGTAGGAATACTTACTACTACATCCCCACTACAAAATGTGTAGAAATACTTACTACTACACCCCCCTACAAAATGTGAAGGAATACTACATACATCCCCTCTACAAAATGTGTACAATTACTTACTACTACATCCCCCCTACAAAAGTGTAGGAATACTTACTTCTACCTCCCCTACAAATGTGTGAATACTACTTCTACACCCCCTACAAAATGTGTTGGAATACGTACTTCTACTCCCTACAAAATGTGTAGGAATAATTACTACTACATCCCCACTACAAAATGTGTAGAAATACTTACTACTACATCCCCCTACAAAATGTGTAGGAATACTTACTTCTACATCCCTCTACAAAATGTGTAGGAATACTTACTACTACATCCCCACTACAAAATGTGTAGGAATACTTACTTCTACATCCCCTACAAAATTTGTAGGAATACTTACTACTACATCCCCTCTACAAAATGTGTAGAAATACTTATTACTACACCCCCCTACAAAATGTGTTGGAATACTTATTTCTACATCCCCCCTACAAAATGTGTGGAATACTTACTACACATCCCCACTACAAAATGGTAGAAATATTTACTATACATCCCCCCTACAAAATGTGTAGGAATACTTACTTCTACATCCCCTCTACAAAATGTGTTGGAATACTTACTACTACATCCCACTACAAAAGTGTAGGAATACTTACTACTACATCCCCCACCAAAATGTGTAGGAATACTTATTACTACATCCCCACTACAAAATGTGGGAAATACTTACTACTACATCCCCCCTACAAAATGTGTAGGAATACTTACTACTACATCACCTCTACAAAATGTGTAGGAATACTTTCTTCTACATTCCCCCTACAAATGTGTAGAATTACTTACTACTACATCCCCCCTACAAAATGTATAGAAATACTTACTACTACATCACCTCTACAAAATGTGTAGAAATACTTACTACTTCATCCCCCCTACAAAATGTGTAGGAATACTTACTACTACATCCCCCCTACAAAATGTGTAGGAATACTTACTTCTACATCCCCTCTACAAAATGTGTAGAAATACTTACTAATACACCCCCCTACAAAATGTGTAGGAATACTTACTACTACATCCCCTCTACAAAATGTGTAGAATTACTTACTACTACATCCCCCCTACAAAATGTGTAGGAATACTTACTACTAAACCCCCCCTACAAAATGTGTAGGAATACTTACTACTACACCCCCTACAAAATGTGTGGGAATACTTACTTCTACATCCCCTCTACAAAATGTGTAGGAATACTTACTACTACATCCCCTCTACAAAATGTGCAGAAATACTTATACTACACCCCCTACAAAATGTGTGGAATACTACTTCTACATCCCCCCTACAAAATGTGTGTAGGAATACTTACTACTACATCCCCACACAAAATGTGTAGAAAAAATTACTACTACACCCCCCTACAAAATGTGAAGGAATACTTACTACTACATCCCCTCTACAAAATGTGTACAATTACTTACTACTACATCCCCCCTACAAAATGTGTAGGAATACTTACTTCTACATCCCCTACAAAATGTGTAGGGATACTTACTTCTACACCCCCCTACAAAATGTGTTGGAATACGTACTTCTACATCCCCCCTACAAAATGTGTAGGAATACTTACTACTACATCCCCACTACAAAATGTGTAGAAATACTTACTACTACATCCCCCCTACAAAATGTGTAGGAATACTTACTTCTACATCCCCCCTACAAAATGTGTAGGAATACTTACTACTACATCCCCACTACAAAATGTGTAGGAATACTTACTTCTACATCCCCTACAAAATTTGTAGGAATACTTACTACTACATCCCCTCTACAAAATGTGTAGAAATACTTACTACTACACCCCCCTACAAAATGTGTTGGAATACTTATTTCTACATCCCCCCTACAAAATGTGTAGGAATACTTACTACTACATCCCCACTACAAAATGTGTAGAAATATTTACTACTACATCCCCCCTACAAAATGTGTAGGAATACTTACTTCTACATCCCCTCTACAAAATGTGTTGGAATACTTACTACTACATCCCCACTACAAAATGTGTAGGAATACTTACTACTACATCCCCCCTACAAAATGTGTAGGAATACTTATTACTACATCCCCACTACAAAATGTGTAGAAATACTTACTACTACATCCCCCCTACAAAATGTGTAGGAATACTTACTACTACATCACCTCTACAAAATGTGTAGGAATACTTTCTTCTACATTCCCCCTACAAATGTGTAGAATTACTTACTACTACATCCCCCCTACAAAATGTATAGAAATACTTACTACTACATCACCTCTACAAAATGTGTAGGAATACTTAATACTTCATCCCCCTACAAAATGTGTAGGAATACTACTATACATCCCCCCACAAAATGTGTAGGAATACTACTTTACATCCCCCTACAAAAGTGTAGGAATACTTACTACTCCCCCCCTACAAAATGTGTAGGAATACTTACTACTACACCCCCTACAAAATGTGTGGGAATACTTACTTCTACATCCCCTCTACAAAATGTGTAGGAATACTTACTAATACATTCCCTCTACAAAATGTGTAGGGATACTTACTACTACATCCCCTCTACAAAATGTGTAGAAATACCTACTACTACACCCCCCTACAAAATGTGTCAGAATACTTACTTCTACATCCCCCCTACAAAATGTGTAGGAATACTTACTACTTCATCCCCACTACAAATGTGTAGAATAATACTACTACATCCCCCTACAAAATGTGTGGAATACTACTTCTATATCCCCCCTACAAAATGTGTAGGAATACTTACTTCTATATCCCCTCTACAAAATGTGTAGGAATACTTACTACTACATCCCCACTACAAAATGTGTAGGGATACTTACTACTTCACCCCCCCTACAAAATGTGTAGGAATACTTACTACTACATCCCCACTACAAAATGTGTGGAAAACTTACTACTACATCCCTCCTACAAATGTAGAAATACTTACTACTACCACCCCCTACAAAATGTGTCAGAATACTTACTCTACATACCCCCCTCACAAATGTGTAGGAATACTTACACTCACAACCCCCACCCTAAAAATGGGTAGGAATACTACTACTACTCACCACCACCCCCCCTAGCAAATCGGGTAGGAATCATGTTACCAGCCCTACACATGAGCCCAAAAGGACACTTACTAGCGGCATACGACAAAGTAAATTGACCACTTGCTGTGGCATTGGTCCTACTCTGTTACGGCGTGGCTCCCTGTACTTAATCACCTTAATCCTTTCATCAGAGAAAGTGAACGCAAGGTGAGCTCTGAACACTTACTGTGCGCTGTCGTTACAGCATTTTCCCGATCTCCATGTAACCCCTTTGAATTCTCCAATTACACATGACCAGCATAGCAATTCACTACTAACTGTAGTACGCATAGTCTAATTAACACGTGAGTCTAGACAGAGATGAACTGTTGTATCCTTGTAAGTTCCGTTAGATAACATATACGCCTCCTTAGTACCCTACAACGGCGCGCCCCGCCTTTCTAGGTCTTTTAAACCCCAAAAGTTTGTGACGTCATGCCGGAGGTGATCTGGGTACTGGTTTCGGTTGCTGGGTCCTCCACTCTTTTTTTTCCTGATGACTATCCCTCCCTTCTTTCCGCTGCCACATGGGACACATCCATGCATCTATTTGGTTTATTACTATCATTTAGCCGACCTCACCTTTTTTTCCCCCATTCTTTAAAACTAGTTTCTGTTACACCCGACCTAAAATGGACCACTTGCCGGACAAATTCTGGTTAATTCTCTCCCACCCTATCTCTATTTGCATACGTGTAGTTTCCAGATATTGACCTGTTACGCTGACGACTACCACCTCGACTACATGTATATTGTCAAGACGATCATATCCTTACTTGTCTCTGACTCCAATTCTAGTCCCTGAATTCAAAGCGACGTTTCCACATATTATGACAACAATTCATCCATGACTTTTTTGTTCCTAGTGCTTCCGTTCTTTCCACACTGGCGACACGAACCCAACATAAACCTTTAGTCCCCACCCCCTTTATTTTACACCTTTACCCATGCCCTATGTGTCAGGCAGTTCATTCACCCATCCTTTCAGTGTCGCCCACGCCATATACCACATTGCTTGTTTGTGAGTCGACCCCACTTCAGTGTCACCAGTACGGCCCCTACCATGCTTATATCTCATGCCTTATGATATACACTACATCTTCCTTCATCTTCTCTATCTTACCGGATCCCCGCCCATGGGGGTACATCCAACAAAGGGTGTCTGCACCTCCTTTTCATACGAACTATTTCCTTTCCTTTCCTTTTCCCCCATAACAACATATTGCCTTATTTTTAGCAGCATGACCACCTGCTTTGTCTAGCCAATTCCAGCTGATTGGCTATTCACACTGTTGCTGCTGTGCTTGATTCGGGACATATATTATTATTAGTGTTGCAACACCATAGTCCCTCTACTTCTACTTACAGTCTGATTTCGTAAGATAGTACTTGATCACAATGTTCGCTTTCCGCTAATATCAATTTCTTTGATTTGCGAATAATTGTCTTACCGATCACAACTTTTTGTTTCTATGTTTAGTGGTTGACTGTGTAACTCGTGCTTTACTCTCTGAGTGTGGCCCATTATTAGTACCAGCTGTACTTGTTGTGCGCTTGTGTCAACTGCCTAATGGTTACACTCCAATTGCCCCACTAATCAGTTACATGTACCTATACTAAGGCAGCCCCATCAGAGTAGACCGCCCGATCACCCACCCATCTTCCCTCTGCCCTTTCACTACACCCCAATCTATGTACAGTGACGCACGCCGGCAACGTGGCCACCCCCTATTTAATATACTAACCCCCACCCTCACCTTAATGATCCCAGTCACGTCCTTGATCCCCCCCCCCATTTATCCTCTCTTTACGTGGGAATCGGAAATATCTTTACGATCAACACTACTTTATATATCAATACCAGTAACCTGCAACATTCCTTGTTTTCAGAAACTCATCCAACTTTCTTTTGAAACTGACCAATGAACTTCCATAACAACGTCCACTGGAGACAGTTCCATAGCTTACCATTCCACAGTGAAAAACCCTTTCCCAACTTGCAGCCTAAACTTCTTTCTTAAGTCTTAAGGGATGTCCATGTGTCCTATGACATGTTCTATTAGTGAACAATGCCCCAGATGGTTTATTGTATGGCCCATTAATGTATTTATACACAGTAATCATATCCCCACGCAAGCGCCTTTTCTCTAGTGTACATAATTGTAACTTATCCAGTCTCTCTTCATATTCAAGCTTCCCCAATCCCTTTTAGTTACCCTTCTCTGAACCCTTTCCATTTCAAAGATCTCTTTATACAAGACAATACCATGCTGGCTCTGGCTGTTGCTGCCTGACACTGCTTGCTACTTTTAAAGCTAGGTAACACAGAACGATTCTGAAAGATGAACAGACAGGATCTGAAGATCCTGTCTGCCATCTTTCAAAGATCTGCATACACACAGTCCCGAGCGTTCTCCCTATAGGGGAGACCGCCGGACTGTGTGTTTCCATCGGCCGGCTAGTACTCCCTATAGGAGTCTAGAGCGGCCGATGAAATTTTCGGCCCTTTCGAACGAGCGTACGGCCGACCCGATCGTTTAGCCCGCGCGCGCTGTGGGAAACGAACGTTACACACGTAACGATTAAGCCCCGGACCGTCGGATCCGACGGTTATCGGGCTTAATCGTAATGTGTGTACCCAGCTTAAGTTTGTGTATCCACCAAATCGTATTTTTCCAACTAGGGATTGCAAGAATAATAAGCAACACAAGGATTTTTAAGTCCAAAATGCATCACCTTACATTCATCAACATTGAATCTCATCTGCCACTTAGCAGCCCAATGCGACAATTTATCTAAATCCACCTGCAACAATTGCACATCCCCGGAAGCTTTTGATGGTCGACAAAGTTTTGTGCCACCCACAAACACAGAGACCTTGCTGGCAATACCCACTTCCAAATCATTAATAAACAGATTAAAAAGAAGTGACCCCAACACAGAAACAAAACATACTTTTTGTGAGTGATCAAATAGTAATTTGTCTGTTAAAGTCACATGGTTTGTATTGCTCTAAATTTAACCTGACCAACATGTCTTCTACATATCTAAATGAAGGCCTCAGATGTCAGACAGAGCTGATGTTCGGTGGGATAATATCTCAATACTAAATAATCAATTAAACAAAGAATCTAAATTAAGATCTCCCTTGCCCGATTCCAGTTGTACCATAATTGTATATAATATATTTAGGTATTATATTAACGAAAATCCCCAGCAACTACTTCCACTAATCTAATCGGTAAAATTAATTTAATAAAATGAAATAACTACCCAAGTTCTATGTATGATATCCCACAGACCTCAATATATCCCAAAATCTTTTTTCACTGCAAATAGTAGCCTACTGCTATCATTTATATGGGGGGCAGTGTGCGCCAGAATGAAACTAAAAACACAGGAATGTCCTAAGGACCAAGCTGAACTAGCCTTCACTTATTTTAGGCTTTACTATCTGGCCAGTTAACTGAGATTGCTAAGAGTACTGAAATAAAACTTGTTTGCCATGGATTGCTGAGTGGAGTCTCCTTCCAATATTGTCTGTTTGCTGGAATTGCTGCCGGGACAAGGGCAGAGGGAAGTGGAGACCCTTAAAGTCATACCATAGATGTGCGATACACCAAACTATAGATTATCACCTAACTGAGATATAACAAATTCTGTTTTACAAAAGAATCACATCCCTCTAATCAAGAAAACATGCTTTAAAGGACAACTCCACCCTCATAAGAAGATCTTTTAGAAAGAATGGCCTCTTTAAAATATGTTGAAATATCATAGTTTGTCCTACGAATTCATTACTGTATGCCTGCTATGCTTCTGGATGCCTCATGGAAACTGAGCAATTTAGAAACCTGTACTGAGCCTGGGCATGCTCAGAAGAGGCAGACGGGATTAGCATATAGTCATTGGCTGTGATGTCAACTGTCAAATCCATAACTGACAGTTGGTAACTAGAAGAACCAGGAAGCAGAAACAGGGACAACAGGACATTGAGCAGGATTTCAGGTTAGACTTATATATTTCAGATTTCAAACTATTACCGTTTAGGGTTTTGAGGGGTGATTTACCTGTATGTATGTTTTCATTTTAGGGCTGGACTTGCCCTTTAATGCTATCCTTGCCTATCTGCTGAACCCTGAGGGACAGATGATAGAAATGGGTACCCTTTTACATAAATAAGCTATCAGAGTGTGTTGAGAAACACACAGACAACCCCCCTGAAACTCCACTATGGGAAAGACAACCCTAATTCAGAAATGGGGCACATATATCCCAGAGATAACAAATGAAGACTGGACCAATATAGCCCAGACACACACTCTTGCCTCCCCAGCAGCCAACAACCGCTTGATATAATTATATATTCTACACCAAGCTTATCAAACCTCGAGACATATACGGGGCAATGGTGTGGAATGTCCCAAATGTTATTTAGTGAATGCTACAAAAACTCTCCCAGGTAATACAACATGGATTACTGCTGTGACCTGATGAAGAGGGTTTAGCCCTCGAAAGCTTGTCCACTAAATAAACTTAGTCCATAGAAAAAGTATCACAGTACTCTTATCCCACTTCCCCATTTTCCCCATTTTCTCGCAAGCAGAGGGCCGGGAGCGCGGCGGAGGAAAGAGGGGAGGTAAGTAAAAGTTTGGGGCACTTTCTAAAGATAATAATGATGTGGTTGGGGCTGGGGGACCAGGGGGAAGGCTATATTAAAAATTAGATTTAAGGGTGGACATACCCTTTAATACATATACTGTAATTCTGGTTGGTACAGGGATACTATATAATATTGAGTATTACTGGTATTAATACATTTACTGTAGTTCTGGTTGGCACAGGGATACTATATAATATTGGGAATTTCTGGTATTTATACATATACTGTAGTTCTGGTTGGTACAGGGATACTATATAATATTGAGAATTACTGGTATTAATACATATACTGTAGTTCTGGTTGGTAAAGTGATACTATATAATATTGGGAATTTCTGGTATTAATACATATACTGTAGTTCTGGTTGGTACAGGGATACTATATAATATTGTAGCATGCGCGCACAGTGCAAAAGACTGGAGATGCGTCGGGGATTTGGGTGCTGTAGCGGGTCCGCGGGTAAGTGTCTCCTCCTCTCCTATAAGATCTACTGAAGAACGGGAGGTAAGAGATATTTTTTTTACCTCCTGTTCTTCAGTAAATCAGTTAAAACAAACTTACATTTTTGCTGGACATACCTTTTAATAAATATACCCCAGGGAAATTACCTTTGTTACCCATAAGGATCTGGTTTTCTCTTCAAAAATGTGAAAGGCTCCACTCCCATACAGAGCCAGACGCTATAGCATGTGTTGATTGGCTGTTGCACTGGAAGCACAAAATAATGGGAATAAATTAATATTTCATATATTTATACAAGCACTGAATTAGTTCCACAGTAACATATAATGTTAACATGAAGCCTGTTGGCTTATCTATTTGCACAAAGCCTCACACACACAAACTCGGTATTTCTGAATGATTGGTTCAATCGAGTCGATTGAAAATATCAAACTGTGCATGGCTGGCTGCTTAATAGCCAGCCATTAATTATATAATATCAGTAATAGTAGGATCCCATTTGTTTTATTTATTTGTACATTGTGTTTTCTCCCTTTCCCTCTGTATTTCTGTACCATTTGGCTGAGGTGTCATGAAACTCAGCAGGATGCCCAGGATTGTTATTCCTTGGACCTTACTTTAAAGGATACAGTAAACTAGAGTCTCCTGATCTCAGCATGAGGTCAAACAGACCTGGGAATGTGACCTTTGGTTTAACTATGATAAAGGCACAATCCCTTTTTCTATAAAATATACATAACTATGCCTATGTAATAGAATATGGCAAGCCAATATGAAATATGGTTCCAGGTAGGTGAGACCATTTGGTACAATCCAAACATCATGTATGTAGGTCTTAGTAGAGGCTGGGAACCTACCGTATGTCGTTCTGGTTAACTGTATTTTCCATATCTGTCATGTTTGGTGTCTATCAACTGGTAAATTCCTGACAATAACTAATTTAGTGATTTCCAGTTGGTAACACCTTGGACCACAGAGATATGAATTCTGTAAAACATAATGTCACTGCGGGGGTGTCTTCCATAGGTAATCACATATCTGACACACCCTCAGTCCAGCCTACACCTGTTTGTGATTGGTTGGGGTAAATTATTTGCCCTCCTTTTGCCTGGGGGTAGATAAGGAGCCACACAGCTACTGGAAGGGGCTCCTGATTTTACATCTTATGGAACATCAAAGTGGATTACAGCGAGTTACCTTTTTGGAGCCAAGGAACTCTTTTACCATCTATGGACTTATTCTTTTAAGGACTTGGACTTTGACCACCATATAAGTATTTTTCCCTTTTATCCCTTTATTTTACTGTTGCTTGTTTTTATGTCTGTTTGTTAATTATTTTTGTAATCACTATTGCTCCGTTTTTGTTTTTCTTTTATTAAACGATATTCTATAAAATCGTTAAGCTGATTCTCCTAGTGCTCTAACAGAACTAAGTAAGAATCCTGTCCTCTGAGACGCTACGTATAGTAATTGCATTTAGTACTTGTTGTATTATCTGGTACTATTCCTGCCTGAGTGTGGCAGCGAGTAATACAGGTATTTAATATTATTTTACATTTATAGCCGTTAAGGCTGGTATCGATTTCCACGGCCGTTAGTAAGTGGGTTTTTGCGGTACTTTATATACCTGGTAAGTATGTATGTTAGTGACGACAACCTTCAACCTGGTTTTGACCCGGTGAGCTGGGAAAGCTCTGTTTGGTCTGAGGTTGAGAGTTGTGGTATTGTTACTGGTATTGGCTCCCACAGCCGTTAGTGTGTGGGTGGTGGCAGTGTTTTATATACCTGGTAAGTGGTATATGGTAAGTGACGGCAGCCCTCAACCTGGTTTTGACTCTGTGAGCTGGGAAAGCTCCGTTTGGTCTGAGGTTGAGAGCTGTAGTTCCATCACAGTGGTCTACGTGCTCCACAGC
Organism: Hymenochirus boettgeri; assembly: GCA_019447015.1. Classification (NCBI taxonomy): domain Eukaryota; kingdom Metazoa; phylum Chordata; class Amphibia; order Anura; family Pipidae; genus Hymenochirus; species Hymenochirus boettgeri. The sequence continues at coordinate 308,024,177 of CM033470.1, read as the reverse complement.
CCAAGATATAAAGAAATGACTGACCAGAAAGTTAATGGGTGGGAGGCTGACCTGTGACATTCCTAAGGCTTCTCCTGCACAGTGCCGCCGGCGAGCACAGCCTCCCTCAGTGTGTGAGGGAGACAGGAAGTCCCTCCTCCTCTCTGCTGTGTGAAGGACCTGCAGCTGCAGAGAAGGTAAGGGAATCTACAGCCCTTCTCTCTCACTATGTTAAAAAACAGCCTTTTCAGGCAGAGTTCTGAAAAGGCAGAGTTTCCACAGAGTTTTCGGGGGGTAAGGGGGGTGTCAGAGTGGCCCACAGCACCTGTGAGTGGGGGGGGCTTAGGCACCCATGAGTGGGGGGGCTTAGGCACCCGCAAGTGGGCGGGGCTGTAAGGGAATGGGCCAAGGGGGGCCTGCAACTGGAGGGACCATGGGGTCCATGAGTGGGAGGGACCAGGGGAGCTGCAAAGGGGAGGAGACACAGGGCAGATTAACTGACAGGTTTCAGAGCAGGAAGCAGGAAGTGCAGGGGACCTGGTGATGCTGCTGCCATATCACACAGAAAAATGTAAATATCTTCAAAACTATACAAAATAAACAATGGAAATAAATTGCAAAAACTCTCAGGAGAGCAATTCCTATCAATTTACCTAAAGTCCTTTTTGGACCACAGTTCCTCTTTAATCTATAAAGTGTTTTCATTCATTTGTACTCCCATACCTTCCTTTCATTCTCTGTTTTAAAGTTCTCGTTAAGGACCAAGATTCTTAGATCATTTATGGAGTGGTGAGGGCTGTTAAAATGGTTCCCTACTGGTGTGTCCAGTTTTTTATTTGTCATAGTAAAGCGGTGGTGTGTATTCCTCTTTCAGGCTTTGGCCAGTCTCTCCTATATACAGCCCTCCTGTTGGGCATCTAGTGCACTGTATTAAGTACACCACGTTGGATGAAGAGCAGTTGTATTGGCCATGGATGCTGTATTCCTCTAATGTGCCTGGAATCTGTATTTTGTCTGAATTATAGATTAAAGGGTATGTCCACCCAAAAAACAAACTTTTAATATGTTCCTTATATAGTTGCACCAACCTAGAACGCCATGTTCATTTTTAAAAAAAACTTACTTTCCCCGTTATTTCATGCGATACACAGCAGGCCGTCCCAAGCTTGCACTTCCATTTTAACACTTCTCTCCCGCGACATTCACTGACCCCACGCTGGTGCATAAAAAAATCTAAATCCCATTCCCTCCTCTCGCGCGTTGGAGACTACGCGCGAGAGGAGGGAATGGGATTTAGATTTTTTTGTGTTTGTGTGAGTGTGTGTGTATGTGAGTGTGTGATTGTATGTGTGTTAGTGTTTGTTTGTGTGTGTGAGTGTATGTGTGTGCGATTGTATGTGTGTCAGTGTGTGTGTGTGTGTGTGTGAGTATATGTGTGCTTGATTGTGTGTGAGTGTGTGTGTGAGTGTGTGTGTGAGTATATGTGTGTGTGTGTGTGTGTGAGTGTATGTGTGTGAGTGTATGTGAGTGTGTGAGTGTGTGTTTGAGTGTATATGTGTGTCAGTGTGTGTTTGTGAGTGTATGTGAGTATATGTGTGTGTGAGTGTATGTGTCAGTGTATGTGTGTGTGAGTGTATGTGTGTGAGTATGTGTGTGTGAGTGTATGTGTGTGTATGTGTCAGTGTATGTGTGTGTGAGTGTATGTGTGTGAGTGTATGTGAGTGTGAGTTTGAGTGTATATGTGTGTCAGTGTGTGTTTGTGAGTGTATGTGAGTATATGTGTGTGTGATTGTATGTGTCAGTGTATGTGTGTGTGAGTGTATGTGTGTGAGTATGTGTGTGTGTGTATGTGTGTGTATGTGTCAGTGTATGTGTGTGTGAGTGTATGTGTGTGAGTGTATGTGAGTGTGTGAGTGTGTGTTTGAGTATATATGTGTGTCAGTGTGTGTTTGTGAGTGTATGTGAGTATATGTGTGTGTGAGTGTATGTGTGTGTGATTGTATGTGTCAGTGTATGTGTGTGTGAGTGTATGTGAGTATATGTGTGTCTTTTACTGTTTGGATTTACGGTTTTCTTGGAAGAAAAAATAAGAAACCAATTCCTTCCTGCACGGTCCATGCAATTCGAAGAGCATTTCCTGATCCTAGGGGCCACTGTACGGGATTTATCAGTGAAAGAGACTATTATGCAGAGGAAATGATTTATGAACTTGATTAAAAAAATATTATTATTATTATTATTTGTTACAATAGTTGACAATACAAGTTGTTATTTAAAGAAAGTTATGTTTATTTAGTTATATCAATATTATTGTTGTTGTAAAAATTGATTTTGAAAATATTAAATTATTTTTTCTTTATTTTTTTTAAATATTTATTTCTAACAAAATGTTTGTCATGACAATATAAAATATTAAAGGTTATTCCACCATTGAGCCTTATCCTGCACATAAGTCAAGTAGGAGGTTTTTGACCTATCCCTGCTCCTGTGATTGACTAAGTAGCCTAGCGATACCCTCCATTTAGAATTAATTGTAATTGAAGCAGAAGGCGTAGGGAAAACAAAGGATGGTAAGTACATTGGGGTGCACCAGTCACAGCTATAAACCATGCGTGGCCGAGCTTTACAATTATTTGTAAGCACAAAATAAAAAATTTATTTTGGGGGATGGACATACTGTGTGAATTATAATTTATATACAAATAAAGATTTTGAATAACAACATAAATTCTCTCCTACAACTGGACCCACTGTGCTGATTACCTACATGGTCAGAATGGTTCTCCTGTAATGTCAGTCCTATGTCATACAAATTGAATACAATTAGTTGTTATTTTTTTTAAGTATTGTCATGAAGGATAAGATTGATTGATTTTTCTATCATCAGAAAAACGTGACATGTTTTTTTCTACAAGTTCTTCCTTAGTAGGCATCTGTTTTGTCGCTATGTTCTTCTTTTTTCTGCTGCGGAGACCATTGATAAATCAAATTCCCACTTAGAAGATCAACTGCATCTATATCAAAAAGAAAGTCATCAACTACTGGTTCATAGATGGGTTTTGCTACTAGAGATGTCCAAACTTCGCCAAATCCGGTCCGCTCGAGGATCCGCGAATTTCAGAAAGAATTCGAAAATTCGAAAATCGGCGAGCGACCCATTAAAACGCATTAAAATGAAAAATTCTTCGAAAATACGTGAAATCCTCGTAATTTCGAAAATAAATTTTTTTGTGTACAAGAAATCCTTGTAACGCGGCTCGGAAAAGTTCGGAAGGCGGAAATCTGGAAAATCCGCCGTTCTCGAATGAGGGTTCGGATCCGGGTTCGGATCCGCAAAACGGGCCATCACTACCCAATCTTGCTTGCTTGTGTTTAGGAAAGACATACTTAAATCTTTTCTTCCCAAATTCCTCAGATATTCTGCTTTGTTTTTTTACTGTAGCTTGTTTGCTTCCAATGTTATGATTGTGTGACAGAATAGTTCTAGCATGCATCCCATCAATTCCATACGAAACTCTCTTTTGTCTTTATTTTAGCACCTTGCTATGGAACACTTCCAAAGTTCCTGTATGACAAAGTTTGGTTACATGGCAGATATCCTTCAGTAACCGACTATCCATAATTATCTTGTAAAGAATGTGATGTGCTGGGTGTCTGGAATCAACCCAGCTAATGCTTGTGAAGGTTCTCATTCATCCAGGTCATGGTATATCTGTTGTATTCAATTAGATCAACTGGACTTGAAATGTAGTTCTTGAAGACGTTTCGCTAGTCACTCAACTGGCTTTCTCAATTCAGAATGACTTGTACAAGAATCTGTGGCAATTATGTACCCTGGAAAATCCCAATTAGCATATCACAGCCAGGTGTTAAGGGTGTGATTGGATAGTGGCTAAGAGGTGTTATAGGAACTCCCAGAGTAAGGTGTTAAAACAGCATTGTACATGGCAGACAGTTGGTGTCGAGCCCCCCCACCTCTATTTAGGCTTGTTTCTTTATTTTCACATAAATGGCCTCCTTAACACCTCTCTTGAACCAGTCACGTTCCTTCGCCAGTATGTTAACATTACAATCTTCAAAGGTATGTCCTTTATCCTTAAGATGCAGATACACGGCTGAGTCCTGACCCGAGGAATTGGCTCTTCTGTGCTGGGCCATACGTTGATGCAGTTGCTGTTTGGTCTCCCCCACATACAAATCAGAGCATTCTTCACTGCACTGCACTGCATATATGATGTCGCTTTTCTTGTGTTTTGGTATTGGGTCTTTCGGATGCCTTAACCCTGGCTGTGATATGCTAATTGAGATTTTCCAGGGTACATAATTGCCACAGATTCTTGTACAAGTCATTCTGAATTGAGAAAGCCAGTCGGATGACTAGCGAAACGTCTTCAAGAACTACATTTCAAGTCCAGTTGATCTAATTGAATACAACAGATACAACCCAGCTAATGTTTGCTTCCTCTTCCAATGGACCATGGCCACACTTTGGGTAATGTTTTAAGGATGCAAATTTGTGTTTATTTGCAACATGATACATCAGAAAATTGCCATTGATCAATTATTTGTTCTTCATTTTGGTTGCAACTCTGAGCACACCACCAAAGATGATTCGTAATTGGTGCTAGCCATGATTTCAAATCTGTACAACCCCTTCTTTTACTTGTAGCTAGAATTTTCTTCAATACCCATTTAGCAAGATGCCACACATCAAACAGGTGCTCTATTTCTGGGTATTCAGTCCGTAAAAATTTTCTTATAGAAACATGTCGATCAGTTGCTATTACATGTACATCAATATCCTTCTGTAGTAGGTTGTTTAGACAATTGACAAAAGCTTCTTTCTCCAACGCTACTGAAGAAATTCCTGGTCTTAGTTGCTCAATGTTATACTCCATTACATATACTGCATTACAGGTGACTTCCTAGTAGTGAAAGTTAATTCCTCAGAATCCTCAGAACTTATAATCTGTTCAATGGGGTCTAGTATTGATGTTATTTCTTCTGGTTCATATGTTAAGTCTTGAATGTCAGAAGGAACATTGCTGACTGAAGATATAGTAACATCGGCATTCGAAGTGGAAGCCTGTAAATTTTCTTCTTCTTGAAAAGTTTCTAATGTAGTTATGCCAAATTCTTTTCTTGGTGTTGATATGAGTGTACCATAATCATGGTCATGTCTCACTTGTTCGATAATGGATACAGTCTGGATAGATTGGCTGATTTTCTGAGCTTTATCTGTTTGTGTTAATTTAACTTCTGTTGATATTTTTTCAGTATTGGTTGATACATCACTAGTACAGTACTTAGATTCAGTTTGAGTACCAACAGTAACTAAATGTCCCACTATACGCACAATTGTAGAGGAAGTGGAATGTTCTTCATCATCTACCCTTTTTCTTTTAGTTGGAGGGACATTTATTTGAGGTATATCTTCTACTTGAAAAGTTTGAAATGGAAATATTGTTGCATTTGGTTTTAATAGTCTTCTTGTCCCTTTCATGTAATATTGATCTTCCGTAAAATGTTTAGAGCACATTCACCACCTTTATGTGGACATCCTTTCACAAAACAGTTCACCATTTTCTTCTGTAAACGATAATTTTAAAAGATAATTACTTATAATTTTTTATAAGAAGAAATCAGAGGAAACCAGGGAAGGAGGGATTGACAGCGACTGAAGGAGAACTGAAGGGGAGAGGAGACCGCATAGCATAGCCCACAGCAACACAGGGAGTACTGTCACATGGTTTACGGACAGGAAACAGGAAGTGCAGGGGATCTGGTGATGCTGCTACCAAATCTCTCAAAAATATGTTAAAAAGTACTTTGAAAGTAAATTTCAAAAATACTCATGAAAACAATTCCTGTCAATTTACCTAAAGTTATTTTTGGAACACAGTTACCCTTTAAAAAAATATCTTAAATATAATATATATAGTCCAAAATGTGGACACTCTCCCCCAATTTTAAAATCCTTTAATGTTGAATACCCTGGTGCAACCAGTAGAGAGATGTATACAAATATTTGAAAAAATCCAGTGCACTCATGGGATTTATTATCAAACAAATGCCTTTAATTGGCCATTGTGAAGACTGGCAATGTTTCTGCCCGATATGTGAGGCCTTTGTCAAGCCAAATAACCAAATCCCATGAGTGCAATATTTGTATATATACACGTAGATTAAATTTTTTAAAATAATTTAATATTTCTAATATGTTAATTATAATTTTATAAATCTAAATATCTTTTAATATAATTATTTATTATATAATGATAATAATTTTTATGTAACCGATTAATTAAATATATATAATCATATTTAATTTATTATCATAAATAATATTTTTTACATTCATATAATATTAATACAGGACAACCACAATAACTAACTCATATATTATTAATAAAATATTAAAAATGTATTACACAATTTAAACATTGAAATTTATTATTAAGCAATATACATTTTTATATATAAATATCCATAAATTAAAATAAATATTTTCCTCAAACATTTTTTTGGTATAAATATTTTTCATAATTATATATTAATTTAAAAAATAAAAAACATAAACAGTGAGTCCTATAGTGTGCAAAGTGTGCACATTACTTAACATTAACATTAAAAGTAAATTATTTGATTATTAAATTAATATATAAATTAAAAAAAATATATATATTTATATATATATTTTTTATAATATTGATGAAACAAAAAGACTTGACACTAAAGCTGGGTACACACAGTAACGATAAAGCCCCGATACCCCTGCAATCTATGCAAACCTATAGCAGTATAAAGGGTGGTGTTTCCAGCTAGCACTGAGAGCTGTGACATCATCAGCACCATTGCTCTTCCCCCCACTGCCACAGGCACTGAGCATGCCCAGTTGTATCCTATTACTGTTTACAAAAAACTGAATCATATTGAATCCCCAACCCTCAGAAAAATAGCCAAGGATCTACAGTGTACACTTCACAAGTGTCACGATTCTATTATATTCATGATACACTGTCACAGGATTACCGATATTATCGGTTTTTATAGTATGGACATTATTTTAGAAATTTTTACACGATTGTTCCAGTATTGTATTTATAGGTTGTATTGGTATTATATTGATATATGTATATATTGATTGTATGTATAGCATTTGCACTTTATAAGATTGCACTTGATGTATTATTTTGCACTTTCAAGGCCTGCCATTCACTGTGAACACATGATTTGTAGGTGGAGTCTGTGGGTTTAAATGTTTGGTGAGTTTGTCACACTGGTTATACCTGAGGAAGCAATAGGGAATCCCGAAACGTTGAATTTCATTGTTTGAATAAATACTCTTGAATTCACCATTGTAGTGTGCACCCCACTTATTCTTGTGCTATAGAATTATCTGGTCCCTGGAGTGGAGGGCAGGGGGATTTGCACCTACCTATTTGTCTAGCAAACAGCCAACAGCGGTGTGCTGGAGTGTTCTCTGGATACCCTTCACAAGGATCAGAGGCTCCAAAACATATTCCCAGACCCACCGCATCTGCCATTCAGGCAGCCCCCAAATCTAAAAAGACTAATAACAAGAAGCGCCTTGATACAACCCAACAAAAATGGAACCTATCCCTGTGGCAAAAAAACAATGCAAAACCTGCCCACACATCTGCAATTCAGACAAAATACAGATTCCAGGCACATTAGAGGAATACAGCATCCATGGCCAATACAACTGCTCTTCATCCAACGTGGTGTACTTAATACAGTGCACTAGATGCCCAACAGGAGGGCTGTATATAGGAGAGACTGGCCAAAGCCTGAAAGAGGAATACACACCACCGCTTTACTATGACAAATAAAAAACTGGACACACCAGTAGGGAACCATTTTAACAGCCCACACCACTCCATAAATGATCTAAGAATCTTGGTCCTTAAGGGGAACTTTAAAGCAGAGAATGAAATGAAGGTATGGGAGTACAAATGAATGAAAACTTTCACCTGGTGAAGGGACTGAACCTGGGCCTGGATTTATGGCAAACTATGTAGACTAAAGGCTCGTACACACGTCCGATGTGTGCAGTGAGCAACGACCCCCGACGGCAATACCCAATGAGCCTGTTCGACGCGCGAATTTATCAGCATCGGGGGTCGTTGCTTGCTGCCAAATTGGACATGTGTACGAACCTTAAGCTGGGTACACACAGTACAGATTTGGCCGTTACTACGAACGTATTTTTAACGATCCGACTAAATTTGGCCAATATTGTTTGTGTGAGTTGCGAGAAAATCATTAAAGATCGTCCGTCTGGAGTCGGGAAGGAGATTGTCCGGATGAAACCGAAAATTTTTGTCGTCCTTGGTGTTTCACCAAGCTTATCGTTATTGTGTATACATGATCGTTCCGACGTGCATCAAACCGCATGCGTAAATTGACGTTCTTCTGGAAAGGGAATGCATGCTCAGTATGAACGTTTCATAAAATCCCATATGTGAGCTATTTGCAGTATATAATCAATCATACACGTACTTCAAATGTATGATCAACAATATTGTACTGTTCAACAAATAAACTTTTAGTTTTTTCCTGCTAATATCTGTTGTATTCAATTAGATCAACTGGACTTGAAATGTAGTTCTTGAAGACGTTTCGCTAGTCATCCGACTGGCTTTCTCAATTCAGAATGACTTGTGCAAGAATCTGTGGCAATTATGTACCCTGGAAAATCCCAATTAGCATATCACAGCCAGGTGTTAAGGGTGTGATTGGATAGTGGCTAAGAGGTGTTATAGGAACGCCCAGAGTAAGGTGTTAAAACAGCATTGTACATGGCAGACAGATGCTTTTATACAGGTCACAACTCCGAGGTGAAGTAAATCCATATATTACACTGTAGGTAGCGTATTATTTCTTATAATACATAAGGCCAGCCAAAAAAAATTACCTGCCCACTACCATTGTGTCTTCCCCTTCCTGTATTAGTCATTTATATAGGAATCCCTGTTTAATGTATAAATAGTTAATTACAGTTCCTATTGAAAAGAGAAAGAAGGACCGAACATTGTCTGTCAAGAATAAACAGGGATTCCAATATAAATGAATAACACAGGGAGGGGAGACAGTGGGAGGGGCAGTAGAATACAGGAAGTCACTCAGTGACATCACTGAGTGATTGTAATATAGATTCTCGCCACTGCACCTCCCCATTGAAAATGCCTAGCCTTATGTATTATATGTCTATAAAGGCTGCTTCACTAGAGAGATGATGTATTTCCTCCCAAACCAAAACATTAAAATCAATTATAATGTAGCCCACCAACCCAAATATTCTTTTAAATGGCTTACTATTATGTAGTAACTTCACAAGCAAGCATTTGAATAAGGTCAACAGGTGTGGCTGCTTAAAATGGTTATAGGTGTACGGGAAAGCAAAAAAAATCATTAAAAATCTTAGTGTTAAACACACAATGTATTGATTTGTTAGGAAATGGGCAGCTCTTGGCACAGAACAATCTTCATTATAGAGTTCTGAAATACGTTGCCAGAGACTGTACACAATCTTAAAGGAGACACGGTTTTCACCAAAGGGCTGGCACAATGGATTAGGCATCCCTTTGTGGGTACAAGGGCTCCCCTGTGCATATCACACTAACTCCCGGAGGCAAGATTAGAGGCAGAAACCTTTTGGCAGGAAGACAGCTCCTACTCTTCAGTTTCCTGGACTTTGAGCAAGCACTGCAGGAGAACCATAATGAGCAGAGATGTAAGGATTTTTTAAAACTTAGTGGGGCCAGTAGTGGGTTAAATATTAATTTGGGGTGGACATGCCCTTTAATCCCACATATACAACCACAGAACTTACTTGTCCCAAAGTTTATTATATTTAGCATACAATCTACAAAGAGTGAACGGACAGCATACAGAGCAATCATTTGAACATCTTGGAAAGAGGATTCCATTGAATAGGAGCAATCAAGACAGATGGTTAAATCCTTGGATTATATATGGTTTTCGAATCTGGGTAGAAGTACCATCACGCATGCCTGTAGGTAAGTAAAATAAGAAAACTACAGTCTGAAATGCTTGTGAAGGTTCTCATTCATCCAGGTCATGGTATATCTGTTGTATTCAATTAGATCAACCGGACTTGAAGTTTAGTTCTTGAAGACGTTTCGCTAGTCATCCGACTGGCTTTCTCAATTCAGAATGACTTGTACAAGAATCTGTGGCACTTATGTACCCTGGAAAATCCCAATTAGCATATCACAGCCAGGTGTCTGCTGTCTGCCATGTACAATGCTGTTTTGACACCTTACTCTGGGCGTTCCTATAACACCTCTTAGCCACTATCTAATCACGCCCTTAACACCTGGCTGTGATATGCTAATTGGGATTTTCCAGGGTACATAAGTGCCACAGATTCTTGTACAAGTCAATCTGAATTGAGAAAGCCAGTCGGATGACTAGCGAAACGTCTTCAAGAACTAAACTTCAAGTCCGGTTGATCTAATTGAATACAACGGATATACAGTCTGAAATAATTTCCAACATACCTTCTACCTAATAAAAAGGCATCTGCACATAAACGGGAAAGCTATTAAAGAAAAATTATACTCATGCAGTAACTAACTTCTTCCTGGCTCCTCCCACAGTCATTGTCGCTGACCATTTTCCCATCTTTTACATTGGAGAACATATGTTAATGAAGGTTGAAAACAGTAATTTACTGCTAAAAAGCAGCCAGTTACTACATGAGTATATTTGTACTTTAAATCTGTGAATCTGGCAGAACAGGTGAAAGACCAGAGATTAGCAGTGGGGTTTTCGGTGACTTTTATGTTTTAGAAAAGCTATAGGTGTTAATGTAAAACCATCTTTCACCGGGACCCTATATGCTGTACCGTGCAGAGACAATATGGGGAAGGTTGTTGCAGACTCATTAAGGGTCCAGATCGTTCTGAAAGTGCATATCACATTACAGGGTAACATTAACTTACAGAGGAGTTCCATATTAAAGTTCAAAGACAGATGCAAAACTGCCTAAACTTAGTTACTTAAAAATGGCTACCTAGAAAGTTAACTTACTGACCAGCACTGAAACTTTAAACAACAAAGGTCTCCCACATGTTACACACACTAGAACTTCAGGTGCCTGGAGAATGGAGGACCTGGAGAATGGAGGAGCTGCTTCATTCTGTGAGTAGATAAAATGGTTGTAGCCGTGTTAAGCATGATACACACATTCCAATGTTTTTTTCCTGACCGACAGTTCAGCCAGGAGGAAGAACTGTTGGTCGTGACAATAGTGGCTGCGGGCAACAGTTTGCCATGACCGAGCGTGCAGTCCACAGAGGACTGCATGATCAGCTGTGGTTTTTGGATATGTCCAAGCGTGTGTTCTTCCAAATCAGACAAACGAACAGATGGTCACAGCTAAAAAAGCCATGCAATTACATTCAGCTATTGGTCGATCAAAATATTGCATTGTGTGTACCATAATTAAAGGTCCTGTCGATGTGTCTGAACGTTCGTTTCGGCCGATAATCGGCCTGTGTATGGGCACTTTATCGGCCGAAACGGACGTTCGGACGCGGATCGTTGCCTGACTGACCAGGCAGATCTCTGAATAACCGCCCGATAAAGGGCCCATACACGGACCGATTATAGGCCGTAACGAACGTTCAGACACATCGTGCATTGCGGGTCGGTACCCGCGATCGCACATGTGTACAAGGCTTTACTCCAGTAGCATATACTAAAAAGATGAGTACTGTAGGATAAGGAGATACCTTTTTATTATGGATAACAGTTAATTTTTACAGCTTTTTAGAGATACACTTGTCTCTTCCTCGGGTCAAGCAGTACTAAATAACACAGGGTACAGCACATCATTAAATAACACAGGGTACAGCGCATCATTAAATAATACAGGGTACAGCACATCATTAAATAACACAGGGTACAGCACATCATTTAATAATACAGGGTACAGCACATCATTAAATAACACAGGGTACAGCACATCACTAAATAACACAGGGTACAGCACATCATTAAATAACAAGGTACAGCACATCATAAATAACACAGGGTACAGCACATCATTAAATAACACAGGGTACAGCACATCATTAAATAACACAGGGTACAGCACATCATTAAATAACACAGGGTACAGCACATCACTAAATAACACAGGGTACAGCACATCACAAATAACACAGGGTACAGCACATCACTAAATACACAGGGTACAGCACATCACTAAATAACACAGGGTACAGCACATCATTAAATAACACAGGGTACAGCACATCATTAAAACACCAGGGTACAGCAATCACTAAATAACACAGGGTACAGCACATCCTTAAAACACAGGGTACAGCACATCATTAAATAACACAGGGTACAGCAATCATAATAACCAGGGTACAGACATCATTAAATAACACAGGGTACAGCACATCATTAATAACACAGGGTACAGAATCACTAAATACACAGGTACAGCAGATCATTAGAATTATGAAACAGGGTACAGCACATCATTAAATAACACAGGGTACAGCACATCATTAAATAACACAGGGTACAGCACATCATTAAATAACACAGGGTACAGCACATCATTAAAGTTTATAGAGTTACAACCTTTTTTTTTGGAAATTCTGTACGGAATGTAAAACAAGGATAAGCATATAGGGTGAACTATAAGCAGTTAAGCAATAAAAACAACAACAAAGTAAACATTAGGGAACTGTAAGTAGGACATGATTAGTGAAAGTAATTATTACGATACAGACAAGGTACAAGCAGACAGGGAGGGGGGAAGTGGATCAAATTTGTTCCTGATAGTGGCTGAAGAATCCCATGCTATTTAGACCAGTTTGTTTAGTGTTAAATAAAAGGATCATTTGATCGGATTATCGAATCCTGTGCTTTTTCGATAGACCGATCGGCGATATCGATCAGTCTATCGTAAAAGCCTGATCGGGCAAGATGGAAAAAATTCCATTGACCCCATCTACCACAACTCTACCTTAATTTTCAAGCTGAAATCTACGGAAGATCACCAGTGCAAGGTAGGGATATCCAATACTCATTCTGTGAGGGGATTCAGTTCGCAATGAGTCACCATAGCAATGCTTACTGTCTTCTCTTACTGAACACAGCTTTCCTGCTATGAATTATCAATATATTAATAATATAACAAATGGAAACCTTTGCTTCTTTTAAAGTTTCTGTAACCAGATAAGTTCCAGATAAGTTCCGGTCAGTGTGTCACATGGCCGTGTGTTGTTGTTTACTTTAAAATATAAGGATTCTTGGAGCCTTGGAGCCGAGTACCATTACTTTTAATATCCTTATATGTTACACTGGGGTCTGTATTATTTACTATGCAGCTTACAGTGTTCCAAAGTCTGACAAAATCCGAGAGTAACTGCCTACTGTTGTTCTCTTACATATTTCTGTGAATGAGGATTTCTGTGTTTTACCTCACTATCCTGATCCAGGTGTTTTTCCACACACATCACAGACAGTAACTGATTTTCACCGTCCAATATAATCTCCAGGTGAAAGCCGTACAAATCCAGAAAACTGTTTTTTTCAGAGGCCACAACAGCTTTGTTATCCATTCTCTGTATTTCAATAAAGAAAACACATTTGAAAAGACACAAAAGCGAATTAAAAAATAGATGTAAACTGAGAATTAAACTTGTGCAGTAACTAACTTTGTTCTGGCTCCTCCCACAGTCATGGTCACTGACAATTCTCCATTCTCTGACATTGAATTAATGAAGGTGGGGGAGGAGTTTGAAAGCTGCACAAGTTTAATTCTTCTTTAAAGGAATGACAAGAAACCAAACAAAATCTATAATATCAAGATATACAAAAAAATGAAGCAACAAAGGGTTATACAGCTGCCTTGGTATGTGAAAAACTATTGTGCTTTAAGGTGGCCATACACCTGCGATTTCCATCGAAATGTGCCGACAGATCACATTGGCATCTGTTGGCACATTGTGAATGGAACCTGTACACATGGAACTGACCGATCCCCATATGCGGCATGGGGATCGGTCGGCCGTGCGGCCATACACCGCATGATCGGTATCAGCACTCCAATTGGTCAGGAATATCCCCAACACACAAGCGATAATGGGTAAATCCCCTTATGGAATGACAGGATTTACCTATTATCGCTCGTGTGCATGGTCACCTTTACTTGTTACTATGTTTGTGTTTCAGGTGAGATCCATATTGCTGCAGGGATGCTTTAACTGCTTTAAATACTTTTTCCCCCTCCTAAAAACTGTTTCCAGATTATCAAATAATAAAGTAGTCATAACATTACATAACATCTGGATCAACAGTTAGGCAGGAAATGAGGATATTGCTAGATGGGTTGGACTGGATGGACATATATCTATTTAACCTCAAATACTATACTATAGTACACAATACTATACTATACTATACAGTACTGTACTGTACTGTGGACATATGTCCATTCAACCTCAAATACTATACTATACAATACTATACTATACTGTACTGTACTGTACTGTGGACATATGTCTATTCAACCTCAAATACTATACTATACTATAATATTACTATACTATACTATGCTGTACTGTGGACATATGTCTATTCAACCTCAAATACTATACTATACTATTACTATACTATACTATACTGTACTGTGGACATATGTCTATTCAACCTCAAATACTATACTATACTATACTGTACTGTACTGTGGACATATGTCTATTCAACCTCAAATACTATACTATACTATTACTATACTATACTGTACTATACTATACTATACTATTACTATACTGTACTATTACTATACTATTACTATACTGTACTGTACTGTACTATACTATTACTATACTATACTGTACTGTACTGTACTGTACTATTACTATACTATACTGTACTATACTATACTATACTATTACTATACTATACTGTACTGTACTATACTATTACTATACTATACTAAAAAACACTCACTTTAACCTCATGTGTGCAACACTATATTTTCAATTTTGAAAGGCATCTCAATGGAAATGGTCACTGAAAAACAACCGGAAAAGAAAAAAAAGTGTTAATGAATGTAAACAAATCAATTAATTAAGGGAATAAACAAATAATTGCTTACATTAAACCAATGTCTTCATGAGGGTTAGGCCACACTGGCGTCTTAACACACAAACCGATCACAAGTTAAAAAGCGCACACTAGTGTTGGCTAGTTGGACAATAGGTGCGCTGTTGTTAATCAGAGCACATGTGATCCGCTGTTTTTAGCGCAATCCCAGTGCATGGCAACGATTGTGTGTGCATTTCTGGAGCCCTCGGACAGGCTGTAGTGTGGCCTCGGCCTGAGAAATCCGGTTTAGTAGGTTAACACAGAGAAAAAGTCTGTAAACAAGCTCCTCCACCAGTAGATTAAACTAGGCAGTGATGGCGAACCTTTTAGAGACTGACGGGGAGATTCAATAAGTGAGAGCCGTGTTACTTACCCGATCCAGCGATACAATAACTGACGTAAACGGGATTACACCAGTTATTGCATCGCGGGATCGGGCTAAGGTAAGGAGCGCGAACTTAACGCTCCACAGCCTTTACCGTTAAGTTTCGCGCTACGAGGTAGGCAGGGGTTTTGGATCGTTAGCACAGCGCTATTTCCAAAAACATTTGGAAATGGCACTGTGCTCTAAATTCCGTCTAAAACCCACGCTAACCCAATTTTTTTTCGGGTTAACGTGGGTTTTAGACGGAAAAGGGGCATATTGAATCTCCCCGAGTGCCCAAACTTTAGCCCAAAACCCACTCATAAATTGCATAGTGCCAACACGATAGATTAACATGAATAATGAGGTTTTACTTAAAAACAGATAGACAGAGACAGTAGATAGAATTGATAATAGATTAACATTGAATGTCGTTTGCACAATACAATACACTGATGTAGTGTGCTCCTCTTACTTTGATTTGACGTTGGATAAACCCCAGGGTAGGGGGTGTTTGGAGGATTGAACCTACTGATTATTGCCAATTGGTGTGCTAGAGTGAATCTATACTTCTTTTGATCTGTCTTGTTACCAGAAAGTCGATCAGGGCTATTTACCAAGAGCCGTTATTGGCTATTTGTGTCTTAAAGTCACGTTAACCAATGTACTAAGCGTTAACGTGACTTTAAGACACAAATAACGGCAACGTTTGACATTTTGTGTCACGCAACTGCATTAACGGGTTTTATAGATGTAATCTCTAGCGCCAGCAGATAGTTGGCATTAAAGATTCGCAAAAGGAAAACTCCATTGGCAATGCACTGAGAGCCACTATCAGCTCAGTGCATTGCCTAAAGGGGGAAAGAGAGAGCGATATTGACTCTCGGTACAAAGCCCCTCATGTCTCTCTGCCTTTCTGGTAACAAACTCTGGTAAATTCTGCTATGCATGAAGGCCCACAGGGAGGGCTCTTGAGTGCCACCTCTGGCACGCGCGCTATAGGTTCGCCACCACTAAACTAGAGCATTCCCAGAAACCAGTTTCATTTTTCAAAGATCAGGTCTATAGCACATTGTGTCAAACTTTTGGGGACCGTCCATTCTTACCTACCAGAGAGTCAGTGGAAGCTGAAAACAACTCTGTGATTATGTGATTATAAAGCAATTTGTTTTCAAGTAAAGGCAGTCCTCTCAGAGCTTATTTAGCAGAAGGCCCTTTCTCAATAGGTAGCTCCTGAACCAGATCAAACAGAGGAGTGAGTTTATTTTAATAAGCCCTTTGTGTCTTCCCTTTGAAACTACTGTTGCATTTTGGATACAATATAAATATAGACATGAATGAAGCCTGAAGTGCTAAATGAATGTTCCCCAGACAGTTCACTGGTTGTTTCTTCTTTGATTATAACACACCACTCCTGGCCTCCTAAAGATATATAGACAATTAACATCTTATCATTTTCATTGCACAAGTAATTCCAGGTTTAAACAAGCCTAGTTTGCTGGTCAATGATTTTATTCATGTGCAGAGAAAAGATCCCTGAAAGATCTTGGAAAGTTGGAGTGACTGTCACAGCAAAAGACAGTACCTTCCACACACTGTGGCAATGTGTTCCTTCATCCCCAATGCAGGTAAATACACTCAATATCCAAGTAAAAAGGGTAGGAGAAAGGAACCAGGCAAAAGACATGTTTCGGGTTCGTGACACTTGATACAGGGTCTTGAACCCGAAACACGTTGTGTGTTGAATAAAACTTGCTAAGTTTGCAGTAATTCCGGCTTTTGCCTGGTTCCTTTCTCCTACCTTTTTTACTTGAATTTGGAGTGACTGCCTTCATTAAGGTTTTTGTCATTAAGATGTCACCCACATAGGCCCCAAATTGTCATTAGTCAGCTAATGTTACTATAATCTGTTAATAACTGTTCTACACACAGATCGACTCTACCATATCCCTGGGTTTTCTCTACATCCCCCATACCAGGGTTTGGAAGTTCAGTTTAAAGTCTTAGGCTGGGTACATACCAGAAGATATTTTTGGAAAATATCTCCTGGTGTGGGGCGGCCATCCGCGACCAACCTCGATCGTCCGTTCGCCCGGATTGGACGACCGGAAAATCCCAATTGATCGTGCGGTTCCCTATGGGACCTCAGGGTCGATCGTTCGCAAATTCGTCCGCGGACGAATTTGCCGCGACCAACGGACATTTGTCCTGGCCAAGCGCTTGCTCGTAGCGAGCTCTTGGTCGGGACAAATAGTCCCTCCATGTGTACCCAGCCCTAGTTTAGGAGGTTTAGCCCAGCCCCTCCCACAGCCTGGAGCCTGCCCAATAATACGCAGTTCTTGCACAGCATGTCCTGGACTATGGGAGGGGGTCTAGGATCGGAACTTCAGAGCCCTGGTATAAGGGATGTACGCAATACTCAGTTGTGACAACCTAGTGGTTTAGGTCCTCCCCCTTTGAGCTCTTTTAGGGGAAGGAGGGTCAAGAGGAGATTATAATTGCCATTTAGCTAAAATATTCAATTCCCAGCACAAACCCAGCTCCAGAATGTCATTCATTGCTCATAATCTTCCCATAATATAGGTTACCCTTAAAAGTAAATTCAGGGAAAGCATTCTTTCTAATTGGTACTCACCTTGCACAAAAATCCTTTCATAATCACAGTATATTCTGACTTATAGCCCAGAAACTAATGATTCAAATTCTAAGAGTACAGAGAAGTACAGAAAGCCCTGCTGTTACATTTACTTTTCTATCTTACTGGGCTCCTTTAAATGTCAGTGTTAACCCCACCAATCAACCACTGGTACACACTTACCATTTTGGCACACCCCCTTCTTGGGCACATACATATTCTACTGTATTCTACAGAACAGAAGAACATTGCATCAGTTCCCAAACTGCCAACATTTAGTCCAAGAAACATGAAACATACTATCAATATGAAATATTAGTGCACACAATGAACACAAGGTTTTGCCCTACCACACTGGCCAATAATATAACAGATGTGGAGATAGAGAAGAGGGAGCTTTACATACCTGTGTACTTTCTTTGGGAGCTCTGTCACTTTGCCAGGATGCTAATTTGTCCGGAATGAGGAAATATACACTGGGGAAATACATTTTCAGTTCTGTTATGTAGGTGGCATTGGGAGGTATGATTCCAACACTAACTGTAAAAATATCCTTATAGGAAAAACACACAGATGATCATGGTCTATTACTGTCAATTTATTTACAATAGAAAAAATAAATATGCTTCTGCTTAACAAGAGTGTTAGTAGTTCACGAACACCAGAACAGGAAAAATTGCTGCAAAGGACAGCAAGGGAATGATGGTTTTCAAACATCTGATTGGAGATCCCAGCTCTAAATGGCCTGATGATCACTATGCTTCATTATACTGCCACACGTAATTGGAACGTGGTATAAACTAGCACACCTAGAAACAGAGACTGTCAGGTTTATAGACTTAAAGGGACAGTTCAGTGGAAATGTTCGATATTTGTTAAATTGTTAGTTTGTGTAATGCCTTCTTAGTTATTCTACATATTCTCTCCCATTTTGAAAAATCAGTTGATTTCATACCCTTTGCTGTTCCCTGCTGTTGACATTAGTGAGCTGCCATTTCAGGTTCTAACGGTCCTTCTTCTTCCCAGGATGCACCACATCCTTGGAATGTTCCTAACAGTAATTTCTACTGATTGGCTGTTGGATGGGTCAAAGATGCTCAGATCTCTACTAAGCAACTGAATCAACCCAGGCGCTGGGTCAAGGGCAAGACCATAACGGTCTCTATTAGGGGTCCTGCAAACAGGAAGTCAGTATTTCGGTTACATTTATTTATACACAGACACAATGCTGAATGGGCAGATGAAGGTCATTGGGATGTAAAAATACTGCTCTTTTTTTCTGAAAAATACATGTATTTGCACTGAACTTCCCCTTTAACAAAACAATATTGTGTGGTAGGAATAATCAATACAACCTCCCTGCTCCAGGTACTAAAAAGTTAATAATTTCAGTATAGTTATACTTTAACTCCTGTGTCTTCTGCGTGTAACTGCTGTGTCTGTGTCTCCCTCTAGTGGTGAATAAATTGAAACAGCAGGGACAATATCAAGCATGCACAGTGGCGGCTATAAGGGGCACACACCAATGAATGAAATTATTATATTGGATGAAGCTATTTGTAAGTCATCCAGCGATTGGCTCCAGTCCGTTGACTGTGTCCTCTCCTTCAATGTTACTGCAGATATTAAAGGGGGGGGAAATACAAACAGGGACATTCAATAAAAGTTCTTATCGTTAAAAATGGTGCTAATTTTGCCCCAACCAATCAGATCTTACTTAACATTTGAAAGCTAACATCTGATTGGTTGGGGCAAAATTAGCACCATTTTTAACAATAAGAACTTTTATTGAATCTCCCTGAAAATTTTTAGCATCCTACTACTTTCATTTACTAAAGGTGGCCATACACATTACCCATTTGAGGTAAATCCCGTCTCAGGCCACAACAGGATTTACCCAATATCAGCAGTGTGTCGCGGACGTATCGCAAAACCACAAACGATCGTGCGCACGCTCTGTCGTGGAAAACTGTCAGAACGCGGCTACTTTTGGTGACTGACACTTACTCCTTGGCTGACCGGTCGGTACGAAGGATTGGAAGGTGTGTACCCAGTCTGTTACAGTTATCTTAACATGGATTTCTCTAATTTGCCATTTTACACACACATTCCCTACACACTGGATGGAAGTGGGGATGAGAAAGTGTCTGGGGATTTGGCTCTGACTCTCTCTGTTAACTTTCCTTCTAGAGCCCTGCCCACAGTGTCAGTCACGTGGTCTGTCTAGGCCAATCATCGGATCGCTATTGTTGACTTCCTTGAGTTCCCTGGAACACCATCTGCCCATCTCCTTATGCTGTGTGGGGACCTGAAGGTTGTAGTTCGTGATGATTTACACCGGCTTCATGCAGCACCTTCGCCGGGTTCGGTCCTCCCTTCGGTACCGGTTTGGACATGTTTCTCCTAAGAGGGCGGTGAGCACCGGCTGGTCTCCTGTGGGAGCCGCTTTCAATGTGAAACAGCAGAGAAAGTTGGAAATGTTCAGTAAGAAGAGCACGGTGAGGGAAATAGACCTATTACAGATGGTTTATATTGTTTGACCTTAATGGACACCTGGCACCCCTAGAATGCTGGGAGTTGTAGTTCCAACACCTGGAGAGCTACTAGTTCACTGTCCCATCTAGATATTGTTCTAGCTGTAGTCCAACACACACATACTTATACACGCGTTTCTTTACACACTCACACATATATGTACCTACATAAACACACTTATACCCACACATACACACACGCTCAGACGCACACTCTTATTCACTCACACATGCTCTTATTGACACTCGTAAACATTCTTATTCACGCACACTTATTCACTCGCATACACGTACGCACACACGTACGCACACTCTTATTCACACACCGACGTACGCTCTTATTGACACTCGTAAAAATTCTTATTCACGCACACTTATTCACTCACATACAGGTATGCACACTTATTCACGCACACTAATTTACGCACACACTTATTCACGAACACATTCGCACACTAATTTACACACACAAATGCACTCTTGCACACTAATTTATGCCGGCTCTTATTCACTCACACAGGTGGACACTAATTTAGACTTTTTCACTTGCACAGCCGCATGCTCTTTCATGCACACAGACACATGCTCTTATTTACGCACACTTATTCACTCACACAGGCGCTCACTTATTCACGCACACAAACCCACAATCTCTTTCACTCTCACTGGGGCACACTTTCATGCACACTGAGGCATGCCCTTATTCACACACACTTTGACGCACGCCCTTATTCACACACTCTTACGCACGGCCCTTATTCACACACTCTGATGCACGGCCTTATTCACACACTCTTACGCACGGCCCTTATTCACACACCACTTGATGCACGGCCCTTATTCACACACACTGACGCACGGCCCTTATCACACACTTTGACTCCACGCCCTTATTCACACACACTGACGCACGCCCTTATTCACACACTATGACGCACGCCCTTATTCACACACTCTGACGCAAGCCTGTATTCACACACTCTGACGCACGCCCTTATTCACACATCTGACGCACGCCCTTATTCACACACTCTGACGCACGCCCTTATTCACACACACTGACGCACGGCCCTTATTCACCCACACTGACGCACGGCCCTTATCACACCACTGACGCACGGCCCTTATTCACACACACTGACGCGCCTTATTCACACACACGACGCACGGCCCTTATTCACACACACTGAAGCACGGCCCTTATTCACACACACCGGACGACCGGCCCTTATTCACCACGGGACACACACTGACGCACGGCCTTATTCACACACACTGACGCAAGCCCTTATTCCACACCACTGACGCACGGCCCTTATTCACACACTGAGGCACGGCCCTTATTCACACACTGAGCACGGCCCTTATTCAACACACTGACGCACGGCCAGCTTATTCACACACTCTGACGCACGGCCCTTATTACACACTGACGCACGGCCCTTATTCACACACTGAGGCAGGCCTTATTCACACACTCTACGCCACGGCCCTTATTCACACACACTGACGCACCGGCCCTTATTCACACACACTGACGCACGGCCCTTATCACCACATCTGACGGCACGGCCCTATACACACTCTGACGCACGGCCTTATTCACACACTCTGACGCAAGGCCTTATTCAACACACTGCCGCACGGCCTTATTCACACACTCGACGGAACAGGCCCTTATTCACACACTCTGACGCACGGCCCTTATTCACACACTCTGACGCACGGCCCTATTCACACACTCTGACGCACGGCCCTTATTCACCCACTCGACCACGGCTTATCACACACGCACTCCCTCGACGCAGGCCCTTATTCACACACTCTGACGCACGGCCTTATTCACACACTCTGACGCACGCCCTTATTCACACACTCTGACGCACGGCCCTTATTCACACACTCTGACGCACGGCCCTATTCAAACACTTGACGCAACGGGCCTTATTCACACACTCTTACGCACGGCCCTTATTCACACACTCTGACGCACGGCCCTTATTCACACACTCTGACGCACGGCCCTTATTCACACACTCTGACGCACGCTGACACACACTGACGCACGGCCCTTATTCACACACACTGACGCACGCCCTTATTTAAGATCGATTAACGCATCTTGAACCCCTAGTTTGAGATTGCATATTTAAAGCCAGCTAATATTTGGTGTTAAAAATATTCTCCCTCTTTACAAAGGGCTGGTTAGGCCTTATTTGGAATATGCAGTGCAGTTTTGGAATCCTGTGTACAAAAAGGACATCTTGGGAATGGAGAGTTCAGAGAATGGAGAGTTCAGAGAAGGGCGACTAAATTAATAAGGGGACTATGGGAGCTTGAATATGAAGAGAGATTGGATAAGTTCCATTTATGTACACTGGAGAAAAGGCACTTGCGGGGGAGGGGGGTATGATTACTGTGCATAAATACATTTATGTGCCATCCTTCAATCTATCTGGTATATTGTCCACCAATAGAACATGTCAGAGGACACAAAGACATTCCTTAAGGCTGGACCTTGCAGATTTTGTCTTCTTTCAAAAATCTGTACTGTGTGTACACACCTTAAGGCTTCTGTGTGGCACAGTATCAAAGGCGTTAACAAAATCTAAATATTACATCAGCTTTTATTTCATTCCAGAGCCACATTGCTAGACAATAGTAAATCATAAATGATAAAGACACTGGTCTAGATAAAACTGGACTACGCTGTCTCTTAAGCTAGGTACACACCTAGCGATTTTTCCTCCTGACCGACCGTTCAATACTTTCGACCGGTCGGCCAGGAGGAAGGACAGTCTGTCGCGGCAAAAGTAGCTGCGTCCGACAGTTACCACGATCGATTGTGCGGTCCATAGAGGACCGCACGATTGGACAAGGTTTTCCACCATGTCCGATTCGGACGAACGATCGGTCGGACATGGTTGCATTCGGATGCGATAATTTCGGTCCGATTGACCGATACACTGAACTATCGGTCGATCAGACAGAAATATCTCATTGTGTGTTACCAGCTTTAAAGGGACACTAAACAGATTTTATGTACTGTGTTAAGTACATAAAATCTGTTTCTATCATTCATAGGGAGGCGAGAACGCTTATTCCCACCTCCCTGTGAATAATAGGACGCCCAGGGAATACTGCCGAACTTACTTTACCGGCGCTCCACTCAGCTGCTTCTCAGCTGTCGGGAGCGATGCCCGACCGAGCGCCTATCTTCTACGCATGCGCGCCAGTTCAAAAGTTGGGCACGTCATTGGACATCGCTGCTGACAGCTTAGGAGCAGCCGCGTGTGGAGTGCAGGTAAGGTTAGTTCGGCAGTGTCCCCCGGGTGTTCTCTATTATTCACAGGAAATAAGCATTCTCATCTCCCTGTGAATAATAGAAACGGATTTTAGGTACTTATTAGTTTAGGATCCCTTTAAGACATTAGAATGTATTTCATCACATCCCACATGCTCTAATTCACACTTACCGTATATACTCGAGTATAAACCAACCCGAGTATAAACCGAGGTACCCAATTTCACCTAAAAAATTCTAATAAAAATTTGTTGACTAGAGTATAAACCGAGGGTAGCAACTTGGCATTCAAGATGTTTGGAAACTACAACTCCCAGCTAATAAAGCATGCTGGGAGTTGTAGTTTCCAAACATCTTGAATGCCACCCTCACTTGGCATTCAAGATGTTTTTTGGAAACTACAACTCCCAGCATGCTTATTAGTGGGGTTGTAGTTTCCAAACATCTTGAATGCCAAGTGAGGGTGGCATTCAGATGTTTTGGAAACTACAACTCCCAGCATGCTTTATTAGGGGAGTTGTAGTTTCCAACATCTTGAATGCCACCCTCACTTGGCATTCAAGATGTTTGGAAACTACAACTCCCAGCTAATAAAGCATGCTGGGAGTGAGTTGTAGTTTCCAAAACATCTTGAATGCCACCCTCACCCTCCCACCCAGTTCAGTTTGTACCTGTGGGTCTCTTAAATCCAAGGGCTTCCTGGGACTGTGTGCTGGCATTGAAGGTAAGGTCCTCTCCATTCCGGCAGCAGCGTCCTCTCCATTCCGGCAGCCGCACGATCATTCCATGTTAATGCGTTGGCGGCGAATGACTTAATGGCGCCGGGCAGTGACGGCCGGCACGCCAGTACATGGAATGATCGTGCGGCTGCCGGAATGGAGAGGACGCTGCTGCCAGAATGGAGAGGACGCTGATCTTCAATGGTGAGTGACTCGAGTATAAACCGAGTCCGAGTTTTCAGGCTGAAAAACTCGGTTTATACTCGAGTATATACGGTACATGCTCTTTTACGCTTATGATTTCTCTTTTTATGTGCACATACAGTATGTTCTTATTCACACACGCTATTATTCACGCGTACACACAAACGGACACTCTTAGCAATATCTATGGAACCTCATATTCCTTGGCTACTCAAAAATTTTATTTGCTCCCGAACCAAAATACAACCTAGTTCTTTAGCCTGTCTCATTTGTGCTGTCTTGTTTTTTTTTTGTTGCAGGGTTTGTTTGGAGTTCCTGAGCTGAGTAAACCTGAAGGTTTTCGAAAAGTGCAGGATAATGCTCTGCGGAATACAGAGTCGCTGGTAGAAAAAGTGTGTTCCATTCCTCCAAGTGCAGAGACTGTGCAGATATTTGATCAGCTCTCTGATGAGCTGTGCAAGGTTGCAGATTTGGTGAGCAATACATGTGAATAATGTTTTTATCTGTGGAATAATTTTAAGCTTAGCTGCCAGAAAAGTAAGCAAACCTCGAGGTGGTAGCTGGGCTTGAAATAATTTAACTTAATGAACTTATTGCTTTCATTTATCCATAGAGAAGGGCTTTTAAAGCAGTATTACAATGGGAATAAAGCATGAAAGCAATTTGAATTAATTTGGATGTGCAGAAGCTTATTTTTTGTGTGTGGATAGACCGAAAATGTTTTTCATTATATGAATTATTTTAGTAAAAGCCTTAACAGTTATTAAAGAAACGTGTTGATTTGTGTTTAGCTTTATCTAGTAAATAACGTTTTTTGCTTTTCTGCACAGGCGGATTTTGTGAAGATTGCCCACCCTGACTCTTCCTTTAGAGAAGCAGCAGAGGAAGCTTGCAGGAACATAGGTACCATGGTGGAGAAGTAGGTTTGTGCAACTACTATGCTCTACTGCCATTCCCTTATTAGATGTGCATGACCTGATTACATAGTTCAAGTAGCTATCATATGTTGTCTGTTTAAAATTGGCCATCCATCTGTAAGGGCTAGGCCCCACTTGCGCATTGTTTGCGCACGTGTTTTGCGCTCGTGATTGCACATGCGATTTGGTTATAATGGAAATCGTGGGAACGAAATACCCTGCTAATTCCTATGTGCGTGCAATTGTTTTGGTAACGCATTTTTGGTGCATTAACGCGTTAACCATAACGGAAAATGGCAAAATCGCACGCGCAAATGAAAAACGCACAAGAATCGCGCCATCGATAACGCTCGCGATTTAGTGCGTTGTAGTGGGGCCATGCTCTAAGTCTTTAAAGCCCTACAGCAGTTCTGTATATTCTTTGCAATTGAACATGTTTCAGTTAACCTGTGAGGCTGGCAACCTTGACTATAAAACAAATGAATAGTTAGATAGATATAACCGCCCATTGAAGGCAGAATGCTAGAATGCGTACAGTGTCGGGACAAAAGAGTAACTTGCCACCTCTTATTGTAATTTGGTGATGGCTTATGTATTTTCTTGCTAATAATCATCCCCGTGTTTTAACATTGATATTTATTGCAGAGACTGAGCTGAGTTATCATAACAGATCACTTGTCGTCATCTTTTACAGCTTCTTTAAATACAAGGGCATGCAAGGCACACTATGCTGGACTGCAACACGTTGGGAAAAGCGCATGTGTTTCATGTGCGGTACCATCAGCTTGCACTGTGATCTGCGCAATTGGAGTGCATGTGATTTGCAAAAAAATGTGACAGCTCCAAAAACAGATAACAGAGCATCGCATGCATTTCTCATGTGCAAATAGAACACAAAACACAATCGTAAATGCATGAGAAACACGTTAGTGTGGTCTAGCCCTAAAGGTCTGTCATCACCTACTTACTTAGTATATCTCTCCCCCTGGAACCACTATTTTTCTGACAGAAAAGCTTTGTCACTCCTCTGTCACTGCATAGCTAACAGCATTAAGATTAAGAAAAGGAGTAGTGATTATCTGTTTCTCTGTGCTCTCTTATTGTGTCTGCAGCAGACACCCAATCCTACAGTTAGCTACTATCACTGTCACAATCTAGCACTGCACCAAAAGAAATCAATTGCAATTTCCATCCGACATACACAAACACCCCTAACCCTTCAAACTCCTACAGCTGAAAGAAAATCTTATTTAAAAAAATTTAATCTAAAGTGAAACTGTAGTGCAAAATATTTTTTTCTGAATATGTTCCTAAGGGGTGCACTTACCCATCTGGCACATTGTTGATCACACTATCTTACTTTAACCCCCATTTGCTCCTCCATTTCTCAGGTACTGGGAGCAGCCATGTTTGTTATGGGCACTTCCTGTGCCCATACTAGGATGCCTCTCTTCAGGTGATGTTATCTGGTAGATTTGGCACACTCCTGTACAATCAGCAGTACCCTGTGAATATACTGCTAAATTGCAGGGCTAAAATTGTATTGGTGCAGCCCTGAGTCTCCCTGTCAAACCTTTCTCCTCTGTTAAAAAACTGGTAGCAAGCAATACCAGGCAGCAACAGCTAGTGCCAGTATGGTATTGTCTTGTATAAAGAGAGGTATGTTATTCTCCCTCATACTAAGCATTGGTAAGGCTTTATTTGGAATATGCAGGTTCATTGGACAGTTTCAAAAAGCTGGATGAGTTTCTGCAAACAAGGAATGTTGCAAGTTACTGGAATTTTTTTCCCCTTCATAAATTTGGTGGTTTTTTTTTTTTTTGCCTTCCTCTGGATCAACAGTTATGTAGGAAATGAGGGTATTGCTAGATGGGTAGGACTGGATGGCCGTATGTCTTTATTCAACCTCAAGTACTATACTATACTGTTAGTTATATACTCTCTATTCTCCCCTTGAAGTCCCCCCCCCGTTTGTTTTTATTCACAGAGATTGTTACAATTTTTCCTTTCACTGCTCTCCCCCTGTAAAGTCTCGAGCATCTCTTAACCCCCCCCCCACTCCCGTCGTCGTCCTCCTGTCAGATCCAGATTAAAGGCAAATATGGCCCAGGACAAATCGTGAGTTTTGGGGCCCCCTTTGTTCATAATGTTTTAATCATCAACCGACCATGGCTTGTGGAGGTGGGTGTGGTGGGCTAACTAGCTGGGGATCGGTGCTGATTGCAAGTTCAATTCCTTCACTAGACCACCAGGGCTGTTTGGAGGAAGACCAGGGGAGGTCCCTGGCATCCGAGCAATCCAGCAATACAATCCAGCAATAGAGGGGTTACATTCCAGCTAACCCCACATTGGTTTCGAGCCTGTCAGCCTCGCATCCATTCAGATTCTGAACAGTGATTTCCATGTAGCTTGGGCTGTGTTGCACATATAAAGGTGGCTGATGGCTCATTTTAAAAGTAGGAACCTGACTTTTCATTTAGGATTAACTTGTTTTCACACCACAGTTCCCCTTTAATCGCTGCCAGAACTGCTTACTTTTCCAACACAAAATCACAGGGTGAATGCAGTAGGCCTTAACTCACTGCCTCAGACATTTCTGACATTTCCATTCAGACATTTCCTCAGACACAGCTCATCTGCAGTGCACATGCTGCTCCACTATAGCTGTGCCACAAATTCTGGAAGGGTCTAAGCACAGAGAAAGGGGAAATGCATACTATGTAGGAGTGAGCTGAA
The DNA here is from genome assembly GCA_019447015.1 of Hymenochirus boettgeri. NCBI lineage: Eukaryota > Metazoa > Chordata > Amphibia > Anura > Pipidae > Hymenochirus > Hymenochirus boettgeri. Next base: position 307,995,620 of record CM033470.1, on the reverse strand, counting down.
TAGGACGCGAGGAGATATGGAAACAGGGAGCACTGGGAACAGAAGGAGATCAAGTTCCTGGCAGCTCTAGAAATACAGAAAAGGATAAAGAAGTCATTTTATTTTTCTTTAGTATATCTTTAAAACCTAAAGAACTATATTGTCCTGTTCAAACAATTACTTTCTCTATTTAGATAATGGTTTAACAAGTTGCTTGTTTTTTTAGGCTGAATACAAATGTTGATCTATGTAAAAGTTTGAAGGATCTTCTACATAATAAAAAGGTTATGGATTCTCTGGACCCCGAAACAAGGTACATGGAAATTCTTTAATCATTTTGGGAATAAATGCATTTCAACTTAATAAAATTTTCAAGTGAAATTTTAAAGGGCAATAAAAACTCATCCAAGATTGTTGAAAACTCGAGAGTATAATTTATTACACACTATGGCCTATGATAGATATTTTAGTTTTCTCTTCAATGTACGCAATAGATTAACAAGTCTACTGTGTCTGCCTGATCAAAGACAAGCAGGTAAAAGGAGCTTTGGGGAACACGGAGAGTTAAGTAACCGTAATGATCTCAGGGTTTGGAGGGGTGGGGAAGGTAGGTATAGATTTTAAATGTGGGGTGCACATGCCCTTTAATTTGTGCTAGCCATACACATATCAATGGCTGCAAAATGCTGCGACCAATCAATACTTCCCATTTAAAATAAAATGACCAGGACACAATCGTGCCGCTTTGCACCTTCGACCTGAAACAAATTTCATCTTAAAACCTACATATGATGTTGCAGCCATGAATTCAATAGACTGAAACCTTTCCCGTGTGTACAATTCTCTTCCAAATGATAAACTGCTTGAAAACGACAAGCACTGTTAATCAGACCGTTTTTATAATGATTCAATGGAAGTGATTGTTAGAGATTCTTTTTTGGTATTTAAATGTATTTTACAGCAATAGCAGGGACTGGAGTGCTGTGGGAAAACATACAGTAGAACAACTCTACCATAATAGGCAATTTAGCTCCTTTACCCAACTTCAAGAGAAATTTAAACTACCCTCCCACTATCAATTCTGATACTTCCAACTACGGCACTGTTACAAAGCTCAATTTGGCAATCTAAATATAACGTTTACAAACCACCCAATTATAGGTATCCTACGAACCCAAGGGCCAAAAGGGCTAATATGCAAACAGTATACATGCCTCATGAAGGCTAAAGCCCAATTGCACTCAGAAACTGTAATTGCCTAATGGTCTGCAACAAGAGGACTAGTATGAAATGACGGAAGCATGCAAACTGGTCTCACCTGCAGCCAATAACAGAGTTATACAAATATATATTCTGCACCAGGCATATATGCGCCCCCATCGGTTACATAAATATGATAGTAATAGACCAGATGAATGCCCCAAATGTAAAGCGACAGGAGCAAATTTCTGGCATTTGATGTGGGAATGCCCCATAATTCAAAGATTCTGGAGCGAGATAGTTACGAATACCGCATCAATAATAGGAAGCAGAGTACCATTTGACAGTAAAATGCTTATATTGGTAATTATAGAAGATGATTGTTTCAAAAGATATAGATCAACATTAATCAGGGAAATCCTGTTTTACGCCAGGAAAACTATTGTATTAAAATGGATGTCACCAGAACCACCTGAAAAAGCTCAGTGGTTGGCACTAATTAATGGTATACTGCCATACCAAAGAATAATGTATGCACGAAGAGGCTGCCCTGATAAGTTTAGCAAAGTCTGGAAAGTGTGGTATGATGCTTCTCATGTTACCCAAGCAACGGGCTAGGAATACTACTGAATAAAGATTAACCCTTGTCACACAAACAAACTAACAATAAATAAGATAAGGAGACAGTCATATGAACAAAGTTTCATATAGTTAAGTTTTATTTAAAATATTAATATATAAATATATAAATCCAAGGTACAATGACGATTATAGTATAGGTCAAAATATAATGAATTAGATAGGAGATATATATATAGCGAACCATCAGCACTACAGTATAAATGGTTGAATAATGTATAGAACGCTATGTCATATACATGTAACCTGCCAAAACCGGTAAAAACCTCTAAATGTGTACTGTCTATGCTGGCTCTGTATATATGTGAGAAATTATTGCTGTAACTGTACTTTGGCATTAATAAAACGGATTTAAAAAAAAAAAATTTGTATTTTACAGTTTTTTTTGTTTTTTTTTTAAAGCCCAAACTGTGTTTTTTCACCTGTAGGCGAGTGGCTGAGTTGTTTCTGTTTGATTTCGAGATAAGTGGAATTCACTTGGATGAGGAGAAGGTAAGATCTTCATTGCGATCTAAATATTGAACAGATAACCTTATTGATACGCTAGTTTATTCATCCTAATTTTTTAAAATTTTCTTTCTTATGTTTAAATACAGAGGAATGAGGCAGTAAACTTGAATGTGCTTATATCAGATTTAAGTAGCGACTTCCTAATAGGAGCCAATATGCCCAGTCGAATTGACAGACAGGCCTTACCTGAGCACATCCGCTCACAGTTTTCTTGGGATGGAAAATATATTCAAGTCAATGGCTTACATGCAGATTCGCCAAATGATCTAGTAAGTGTTAAAGGGAAGCTTGCAAACCAACTTGCAATGTGCATTAAACCTAAATACACTGCGCTGCTTTAAAATAAAATTTTACATTAAGGGGTTAATTACAAAAGAAGGTCAAGATAAATAGCAAAGGCACATTTTTACTAGGGAAAAGGAGCAGGTAGCAGTAAGGAATAATTTGAATAATTGAATACGTGATGCTGTTTTGTGTTAAAACCAAAGATTTTTTTTCCTCCTTTGTGTGAGAATACTCTCATTACTAATGTTCAACTCGGTCACTGGTATTGTTGAGCCATCTTATAGGGAATAGTTATTAAATGGCTTGAGCCTTTCTGCTATACTGCACGTTTGAAACATGTTGTGATCTTTTAAGCAGCAATGGAACACTTTGGATTGTGGGCTGTGTTTTTCTTGTGTCTCCCTGCATTTGCTTTGGTTCCTTTTTCTGCTATAGAACTAATGTTTCTTTATACTCCCAAAATGGGATAATGGCTGGGCCTTCACTTTTGTTTTGGTACTATTAAGCCACTGTACTAATTCCCACTTTGTATTTAGGTGCGTGAAGCTGCCTTCAAGATTTTTCTTTATCCCAATATCAACCAGTTGGAATGTTTGGAGGAACTGCTTGCTAGCAGGAATCAGTTGGCCCAGCTTGTAGGGTACCCTACATTTGCACATAGAGCACTACTGGGGACAATGGCCAAAAGTCCAGGTATACTTTAATCACCTATTAATTGTACTGCAATTTATTGGAGGTAGGAAAGTGTTATGGAAACAACGGAGCGATTGAACTTTTAATTTTCCGATGTTGAAACCTGCTATAAACATAAATATTTGGCTTGTTTCCTGACTGTTGCCTTCACCCCTGTTGATTTCATCAGGCAGTGTATTGTTAACATAAAGTTGACCATCATGCACCGTGATCTTCCCTTTGGCAGAGGGGCAATTGTTCTTGCAATAGGGGTTGCACCCTTGGCCTCACTTCCTTTGCTTGTCGGCAAGTCACAGAGACGTTTCTCTCAATCTCCCAAAATCTAATATCTTTGATCACAAAAAAGCATTTTCATGGACATATTTTACATACCATACGCTCACCAATATTGTATTTGCATAGTATTGAAGGTTGGTATTACGTTAGTATTTTTAGCAACAATGAAATAGCTTATAGCTGGTGGTGCACTCTATTGACTTATCTTTCCACAGATTCAAGTAGTCAATCAGTAGTAAAGGAGTTTTTAAGGACTGCTGACTACTTGAATCTGTGTAAGGATAAGTCAACAGTGTGCGCGACCAGCTATAAGTGGTTTCATCGTGGATTGTGCAGCAGCAAGGGCTCAGGGCGGATGCACCTGAGACACACTCAAGGCGGTGCGAGTATGAACATGCAGTAAGTTTGCTATTGCAGTGAACTATTCCTTTAACTACATCGCATAAAAGGTAAGACGCCGAGGTTGCAACCAATACAACCCCACATTAAGTTCCTTGCTGCGAGGTAGTGCAAAAAGTAACTATTGGGGAATTGTATCAGATATATTGGGGAAATGGCGCAGTGCTCTAAAATAAGGGTAAAATGCATGTTGGCTCAATTTAACAATTTAACATTAATAAATTGACAACAGCGAAGATGACATTATTTTTCCCTGTGTGTTTCTTTACAGAAAATGTGAAGATGTTTCTTGAAAAATTATCCGACAGATTATACAATCGGTGAGTTGGGAGAGGGAACTGGTTTAAATAATTCCTATAGTCTCCTGAGTTAATGGGAATGTTTACCTGGCTAAATATGGAATGTGTGGACTGAATCACCCTTAAAAACATAAGCCATATCTGGCAGGCGGAGGGGGTCTGGCGGGCTGGGGGGTGAGCCGGGCTATGGGTGAGGCATAACCCCTATACCTATTCTTCCCTTCCCTGATCCTTCTCCCTTGAAATACTTTACCCTACAAGTATGTGAATATACTTTCTTAATATTAAAATATAGCACTCTTTATTCACAAATGTACCAGAAACTGTCTATGTAAACTGTATTTATACTGATAATACATTGGATACCTACTATTTCTGTAAAAAAGCTGAATTAACTCAGATTTGATGATGTAAATAGTTTTATAACCCCCCCCCCCCCAAAAAAAAACCCCTTACCTTGCTAAAGGACTCTTAACCAAAGATACACTTCAGTGATGTTTTTCTATAATAGCATGCTTAATGTGCTTCATTCAATGCAAGAGAGGAGCTCTCCAACCAGCTACTATGGATCCCCCTATTAAAGGAGAGGGTGGGTGAAGAAGTGACCGGAATTCTCTGCTGTAATGAAAGAATTAAGTCAGAAAAATGTATTAAAGGGTATGGACAATTATTGATATTAAGCTAGATCACCCCCTAAAACCCCAAGACTTATTTAGATACACATTTGAGAACTTTAGCTGGGATCCCCCAGGTAAGCTCAGTCATTAGCTGTGATGTCATGTGCCAATGCTCTCAGAGCATACATGATGGCGCTCATGGAAACTGCTAAGATTCTAAAAATATCAGGAGGATTTACACACACCTTTGCTCATTGACGTGTAGCAGTACATTTCACATGAACCTTTACATTATCATGTATTTTCATAATCTGTTTCAGCACTTTAAAGGATTTTGAGATGATGGCTGCCATGAAAATGAAGCTAAATCCTATGGATGGGGTAAGAATTACTACTCTAGGTTTACTGCCTCTGGGTTTCTGTTTTAAATGCAGCACAGGATTTTCTGGCAAAAAAAGACCATCGGGGAGATTTACCTAGAGCAGCAAATGCTCTGGGCAAATTTCCCATCCCAGGTTTCATGAGCTGAACATAGTGTTGCTACCATTTTCAAAAAGAGATTAACCCAATAGATCCACCTCCCCATTTTCATCGGCCTTAATAACTTCATCAAAATGATCCTACTACCCAAAATTCTGTACACTCTACAGCATTCACTGTAATACATACCAACCTCCTCCTTCCAAGCACTCAACAGACTGATAATACCTTATCTTTGGAAAAATAAGCGTGCTAAAATACGATTGCACCAATTTTAAGCTCCTGAAACCCATGGAGGTCTAGCACTACCGAACTTTTAACTCTATCTAGCCGGTCAAGTCATACTACGATGTTGGTTGGTAGACCCCATTCAATTCGACTACATGCTGTCCCTATATCTCAAGGGTTAACCTCTGGCGAATATGCAAACCCCTGAAGCACATGCATACAGCACAGTTATAGTGGTACATACACAATTGACGTGGAAGTGTGGAAGAAACATGCAAAAAATTCCAGTTAAAGTAACACATACGGTGACACCATTATGGAATAACCACTATTGTGAGCTTAAAACCCTAGCTAGTAACTTTCAACTTCCAGTATCCTATAGATTATGATATCTACAGATGTGCCACTGTTTACCAGCTGAATTCCAAGAACAAATAGAAGATATAGCTGACTCGCCCACACTGGCAGCTCCAGCTGCAACCAACAGGCTAATACAGTATTACATCATCCATCTGTCTTACCTGATTCCCTGAAAATTAGCCCACATTGGCACTTTATCAGGGAGATGCAATATCTGGTGCATCTTTATCAGGGAGATGCAAAATAAGTGCAAAACCCATACTGGGTTAGAAAGGGTTTTGCACTCAGTTTTCCTTGCCTGTTCCATTTCCAAAGACTTTCTGGATCTTCTTTGAGACCAACATATGATTGCAAAATTAATGGTTAAGACGGGACCTCACTCTCATATGTTGGCCACGAGACCAGGAAAGGCGGTTCCACCGAAATTGATTGTTTGTCACAGAATCGCTCTGCCAGGTAAGCTGTATATATGGGCACCTTTACCCTACTCAGCATATTTGCAGACATTTAGGGGCTTATACACATGGATAAATTATAAAAATAAAAAAAATACCGGGAAAACAAAGTATTAAAATATGGACTATGCTTGTGATGGTTCTCATTCATCCAGGTCATGGTATATCTGTTGTATTCAATTAGATCAACTGGACTTGAAATGTAGTTCTTGAAGACGTTTCGCTAGTCATCCGACTGGCTTTCTCAATTCAGAATGACTTGTACAAGAATCTGTGGCAATTATGTACCCTGGAAAATCCCAATTAGCATATCACAGCCAGGTGTTAAGGGTGTGATTGGATAGTGGCTAAGAGGTGTTATAGGAACGCCCAGAGTAAGGTGTTAAAACAGCATTGTACATGGCAGACAGTTGGTGTCGAACCCCCCCACCTCTATTTAGGCTTGGTTTCTTTATTTTCACATAAATGGCCTCCTTAACACCTCTCTTGAACCAGTCACGCTCCTTCGCCAATATGTTAACATTACAATCTTCAAAGGTATGTCCTTTATCCTTAAGATGCAGGTACACGGCTGAGTCCTGACCCGAGGAATTGGCTCTTCTGTGCTGGGCCATACGTTGATGCAGTTGCTGTTTGGTCTCCCCCACATACAAATCAGAGCATTCTTCACTGCACTGCACTGCATATATGATGTCGCTTTTCTTGTGTTTTGGTATTGGGTCTTTCGGATGTACCAATTGCTGCCTCAGTGTGTTGTTCGGTTTAAAGCAGACAGGGATACAATGTTTTTTGAAAATTCTTCTTAATTTCTAGGAGACCCCTGCTACATATGGGATGACCATGTTCTTCCTCCTGTCTTGCTTTTCCCCTTCACTGTTGATATTTGTGTTCTTTTCTTTCCTTCTACTTCTTTTGACAAAGGCCCAGTCTGGATATCCACAAGTTTTAAGGGCTCCTCTGACATGTTTCATTTCTTTAGCCTTCGCCTCTGTGCTAGTGGGGATGTTCTCGGCTCTGTGTTGCAGGGTTCTGATGACACCCAGCTTGTGATCTAAAGGGTGGTGGGAGTCAAACATCAAATACTGATCTGTGTGTGTTGGTTTTCTGTAAACCTCTACTTCCAGTTTACCATTTTCCTTAACTTCTACCAAGCAGTCCAAGAAAGCCAGTTAGATACATAAATTCCTAAACATAGATACATAAAATATATAGAAAAATTCTCTGCCCTACTATGTAGTCTCCGTGCATAGATAAGTCCAAATAGAATAAAAAGTTTAAGTAGGAATATGTCCTCCCACAAATGCACAAAAATCTCAAAAAAAAAGTCCAAATAACTTTCCCCTCTGGCTTCTTACTTGCCCCCAAATCCTGGACTCACCCTCTTACTGCAGCTGCTACTTGATGACACACTCCGGACCTTTAGCTCTGGCTTCTCTGGATCTCAACACCTCTCTCCAACTAACACGCACATTCTGGACGCTAAACTGGCTCAGTTGTCTTCACGCCTCTGTAGCGGAAGAAGTCCCGGTACTGCAGTTGATCAGTTGATCACTCTGTCCTGATCACATCCCAGGTAGAGAAGAAGCCGTTCAATTAAAGGCGCAATCACCGCAGGGGTAGAGTGGAGGTAAGTTAAAGTTCATTAAATGTGCAGTCTACAAAGCTAAATAAAGTCAATCCAAGTATAAGTCGTGGTTCCTCTTTTTACCTGAAAAATTAGTAAAAACTGATTGACTCAAGTATAAGCTGAGGGTAGAAATTATGACAACTGTTGCCTTTTGATTCTTTATTTTGTAGCTTAAGTTGCCCTTTAAATGGACATCAGAATTCCCATACATGAATCCCATACAGTAATAGCCAAATCCAGTACTAGTAACCCCCAATTCCTTGGTACCCAGATGTTTGGAAACTACAACTCCCAGCATGCTTTGATTTCTGGGAGTTGTAGTTTCTAAGCATGTGGAGTGGCAAGGTTCAATAAACTTTTAATTAAGCTTACCATAATTTACAATTCTCCTGACCTCCATATAGTAAAGAGCACTCTGACCCCCATATACATTAGTAAAGGGCACTCTGACCCCAATAGTTAAAAGTGGCACCTGAGTGTTGTAGTTTCAAGCTGTCACTTGCATTGAACTAGCAGCTGTTTTTTTGCCCCAAACTAAGACCCATCAGATTTACAGCATCCAGATGAGCAATGACAGTGCTGAGTGAGTCCAGCAGCCTGACTACAGGAAGCAGGAAGGAGTGTAAAGGCATATCTGTTCCTGTAACTTTCTATGCAGGTAAAGGATTTTTTAACACCGCGACACCTACTGGTTACTATCCGCAATTGCAGCATTTGGATCTAAATTAGGAGTTGACCCGAGTATAAGTCGAGGTTAGGTTTTCAGGCTAATTTTAAAGCCTGAATATCTCGACTTATATTCGAGTATATACGGTACTTTAAAAAGTGCAACGCAACTTAATAAACAAATGGCCCATAAAATAGGGAAAACTTATGACAATACTACGCATTTTGTCGTGCTACATGACTAAATCAGACATTTTGTCAGGCGCCCTGTCGGGCCAATAGAAAAGATTAGACTTGCGATCGGGACAGTGTGCCTGTCAGCTGAGAAGGAGCCACTAGTGGAGCACCGGTAAGGTAAGTGTTGCACTGTTTCCCGGATGTTCTATTATTCACAGGGAGGTGGTAATAAGAGTTATCACCTCCTTGTGAATAATAGATACAGGTTTTATGTACTTAAAAAATCAGATTTAGTGTCCCTTTATTATTAGAATAGGCAGCAGGTTGTGAATTAACGCTACAGATTTCGTTTTTTGTTTATTTTTTTGCAGAATTTGATGCCGTGGGACCATCCCTACTACAGTGGGGTATTACGCGCCGAAAAGTAAGTCTGGCCTGTATCGTACTTTACAGTAAATTAATTATCTGTTTTTGTTTGTCTTAAACCCCATAAATGGGGTCATCATATTGATCGCTCCAAATATTGAAAACTATCGTACATTTTTCCGATTGACCGCTCGACAATGTCCATTGGTTTATCAGAAAAGTGAAGCTCTGGCCAGGAAATTTTTCTGGCAAACCCATTTTCAATCCCCATCTCTCAGCAGATTTTTAAAGGAAAAACTTTTGTTGCACTTGATCGGAAATCCTATTGGAAGAACATCTGCCCATGTATGGACAATTTTATTCTTGCAGATATAGTACATATGGCCATACACTAGTCAATGTTTCCCTGATCAGATAACCTGGGTCAATCATTTTAATAATGTCCTTATACTGTATTCTGGATCAAAATCCAACCACGTGGCAGGCCAGTGTATGGCAAGTATAGTACGGAATATAAGGAAAATATTAATTAATAATCTTAAAGGGCAGGTCCACCCCAAAATCCATATTTTACAATTATGTTAGTCACTCCCCCAAACCCCATTTTTGTTGTACTTCCTTTTCCTAGAATACTCCTGAAAGAACTTGGAGACCCTGATCCCTTGCTGGCACTTCTTCTTCAGTGCTGCATAGGCAAAGTTTTGCATCTTTTATTGCATCTGCCCCAAAGTGTGAAAAGAATAAAAAACTGCAAGTAATGTTTAGTCAGTGGATTTTTGTGAAGAGCTGCATAAAAATGAGACCTAGCATGTTTACCAAAGTAACACGCAACTGCTGCAAGCTGTTTAATTGTGTTTTGGCCTTAAAATCACAAGAGTTGCAATTGGCTCTACAATGGACCGGTAAAGAGAATATTAGTTTACTTTAGTAATTGGAGATAACTGTAATGCACAAATTTATTTTAAGATCAGTGTTGGGCAAATGTCAGTTGAACTAGCATCCATTTTTTAGTAATTTTGTGTTCTAAAACTCTTCTTGTGGATGATGGTTCCCTAAGTGTAAATGGAAAAAACACTTTTTTCACAGGACAAAACAATCTGGGGTAATCTATGTTCTAAGACAGTGATGTTGAACCTTGGCACTCCAGATGGTCAGAAACTATAACTAAAACCAAGGCATGCTGGGAGTTATAAAATGACTGTTCTGAGGTGCTTACCTCCGAACAATCCCCATTTTGATTAGTATTTTGATATATGTATGCATCAATTTTATTTATATAGCGCCACTTGGGTACGCATCGCTGTACATTATAAAATACAGAGTATACAAACGGGATAAGTGCAAGCCATTTTACAGATAAATTAAATTTACATAAATAATGTTTCAAGGTTTAAGAATATATATATTATATATTTAAAAAACCTTGTATTCAAATCCCAGTAGTGCTCTGTGGGCGCCTTACTTATCTTACATTGCACCAAGTGTAACTGAGACGCAGGTGCAAAGGATACCTCTACTTATATAATAATAATTGTGCTGGTTTTCAGAAATGCAGGATAACCGTTTTAGATTTTAAATGAGCTAAAGGATGTCACCAGTGAGAAAGGGAGAGAGTCCAAAGGTAGGGAGCAGCAAGAGAGAATGGTTTAAGGCGGGAGGCAGCAGTGTTTGTTAGGGGTTTGTCGAGAAGATTTTCTTTGCGAGAAGCGCAGCTCACGTACAGGAACATAAGGGACCAAGAGAGAAGATAAGTAGGGAGGTGCAGTAGAGTGAAGGGATTTAAAGGTTAAAAGGGTATTGAATATGATTGTTTGTTTGATGGGATGCCACCCTTTGGACTGCAGTATCGGGGTTGCGGGTTCTCTTTTTATGAAGTGATCATATCCCAGGCAAGTGTCTCTTCTGTGTTCAAGGGGATTTTAAGCCAGTTCACATCTAAATTTATACCCTTAGGAAATAAATGTAAAAAAAATAAATCCGTGCCCATGTGGCTGAATTCTGATGTAAAGAGGCAAATGGAAAGGAAGAAAAAGGCATTTAAAACCTTTAAGGCCGAAGGAACGGAAAGGGCCTTTAGTGATTATAAAAACTGTAACAAAGAGTGTAAGAAAGCAATCAAACTAGCTAAAATTAATAATGAAGTTAGGATAGCTGAACAAAGCATCACTAAGCCTAAAGTATATTAATAGTAAGAAGATGAGGACTGAGAATGTGGCACCATTAATTAATGGTTAGTTACGGAGGATGGCGATAAAGCAAATGTCTTGAATATTTTTTTTTCCTCTATATACACTATAGAAGATCCAAGTATAGACATCACAGAGTATAGTAGCAATAATGGTATAGAAGATTCAAGTGCACTTTGGTTAACCGAGGATATGGTACAGAAAGAACTAAAGAAGGTTAATATTAATAAATCTCCTGGACCGGATAAAATACATCCTCGGGTACTTAAGGCGCTAAGTTCAGTTTTATCTAGGCCATTGTTTCTTATTTTTGCTGATTCCCTCATGTCTGGCGGTGTGCCTCTGGACTGGAAAAAGGCTGATGTTATTCCAATATTCAAAAAGGGTAGTTGTTCACAGCTGGGTAATTACAGGCCTGTAAGTTTTTTTATTTTTATTTTTATTTTTTTTTTTTTTAACTGTATTTTATTTGCATACCCAATGGAGATGTACATACAAACATTTTGTTGTTGCAATAAAGATACATTGATTCACATTATTTTAGTTTGTACTTTTGGTACATTGGGTGATTTAACCATTTATATCTTCATGGGGAGGGAGGGGGAGGGGTAACTTGGAACACGGGGAGTTAATAACATACAGTCACATTTTCGTAGCAGTGATATGATATCTATGTAGACATCTGTCATATTCTGGGGAACATCCGTGGTGTACCTCTAGGCTTAAGTAGATATATGTGGTCTATCTGTACCTTTTATACAGAGTGGCAACTAACATTTCAAGGATGGATACCGAAATGGTTCTTCCAGGGATTCCAGACTTTATCAAATTTTCCAATATAGCCTCTGTTGATATAGATTAATCACAAATACGGTAGCATATTCATGACCATTTTTTTCCATTCGCTAAATTTGGGAGGGGTGGGGGCCATCCATGTAAGGATTATCGTTCTTCTGGCGTAGAACAGAGATTCCCTAAGAAATAATAATTGGGGTCTATTCCAAATGTCGACCTCGGATATTCCCAGAATACACAGTTTAGGTTCAACAGGTACATTCCTATCTAGTATTTCGGTTAAGAGTGTAGTGACTTTACTCCAGAACCTGTCAACACGTGGGCAACTCCAAATGAGATGCGAGAAGTCAGCGGGGTTAGTTTGGCATTTCGGGCATGATGAGGAATGTGTAGGGGATATACGAAACATTCGTATCGGGGAGAGATAGGATTGATGGATTATGTAGAACTGCATTAACTTATTAGGTGCCGAGGGTGATACAGTGATGTGGGATTCTGCTATATCTTCCCATTCTGAGGGCACAAGGGATGGGATATAGATTTGCCATTTGTTTATCAGCTTGTCTACCTCTTCCTGTCTATTGGCTCCCAACAGACAGTTGTATAGCCTGGAGATCAATTTCTTTTTACCATCTGTTCTCAATAGCTGAATAACTAGGTGTGTTTGTATGGGAAGTGTGGTACTTTGGAATTCGGACATTATACAGTATTGGAGCTGGAGATACCTGAATAGTGATGTGTGTGGGAGGTGAAAGCGTTCTTGCATAGTGGAAAATGGCAGTAGTTTGTGATTTTCAGTAATCTGCCCGAAATATAGTATACCTTTATCCTCCCAGTATTGCGAGGCTGCAAAAGATGCTAGGTTTTGAAAAATGGGATTATGCCATAGAGTGGTCTCTTCTGGGATGCCTGTATATCGGAGTGTTTTATTAACTTGCTTCCAGATATATAATTGCTGTATGTGTAGGGGTGTTCCATTGATATTGTGTTGCCCATTTAGGAAGGCAATTGGGGAGGTGGTGAAATAGGAGTGTAGCATCCTCTCTGCATCCTCAATGGGGTCTGTGGTTGGAGTTTCTGTGGAGCTTATTGGTGGGAGTAACCAGGTTCCAAAGTACTTCAATTGCCCGGCTAAATAATATAACTGGCATTGCCAGTCCACCTTCCGCTTTAGGTCTCTGTAGTACTTTAAGTCTTACCCTGTTCCGACCCGAGCCCCAAAGAAAAGATAACAATATACTTTGTAGAGCTGCAAAAAAGAAATCTGGGATTTTAGCCATGGTGTGCTGTAGGGTGTATAGAATTTTAGGGAGCAGTACAACTTTGATTAAATTAACCCTACCAATTAGGTTGATAGGTAATTTTTTCCAGATTTGGGTTTTAGATTTGGTCAGTTCTAATAGTGGGGCTACATTAGCTGAGTAAAAATTTTGTGGAGTTTGACTTATTGTTATACCCAGATACTTGAATTCATTAACCAGGGGTACCAGTGATCTAGCAAATGGGGAGAAGTTGATGTGGTAGTCTGTTTGAAACATGCATGATTTGCGCCAGTTAATGTATAGGCCAGAGAAGGGGCCATATTCGGTGATCACATCGTGTGCGTTTTTGAGGGATTGATCAGGGTCTGCCAGATATAAAATCAGGTCATCCGCGTATAGGCTGAGTAATGCTGTGTTTTGGCCTAGATGCAGTCCTGTAATGCTTCTGTGTTGTCTGAGACGAATAGCCAGGGGTTCTATGGCAAGGGCGAAAAGATAGGGTGAAAGTGGACACCCCTGTCTAGTTCCTTTTGTTAATGGAAACGGATGTGAACATGAGCCATTTATCTTAAGGGATGCTACCGGGCAGGCATAGAGGAGTTTGGTCCACCTACAAAAATTGGGGCCAAATCCAAAATGTTTCATACAGGCCCAAAGAAATGGCCATTCGATTGAGTCAAATGCCTTTTGGGCATCAAGTAACAACATCACTCTAGTTCCGGAGTTATCGTGGTCCACCTGACTGTTGATTAGGGTTTTCCGAATGTTTATCGAGGTGGATTTGCCGGGCATAAAGCCCTTTGATCCGGATGTATAATTTTGAGGATAACTTTTTGGAGCCTGTTGGCTAGGATCTTTGCCAGCACTTCATAGTCTGCATTCAGGAGGGATATAGGGCGGTATGAGTTGCAGTCTTGGGGATCTTTCCCTGATTTTAATAAGAGTATTATATGCGCCTCATACATAGAGGGGGGCAGTATCCCTTCCACAAAGGAATTGTTATAGACATGTAGGAGCTCTGGTGTTATTTGCTCTATGTACCTCTTGTACACTTCTGAGGGTATACCATCGGGGCCAGGGGATTTATGGTTTGCCATTCCTTCCAGTGCTCCTCTCAATTCGGATTCTGTTATCTCGTTTTCAAGTGATTCTTTGTTTTCTAGTACAAAGTGTACGTCAAGAAAGTTAATGGGTTCAGTCGAAATCTCGTATGTGAACTTAATCTGTGGGGGGGGCTTTGTTGGCTGCATTTATCATTTCCAAGAGCTCTGCTTTCTCCCACTCCATATGACCAGGATGTCATCTACATATCTGGCATATTTTATTATATGTGGGGCAAAAGTAGATTTTAAAAAACCTTATTCTCAAATTTTTGCCTGAAAAAATTAGCAAATGATGGAGCCACTGCAGCGCCCATTGATGTCCCTTGGTTTGCCCATAGAACGTGTTATCGAATCTAAAATAATTCTTTTTGAGTACTAGTGTCAGACAGTCAAGTAAAAAAATATAAGTTGTGTGTGGAAGACCAGTAGTGAGGAGTGCTTCCTCTACACATGCAATGCCTTCCTCTTGTGGTATAGAGGTATATAGACTCTGTACATCAATGCTGGCCAAATGTATGTTGTCCGTGGTGTACCTCTAGGCTTAAGTAGATATATGTGGTTTATCTGTACCTTTTATACAGAGTGGCAACTAACATTTCAAGGATGGATACCGAAATGGTTCTTCCAGGGATTCCAGACTTATTAAAATTTTCCAATATAGCCTCTGTGATATAGATTAATCAAAATACGGTAGCATATTCATGACCATTTTTTTCCATTCGCAAATTTGGGGGGTGGGGGCCATCCATGTAAGAGTTATCGTTCTTCTGGCGTAGAACAGAGATTCCCTAAGAAATAATAATTGGGGTCTATTCCAAATGTCGACCTCGGATATTCCCAGAATACACAGTTTAGGTTCAACAGGTACATTCCTATCTAGTATTTCGGTTAAGAGTGTAGTGACTTTACTCAGAACCTGCAACACGTGGGCAACTCCAAATGAGATGCGAGAAGTCAGCGGGGTTAGTTTGGCATTCGGGCATGATGAGGAATGTGTAGGGGATATACGAACATTCGTATCGTGGGAGAGATAGGATGATGGATTATGTAGAACTGCATTAACTTATAGGTGCGGGGGTGATACAGTGATGTGGGATTCTGCTATATCTTCCCATTCTGAGGGCACAAGGGATGGGATATAGATTTGCCATTTGTTATCAGCTTGTCTACCTCTTCCTGTCTATTGGCTCCAAAGACAGTTGTATAGCCTGGAGATCAATTTCTTTTTACCATCTGTTCTCAATAGCTGAATAACTGGTGTGTTTGTATGGGAAGTGTGGTACTTTGGAATTCGGACATTATACAGTATTGGAGCTGGAGATACCTGAATAGTGATGTGTGTGTGGGAGGTGAAAGCGTTTGCATAGTGGAAAATGGCAGTAGTTTGTGATTTTCAGTAATCTGCCCGAAATATAGTATACCTTTATCCTCCCAGTTTGCGAGGCTGCAAAAGATGCTAGGTTTTGAAAAATGGGATTATGCCATAGAGTGGTCTCTTCTGGGATGCCTGTATATCGGAGTGTTTTATTAACTTGCTTCCAGATAATAAATTGCTGTATGTGTAGGGGGTGTTCCATTGATATTGTGTTGCCCATTTAGGAAGGCAATTGGGGGGTGGGAAATAGGAGTGTAGCTCCTCTCTGCATCCTCAATGGGGTCTGTGGTTGGAGTTCTGTGGAGCTTATTGGTGGGAGTAACCAGGTTCCAAAGACTTCAATTGCCCGGCTAAATAATATAACTGGCATTGCCAGTCCACCTTCCGCTTTAGGTCTCTGTAGTACTTTAAGTCTTACCCTGTTCGACCCGAGCCCCAAAGAAAAGATAAAAATATACTTTGTAGAGCTGCAAAAAGAAATCTGGGATTTTAGCCATGGTGTGCTGTAGGGTGTATAGAATTTAGGGAGCAGTACAACTTTGATTAAATTAACCCTACCAATAGGTTGTGATAGGTAATTTTTTCCAGATTTGGGTTTTAGATTTGGTCAGTTCTAATAGTGGGCTACATTAGCTGAGTAAAAATTTTGTGGAGTTTGCTTGTTATACCCAGATACTTGAATCATTAACCAGGGGTACCAGTGATCTAGCAAATGGGGAGAAGTTGATGTGGTAGTCTGTTTGAAACATGCATGATTTGGCCAGTTAATGTATAGGCCAGAGAAGGGGCCATATTCGGTGATCACATCGTGTGCGTTTTTGAGGGATTGATCAGGGTCTGCCAGATATAAAATCAGGTCATCCGCGTATAGGCTGAGTAGTAAGCTGTGTTTTGGCCTAGATGCAGTCCTGTAATGCTTCTGTGTTGTCTGAGACGAATAGCCAGGGGTTCTATGGCAAGGGCGAAAAGATAGGGTGAAAGTGGACACCCCTGTCTAGTTCCTTTTGTTAATGGAAACGGAGTGAACATGAGCCTTTATCTTAAGGATGGACTACCGGGCAGGCATAGAGGAGTTTGGTCCACCTACAAAAATTGGGGCCAAATCCAAAATGTTTACACAGGCCAAAGAAATGGCCATTCGATGAGTCAAAGCCTTTGGGCATCAAGTAACAACATCACTCTAGTTCCGGAGTTATCGTGGTCCACCTGACTGTTGATTAGGGTTTTCCGAATGTTTATCGAGGTGGATTTGCCGGGCATAAAGCCCTTTGATCCGGATGTATAATTTTGAGGATAACTTTTTGGAGCCTGTTGGCTAGGATCTTTGCCAGCACTTCATAGTCTGCATTCAGGAGGGATATAGGGCGGTATGAGTTGCAGTCTTGGGGATCTTTCCCTGATTTTAATAAGAGTATTATATGCGCCTCATAGATAGAGGGGGGCAGTATCCCTTCCACAAAGGCATCGTTATAGACACGTAGGAGCTCTGGTGTTATTTGCTCTATGTACCTCTTGTACACTTCTGAGGGTATACCATCCGGGCCAGGGGATTTATTGTTTGCCATTCCTTCCAGTGCTCCTCTCAATTCGGATTCTGTTATCTCGTTTTCGAGTGATTGGGCCTCTTGTAGAGAGAGCTTTGGGAATGATATATTCGAGAGGTATCGGGTAAGGGTGTGCTCAGGAATTGCGTGTCGTGATGTATATAGGTTAGTGTAGAAATTGGCAAGCGTTTCCAGTATATCTTTTGTTTCTATGAGGGTTGCACCCATTGGGTTTAGTATGGAGGTGATCATGCTTTGGTCTGGGGGGCCATGTGCAAGTCTTGCCAGAATTTTCGCGGATTGGTGGCCATGTTCAAAGTATCGCTGTCTGTTAAAAAATTCTTTCATGTTATATTTTTCTGTGAGTATACTATCATATGCTAATTGTGCAGATTGCCAGCTTTGTTTATTATATGGTGTCGGCTGTTGTGTATATGCGGCCTCAGCTATTCTGAGGGATTGCTCTATGGTGTGTTCCTTTTGGTGGGAATATTTTTTAATATAGGCTATTGAGGATTGTAGGTGTCCTCTGAGGACTGCTTTGAAGACGTCCCATTTAGTTTTTGTTGGTAGTACTCCATTGTCCAGATTAAAATAAAAATCTATATGGTCGGGAATGGGGTCTGGGTCTGTCATCAGTGTAAGCCAGAATGGGTGAAATCTCCATGTTCCCTTGGATGGTGGTTGGTTATAGTTGTGAAGTTTAACTAGGATTGGAGAGTGGTCAGAAATACTTCTAGGGAGATATGTAATTTTGGTTATTTTTTGGTCTGCTGACTTATTAGTAAAAACATGGTCAATTCTAGATAGAGATCCATATGTTTTGGAGTGGCAGGAGAATTCCTGCGTATGCATATGGCGGCTTCGCCAAGCATCAATCCAACCCAGTTCTATTGTTAGACATGCGAGGGGGGTGTGTTGGTTAGATGGCCTGTTTGGGGGATTATTTGCCAGTTTATCAAGTATTGGGTTCATGGTTGAATAAAAGTCACCCAGGCATATCATGTGCGCCTGTGTGTGTTGGGCTAGGAATGGTAGTATATCTTTAATCAGCTGTAATGTAGCTGGCGGCGGGTCGTATATTCCTATAATTACAAATGGTATTGATTCTATTAATAGCGCTACACATATGTATTTTCCCATTCTATCCGACTTTACATCTTGTATAACATATCTGAGTGATTTATTAAGTAGGATGATTACCCCTCTTGTGTGCCATCCAGCTCAACCAGGGTCTTAAAGCGTAGTGAGTAGTGGTTTGAAGTAGGTGGGTCTCTTGTAAGCATATTATATCTGGACCAATGGACCGAATATATGAAAAGACCTCCAGCCTTTTCCTGGAATTGTTTAGGCCTCTCACATTCCATGAGAATATCTTAAGCGGTCGTGGCATTGGAGTAAATTAGAGTTGTGTAGATAGAATGGTAGAGGCTTGGCGCTAAGCTGGTCCTAATAGCCTGTGGATAGGTACACCTTGTATAATCAATTTTCAAACACAGATAAAACAATTTAACATTGTGTGACTGAATCATAAACTGTTTAACAACATTAACAAATCGTAAGAACAATTCCAGCGTTGCTGGGTTTTTCGAGGGTTGCACTATGTGCAGTTTCTGCAGGAGTACTTAGAGCAGTAGGGGGCGCTTCTTGCACTCCTGCAGCATACACTCCATCTACTTGAATAAAGGAGAGAAATGCAGGATATTGTGGGTACCTAATATTCATACACTTGGGTGAGAGATATGTAAAAAAAAAAAGGGGGGGAGGGAAGAGAGAGCGGTTTCCTTGCTAGGCCATATTTACATGTAGTAAAGATTATATTGCTGACCCCAGTCAAGCAGAATCTTGTATATCGCAGGTGAACTAGCAGTCGATACGCCCATACCAGCACGTCTATGTGTATGCAAACATACCCAGCAATTTATCATTTACTTGGGGTGCTCTATAGAGACCCTTTGTACCTTAATAGGCGAGGTGTTTCATTTGTAGTTATAGTTTATAGAATTAACCTTAGGTGTGGGGTTGTATGCTTTACTGCTGTGCCGTGCTTGGCGCGTACTACGCAGCGACTGCCCATACACCAAGGTGCGATTTTGATAATAACATTAATAGTTATATTTACAATCTTTAGTGGTGTGACAAATAATAAATATAGTATTTGACTGATCACAGTGACATTTGTTTGGACATTCCAGTTATAATAGTCATTTGTAGCAGAGTAGAAAAAAAAAAAAACTTATCAAATTGTATTCGTCACATTTTAAAGCCCATTGTGCCGCTAAATATGATTAGCTAACACACATATACATATATATTGTTGAGCAGACCCCTTGGGAAATACATTTTAAGCAGAAGGGACAGGACCCAAGAGGAATTTTGGACAATAGTCATATGTTTGTCACATACTTTACCAGTGGTCCAACCAGGTGTTAGCGTCCTCTGGGGAGTCGAAGAATTTCACTCTTCCATCCACCATAATGTGGAGTCTAGCCGGGTATGCCATGGAGTACGTAATGCCAGCATCCAGAAGCCTTTTTTTATATCCAGGAAAGTAGCTCTGCGCTTTTGTAAATCCATGGAATAATCCGGGAATATTTTAATGTTGGTGTTTTCAAATTGTAGCTCTCCAGCCGTACGGGCCAGGCGTAGTATTCCATCTCTGTCCTTGGCGTTCAGAAACCGCGATATCAAAGGTCTTGGCCTGGCTCCTGGTATTGGGGCTTTGGCGGGGATTCGGTGCGCCCGTTCTATGGCGAACTGTGGAGATAATCCATTGGTACCCAGATTGGTTTTAATCCAGGTCTCGAGAAATAAAGAGGGGTCCTGGGCCTCAGTTCCCTCCGGGAAACCCAAAAATCTGAGATTTTGTCTCCTGGATCTGTTTTCCAGATCATCCAGCTTGCTTTGGGTGATATGGAGTTCTTTTTGTAGGTTGGCGATTGTTTGCGACATGGGGGTGACCGTTCTGTGCTGGGGCCGCTTCTATTTAATCTATTTATTAAAGGGCATGTCCACCCCCAAAACTAAAATTTAACCCCTTACTGGCCACATCAAGTTTAAAACAATCCTTACCTTACATTCCTGCTCAAAATAGTTCCCCTGCTGTGCCCCTCCAAAGTCAGGAAACTGCTGTGTAGGAGCAGTGTGGACTATGCTGTGCCTGAGACTTCCTCAACCTCATCAAGGTTGAGGCATGCTCAGTGCAGCCCTCCCTGCCTCTCAGCCAATCACGGACGCGGCTGCCGGTCCCGCCCCCTGCTTGCAATTCCATGCAAGCAGAGGGCCTGAACACTGCAGCAGAGGAGAGAGGGCAGGTAAGTAAGAATCGGGGGACTTTCTAACAATTATATTAATGCGGTTGGGGCTGGGGGAGCATGCCCTACCACATATCAAAAGTTAAATTTTGGGGTGGACATGCCCTTTAATGATTTGGAAGTGGGTATTGTCAGCAAGGTTTCTGTGTTTGCTGACGACACAAAACTTTGTCGACCATTAAAAACGTCAGAGGATGTGCAATCCTTGCAAGGGGATCTAGATAGATTGTCACATTGGGCTGCTAAGTGGCAGATGAAATTCAATGTTGATAAATGTAAGGTGATGCATTTTGGACTTAAAAATCCTTGTGCTACTTGTGATACTATAAATAGCTCTGTGTTAAGTGAATCCCTGTTGGAAAGGGATCTTGGAGTTTTGGTGGATAACAAACTTAAAGGTAGCAAGCAGTGCCAGACGGCAACAGCCAGAATTTATTGGTCTTGTATAAAGAGAGGTATGGATTCAAGGGAGGAAAATGTAATTCTCCCTCTTTACAAAGCATTGGTAAGGCCTCATTTGGAATATGCAGTGCAATTTTGGAATCCTGTGTACAAAAAGGACATCTATGAAATGGAAAGGGTTCAGAGAAGGGCAACTAAATTAATAAGGGGATTGGGGAAGCTTAAATATGAAGAGAGACTGGATAAGTTACAATTATGTACGCTTGATTACTGAGTATAAATACATTAACGGCCCATACAATAAACTATCTGGGGCATTGTTCACCAATAGAACATGTCAAAGGACACGAGTACATCCCTTAAGACTTGAAGAAAAAAGGTTTAGGCTTCAAGCTCGGAAAGGGTTTTTCACTATGAGAACGGTAAAGCTATGGAACTGTCTTCCAGTGGACGTTGTTATGGCAGGTTCATTGGTCAGCTTCAAAAAAAAGCTGGATGAGTTTCTGCAAACAAGGAATGTTGCAAGTTACTGGTATTGATACATAAACTAGAGTTGATCCAGGGAAATTGCCACTTGGGGTCAGGAAGGAATTTTTTCCCCCTTCATAAATTTGGTGTTTTTTTTTTTTTTGCCTTCCTCTGGATCAACAGTTAGGCAGGAAATGAGGATATTGCTAGATGGGTTGAACTATACTATACTAAATGTAAATAACTACTACAACCTGTCTTCATAGTCACATAAGCACATTTATGTGGCCCAGTTGTTTCCTCAAGTGGTAATCAGCATGAATTTACAGTATTCTGTTTTCAGTCCTAAAGACATATGGTGTGATGTATGGAGAGCCACTGTCACTCCCACTCACATCTTTAACGCCAGCTATTTGCTGGCTTAATTTTTTTCCCTTAAAGAGCCGCCATCGGCTTGATATTGCTTGCAGTGTTTGAACAATCTTCTTTCGTAACCAACTTATTCTAGTCTTAAAGCCGTGTTAACCCTCGGTACACTGCAGCAAAAGGGTAAGTCTTCCCAATTATCCTTAATATGGTCTTGCAATATCTTGATGTTAGGTTTACAGGTCTAGAATTGTCAGACTGTGAACGTATACCCTTTCTGAATATTTGTGTTAACATCAGCTTACATCCTTGCTATAACTGTCTATACTTATTGAAATTTGTTACTACAGGAGTAAACACGTGCGCTTGCTTCCTCTCCAAGGTCGTGGCTATAAATACGTTTTTTTAAGTGTTAATACTTAATTTTAAGTGTTTTTAAATTCCAGGCAAAGCACAATGAAAGATTTTAACTAGTTTACTTTCTATGCATTACATCACACGTGTCAAACTGTCCCTTGTTTGTGGCCCCCAGTGACTGTACAGCATCCAAGACCTACTACACTGCTATGCATTTGTGCAATCCCAAGTAGTGGCATAACTATAGATCTGCCTGCTAGATACCGCAATAGGCTCTTCTTAAACAGCTGATTGGGTGTACCTTGATTGGGGCGATAAGCTGTTTAAAGGGGAAATGCTCTCCTGAGAATTTTTGCAATTTATTTTCATTGTTTATTTTGCATAGTTTTGAAGATATTTACATTTTTGTGTGTGATATGGCAGCAGCATCACCAGGTCCCCTGCACTTACTGCTTCCTGCTCTGAAACCATGTCAGTCAATCTGCCCTGTGTCTCCTCCTCCCCTTTGCAGCCCCCCTGGTCCCTCCCACTCATGGACCCCATGGTCCCTCCAGTTGCAGGACCCCCTTGGCCCATTCTCTTACCGCCCCATGTGGCCCTGGCCACTTGCGGGTGCATAAGCCCCGCCCATTTGCGGGTGCCGTGGGCCACTCAGACTATCCCCCTACAGAAAACTCTGTGGTAGATTCCCTTACCTACTCTGTTAGGACTTCACACAGCAGAGAGGAGGAGGGACTTCCTGTCTCCCTCACACACTGAGGGAGTCTGAGGCTGTGCTCGCCGGCGGCACTGTGCAGGAGAAGCCTTAGGAATGTCACATGTCAGCCTCCCACCCATTAACTTTCTGGTCAGTCATTTCTTTATATCTTGGGCTGTGGAGAGGTGGTCGATGGCTCGTTTTAAAGGTGGGAAACTGGCCTTTCATTTTGGAGAACACAGTTCCCCTTTAAAAACAGTTGTTTTTCGTGGTATCTAGCAGGCAGATCTATAGTTATGATGCACAAATGGATAGCAGCATAGTAAGGCTTGGATGCAGTCACCACTATAACAGCTGATTGTGTATCTAGCCTGAGACTGGGGAGGGAGGTGTGACAAAGGGCCTTTCATTGGAGTTGGCCATTCCATTATTGTGGAACGCTCACCTCTTCTGGCGCATCAGCACATGGTAACCCCATAGGCAGGGATCCTAGTCCAAAACTGATTGCTTCACACCCTTCCTCTTGTGAGACCCAGCACTAGGCACAAGTGTGACAGTCCCAATACGGGACCTGCTAAGTATCTTTTATTAAAACATCGTCCCACCACTTAGCCAGTCTTTTTGATTTTGGCCCCTTATGTGATTGAGTTTGAAACCCCTGCATTGCATCTTCATTATGGTGCTGTACAGTTAAACATTTTTGCCATTAGATGGCGCTCAAATGCTTCAAATATAAATAGTAAACAAAATAATTGCAATTTCAATAAATACACAACTGATTATAAACATTTGTGTTTCATTTTTTTAACTATGTTACCTTTTTTAAAACATGTTTAACAATCACATTACGTTTTTGGTCACATTCATATAAATATAAAAAAAGATTAAAGGGTTTATAAACTTAAGCCTGTATGTCAGGCTGAAGGAAGGTGATGATTCACTTAGTGCTATTTCATATATAGGTTAAAGGGTATGTCCACTGCTAAAAAAAAAAAAAATTTGTATTCAGTTTTATTGAAGAACGGGAGGTAAGCCACAGCTTCTTTTTTTTTTTTTTTAAGCAGTGGAGATACCCTTTAATCCTGGACTATAACACTTATTTGTTATCTCTATGTGTTAATAGCCTATTGCAACATATATTTGCTTTATCCATTTAATCCTTAATTTTAGGGAGCGTCACAGATTTCCTCCTCCCCTTTCATTAAATAGAACTAGGAGTCCTTTGAGTAATATCATGTGATAAGCCTTTTAAGTCGTCTTTGACCTTTTGTGATTTTAGAATTCCACATTCACAAGGAAAGAAACTGATCTTTTTTTTGGCAACAGCTGAAAAGAATTATTTTGTAAGAAACAGTCTCGGATGTAAAATTTCGTGTGTTTGTAATACGCCATTTAGAACCTCAATCAATGATACGGCTGTAATATGACCGCCAGTGATGACCTTTCAGTGAAATCAGTGGTAAAATTTGGTCTGCGTGTGGGCACATGCATGTGGGACACATTTAAAAGGACAATTTAGTAGTTAGATTTAACCCTTTTGTGACAACATTTAACCAATATGCTGTTTGCTTGTCTATCTTGTTAAATAGGTCCATCCATTTTTAATCTTTTGCAAACTTCATCTAGTGTCAGTGTAGGAGAATGCAAGTAAAACAAATATAAATGTAGCGTGTAGGAAAACGATTTTCTCTCTCCAACATTGGGGTAATTGGATTTTGATATATTTTAACTCCAAGCAATGAATTAAAGATAAACTACCGGTAAATTTAAACCCTTAGCTTTAGTTAAAGCTAAGACTGTAATGTATCACCATGGATTGCTGCTTTAGGCTGGGTACACAGTGAGGTTTAGAACCTTTCAGATAAACTGGCTAACGATCAATAAACTAATTGGTGCCAAATCTGTGCTCCAGTCCATTGCAACCCTCTGCCACTATCAGTGACAGTCCGCGATGAAGACAAGCTTCTATGCAGAACGTGTCTTCCCATTGGCTACATCACGTATTGCAGAGGAGGAACGGAACGCAGAGGGAAAGTTAATGTAAGTAAGTACAAATGTTAGGTAATGTACCCAGGGGTGGGGACTTGGCATTTTAGGTCCTCATCCTGTGTAATATGCAGGTATGGAAGAAGAGGTGCGAGGAGTAGGTGAGGATAATTATCCTTTTAAGATTTTTAAATATCAATTTTTTTAATAATCTACCTGACTCCCTTTACATCTGTAATTTAAAATTATCCCGATGTCAACCATTGAGACCAGTCTTAGTGGTTATCATATTTTCACCTGCACCATATTGGGACAATTCATTTAAATAGAAAAAGGGAAAGTTCAACACTAAGTTTGATGAGACTCCAGTCTATACAAAGGGATAAACCCAATGGCACTAGACTACTAATGCACCTGCAAAATAATGCAAACTGTCTGAGGGGACATTAGACAAAATAAGTAGTGGTGCGTGCACAATCTGATTTAAACAAATAGTGCTAATATATACTGTGTCATGTAAAATGCACCAAACATACCCCTATAGATAATCACCGTATTATATAATTCACAAAAGTATTCAAAATAGCAATACATGCACGTAATTACCTATGCTTCATATTATAGACCAGGGTTTCTTAAAGGGTGCGCCGGGGCACACTGGTGCGATTTCAAAGTGCCAGAGGTGTGCCTCACAATTTTGGAAGTGGAAATATTTTTGCCAGTTTAAAGGGCATGTCCACCCCCCCAAAACCAACTTTGGGGGTAAGGTAGGTAACCCCTACCCACCCCCAACCTCCACAATATTTCACTAAAATACAGTTCCTTCTCTCCCGCAGCGATCCGATCCGGCCTCCTGCTTGCAAGCAGGGGACAGGCCTCAGCCACGTCTGTGATTGGCTGAGAGGCAGCCAATCACAGACACGGCTGACATCACTGGAAACGCAGCGGAAGAGAAGGCTCTGTAAATACGGATCAAGATTTTTTTAAAGAAGTATTGCAGGGGTTACTTACCTTTCATCCAAAGGATTACACGCTAGGTGCAATGATGGCTGAGGATGGATAAGGATGGTGGGAGGGGGGGGGTGTTCTGCTCATGCCCCAAACCTGGACAAGGATTCAGCACAGATTAGAAGCCTCACAGACAGCTTGGACTCTTCAGTTTCCTGGACTTTGAAAAGGTATATCTTGGGAACCATAAGGAGCAGAGATGTAAGTTAAGATTTATTTTTAACTACAGAATGGTTGCAATAGTGGGTTTAATTATAGTTTTGGGGGTGGACATGCTCTTTAACATTTACATTTTTGTTATTTTGTACATAAAATCTGTTTCATGAAATTTTCAACACCGTCAATGTGGTATAACATTACACTACATTAAAGGATGACTATCGTGTGTATAATTTAAAAAAATACAGTTAAAATGAAAAGTAGTTGGGACAGGGATAAACAAATGGTTTTTCTTACCTCCCAATATTTTCTTTAAGGGGGAACTGGCCCAAAGATAATTGATTTCCTCCTGGCTTCAGCACCATCTTTAATAAAGGACTAGTCCAGGACTAACCTGGCAAATAAAAGCTGTACGTGGTGTAGCTCCTCAACAAAACAATATTGTGAGGTATCCTACCTCCCTGCCCCAGGTACTTTCCATTTCTAAAAATGTAAATTTTAGAATATAGTTAGCCTTTAATTTTAATACAATATACCTTGTAAAATTGCATAAAATATGGGTAATTTCAATTTCTAATCCAACATTAAGAACACAGGTTTGCCTTGAGAAAAATCAAAACCTTAATCAAAAGAGGGTTGGATATATGGGAAATATAGAAAGTGTTGGAAATTGGAAAGATATTTGTGTGTACCGTAATTATTTAGTGTAGATCATGCTTCCTATAATGATTATTGTCTGTCTTTCTAAACAAATCAGGTTTATCAAAATAATTTAACTTAAAAGGATTACAACAGTCACATAATTTTACATGTGGTTCAATGGCTATTAAACCACCTTGGACTTTTGTGCTGTTTGTATGAATGGTATAAATAAAGTAAAGAGAGGATTAGTGCAAGTACCCCCCTGCTAGGTAAACACCATTGCAGCTGTGACACCCGACAATGGATGTTATGGGCGACATTTACTTGTGTATGAGCATTGCCTTTTTTTTAATCACCTCATGACAGAGGAACTTAATTTATCAGAGAATTCCTTTGTGTTTTTACTTTTCAACTGGAAAAATGTGGGTAGATATTTATAGTTAATCTTACCATATCTCCTTGCTTTTAGGTATAACATAGAGCCCACGTTGTACTCTCCATTTTTCTCGCTTGGTGCCTGCATGGAGGGGCTCAATAACCTTTTTAATCAGCTTCTTGGAATTTCACTTTTCTCTGAACAACCAGAGAGGGGCGAGGTTTGGTGTGAAGATGTGCGAAAGCTGGTAAGCAATACAAATTATGGCCCTTTATTTAGTGATCAATATATTTTTATTTAACCATATAATAAAAAGATAACAGTTAACGGTAGGCAAGTGAGTGTTAACATAGGTGCACACATTTTTCCTTTACATTTATAGTCACATATTCTTATATTGGGTTTTCACAATATGATGATAGGCATGTTTTAATATTGTATTTGTTCACAAATATTATATGTTCACACCGGTGGGTTAATTAAATACGAGCTTGCTATTCAAGGTGTCCATATCTTATCATATAGTAACATTGTGTCTTGTGAAACATGGAAAATTCGTTTGTAGGTCATTATAGAGTTTATTCTATGTATTACTGTTTTTTTCTCTAGTAGGGTTTTCGCCATTGGGCTCCGACAATGGCCCTACATTTAACAAACTTTTTTAGATAATGTTAGGAAAGTAGATCTGTTTTTTTAACCAAACTGCTGCACTGCCAAGAATATAGAAAATCAGAATGATAAATATGCCCAGCCTGCATAGACCAGGGGTATTAAGATCTGAATCCCTAGGGCAGGCACCGCACAACAAACTGGCATTAAAGGGACATGTGGCCACTGACCACTCCAGTTCTCGAGCGAAGGGATTTTCCTCTTTTCTGGTTCCTTCATGGTGGGCCTTGTTTTATAAAGTTTAATTTTGTACATGGCAGACATGATTCAAGCCTGAATAGAGGTGGGGGGTTCGACACCTGCCAACTGTCTGCCATGTACACTGCAGTTTTGACACCTTACCCTGGGCTTTATTATTATTATTATTATTATTGATTTATATAGCACCAACATCTTCCGTGGTGCTTTACAATTACATAGTCATACATTACATACAGGGTAATACATGTTATACAAAGTCATACATATTACATACACAGGTAATACATAATATAAGTAAACAGAGTGAGGAGTTACTTACAGCTATACCGTGATACAATAGGAGAGAGGACCCTGCCCAAAGAGCTTTCAGACTAGAGGATATGGGGTGCCACAATGCAATCACGCCTCACATTAATAATGTCCTTAATGTACATAATTGCCACAGATTTTTGTACAAGTCATTCTAAATTGAGAAAGCCAGTTGGATGACTAGCAAAATGTCTTCAAGAACTAAACTTTATGTTCAGTTGATCTAACTGAATACAACAGATATACCATTGACCTGGATGAATGAGAACCTCCACAAGCATTAATACCAGTAATTTTCAATAATTTTTAGTTTTAGAACTTATCCAGCCCACTTTTATAGGGCACCCCCCCAAAAGAATTGAGCATCCTGCATAAAATCCCCCCAAACCTAGACTTCACTATGTTCACTTGCGTCAAATCCAATCCTAAATATACTTACCAGCCCTCGTTCCATAGCGTCTGAGTCTGAGACTCATTTTTGACAGTATTTTCTGTGCACTGAAAGGCAGTGGAAGGAAGGGGAAAAAACTCCACTGCACATCATAAACCTCTCAGAGGTTCCTTGTGTATATGGGATTCCAAAATGGTAACACATATTCCAAATAAGTCCTCTTTACACAAGACAATATCTTGCTAGCTCTAGTCGTTGCTGTCTGGCATTGCTTGCAACAGCTAAAGCTGGGTACACACATCAATGATCTTTGAAAGATGACAGACAGAATCTGCAAGATCCTGCCGGTCATTTCTCAAACATCCCCCTACACACAGTCCCACGTATGTAAAGCATAGGGGGAAAACATGGCCAAGGAAAATTTTCCGAACGATCGAGAGGCCGATGGTGAACGTTCTTTGGCCTTGTGATGGTTCAGAAATGTGCTACACACACCAACGCTAAATCGCAGATACCTTTGGATCCGATGCTATCAGCACTTTATCGTTACTGTGTGTACCCACCTTAAGTCAGTACAAGAGCCCTCCAATCTATTTCCAACAGAAATCCACATAACAGAGTTATTTATGGTGTAGGTGGCACAAGGATTGTTAAACCCCAAATCCATCACCTTACATTTATCAACATTGAATCTCATCTGCCATTCTGCTGCAAACAGATTAAACAGAAGTGGCCCCAGTACAGAACCCTGACATGCTCCACTTTATACTTAATCACCTGTGTGGCACAGTATCAAAAGCTTGAGCAAAAATCTTAGTATACTACACCCACTGATATGCCAGAATCTAAATTCTTATTTTGCTCTTCATAAAAAGCAAGTTAGTTTGGCAAGATTTATTTTTCATGAATCCATGCCGACTTTTAGTTATAAGGTCAAGTCCAAAATATGATCCTTTTACAAAGTTTCCAGTATGTCCCCTAGAGAAGAGTTAACAGTCCTATCTGTCGGAATTGTCCTCTCAGTTGGAGCTAATTCTCTTACATCTTCCTCCACATTGCAATTTTCCCTCTAGTTGCTGTCTCATGGATTCTCTATTTTTGTTAGGTATAGATTTCATATGGGGGCAAACTCTCCATAGAAATACAATCCCTGTACTTCTGTGGCTTGGCTTCATTTAATATTATTGTTCCAGACAGTAAACTTTTATCAAACGCTGTTTAGAAATCTTGAATATTTTTTAAATTCTTCATTCAGTAAATCAAAATCACAAGTGAATAACACATTTTGTGCAGAGCAATCCCTTCATTGCACGTTTGTGTTTAAATAGCTCTATTGCTTGTAAGTGCTGTATCATTCTTCATAGCCATTAGTGCAGCAAAATATCTGTCTACTTGTATAGTTAATGTTGTGTTGCTCCTGCTTTTACAAATGTAAATATGTTGAAAAGTAGTTTGAGAGTTCAGTATAATTTAGAAAGTTCAGCAGATTTGTTATATTATCATCATTAGGCTGTTCCTCATACTGACAAAACACCAGATAGATATCGGGTCTATTCAAAGTTTGATTGTCTAATTGACAATACACTTTGCAGGTACACTGCTTAGTCTATGGCCAGTATTAGTTCTGTTTGGGGAAGTAACAATTTTTGTTTGTTTTTCAAGGCCGTTGTACATGAAGATGAAGGTTTACTTGGATACATATATTGCGACTTCTTTCATCGAGCTGATAAGCCCCCTCAGGCAAGCTTCCTCCATGATTATTAGTGTTAAACAGTGGCATTTAACACAACTTTAAAGATAGATCATTACATTGATTACTTTTATTTTTTTATAGGATTGTCACTTTACAATTCGTGGGGGCAGATTAAAGGAAGATGGAGGATATCAGCTTCCTGTAGTTGTTCTTATGCTGAATTTTCCCGAAGCAAGCAAATCATTGCCCACCCTGCTAACTCCTGGAATGATGGAAAACCTATTCCATGAGATGGGTCATGCAATGCATTCCATGCTGGGGAGGACACGCTATCAACATGTTACTGGTAAGACCAGTGTATATTGTGTCATTATGCAATAGAGGGTATGCTTTAGTACACTACTCATTAGATAAATACACGGCAAACATTGATTAGACATAGAGATTATTTTGTGTGCACAGAGTGTATTTGTGAAGACTTAAGCTAGGTACACAGTACCGATAAAGTCCCGATACCGTCGAATCCGGCGGTATCGGGGCTTTATCCGTGTCATTTATGTCGGCTTTCCCGAATGAGCGGGCAGCCGCAGAACATTCGGGTCGGTCGTTCGGGAAAGACCGTAAATTCCCAGTGTTCGAGAGAAACACACAATCCCGAATGTCTTGAAAGACAGATCTTGCAGATCCTGTCTGCCATTTTTAAAAAAATCTGTCATATATATACCCAGCTATAGCCTGTATACAGAATAAGAGAATGTTGATGCATGATTCATATTTGACCCTATCTTTCCAACCGAAAAGCCAACAGTCAATGAAATGGACGGCAGTGCTGATTTTTAACACAACTATGGTCCATTGAATCTATTGACAGTTCGGTCTAAATAGTGACCTGTGTGTACCTAACCTTTTATGCTTGTTTATTTTTTTTTTTTGAACAGGTGTGCGTAAAGCTGCCCTTACATATGAGAGTTTATTGCAGTTTAATGGCAGATTTCTTTGTGTTCCATGGGTTGATTGACAAATACACATGAACGATGGTTTTGTATATTTATTTGACAGAGCGATTGTTCGATGCAGCCACACTGTCATGTGTTATTAGCTCTCTCTACTTTAGTAAATGTAGACGATAACAACCCAACAGAGATTTTTTTGAATGGATAATTCTCAATGCCAAATTTGGTAGTTTAACAGGATCTATCATTTACGATATTTATCACATACTATCCAATCCAATATTAATATTGTCCGTGTTTGTGTGGCTTTAGACAAAATAATCATGGAATCTCTGTAAAAAATGTAAGGTTTCTTTTTTTAGCTACTGGACGTTTTTTGTAACTGGAGCAGAGGGTGGTCTGCTAGGGGATTAATGTAGAGTAGCTGCAGCTGGGGCTCATTAGGATTGAGTGCGTTTGAGCCATGGAGCCAGTTACCTTTTTGGCGGCCTGCCACCATAACCTGCAAAGCAGACTAAGCTAAAACTATCTTTACAGTGACCAGCGGCCATCCCTACAGTAACCTATGTTCATATGTCCTTCACACCCAGTGCACTATAAAGTACCCTGGTGTTTCCATGTTAGAAATGTTTTATAATCTTAAAAATCAGGCTCAACTCTCCTTTTACCCATCCCACCTTAGGGCTGTTTATGGAAATAGAAATGTAGCTTGTACGGCAGACAGTGCTGTTATCCAGGTCTTTAATGACGTGTTATGTTCGGGAGTAAATCGAATGTATTTACTGTATGTGTACTGTAATTTAAACAGATTTGTATTAACAATCATTCTTTTTAATTTGTTATGGCAATGCACATGGAGATTTGGTTTCTCTTTTACATTTATTCCCTTCTGGACTGAGATAAATAAAGAAAGTGATTTCTCACTTTCCCTGCTAGTTCTGTACACAATATATAATGGACTTTAGTTGTCACTATAACTTCTAAAACCCCATATACATACGTCTACTGTTGCATTTATGCAGATAGATTCCTGTCTGTAAATCATATACAATGGCATGTGCATACACAAACCTGTCTGACCCCCCCCCATACAACTTATTGAGATCCCCACATACATAACAATCCGCTGCCTTTACTTGAAGTAGAGAGAGGCGGTGCTAAAAGATGGAAATATATAAGGCAATTCTGATAGGATCAATATGTGCCCACCTTTAAGCTAAATACAGAGGTCAGATAATTGTCTTTGGAACACTCATTCCGGCCGGGACAAATGTCCGTTGGTCGCGACAAATTCGTCCGCGGCCAAAAATGCGAAGAATCGATAGAGCGCTCCCATAGGGAACCACACGGTCGATTGTAATTTTCCGACTCGTCCGATCATTTGTTCATCCGAACGAATGATCGAGGTCGGTTGCGGCCACCCGGCCCACACCAGCCGATATTTTCGACCGACCGAAAGTGCAGTGAATCGAAAATATCATCTGGTGTTTACCCAGCGTAAAGATTTCTGTACAGACAGACTGTTGAGCAGTGACCAAGCATTCTGCTCTGTTTATTTGGAGAGGAGATTGGGAAACCATTAGGAGAACTTTACAAGGTGAGAGAAAAAAATTGCTTCCAGACATCAGTAAGACTGGGTACACATGGGACATTTGTCCTGGCCAACTGTTCGCCACTAGCCATAGGAAACCACATGATCGGCTGTTGTTTAGCAGCAAACCCATTTGTCCAATCCGTATAGACTGGCGACCATACAATATTTTAGATCAAATGACAGATACGCGGTTGGTCAAAAATATTGTATGGTGTGTACCCAGCCTAAAAAATCTGTCTGGGCCGATCACTTAATGTCGGTGCTAGGCTGCCTGACAATTCTCTAATGTCTAGTCGATCAGGCTGAAATAGTGTTGGTCGTGACTGAAGTGAATGTGCCCGACATCTCCCTGTCACCAATTGTGCGGTCCACAATTTGAAAGAAACACTGAACGACCACCAATATTTCGGGCAGAATGATTGAAATATCGGAAAATTTTAGTTGGCCTGAAATATCAGCTCATGTGTACATAGCCTTAGATAATATCCATATTAAGTTTTTAGACTGTTTCAGTTAGTTCGATAGTCTCTCTCTGTCTGTTGTTTCTTTAGGATTCTTCCATATTACTAGGAAATACACAATGTAATTATAATTTATAATTGTCTTATTAGGGACCAGATGTGCCACAGATTTTGCAGAAGTCCCTTCTATACTCATGGAATACTTTGCTAGTGATTATCGAGTAGTTAACCAGTTCGCTCGTCATTACCAAACTGGACAGGTAACCACTAAAGATGTTCATAATGATAAATATCCATGGCCTTAAAAATAATCATCGCAGCCATTAAAGGGATAATGAACAGTATTAAATATGCTAAATGGGATTGACCGGGATTAAAAAGCATCATCTGCCAAAGTGCTGGTGACCCTTGATTGTTTGTCTTTTGGTTTTCTTCCCATTACTTTCAATCAATAGATTAAGCCAGTCAGGTGGGATCAGTCCAGGCCTTATTGCGAGCTCTTTGCATTTTCAATAGTTTAGTTGAGGCCCCACTGCTCTGTATAGAAAATGCAGTTGGTTTTTCTGTTGTTCAACCAGTCATTGTGCAGTTTTATGATAAATGTGGATTGGCTTCCTTCTCTTAAGGTGGGTTCACACAGGGGGACTTTTTGTCCTGGCCGAGCGTTCGCTACTATCGACCACTCGTCTGGCACTAATTAATGACTGTTGGTTGCGGCAATAGTGGCCACGGCTGACAACAGGACCATTTGTCCGATCCGGACGAATGGAAGACCGAGCTCCGTCATGGCTGTCCCCTTGCAGATTCTGTTTGCCACCCCCTTGCAGATTCTGGCGGATCAAAGAACACCACCAAAATGAACGCATACACATGTATGACTACCAGACTACCATGCTCGGGGGTTGAGCATCATACATCCTATAAGACGTTTGTACGGACCTTTACAGTTGATCTAGAGGAAGGCAAAAAAAAAAAAATGGGAGAGATAGTTTAGGTTCCTTGATTGTATTCTCCTCACACTCCTGTATTGATAATTGGGCAGTGCAGTGTCCTCTAGACTGTTAATCTAAAACCGTATAATATATAAATCCAAGATATGATGAGGACCGCACACACTTTAATTAATCTTGTTTTATTGTGAATAAGATGCACAACGTTTCGAAGTTGACCCCATTCAAAAGATAGTTTAGGCCCGTGATTAGTGTTCGCTGATTTATCAGTTCCACTTCACAAAACAAAGATTAAACTTTAAACTTAAATACTGAGCTTGATTTTTTTTGTTTCCATTTCTTTTTTTAGCCCTTGTCTAAACCTATGGTATCACGCTTGTGTGAGTCCAAAAAAGTAGGGGCTGCGTCAGACATGCAATTGCAGGTATGTAGATTTGTTTCTGTTTAGAGTAAATTGTAGCATTAGGCCCAATGAATAGCAATACCAAAAAAACAATGTAGACAAGACCAGTCCAATCCAGAGAATGTCTATGCAATTATTCCAGCTCCCCCGATCTAAAATTTGCCTGTACCATTAATCTGCAGCAACCAATCAGATTTGTGCAGAACAGTGTCTGTGGTTAGCACTGATGCCTTGTAGCGCTGAAGTCCTGAGTTTGAATCCCTCATTGGACACATCTGCAAGTAGTTTGTATGTTCTCCCTGTACTTGCGTGGGTTTCCTCCAGTCACTCCGGTTTCCCCCACAATCATAAAAACATACTGATAGGTTGTATGTGTCAAATAAATGTGCTTAGATTGTAAGCTCTTCGCGGCAGGGCCTGATGTGTATGTATACGTGTAATTGTAAAGTGCTATGGAAGATGTTAATAATAAAAATGTGCCATTAATCTGCAGCAACCAATCAGATGTTATAAATGCAGTAAAAAGCTACATCTGATTGGTTGCTGCAAATTAATAGCACGGACAAAATTTTACACCTCTTATTACATCAGCCCCCTTGTGTAACTTGGAATTTTATAGCTGTACCACTGGTGAAGCTCAGAAAGCATAAGAACCTGAACTTGTGTTGATATTGAAGTGACTATGGGTTCGTTCACACTGGAAAAAGCAATTAAAAAATGCTCTGTGCTACAGTACGTTTCCGCCTGTTTTTTAATGCATTTTAACTGCATTTCCATTCGTACATTATACATTTTTGGCAAATACAAATGACCCCAACCAACCAATGTATAGATATAAATTAAAGGGCTGGTAAACACGCCATCTACTGGTTGGCTGGGACAAATTGGTGTAATTTGTGGCTAACGTAACCGTATCCAATAGTTTGCTATGACTGATCACAATCTAGGGCAAACATAGGAAACTGCGGGGATTTTCTGACATGTCTATTATTCCGATAGTCGGCACAAAATATCTACTCATGTGTACCCTGCCTTACATGTACTGTTGGATATGGGTTTTTTTTATATATAGTGGATATAGAATCTTTGCACAGGTATATTTTAAACTGTTACTCAGATAGTCACTATCTTCCAGAGGAACCAAATAGGATAATGCTGCAGGTCTGAGAGTAGACCCAGGCAATCCTGCTACACTGTGTGGTTAAAACTAAACATGCTATGTTAATACTTATTAGTATTCACCACATCAAGTGGTGATGGTACCTCATATATAATAACAGAAGGTACCTCACAGCATAATGTTATTATAATAGCATTGCCCTAATAATCTAACATATAAACAAACATTTCTCATTCCCAGTTTACCTAAAGAAATGGATTTATCCTTTATATACTCTTTTATACAGATCTAATTGAAAAAAAATAGATTAAGGGCAATTTTTAATAGCTGATCACTGCTTTTTATTTCAGCATTTACAGTAAATCCTTGGTATATCTGCCTGGCTTTACCACTAAGCAAAAGGCTAAGGACTTGCAAGGGAGCACCTTCATCCCAACCATTAATAGTGGCTGCCAATTCAAATTGTTGTAGTCAATCAGTCCTCTCCCTAGTTACCCTAAAAATGGATCAGCTTTAAAAATAGGTTTGGCAATTGGGCCTGGTAGAGCTACAGAGTCTAATTGGGGCATTTCATCTGCAGGTACAAGGACAGGAGGATTTAAATCAATAGTATCAGTAGCAGCCTTCATAGCTTAATACAGAGAAGGAGAATAAATGGTATTACCAGTACCGCAGCCACCAATTTGTACCAGATCAAGGCTTTATGGAAGGATTATGGGTAGCATGGCACACAGTAGGTTACTCTGGTGGTCTGGCACAAAGTAGTGCACATAAATAGGTTCCCCACATAATGTGCAGTAATCAGGTGTGTCCCTGTCTATGGTGCACCACTTTGAATATTGACTAGGCCTGTATATTTTGTGTCCTTGTAAGTTGGTGTACACTTATCTGTTACCTCAGAGTTTGAATCCAATAAGGTAACTTGTCTTGTCCAATAATCTGTCCTCCCAACAGGTGGTAACAAGATGTTATACACAGGATCTTGTGTTGCAGTCAATATCTCTCCAAAGCACAAACCACAATCTACTTTCACTTTCTCTCCTCCTAGCCATAGAGAGCAGGGATGTCTTGTCTTTTATCACTCACTGACACCACCTGCAGGCTGGAGGTGGTATATAAAGAGCCTTGGTGTATATGTCCATTACAATACACATCACATCCTGTGTAGCAGACAAACTTTTTTTTTGGATTACACTTCCTTTCACATGGCAGCTTAAACCACACCCCTGTGTCTGCTCCATTTGACCATTCCATTTTGAAATAGGGATCTCAGCTCTGTAAGTAAGTTTATGTATTTTGTCTTGTACCTAATATAAGTCGGTGCTAAACTTTGTATACATTTACTAATGGTCATTTAAATGGTAATAGTGAGATAGTATACACCTACATATACACCTTACCTATATGTAATATCCTATACCACCCACCACATTGATATATATATATATATATATACATACATACATACATACATACATACATACATACATACATACATACATACAGTATACTGAGAATATTCCTCCTAGGGTGCACCAGCATCGGTTGTAAGGCACCAGTTTTCCAGTATCCAATAAAAACTAGAACTCTACTAAAACCTGAGACTGTTTTTTAGAAAGCATGTCATCTAACCAGTAACTGTACTTTCTTTCTCACATATAGGTGTTTTATGCAATGTTAGATCAGATTTTCCATGGTAAACATCCCTTAAATGGTTCTACAACTGACATCTTGAAAGAGACCCAGGAAGCTTACTATGGATTGCCCTATGTGTCTCAAACAGTGAGTATACATATACACAGGCCTACACATGTATGACATGGGAGATCTTGCTGGTATAATTAATATGAAATCCTCTGTTCTGTGTTTCTATGATCTTTGTTGGCTACCATGATCATTGCTGTTTCTCATTACTATATATAATAAAATGTGGAGGTTTTGGGTCCTTCTTTTCCCATTTAATGACACTCAATCTGGAAGTGGAGCAGCTGTCAGCAGTAGAAGCAGCGAGGAACCGGGTCAGGTAAGGAAGTTCAGGGGCATCTTTGACATTTATAAATATTTTGAAACTTAGGTTTGGGGGAACGTTAAACTGTATTGAAGAATGTTTATTTTTGGGTGGACATGCCCCTTAAAGGTGGCTGATTTATGTTGGTAAGTGGCTAGTAAAATCCTTCTTTGAACAGTGAGTGCTAGAATAATAACTGAAGAATGAATATGTGTTAATTTCTAGTCAGGATAATACTTTACTGGTCCTTAATGTTATTTTTGTTGTTGCTCTGTATATCTGATCTATACTGATCTGTACTATTGTCTAGAACAATAAATACAAAAGAGGAAAATAAAACCAAATAAATAGCTGTTTGCCCATTTCTTCATCACCTTACTATTTCAGAAGTGTGAGCAGGAAGATCTGTACTATACTGCTAAACTTCAGCAAGTTCATCCAGCTCCTGATTGGATATCCATCCTCAAAAGTTTTTTTTTTGTTCCAGAAAGATATAAATATATGTTTACCATGGCAGCAGTATAGTAAAAATATTCTGATAATTCCAGTGTTACCTGGACATGGTAAATCACTGCCAATCGTGCGGTCTGCCATAGACTGCACAATAGATCGTGGTGAATTGTCAGTCACTGACAATGATTCGTCCCAACCACTTGCTAGTGCCAAACATCCGCTCAGGACAAAGAATTTGTTCATGTGTAGACAGTTAATGTGGGAAGTCCGATGAACATTCCTTTTTCTTGCAAACAATGTAAACATTTCTCTACACTTCTAGACCCTTTTTTGCCACTATAACGTATGTTACACTATTTTAAAGTGTATCTGTGTCATGTGCAATAATATATGTCTTTAATGCATAGTAACACCCCATAATAACATCACACTGAAAGTTTTTGCTTTATTTTCCTAAAAACTGTGAATCGCTTCTTTCATTTGTAGTTTGACATTGTGTCTCCTTTTGATTTTTAGTTTCTTGTTTAGTCTAATGAGACCGATTTTTGTGTGGCTACCCAGTACATAACATGCTTGTAAAAAGCAATGCAAGGAATCATTGTCTGACCAATCTGGCTCATGTCTATAAACACTTAAGTGGTTAATTAGATGTCAAATTCCTGTCCTCTCTCCCCAAAGTAAATGAGCTGTAAATATTTACGTATCTTGCCATTCTAAATGAATTGATGACAGCATAACGAAAACACTGAAGTGTCGAGGAACTAAACCTTTAATCTTTTGTTATACAATCTTTGAAAAATGTAAATGATCTTTTGGTTTGGTTTATTTCATCCCATTTTCCAAACCAAACACGTTTCCAGTATGAAGCCTTGAGACAATGTATCTGGAGAACCATTGCTTGGAGAACTATCCTATCGTTTTATCTTTTCCCTTTACCTCAAAGAGATTGCAAAATGGAGAGAGGGTTCGAGATAAATCTCCTTTCCATAAAGAATGTTAGGCTAGAATATTTTTTTTACTGTAGGGTTTGTAGAAACAATCGTTGGATGTGAGAATTCTGTATTTGTAATGTAGATTCTATATAAAGGGAAACATCCCAAGTCGGTCAGCATGGGAATAACCTTTAGAAGATTCAGATTTATCAATAGCATTAATGAAGCCTTAAATGCAATAATAATTCTTATCATTCCCAATTCCAAAATGTTATTCATGGCCATGACAAATGATGTTACGGGCAATGACTAACGCGTCCAGAGGTTTTTTAATCTATGTTGAAATTATTGGGGATAGAATTACAATCTGGTCCAGCAATGTAGAACTATGGCACTCCAGATGTTTGGAAACTTCAACTCCCAGCATGCCTTGGTTGCATTCTGTTTTATGGCAGATAAGGATTCCGGTCTTAAAAAAGATTTTAAAAACTTTGAATAGTGTTCTCTCGGTGACCTAGCAGTTGGACTTATGATTGCATACAGCTCCGCTTTTAAGTTACACAAGGATTAATGATATATCAAGAGCCAATATAGGCCTGGTACATCTTGCTTAGGAATGCACTTGAGACTGCTGTGTTCCCTCTAAGCTGTACGCACACAAAAAGGTGTGAACACATAAAAATCTTCTGGAATATAAGCTGTGGTATGGAGCACAGAAGCAGAATTCACCATGCAAGTTCAAAAGTTTTAATTGAAAAGACATTATTAAATACCCCACTGTTTGGAATATATTTATGATAACCATGGAACCCTTGACATGTTTGTTATTGTCTGCTGAACAGCGATCACCTAAGCTGGGTACACACAACTGATAATGGGCCTATCTTGTTGATACCGTCGGGATCGCTCCTTTTTCGGTAGTGTGTGTACGTTTGTGATGACTGCTTCAAAATGGTGGTTACAGATGGAAAATTTTCCTTGGTCGTGGTAGGCCCTCTGTACTAAAATTTAGGGAGTTGGACAGGTTTGTTAGTTGTATGGCATTACCAGTCTCGAGTGATCTCTCTATACTTTATATATACTTTTATATAGGGAAAACACTTCTTTTTAAGATGACAGTGAGACAGAATCTTACAGATTGGTACTTCAACCTACAAAGCCCCAAAATTCTGGGATTTCTAGTTTTCAATCGGCCGGGTAAACATAGGTGCTATGATCGTATCAGCTCCCTCTACTTTATTAAAGAAAGCCAATACCGGCCAATGGAAATTTTCCATCGGACCTGATCGTCCCTGATGCTGGTAGTTTGCTGGTATTTTAGCATCATACACCCTTCCGACACTAGGAAATTCCCATCAGATCTGATGGGATTTGCCTAATATTGGGAATATGCCGTATAATGGCAGCTTTAGATTTAGTTAGATCTTCAAAACAAACCTTACGGTAATTAAATCTCATAAACTCATAAATAAAGCTTAATTAACTTAGTAAGTGTATTAACTGAATGTAACATGGTATGTGGGGTAACCAAAAAGGGCAGTAATTTTACCATAGACGTATAGCTCATGAACTAGCACAGTTATAGGCTCTCATCTGATATCTGTGGCACCGCTCTCTCCACACAAACAATAATCCAAAATATAAACAGAACATCAGGGAGCCAGGACCACTGCCTCAAAAGTGAATTTTATTACAAGACCTCAGCACAACATGTTTCGGATACATTTTATCTTTCCTCGGGTGCTCCCTGATGTCATTCTGTTTATATTTTGGCAGTAATTTTACCTTGGCTTTGTTTCATAAAATAGGGAATCTAAATTGGTAAACCAAATTTTTTCCTTGTTACAGGCCTGGCACCTGAGATTCAGTCATCTGGCAGGGTACGGTGCTAAATATTATTCTTATTTGATGTCCAGAGCAGTTGCCTCTCTGGTGTGGAACCAGTGCTTTACCAAGAACCCATTTGATAGGTAAGTGTATTTAAATGGTATGTATACTGTAAAAACAAGTTAAACCTAGTGGATAGGTATGTAATTTTTTGGGGGGGTCTGATGCTGTAAGAGGAGCAAACGTTTGCCTGTGCTATTAATCTGGAACTACCAACTAGATGATGTCTAACTGGAGTAACCAAGTAAAATTTGATTTGCCACTTTAAATTAATAGCACAGGCAAACTTTCCATCTTGTTGCATCATGCTTTAAGTATTGTCTGTATTAGGCACTTCGGGAGAACTGCCTTTGTTTATATGGTTAAATTGCCACAAATGTATGTGATGGATGGTATCCATTGAAGTACCTGTAAATTCACACCATCTTATATTATACAGGTCGCACCTGTATAATACTTTTATTTCGGACCAACAGTCTACCAACTGGGGTTGTTAAATGTTAACCAGCCCTAATATTAAAACTTTTCAAAAGTTCAGAAATTTGCAACTGATTTAAATCTAGCCTTACATCCTATCTATCTGATAACCAGCACAGTGTATGATTGTTTTATTTGCATTGCATACGTCTCACTCCAGAACTTATACCCGTTCCATTGTATCTGTATGTTACCCACCTAACTAGATTGTAAGCTCTATGGGGCAGGGACCTCCTTTTCTCTTGTGGAAAAGCTCTGGCACTTCTATTTATATAATTTATATATTTATGTACTGAACTATCTATGTATTTGTTCCCCTTGTGTGACTTGTATTCTATTACTGTACAGCGCTGCGTCCCCAAGTGCTGCTTTATAAATAAACTATACATACATACATACGTACATACATACATACATACATACAACTGATGGCAGTCTACAGGTCCCAGCATCCCCTGAAATCTGACTCATGGGGTTGTAGTTTAATAGCTGGATTGCTTGAGATTTTCCATCTTAGGCCTACTAAATAATACATTGTAAAGTAGTTATTAAATGTAGTCATGATAGTATTGTTGATACTATTGTTATAATTAACTGTGATATTTTAATTTGGAATTACAATTTTAGCAGACAAAAGTCCTGCCATCTTCACCAGGCCAGAGCAGTACTTGTACAACGTAAACGTCACATGCCCTTTAGAGAGCGGAGCAGGAAGGTAACTGTAACATGATCTCTGTTTTCCTCAGGGAGATGGGAGAGCGATATCGCAGGGAGATGCTGGCACATGGAGGTAGAAAAGAACCTCTGCTCTTGGTTCAAGGTAAAGTAACAATGTATCCTCTGATCTTTTTTGTCTGTTCAGTTGACCAGAGTGTATGTTTGGCAAACACCAGCTGTTGTAATAAGATGGTTATCAATCATGTTAGTCTATTCCCAGCTCTAACCTAACAATGCTGTCCCAACAGATTTCCATATTAAGGAAACACGCCATGTTTGGTTCGTTAATTTAATTGTTGGTGCTTGGCAGCTCGGTGAAATTCTTCTACAAGTTTGCATTAGATATTATCTAAAAAGGTAATGCTATTTGCACTGTAGAATTTCATAATGCTGGCATAACCATGCAATTAATTCATGTGGTCCGAAACATGTTGCTATTAAAATTGTTGCAGTATTGATTGCTGTGTGGTGCTCCCTTTCTATCTTTTGATATTATAAATGTGGCAGATGACCATTTTTTTCTTTTAGCAGGATCATGCTTTATTCACACTGTGAGAGTGACCTGCCAGGGTCCCAGTATATTTGCTGTCAATATTAGCTACAACATGTGTACTACATTATAATGTCCCCCTCATACTGATCCTTTGGGTGTGT
Organism: Hymenochirus boettgeri; assembly: GCA_019447015.1. NCBI lineage: Eukaryota > Metazoa > Chordata > Amphibia > Anura > Pipidae > Hymenochirus > Hymenochirus boettgeri. The sequence goes on along the minus strand of CM033470.1, from coordinate 307,952,452 downwards.
TTCAATAAATATTTATAATATTGATGTGTTCTCCTGTTTGGTACCTTTGAAATATTTTGCTATAAATTCTCGCCACGCTTCTTTTCTCTAAATTAGTGAGGTTTTCGATCTTTTATTCATTTTCCTTGGGTAACTTAACCAATGTAAAATGCAAAAGGACAGCACCGCACCTTCTGGTTAAAAAGTCTTTATTTTACCATATAGAAGAACAAACACAGGCTAACTGCCTGACACGTTTCGGCTTGCACCCTTACTCATTGGCATAACGGACAGATACCTTTAAGGTGTTCTTATAGACCTCACAAGACACACCCTCTACAAAACCTTAAAGAGACTGAGAATGCTTACTGGGAGACATATTCCTATAGGCAATAACTGGCATATACAGTACTATTAACACAAGCATTTTATTGCCAACAAGGAGTGCCTAGGCCCAATCCTATGGTATATACAGTACTATTAAACACGTTTCTTTTCTCTAAATTAGTGAGGTTTTCCATCTTTTAATCATTTTTCTTGGGTAACTTAACCAATGTGCCTGCTGTTTGTATATGTGTAATCATATACTTGGAATGGTGTTTCATACCTTAAGCCTGGTACAGGGATTTACAATTAGGCACCCAAGATTGCAGGTGCTGCTGGCAATCTCTCGCCTGCTATTGGCACATTAATTTGCGGCACATCATATTTTTAATAAGCATCTGAAAACCCTGTAATTTTAAAGTCATGTTTTTTTGCAAATCTCCAATTTTATTGAAACAAGTAAAAATGTTTGTGTACTGGAGGTATGTTCCAGAACTAACATCTGCAGATCATCAGAAAATAAGCTGCAGTCAACATTTTGGTGCATCCAATTGGTTGAAATTTATAGACAATCGAACTTTTGTCCACTTTGGACAAAGTTTGACCAAGATCTGTCTGTTTTGTCCGAAATAACCACTGATATGTCACCCTGATCGAGTATTGTGGCAGACAATCAATTAGGCCAAAATATCAGTGTGTACTAGGCCTTAGACATTGTATAAGTCATAATAAATTTATCTTAGAAATGGTAAATATAGGAGAGTAAGGAGAACTTTTTTCTAATCCCAATGTGTAAACTTTTCTCCCCAGAACACCTATACATATTAAGATACTTCTCTAGTAAGTAACATTTATGTATACTTACCATGCAAATTCTGTAAGAAGGTTTTCCATGTTGTAGCCATTACAACTCACAGCCCATTTAATCTTTGTGAGCCCAAGCGCTCTATAGTAAAGTATAACCTGGGAGCAGTTGGGAGCTGTCAAAGGAAGCCAGCGAAGGGCGATCGCGGGAAAGTTTAAAGGTTTCGATGCTGGCTCATGCTAGATTAACTGAAGAACGGGAGGTAGGACATAGCTTCTTTACCTTCTGTTCTTTACATACAGTGGAATTTAATGATATCCCCAAGGTCACATAAATTTCTTACAGAAGATGTCACTTGACTCAAATACCAGATCATCCATCCACAGCTCATCATAAAGATGAATAAACATAGGCCAGTTTTCTGGTGACTTTTGTTAAATGTTCTTAAAGGCAATTATAACAATATTAACAAATTCATCCTCACCTGATTGTACCGATGGGGAGGGCCTAAATCTCTAGGTTATCACTCCTGCTTCCAGGAATGTTCCAAGATTTGAAGACACACTTGTAATCCTATTAAGAGAACTCAGGGGTGAGGACCTAGTGGTTTAGGTCATTACCCTTGGTACTTTCTGGTGAGGATGGGATTATTAGGGCATAATTGTCCTTTAATCTAATGCACAAAAGTCATTCAGGTAGATTCAATAAAAGATCATATAGTTAAAAAAGGTGTTACTTTTGCCCCAACCAGTCATATCTTATTTAACATTTGAAAGCAAACTAACATCTGATTGGTTGGACCAAAATTAGCACCATTTTTAACAATAAGAACTTTTATTGGATAACCCTGATTTTTTGCCCTCGGGTTCTGTACACTCATAGGCAGTAAATCCATTTTGCCAAAACTTAACAAACTGCCTCACTCGGATCTCTTTGCTTGCATTCTGTGTCTTAAAGAGCTGGGTACTATTTAGAGTTCGCTGCTTTGAAAACATAAATGCACATGAAATGTATTCAAAGCTCTCTGTCCTAGAATGCAGGACACTATAAGGAATATGGGTAGAGCACTGTATAGAACATATTTATAGATGTGTAAATTATTAATGACATTTTAGATTTCATTTTCAAGCCAAATGTCTGTGTAGTTTGCACAGGAAGAGGAAGTCGGTTCTCAGATGAAAGATAAGGCAGATATATACTAAACCTTTAGACACCTGCAGACCTACAAATAAAAAAATAAGGCTAATTAGATTAAATTTGAATATTACTGTTTTTTCCGTAAATTGTGCCAGAATAATTTCTTTCCCTCCTCCCCAATGGAATAACTTTAGTTCTTTATACAGCTTTCTTTCTTGGGTATAAAGAAATATCTACACCCCTTGAACTTGCTCACATTTCTTAGCGAGTTATTACTTGGTGGAAGTGCCCTTGGACATAATTACAGCTGGGAGCCTGTAAGGATCGAACTGTGCTGATGTTGCTTTCCTAGATATGTCAGTATTTGATTTTTTTATCTTTTGCAGAACTCTACAAGTTTCCTCAAGTTCATTTGCTAGCGTTAATCAACAGCAGCCTTCAAGTCATGCCAAAAATTTGCCATTTAAGTTAATGTTTAGTCTATACCGCTCAAGTTCTTTAATTTAATTTTTGGATATAAATTAAAGCCAGTGTACACGACATGGTAGCTCCCTCTCATGTATCAAGTGATCTTTACAGAAAACAAATGTTTTGTAGGGAGTGAGGTGGAAAGCCCATTGTAATTGGCCCCTAACCAACACTTAACAGTTTTCTTAATTGGGAGTTAAAATTTATTGGGAATTAGAATTTTGGAATCATTGTAAGATTTATCTTTCCAGCTAAGTACAGGCACACAAACAATTGACTTTGGACAGTGTGCTTACCATAGACTAAAGGTATGTACAGATGTACAAAGACCAATCAGAGATAGTTATCGAAGTTCTTACAGCTTATCAGAGTTAAGTTTAGTGCACACGTGTGACACGTCGTTGGTGGTCCGTCCCACCAGATCAAAGAACGATGCTCGACCGATCGGCCACATGTGTGTACTAGGATTTACTGAAATTCTCTGTTGGTGACGCACCAAAGCATCTGTATTTTATTACAATCTTTAATGCCTTATTAGACACACAGTCAGTCAGTATGCCTTTAGGACAGTGTAAGGGACTTAACTACCCAAAAGAACCCGCATACTGTAAGTAAAAGCAGACCCATACAAATTCTTTGAAGATGTAGCCTAGTTTACATTTAAATTCATCACTAGATGAGCCCCCATTTTGTCCAAAATTTCTTATTGATATAGACAAAACCGTTATTGACTAAGGATTCCATGAAGTAAATATTCCAACAAAATTGTGTAATTCTGGTGTAGGTCCGTTATTTCAAGGGATTTGTTTATTTTATCACACTTAATGCAACTGTAAGGCACGCTATTCCCAGGAGTGTTGCCATTGAAATATTTTTATTCCATACACTGTTTGACTTGTCCATCCATATAATGTATAGCTGCCATGTGCTTAATCCATGAAATTTGGTGGAACTTTCACAAATGCCATGAATGTGTTCAGAGGCTGTGATAATTTCCCTTGCTAGAGCGGTTTGCATGTCAGACATAGACAACATGTGGGTGATACAACTTCCTTTTACATTTTAGTTTCTTCTTGCCTGTTCTAAATGGATATTTAAAGAGATATTACCGGTAGTTCTTTCATGCTAAATTGTGTATGTATGTCTCAGAGCAGAGTAAATTCTAGGTAGCTGAAACCCTTGATGTCCTTGGTTTAAGGACAAATCAACCCCCCAAAAAATGTACTTACTTTTCTCTTAAGGGACATAAGCCCCAACCCCTCCACTCTTTTGTCTCTCACAGCCTGCTCCGTCCTTCCAAATTTCCCTGCCGTCTTGCTGACTTAGGGCACGGCCACACTGCAACGCAATCGCATGCGATTTCGTTGCGTTTGAGCATGCGTTTTTTCAGTAAGTATTGAAAAACATGCGATTTAAAATGCGGAACGCGAAACGCAACACACCCTTAAATGCCCGTTTTTGGTGCATTGACGTGTTTTCAATGATATGAAAAAACGCATGCGCAAATGCAAAAAAAATGTCTGAGTAAAGGCCTGGACTCCTTGTATAGTTAAGGTAGACATGAATTGGTATTTTTTTATTTAAATATATTCAATACAAATGGCTTTCTTTTCAATTGACTGCCCGGCAACTGCTTAACTTCACAAACCACCACTTACTAAAAAGTATCTTCTAGGAAGTAATTGTTTGGCTGTAGAACAAGACCAGTATTTGTGTATTGAATGCTGGTTACCTTGTAAAGACCTGGTTTAGATTTCTCCGCCTGGGCTCTAATTGACAAAAACGTTCTTTTAAGACTCTGTTTGAAATCAAACTCTTCCTTTGCCTGGATATGGATTTGCCCATTGTTATTAAAGGGCAACTATGATCCTCAAAAGATTAGTCATCTTTCATGCATGAACCAACCCAACCATGCACCACGAATGCAGACAGCCATTGCACAAGCAGTAATTTGACAGAAAACGAATCATTAGTAAGCCCCCATGATTTGGACTTTCTAATTACAGAAGGTTTTTGGGTGACATTTAAATGTAAATGGAAGCTTTCGAAAAAATTAGGCCAGAAATCATGTGTTAGAGTATGTAACTTTTGCCTAATTAATAATTTTTTTCTCCACTCCCATTGTTATCTATACATATAGTGACATCATTGGCAGATATGTGTTGTTTCTGACAGAACCAGTCTGTTTCAGAAATGGCAAAAACAAATAGCAATATTATAGCGACATCACTGTGTATGGCGACTTTAATTCACCAACTCTGTACAGCAATTATTAAACAATTCAATTGTGAGTCTCTAAAAGAAGTATAGTGTTTATTTATAGCCTTGTTTTTGTTTTGTGGCAGACATAAGTTGTCCTTTATGAACTTTAAATAACACAGACCCAGTCTGGAATGACCCCAATATAAAGTTTACACACAAAGAAGTGAGAATATTAACATTGCAATTGACGGAACATAATAAACGTATAATTATAAAGTAGCTTAATGTGACGTTATTCATCTGTGCTGTACATGTTAACAGCCAAAAGGATTACTTGACCAATTTACTGCAATGAGAGAAGGTCTGTTTGCTAATTCTTGACTGAAAAATGACAGCTTTTAAAATATCCTCAAGCTGCCTGCCATTTCAGTGTAATATTTAGAAGACAAGTAATGCACCTTTCACCAATCAGCCAATCATAAATAAGTTAATTGTTCCAGTAAGAACTGGGCATGGAACAGTAATATAATTAGATCAAATTGTTTCCTTTCACATCAAAGCTGAATTTTGGAATCACCTCGGGGATGGGAGAGACTGTACTTCAGTGCTACGTCTATGTAGAAAAAGAACCATATCCTTGTGCTTTAACAGAAAACCCTTTTCAATAAAAATGAAGCATTACATTGTATTGAGATTATTATGTATCTGGCTGGGTTACAGGTTTTTCCTGCTAGGAACATTGTTCCCTCTAAGCTGTGCCCAAAAGTCTAAAAATCTTGCAGGATGTAGACCAGGGATGCTCAATCTTCGTCCCTCAAACTTCATCTCCCAGCATGCTGTGAATTGTAGTTTTGCATTTACTTCCATGTAAGAAGACGATTCTGTAACTAAGAAGGCTTCCATGTACATCATTCCAGTAAATGTTACATGTAGTCTTCAAAGAAGTTGTAAGCATGTGCAATAATAATAGCCACTCCCCGTGGCACCAATATTCGCTGTCTGTGTTCAGACATTTTTCAATACATTTGTTTCTCCACCAATATGGAAGCACCTGATATGATTATCTGCTGTTGCTCAGAAAATGTATTTTACAGAATCCAGACTTAATTTTCTTTCTGCCATTCATGGTAGCTAAGAAATAAACATCATAGAATACTTTTATTTTTTGGAAACATAAATGTGTAGGTAGGGAAAGGAGAACAGAACACACTTTTTATAGTGTACAACAGTGTGTTAGTAACTGACAGATGTTACAAAATATAGAAGAATAGGATATAGGGCACACTCAGAACAGAATTTGTGTAAATTAAAAAAAAAACAATATATATATATTTATATAGATATAGGCAAACTGGAAATATTCCATGGTGCACTCCACAGGAACACATTTACACAAAAATGTTTTATTATGGTGACTTGGTTGGGGGTGCGATAGGTTCCCCTACACTACAGCAAAAGTTAAAAATGAAGCTGGAGATACCCTTTAATGAGTAGGGTATAAAGGTTGGACTAGATTGACATATGTCTTTATTCAACATGCAGTACCATGTTACTATGTAAATGTTATGCAGACATTATGGGTAGGCTATAAATGTTGGACTAGGTGAATGGATGTTTTTATTCAAATCCATATTTATTTAGACATAATGGGGTATAATGCTTGCCTAATAATTCTTGTTTATATCTTTTCAGACATTTAATTCTGTATGATATACACAAGTCGTGTCACTGTAACAAAGTTAAAAGCCCAGATTAGGGTCATGTTGACTTTGGCAAGTTGGAATGTTGAATGCAGAACCACTTCAAAGGAACTGTGAGTTCTGGCTTCTTGCACTGTGCTGTAATCAGTCCTACAGTGCTCTGGGTTGGAAACTGGAAATGCTAAGCTATCGTGTATAGTTTCACTTAACTGAAAGTAAAGGTGTAAAACATAATTATTGATTTGTTTTGTTTCCTGCACATTTGCTGATTAGAAAATGTATCGATATCTAATTGCCTGTTTAATCATTTTTCTTTTTCTATTGTCTCCACTTACCCATTGGGTATAGACATGCTAAGTACTTACCCAATCACTACGTTATTGATCAGGAAATATATAACCAGAGAGTGTAGTGTTATTTTCAGGGGGAATACTGATAATACAATATTAATGCAGTGCTTCTTTGTGTAATACTACTAATACAGTAATAATACATTATCTTTGCTGTGGGGTTTGGCCACCTGTGAGCTGCTGGGAGCAGTAGTTTAATAATAGCAATGGGTTTTCAGTCTGGACTTACCTTTCCTGTTAGTGTTAGGTCCCACTGCATTGAACTAAAAAATTTAATGTGATTTTGTGCACTTTTTGTCTGTTTGCATTGTATTTGAGAAAATAGTAAACGCAGACACAAAGGACTGTGACTAAAAAGCACCAAACATCCATTAGTAGCGCATTTGTGTCGACGTTTGTCCGTTTTTTGTTTTTTTTCCCCTGCGCTCCCATAGGCTTGAATTCAAGTGCAGAACAGACTAGAATGAACACAAACGGACCAAAAGTCGTGCATGTATGCAAATGAAAATAGAATACAACACACACACAGGGTTATTCAATAAAAGTTCTTATCGTTTAAAATAGTGCAAATTTTGCCCCAACCAATCAGATCTTATTTAACATTTGAAAGCTTACATCGTATTGGTTGGAGCAAAATTAGCACCATTTTAAACGATATGAACTTTTATTGAATAACCTCGACAGTGTTTTCTGCGATTACCCCATTTAGGTTTTTTATGTTGGGGAAAAACTTTTCTGTCTCATCAGACCATAAGAACCCCCAATAGGTTCAGGCACCAGGCCCTTCAGTCACCCATGTACACAGGACAAGCTGGAAGATGTAAGATGGACAAAGTGAAAACAGGAGTAGATAAAAAGAAGGGATGACAAGAATTGGAAAAAATCCTTCACCCCCCAGCACCTTGGCCCAACAATATTTTTACTTAGGTGTGTGAACTAGAAATGTGCAAAGGTGATAGATTTTCAACCTTGCTGAAATTTTATCTCATTCTCAACAGTGTTACACCATGAAATGACTGTATTAAACAAAGTAAAATACTATATCTGTTGTATTCAATTAGATCAACTGGACTTGAAATGTAGTCTTGAAGACGTTTCGCTAGTCATCGACTGGCTTTCTCAATTCAGAATGACTTGTACAAGAATCTGTGGCAATATGTACCCTGGAAAATCCCAATTAGCATATCACAGCCAGGTGTTAGGGTGTGATTAGATAGTGTGAGAGGTGTTATAGGAACGCCCAGAGTAAGTGTTTAAACAGCATGTACATGGCAGACAGTTGGTGTCGAACCCCCCCACCTCTATTTAGGCTTGGTTTCTTTATTTCACATAAATGGCTCCTTAACACCTCTCTTGAACCAGTCACGTTCCTTCGCCAGTATGTTACATTACAATCTTCAAATCTTTGAAGATTGTAATGTTAACATACTGGCGAAGGAACGTGACTGGTTCAAGAGAGGTGTTAAGGAGGCCATTTATGTGAAATAAAGAAACCAAGCTAAATAGAGGTGGGGGGGTTCGACACTAACTGTCTGCCATGCACAATGCTGTTTTAACACCTTACTCTGGGCGTTCCTATAACACCTCTAAGCCATATCTAATCACACCCTTAACACCTGGCTGTGATTGCTAATTGGGATTTTCCAGGGTACATAATTGCCACAGATTCTTGTACAAGTCATTCTTATTGAGAAAGCCAGTCGGATGACTAGCGAAACGTCTCAAGAACGTCACATTTCAAGTCCAGTTGATCTAATTGAATACAACAGATATACCATGACCTGGATGAATGAGAACCTTCACAAGCAAAGTAAAATACTATTACTATACAGTATACAGTTTCTTATTCAGCGTAATAGGTTAATTAAAAAGTGACAATCACATAAAATATTACTACAAGGCTCTAAAATAGACGAGTAATTTACCTTCAGACAGATTTTTACAGTGGTTGTTTCAGGAATACTGATAAAGCAGTATGTGTACAGCAGTTGTTTTGGAATTACTGATAAAGCAATTTATTATTATTGTGGATTTATATAGTGCCAACATCTTTCGTAGCACTTTACAATTACACGGATACATACAGTACAATCTAATCACATTTATTTAATATGTTCAACCTATCGGTATGTCTTTGATTGTGGGGGGAACCGGAGTGCCTAGAGGAAACCCATGAAAGCACACAGTGCTAATTTTGCCCTAACCAATCAGATACTATTTAACATTTGAAAGCTAACATCTGATTAGTTGGAAGAAAATTAGCACAATTTTTAACAGATAAAAACTTTTATTGAACAACCATGAAAGTTTATACTCTACCATCTCATTACAATAAATGTATTGTTTTGATTTACCTTTTTGAAATTGGAACTTCTGTTTGTCGGACAGAAGAAAAATTACAATTTGGATTGTGCTGATTGTAAAGGGACATTCTTGCCTTTCATTTTCACTGGTTAATAGTTTCAATAAAACAGATTATTTAAAGAGATTTATTTTTACAAAAAAAATGTTAGGGCATAAATATTTATACTGAGCATATCACTACAGTAGAAGCTCATACAAGAAATTTGTGATTATGTTCAATGCTGAGATACACACATTTCGGTAATCGCACCCCTTCTTCAGGGGTGTGTTTCTGCTTTATTGATATACTTAAGAGTTAAAGTTGCCCAGCAAGGCACAGGTGTAGGAAACAGACCTCCGAATATTCTCAGGCACTCAAGACCATGGGTTGTATTTATTAACTCGCTGCATCGAAAGGTCCAATACCACAGGTACGTTCCATTTAAAGATATGGCTGGATGTCTGGTTATCCTTTTAGAGCCACAGTCAAAAATGTACGACCACGGCCATATACTACCACTGCGGTCCTGCAACCGTGTTGAAATAGAAGGGCTTCACTGTAAACTACTGATATTTATCGGTAATTTACAATGGTGTTAAAGGGCAAGTTCACTCCATACAATCAAAAATTGTATATACTGTAGGAAAGTCACCCTCCGAGCCCCAAAACTGCAATAATTAGGAAGCTAAGAAATGTAAACCTAACCTGAAATTCTACCTGATGTTCTGTTACCCCTCTTTCTGCTTGGTTCTTTTAGTTAGGAGCTGAATGTAACCAATGACATCACAGCCAATGACAGAATGCTATTCCCCTAGATTCCTTTTCTGAGCATGTCAAATTTTGGACAGCTTGAATAGGAGGCAGAAACTGCATAACAGATTAGCCCTACGTCTGTCATCTTTCTAACTATTGAAGTTTTGGGTTGATTAAACTATATATCATTTTCTGTTTAAGGGGTGGACATTGCCAAATCTGCAATCTTCCAATATACGGCCCTATGTTTATTCATTAATATTTACATGTTTTCGGAAAATTATTTTCATACAGAAATGTCATTTTAAATGCCTTTTTATACCATGTTTTTAATTGTAATTTTATGGCTTAATTTTCCCAACAGGAATGCTTCAGAAGTGCCCTTCTGTGGATGACCTTGTAGATGCGCTTGTATCAGATTTGGATCCAGACTTCGAAACATTCATTATGGATTCTGAATAACCAGGATGCCAAAATGGATTCTCTGTGCTGCTGGTATATTTATACTTAATAAATGAAATTAAGGAAAAGAGTAATAAGCAGAAATCATTTCTGCAAGAAGTCTATATTTTTTACTGTCTGAGAAAAATAACTTTCCTACATTTTTGTGTAGAAGATATCGGTAAATCAAACCTTGCATATGTGAATTAGAAATACGCCCATGCATTTAAGCAATTGTTTTTTTTACATGTAATGAAAAACTGCAGGCTACACATATTCTAATTTATATCATTTTTATTGTAATGTTTTATTTCTTACATTTTTGAAGGAAATGTACATTTTTATAAATAGTTATTTAAAATTTCTTGTTTTTTTATCTACATTTTTGCTCACATTTAAATCGGTAAATAATATTAATTAATATTAATTTTCCTAATCTGGAAAGAATATTCTGGCCAGAGACCAGTTTATGTAATCTGCACATGAAAAATGTATTTTGTTGGTAAAATACATTGCTGTACACAAACCAATATCATGTGTGAACAATCTCCTTTGGATATCATGTTATAATTCATTGCTGGAGGAGGACCATCATGCACTGCACAAAGGAAGATCAGGCATCTGGAAACAACCATAATCTTTGCAGTGCTGTATATAAAAATGTTGTCTGGCACGGGGTAGTCTGACAATGCCAGTGAGCTGAGGGCAGAAAGGGAAACCCGTAGGTATGACAATTGACTCCATCCATTAAATTGTCCTTTCAAAGGCTTCCTTCAGGTCTATAGTTGGGCACACACTTCATTATGTAGCAGATTTACACAAATTCCATTGGATGGAATAAAGGAGATCTTTTGAATACAGTATGCCACAAATATAGCATTTGGTTTTAGGTTTTCTCTCCATTTTCCTTTATTTGTAGTGTTGTTGTAAGTCAGTCTTTTTTCAGATCAATATTTACTTTATTTTATTGGTCTAAAACACATTTTTTCTGACTGACAAAAAATGTCAATTAAAGAAAACGTCACATCTCATCTAAAGATCCTCCCGAACCCTTGTGATGTAATAGATGCGACTATCGTATATACTCGAGTATAAGTAGATTTTTTCAGGCTGTAAAAACAGCCTGAAAACTGAACCTTGACTTATACTCGGGTCAGTCACTAACTTGCAAGAGAATCCATATGTCGCCAGCAGCTGCCTGAACAGCATGGCAATTTTACATGCCAGACCCATGCTACACAATCTGTGAAAGAACAGCCTAGCTTTACAAAAGAAAACATGTTAGAATGAATCATCCTGAATAACTGAAAAATACTGCTACCGGCAGCATTTGGCAACTTGTAAGAGGGATCCGTCCTCCGCATCCCCCGATCGTCACATCCACTGACGTCACTACTTGGCGCCGGAAAGTTAGACAGGCGCTGAGTAGTGACGATGTATTCCTCTTACAAGTTGCCAAATGCTGCCGGTAGCAGTATTTTTCAGTTATTCATGATGATTCATTCTAACATGTTTTCTTTTGTAAAGGTAGGCTGTTCTTTCACAAGCATGGGTCTGGCATGTAAAACTGCTATGCTGTTCAGGCAGCTGCTAGTGATTTCAAGGAGACATATCTGCAAAATATTTTAGACAAATTATATAGGTGCTTTTTGTATGGTCCCTTCACAGATATTGAGAATAAGGAGTTGCTTACCTGCTTGAATTTGTAGCTCAGTAGCAAGTTAGAGGCCACCCATTTCCCCCCCATGTGCTTCAATGCTGTATACAACTCTTGGTGTGCTTATTTGTACTGGCAGGGCGGGAGGGGAAGGTTGGGTAGGTGGGGGGTTGCAGTTCCACTGCAGATGTTTGTAAACTACAACTCCCAGCAACTAAAGCATGCTGGGAGTTGTAGTTTACAATCACCTAAAGTGCCAAAGAATTGGGGATTACTCTTAATGTAAAGGGCAACTAATGCCTGAAAACAATACAGAATCAGGAGTATAGTATTTATTATTGAAGATTGCCTTCGTATTCTGTGTTGTTTTGAGGCTTTGGTTGCCCTTTAAATGGACAGCAGAAGTCTCATACAGTAATAGTCATACTGGATTTGGCTATTACTGTATAGGACTACTGTATGGGAATTCTGCTGTCCATTTAAAAGACAAATAAAGCCTTAAAACCATACTGAATCAGAAGGCAGCAGTGGTAATCATTTCAACCCTCGACTTATACTCGAGTCAATCATGTTTTACTCATTTTTAGGTAAAAATAGCTACCTCGACTTATACTCGGATCGACTTGTATTCGAGTATATACGGGTACCTTCTTTCGTGAATCTAATTTTAAAAAAAAAATTACTTCTACCTAAATATAACGCATTACTAAAAACATATCTGCAAACATAGAAAGGATAATCAATGCACATTCCTAGGCCCCATACAATATCATATTATGTGCACACTGGCATACATTATAAACAAAGGGGTTTTAGTATAAATTACTGTGATAACATGAATGAAAACCCTTCCAACCACGTCAAGGTAACCCCATAAATGTTTGACCAGATCATTAGCACTTCCGCAAAATGTAGTTGTAAATTAGCCTAACGGGTGCTTCCACAATCCTTGTATTGTATGAAAATATATCTGCAGTTACTTTCACATTCATGCCTAAAGAAGTGTCTCGTGGAGGAGGAGGGGTTAGAAGTGAACGCAGGAGATACATTGTTCATTTTTAAAGGGGCCCATATATACAGCTTTATTATTGGATGATCTAGGGATCAAATAAATAAGACTCAGAACAATACAAATTTCCCTCCAACACAATATGATGATAATACAATTGTTTTGTATTTGTCCTCCCTTAGGAAAATATAATTTAGGCTAAAATTCTCCTGTATCAAATAACCCAAATGGTTCACTTACACTGGCCATTTTCTTCAACAGAATGGTGTTTTTCCATAGTTTAGTGGCCTTTGGATTTACTGTATACAAAATCTCTTGAGAGGCATAGTTATAGAATAAAATGACATACGGTACCTCCTTTTAGCACCATTGCACAATACAATGTCTGAATTGTGTGACTTTTTCAAAATACTGATACCTTTTGGTATTTTGCAACTGTGTGATATTTCTTATTGTTACAGCATTTTATAAATTTGATTCTGCAATTTCTCTTTGGCGTGGGGTTTGGCCATCTGTGACCTGCTTGGAACAGTAGTTTAATAATAGCAGTGGGTTTGCAGTCTAGACTTACCTTACCAGTTAGTGTTAGGTCCCACTGCATTGAACTAAAAAATTGAATGTAATTGTGTGCGTTTTTAGTCTGTGTTTGCATTGTATTTGCATTTGTGTCTGTTTACTATTTTCTGTAACTAAAAAGCATCCAAAAATCCATTAGTAGTGAATTTGTCTTTTTTTTTTTTTTTTCTGCGCTCCTATAGACTAGAACGGACACAAACTGACCAAAAGTCGTTACACAACACACACAGTGGGTTCTGTGATCATCATTAAAAATTTGCACATAAAAAAACTCATAGTGGAACCTACGTCACCATTCAAATGTGGAGGGCTCCATTCAAAGATTTTTTTTCTTTTAAGACTGGGTACACACAGGCAGATTTTTCAGCCCATTCGACAGATATTTCCGTGTATCGGTGGATTGGGGCGAAAAATCAGTGGCGCTTTCGGCCACACACATTGGTCATACAAACTGTCGACCGCAGCCACTACGACCGACAGACATTTGCCCTGGCTGAGCGCTCGCTCGTAGCGTGCGATCAGTCGGGACAAATAGTCCCTTCGTGTGTACCCAGCCTAAAAGATAGAGATCCTTATCAGCCATAGACTAACAAGATGTTACCAATATAGTTTCGGTAGCCTCTTTTTGTACACAATATAAGCATTTTGGCTCAGTTTTCCAATCTATGCAAAAAAACTAATCCAAGAGGTGGTTGGGGGAATATTCAGTTGGGAAGGGGGCACCAGGGGAGACTTGCTTAGGGAACGAAAATGGCTAGAACCGGCCCTGTCTGCCTCAATGGAAGACCATAAGAACCCCCAATAGGTTCAGGCACCAGGCCCTTCAGTCACCCATGTACACAGGACAAGCTGGAAGATGTAAGAGGGACAAAGTGAAAAACAGGAGTAGATATAAATTAGGGATGACAAGAATTGGAAAAAATCCTTCACCCCCCAGCACCTTGGTTCAACAGTATTTTTACTTGGGTGTGGGAACTAGAAATGTAATAAGAGGTTGTACATTAGATGATTAAATTATTTTAATGTGAATTCCAATGTTTGTGCAAAGGTGATAGATTTTCAACCTTGCTGAAATTTTATCTCATTCTCAAGTTACACCATGAAATGACTGTATTAAACAAAGTAAAATACTATAACTATACAGTTTCTTATTCAGCGTAATAGGTTAATTAAAAAGTGTCACATAAAATATTACTACTTCCTTTCTTTGTGAACATGCACTGATGTTTCCCCTTTATTTAAAGGTAAGTTCAATAGAGAAAAAAAAACATTATTAAATTAATTTATCTATATCATGTGATAAATTGATTTTTCTAAAAATATAGACAATATCTATTTCATACCCTTTGCTGTGGTCATTAGTTAGCTGCCATTTCATGTTATGCTTTGGTCCTTCTTCCCAAAATGCACCACTTCCTTAAAATGGTCCTTACACTAATTTCTACTGATTGGCTGTTGGATGGGTCAAACATGCTTAGATCTCTACTGAGCAACTGAATCTTAGACCATAATAGACACTATTAGGGGTCCAGCAAACAGGAAGTCGATACTTTGGAAGCGTTTAGTCATGCAAAGTGAAATTACTGGATCGGCAGTTTGTGGTATCGGACATGAGAAAATAAGTTTTTCATACATATGTGTATTTTTGCTGAACATTAAAATTATGGCAATTCCTACCTAACCATAAAGAGGAAGATCAGTGGTCACCACATTACTCCCTTGTTCATTGTACAAAAAAGCTACTTTTTGAAATTCTAGGCCACTAAGTATATACTAGTGTGTTTCTTTATTCAGTAGAAGTACAAGCCGTTAGCATTGGTGGAATACATATTTAAATATAGCCAGTGGTTGTGGGAAAAGGAAAGCAATTTCAGAGATGACAGAATGTAAGTTAAAGTACTGGAATGAAGCCATGGCAGTCCTATAACAAATGTATCTGCAGGCACTTTTGCTCTGTTTCCAAGAAACTCTTTCCAAGCTTCTACTTGCTCCAGGTCTGTAACGAGAATTAGACCCTGTTAAGGTTTGTGGGAATGGCTCACTGGTGTGGGCACTTTATAGTTCAGTCACCTTTATAAAAGCAAATGGTCTGTATCTTTTTTCCCTTTGGTAAGGAACAGTGGGAGCTACAAAAACCAGCCAATTGTATTCTACCATTCATAGTATATAGAAATCTCTCCCCTCTAAAATTGGCAGCATTGTGGGCCGATCCCCCTTATGTCACTGCAACCTGTATTGTAAAGTGTTGCCCCCTTTGTGGGTCATAGACAAAATACAAATCTGCACTTGCTCAGTGAGTTCTCTAATTCCTCTGCCTTTTTTCATATGGTGGTTTGTGTCTGTAAACCAGGTGGCTACATGTAGCATTTTGTTAGCGGCAAAAAAGCGATGTGTGTGAAAGTAGGCTTAAATGTAAGGATGACCTGCTTCTGAACCTACTTGAGCAAGCCTGGACAGCATTAAAACTAATATCAATACTTTACAGGGAAGTGGAAAGTAATATTACTGGATATACCAGTAACCTGCAAATATATTGATCAACGCTCTGCAACACTGGCAAATTTATGTTTGAGAAATAACTGACGGTTAATGCTTCCTTTAGTTGTATTACTGTTCTCTACTCCGTTCAAAGAACATCTGTGGCTCCACAAACTGAATTTGCTTCTAATTATTTTGTGCATTGAAATATGCTTTACCAGCACAACCGCTCGTCCAATACAACCAATTTAACAATTAGTGTATGCAAAGCCTGGATGCACTTAGGAGAGGATGTCAAATGTTTAGATGCAGTGCACATATGTATAAAGGGGAGAACGAGGGAGATTCTGCAGTGACAGCCATGAACTGACAGGCAAACTTTGACAAAAGCTTTGTTTTATTTCATTTTTTTAGTATGGATGACCTTTAGACCATATTTTATTTATGGAAGAGTATACCCTCTTTGTTCATTGGAGTATTATAATAAGACTGTGTCTCATCTGGACTTTCTGTTGAAAGGAATAAAGGTTGAAAACTTTGAATGAACTTGAACTTCAGAACCCTTCCATTAGTGGTTAAACTTGTTACGGTGCTGTGATGTCACATGATGCTTTTCCACTTTTGGCTATTTTGTTCAAAGGAACAATCAAGTCATTGAGGTTTTGCTTATCATATTGGTTTGTAGGGAAATTACAGACAAGTTCAGAGTGTCTACGGATATTTAATTTTCTTACTTTTAATGTTAATCACTGGGTGAAACTGGGGTAAACTACAAGTTTGAGAAATGGAACAATGTCATCAAGGGAGAATTTATTTGGGTTATTTATATTACTTTTCTATTTTGTTTTCTATATATATGGGGGGGCTGGGCAAAACATTTTGTGGGGCCCCATTTCAAACTTTCATCATTTAAAAACTTTGGTGCCCCCTAAGTGGTTTGGGGCTCTAGCCCATTGTCCAGTTCATATTAAAACCAGAGAAATGTGTGCGGTAAAACAATGAGTTGTCCAATGCTTCCTGTGCCCCCCACACTCCAGTCTATATGAGGCGCTGAATGTAAAGAATTAGACTTTTGGCACCTTGTACACAGTGGAAAAGGAAAAGAGAAAATGTCTGCCTATCCATCAAAGCAGAAAGTCTCAGTTCGTTAACATCTGCGGGATGCATCTAAAGAGTTGTTTTTATTTTGTTTTGCTTGGTTTTTAATAAATCAAGAAGAAATGTAATAACAAAAATAATTATTTCCATGTGCAAAATATCCGTGAGCTGGATGCCAAGAAGAGTACAATCATCCAGGCTTAGGAACATTGCCCTGACTATAACTGCAGCAGTAATAAATTAAGAACAGAGAATCCCTTTGAAGTGACGTTACATTATCAGATGCAGCTGACTTACATTTGTGGTTACACAATATGCTTCGGTCTTTGCCAAATTTACTTCAAACTTTTAAATAAATCTGTGTTCTAGGTTGTGTAAAAACTTCGAAGGATTACGGACTTTACGGTTTGAATTCTCTCACCCGGAGATCTCTAATGCAAAATTTATTAAGCCGTACAAATTTTTTTACTTACGTTACAGAAATTTGGTAAAATAAAACATTAATTGTGGGTACCAATTGTTTTTGCTCCCGCTTCATTTCATGTTCATGTAGAAGAACCGGGGTTGGCAGGGGAAAGTGGAAAATAAAGTTCTTTGTGTAAATTATTTATATTACACATAGCTCGGTAATTAATTAATTTGGCTCAAGAGAGACAAATTCCTGTTCTTACCTTTTATTATTATTTTTTTTGGACTGTATCTCCTCCCACAGTTTTCGAGCTAGAGACACGAAATGGGTACAGGACACATGGGAGAAGTGTGCTATTACCTAGCTAAGGAATGCGTAAAAACTTTACAGTGTTATCTACAAATTTCAGGAGATTTTTCCCCATTGACTATAATGGGTACAATATTCCAACATGAACATTCTGAGATTTCAGGGTCATGTGACCAAATCCAATCCCAATTGTCACATTCTTTTTTTTTTTTAAACACGTTTTATTAGTGGAACCAATCATTGTTGCATTGCATATAGATAACAATATTTATCTATTGATACACATAAACATAGGTTACATACATTGAATATATTACAGAATTTCTGTGATTGGTTAAGAATTACAGGAGTCTGTTCATAGGAGTTACCTGTTAAATAGCGTCCGCCTCACGCCGCCCGCCCGTCCCGGGCCCCGCCCACAGCCTATATATAATAGTGGGTTGCCCCTTGGTCGTCAGCTCCTAGAGTGGGTGTTGTAGTTGGTGTTCAGTTCAGTGTGTTGGTTGATTCTAACCACTGGTTCCAGATCTTCTGGAATTTATTTGGGCAGTTCCTGTATTTATATTTGAGTTTAAGATAGGGGAGATCAGTGTTGACCAGTCCGATCCACGTTTTGAGTTTGGGGGCTTTAGTTGACATCCATCGTAGGATGATTGTTTTGCGTGCATAGAATAGGGTTGATTGAATAAAGTTTAATTCATAACTGGACCATAAATCATCTTCTGTCAGACCAAACAGACATATTTCTGGTGTGGGTCGGATGGGGTGCGGTGTCAACTCTTTTAAAAAATGCAGGACTTCTATCCAGAATTGAGCTACTTTGGGACATTCCCATATAAGGTGTATAAAGCCTGCATCTAATTGATGGCATTTGGGGCACATAGAGGTGTAGGAGCTGCTCATATGTCTCATTTGTTTTGGTGTATAGTATGCCTGGTGGAGGATATTGAACTGTAGTAGTTTGTTGTTGGCCGCGGGGGAGACCATTGTGTGGATGTTGTAGAGATCTGACCATTGTTCTTCTGAGGGGTTCCCGAGATGGGGAGACCATTTATATTTGATTATGTCCAGGGTTGGAGCTGACTTAACTGTAATAAGATGGGTGTATATTTTTGAGATAATTCCTCTGATACCTTGTGTGCATATAATACCTATAATAGGAAGCTTGGAGATTGTAATTTGGGGTGTGGGGAAGGTGACCTTCAGTGCATGGTGTATTTGACTAATTGTATTTTGCCCAAGAGTTTTCTGTTTTGTGTATTCCAATAGACTCGCTAAATTCAAAGAATAAAATTGTTGAGGGGATTTGGTAATTTCAATTACAAGGTATTTAAAGTGTTGCGGTCTTGGGATGGGTGTGGGGGTGGAGAGTCTATGTGGTGGGATATTATCTAGTGGGTATAAGGCCGATTTACTCCAGTTAATTAGCAGACCAGAATATCTTCCAAATTCGGTAATTAGATTGAAAACTATGGGAAGGGAATGGCTTGGGTTGCCAATATAGAGGATTAGGCCATCTGCATAGAGACCTAGCTTTTCTTCCAGTTGGTTTACTTTAAATCCTTCTATAGTGTTGTTGTTGCGGATCGCTATAGCCAGTGGTTCTATTGCTAGCGAAAAAAGATATGGGGAGAGAGGGCAGCCCTGTCTGGTTCCTCTCTGTAATGGGAAGGCCGAGGACATTGTGCCGTTAATAAATAGTTGTGCTGTTGGGTTGGTGTATAGAAGTTGAACCCATTTGATAAAACGTTGTCCTATACCATATTTTTTGAGGGTTTCCCACAGGAATGGCCACTCGACCGTGTCAAACGCTTTTTGGGCGTCAAGTGAGAGCATTATACGCTCTCCTGTGTTGTCATAATTGATTTGCGTTTGGATAAGGGTTCGGCGGATATTGATTGTTGTTGATTTAGTAGGCATGAAGCCAGTTTGGTCGGGGTGAATAATATTGGATATAACTGATTTGAGGCGTTGGGAAAGGATCTTAGCTAATATTTTATAGTCGGAAGTTTAATAGTGATATCGGTCTGTAGGAGGCACATTCCTGTGGGTTTTTGCCTGGTTTTGGAAGCATAACTATAGTAGCTTTACGAAGTGAAGTGGGTAGGGAATTAGTGGTATATGATTCGTTGAGCATATTTAGAATTTGGGGGGCAAGATGTTCTGAGTATCTTTTGTACAGCTCTATCGGAAGGCCATCCGGGCCTGGGGTCTTACCGTTGGCCATCTCTGTAATAGCTGAGAGAATTTCGGTGTTGGTAATCGGAGCATCCAGTGCTGCTTTTTGAGATTGTGTTGAGATTTAGTGGGGTATTGCAGTTGATCCAGATATTGTTTTATTTCTTGTTGTGTACTGTCTAGCCAAGATACATAGAGGTTGGCATAGTAGTCTTTGAAGGTGGATAGGATTTGGGGGGTGGTATGTACTAGGGTCTGGTTCGGGGTTAGAATGCTGGTAATATTGTTGGATTGGGTGTGATCTTTGACCAAGAAGGACAGTAGTTTTGCAGATTGGCCACCGTTCATAAAGTAGTTTTGTTTAATGAAGAACTGTTTACGATTTGCTTTTTCGGTTTGTAGATTATTGTATTTCCTTTGTTGGTGTAGCCACAAGTTTTGATTGGCCCGGGTTGGGTTAATTACATATTCCTTCTCTGCCTGGGTTAACAGATTGGCTAGGCTATCTTGTTGTTGTTGTGAGGAGTGTTTGATAAAGGAGATAGTAGCCTGGAGTCGGCCTCTTAAGGTAGGCTTTGAGTGTCTCCCACAGTGTTGTGGGGTTGGTATTGTTTGAGTTAAAAATGAGGAATTCCTCAAGTTGTTCAGGTATCCGATCTGGTGTTGGGAATTGTTAGAGCCAGAAGGGGTTAAATTTCCATTGTGTTTGTGAGGCGTTTATGTTTGGAAGGACCATTTGGAGGAAAATCGGAGAGTGGTCGGAGATACCCCCTGGTAGATGGGCTATGTGTGAAATGAGAGGGGCGGTCCTTTTGGATGTAAAGATATAGTCTATTCTGGAGAGGGAGTTGTGGGATGGTGAGTGACAGATGAATTCTTTTGTGTTGGGGTATCTTTGTCTCCAAGCATCTATCCAGTCCCATGTGTGGATAAGTGAGGCTAGGGGGGATTTATTAGTATATTTGTGGTTAGGTTGACTTCCGTTTATATATATAGGCAGTCTTTTAGTGGACATATTGAAATCTCCCATACATACAAAATACGCATCTGGGAATCGTATAATAAAGGGGGCTATTGTTTTCATAACGTGTAGTCCGGTGGCTGGGGGGTTGTATATGCCTAGTATAACTAATGGTGTAGCTTATATTTCGGTAGCAACAAATACGAACCTGCCGTATGGGTCAGTTTTGACAAATAAGATCTTATAGCATAGTGATTTCCGAAAGAGGATAGACACTCCTCTGGAGTAGGTCGAACACACACTGTGTGCAGCCCATCCTACTCACGGTTTTTGGACACATCTGGTGGTGGACTGGATTAGGTGGGTTTCTGGTAAACATTACATCTGGTGTGTGTCTGTTTATTAAATTAAATACCTGTGTACGTTTATCGGAGTGGCCAAGACCTCTTATGTTCCAGGAGAGTATTTTGAGGGACTTAGATTGGTCACCCATTATCTAGATTGTGGTAAGTTGGGTGTAGGTTGGCAAAGGGTATGGGTCCCAGGCGGGCGGGGGCAGAGCGACGGAGAACCTGAAATACATATTCAGCAGATACATATGGTAGACAGTTATTAATGGTATAGTATAACAGTAAATTGAAGAAAAGCAAAACATAAACATTAATTAACATAATTGTGGACCTTGAGGTCCAACTACTAACTGCCACCATGGGGCGGTTACCGCCCGGTCGTGGACTGCAAGGGGGAACGGAGTTTTTTCGTTTCTAAACTTTAACGTCAGTTAACGTTTCGGGGAGGAGTCTCCCGGTCATTTTGGTAATTGTTTTGGGCTACTTACAGGGAGAGTTGTCTAGGGTGGTATTTTGGGAGGAGGGTTAATTGTATATTAGTCTGTAAGGTCGCTGTTGATTAGACTTTCCCAGTATCCTAGATGAGATCTATCAGTGCATTATGCTGTGGGGGGTGGCCCCCCCCCCAGCCAGCAGCCACCACCATCGTATTACCCTCAGACTCATATTGTGATGAGACAGAGTTTGCATAGTATCTTCAGTGTACGGATTAAGAAGTTGTCTTATAGTTAGGGGGGGAGGGCTAATTGAATCATATTTGGTAGTGGTGATAGCCTCCTGGCGCACACAAAGAGCTACAGTGTGAACTTTTAAAATTGTCATATCTCGCCTTCCAAATTCGTGTGATATATATATACACCTTAACGGGGGATAATACTTATTATTAGTTTGCCGTACACAAAATGAGGTGGGTTTTACAGTATGTGGTAGTCGATTACCCAACCCTCCCACCTACGTATATCCGTCCATCTTACGTTGATTAAATTTAGATCCTCCCAAGGGATAGCTTGGGGTAGCAACAACTCACAGAAATGTGAATCATTATTCACACCTATTGGCGTTATCCCTGGGCCGTGCGGCCGCACCGCAGGAGGGGCAAGCTCCAGCCATACATTGGGGAGCAAAGCAGGGAAGCATACAGGGGGGTCAGTAAAGGCGATATTATCATGGGTTAGTGTCTTGGTACATCGTATCGTAATATAGAGTATAGACTTTAGTTAGTAGGTAGAGGGTATGTACCCATCTCCCCGCTAGGGCAGCCGCACAACCCAGGAGAGTATATCAGGGACACCCCGTCTCACCCCCCAGACACCCGGATACTAGATATCAATAGCCGGGTGACACGGCGTGTATTGTTGGGTGGTAATTGGGAGTGTGGTAAGTTTTGCAGTGTGGGATATTCAAATATCCATCTCTCCCACTCACACAGAGCCAACTGTATTTTAGTAAAGTTAGTTTGGGAGTGTAGATATAACACCCCAGGTTAATAGTACAGCCTGAATCTGTCCGAGGTAGCTGTGTGTAGCTGCCGGCAAATTGTGGAGCGAATGATTACATTTGAGGGGATAACTTATAGCTCCACGTGCAGGGGGGGCGAGCCGGGGAGGGCAGCCACCCAGAAGGATAGCAGGGTCTGCTTTTTGGGACACACAAGGGGGAGACACCATCTAGGAGTTGTCTGTGGTTTTGGTAGGGTATGTATCATTCATTAGCGTTTTAATAATTGCAGAGCCAGGTAATAGTAGAACAGTCTTTACAGTTTGAGGCATGTGGGCAACCAACCGTCCTATTCATATATATTTACCGGCACTGCAACTAGTTCAGTTTAGTGGTGCACAGAGATAACCTGCGGTCATTTGAACATAAAGCTGTTTGGGACTGCCACATCTGACTGCCGGTGGTGCTCCTGGGGTGAGGAGTATTATTTTGAGGGGGTAGATTAGCGTTATAAAGAGAGAGAGGTGACGGCAGGGAGAGGTGGCTGTCAGGGGCCAAAACAGTCAGTGGCTAGAATATGAGTGAGAAGGGGAGCACCCCGCAACCAGATTCAGCATTGAATTTAGAGACATTCACATTATATAGTGTATATACAGTTAGTTGTAGGTTGACAAACATAGTAGTTCATTTCACGTATATCCCAATTACCGTTCCCAGTGTTACCCACACCATCCAGAATCATCCACCCCTTCCACAGATATTAGTTCGTTCTTTGGTGGTGAGTGGAATTAGCATATTGATTTGTCCAGGGTCTGGATCCACCTGTGTAACTAGCTTCTATATTTTCAGGTGTAGCTGCAAAAGTGTGTTACAGTATACTGATTGGTTTCTTTTTTTTCGGTTTACAAACATCCAAGGGAAGGGGGATTCCAAGTGAACGATAGTGTTGTGTTGGGAAAATACATTCGGACATTGTCCACTTTTGTCCATGGCTTGGTTGTGTGGGGATAAGTCTGAAAGGTATTGGGTTTAGGTTCAGGTGCAAAGGGGGCAACCTGGGGCGAGCGTTGTTCACTATTGCCTAGACATTTGAAGTCTGGTGGACAGTTATATGATTTAAGCTATTGGGATAAATAATGTGTTTGTCTGGAGCAGGGGTGTGATTGACCGGGGGAATAGTACCTTTGGATGAGCTTCTGGGTGTTGCTGTTTTGACTCTAACTAGTCTCGATGTGGTGAGCCCATGTGGTGATCAAGCCACTCTGTTACATCTACTGGGTTGTTGAAGAACTTTGCGGTTCCAGTGTGTTGCACGCGGAGGCATGCTGGGTACATCATCGAGTAAGGTAAATTCAGCGAGCGCAACCGTGGTTTAACTGCTTGAAAGGTCGCTCGCTTTTTTTGTAGTTCCATTGAGTAATCTGGATAAACATAATGCTTGAGTTGCCAATACGGATGTCTTCCTTGGTTCGGAGTATGGTGTCTCGGTCTTTTGCATTCAATAGTCGCATTATCATGGGCCTGGGTCTGGAACCAGGCGGCAGCGGCCTTGTAGGGACTCGATGTGCCCTCTCTACTGTGAAGACTGGTGAGAAGCTGGAGGCTCCAAATACCTCTCGCAGCCAGGTTTACAGGTAAGTCTCTGAGTCACGTCCCTCATTGCCTTCAGGGATCCCGATTCGTCTTACATTCTGTCGTCGGGACCTATTTTCTAGGTCCTCTGCCCGAGCTTGCTGTGCTTGGAGTTGTTGCCTGAGGGAGGTTAACTCATCGGCCAGTGGTCTGGTTTGGTCCTCCACCGCTGAAACCCTGAAGTCTCAAACCCTCTGCCTCGTGGCCTGCACGTCCTGGCGCAGGAGACTCACATCCACCTTGACCTCCTCGATCAGGACCGTCAACGCAGCTTTGGAGTCCTGGATTGCCGCCAGGATTTGGGCTGATGTTGGGTCGGGGGGAGGTGTTGCAGTGGGTGATTCCTCCATCAGGGGGCAAGGGGACGGTTGAGGAGACTTGGGGGCGGCCACGTGGTCCGCCCGCGAGGAGGCCGATGCGGCCTGGTCTTTCGCCTGATGGGCATATTTACCCAGTTTGGCGGTGTAGCTGGCCGTGTTTGGTCATCCTTCTTCCCAGCGACCGGTTCAGTGCAGTGCGGGGTTTTCCAGCAGTTTGAAGCACTGGTTTAAGTTTTAAAATTAGTAGGATCGGGAGAGCTCCTATTCCCCGCGTCCGCTCAGTAAGCCATCTTGGCCACGCCCCCAATTGTCACATTCTTAATGTAATGCACTTGGGTGCGAAGCTACAGTAACTACACACGGTGTCTCACTGACACAATTTCAAAATAAAATAACTAAAATTTAAAAAAACAAAACATAATAATAGATTATTTGAATCCTGCCGCACAGACATATACATTAACACATGCAGCCTTTTAAGCGAAATTCCAATTTCCATTTCCCTTTCTAGATGTCCACTCGTCCTCAGAAATTACCTATTAAACAATGCACCAGAGAGTTTGTTGTATGGCCCATTAATATATTTGTATAAAGTGATCATATCCCCGTGCATTTCAGTCAAACCCCTCCATTCCCCCTTTTATTTTAGTTGCCCTTTTCTGAACTCATTTGCAAGATGTCCCTTTTATATATAATAATAATGGTATTAGAGGCTCCATGATTCTATAAACACATCCAGAACATAATATTTTTTTATTTCTGAAAGTAGGGAGGTATATAATTTCTTATAGTAACCAGTGTGATAAAGATCAGCACTAATGATGCCAAATACAGGATATAGAGTACACGTCTCTTAAGCTGGGTACACACATAAAGATAAAGCCCCGATACTGTCGGATCCGACGGTATTGGGGCTTTATCGTTATGTGTGTACGTTCCTTTCCCGAATGGTTATTTTATGCAATTAAAACAAATACAGAGTCACTCTAGCATACCAAGGCTTGCAATTGGCAATATTCTGTATCGGTATCACCTAAGGAAGGGGGCAGGTGGCTCCTCGAAGCGTGTTTTTTGAACAATATTAATACAGCAAATGTAGTGTGCCCCTTTAATCTTTATTTGCACTTATTTAATGCAAATGTATTGCATTAAAGTCCCCCATCAGGTTGTTTACCCATGAGTTGTGTTGCAGGTTGAGTTTCAGGTGTGAGTAAGACTTAAGGCACTGCTATACATTATATTGAGGTTCAAGCTTGTTGATGATCCATCTCATTATTTACGAGTATGGACTTGGATTCCAACAATCATATTAATGGTGGTGCTTAGGATAAAAAACTTAACACTGGCTTAAAGATACAAAGACACTAAAATACAATCCGTGTTCCACTCCCCATGTCCAACGCACGTTTCATCCCTTAGTACACTTTGGGCGGGGCTTCTTCAGGGATTGAGGGGGGAAATGTGCGTTGGACATCGGGAGTGGAACACGGCTTGTATTTTAGTGTCCCTTGTAGTGATGGCTGAGTAACTGCCCTGTACCAGAACAGTGTGTGCCCAGGGAGGTAAGAGGACCTGCTTCCACAGGAGTCCACATTCATATTTGTCGGGTGTGGTGGAGCCAATCGGAGTCGGCACCAATAGGAGTGCAGGAGAGGACCATGTGACAACGGCGTCCGGAACAGATACAGACCAGTGCGGGTGATAACTGATGGCATAATGAGAGAGGAGCGAACCGACCACACTTGGAAATCGGCAATAGAACGACTATGGAAGGGTAAGGTCCACACTGCTAAACAGGCACACACATGGTCGGAGGTATCTCACAATATATAGGTTTATTGCAAACATAAAATACCACTAATATATGTGAAAGACTTGGAACTTTCTAGGAGTTATATGCCAGACGGGACTATTTTTGGACTGATTATCTAGCACAAGGACACGTTATAGAATATCTATTTGCTGTGTGTATTTATGTATGTAAATGTATTTATGTGTTGTTTTTATCTGCAGAGGGGTGATATCATATGGCTAGGGGTGTTGTGATATACTAATTACTGAATTAAATGTGAGTATATTGTTTTTATGCTTTAATACATTTTGCACTAATGCTTAACCGCATGAGTTGATTACTTGACTCCCAATAGCTTATGTGGGGAGTCATATAGATATATATAGGAAAATCCACACATGCTACATGGGATACTAAGGCGCTCTATCCAATCTTTTAGCCAAGATTTATGGCACTTCCTGTCAATAGGGAGTGAAGAGGCACTGAGTTTGAGGAGAATTTCGGGTAAAGTGGTTAGAGCAGGATCAGGGTGTGGGTCTGCGGCATTGTGGTACAAGTGCAAATTCAGTCTGTCACTGATGCAGGTATTGGGTTGGATGTATGAATTCATTTTAGGAATTGTACAGGTTTTAGATATATATACAGCCCTGGTCCAGGTCTGCAGTGATATGCTTATAGCAAGAGACAGGAGAGAATGCTCCATACTGATCCTGGTGGACCTCATGGTGGCTTTTGACTCCATTGAACATGACATCCTGATAAGCAGGCTAAAAGAATACTGTAGCATAGATAGTTCTGTCCTTCCGTGGTTTTGTTCCTACCTAAGTAGTAGGTCACAGAGAGTATCCATGGGACCCTTTCTGTCCACCTCTGTACCACTAAATTGTGGGGTGCCCCAGCACTCAATCCTGTTGCCCCTGCTTTTCACAATATATATGCTACCACTTGGCAATCTCATCCAGAAACACCCTTGTCATACCATTACTATGTGGATGAAACCAACTATATCCTTCAAACCTGGCATAGCAGACCAAACTCCAACCATACAGTTGTTTTCAAAATTATTCAACCCCCAATGCTGTAAAGGGTTTTAGGGAATTCAGTGTACATTTGTAATTGTGTTCAGAATGAAATCTTACAAGGACTTTTTAAAGAACCAAATGCAACTAAAATGACATTAATTGTTTTTGTAATACAATATTAAATGTTTTTTTTTTGTGATTTCTTCATTGACACAATTATTCAACCCCTTAGGCTGAGGCCACACTGCAACGCACAGGAATCCCGCACAAAATCGCGAGCATTATCGCACGCGATTGTGTGCGCTTTTCTTGTGCGTTCGCGTTTTGGCCGTTTCGCGTTATGGAAACGCTGCGTTAACGCACCAAAAATGGTGAACGCATGCGTTACCAAAACGCGAACGGACGCGCAATCGCATGCGCATCGGAAATCGCGGGAATTTTTGCGTTCCCGCGATTTCCATTTTAGCGAAAATCGTGGGCGCAATCGTGAGCGTGAAACGCGTGCGCAAACGCGCGAAAAACGCGCTAGTGTGGCCTAGCCCTTAAAGACTACCACTCTTAAGAACAGAGGGTTATTCAAGTGTTTTCGATCAGGTATTGAAAACACTTGTGGATGTCAACGAGCAGCAATCAAGCATAATAAGCACCAATTAGGCAGATTTAAAATGACTGTGATACTTAGCTCCTTCTAGACATTTACTGGTGTGTTTACAAACATGGTGAGTTCAAGAGAATGGTCCAGGAAGACAAAAGATGTGGTG
This sequence comes from Hymenochirus boettgeri, assembly GCA_019447015.1. NCBI lineage: Eukaryota > Metazoa > Chordata > Amphibia > Anura > Pipidae > Hymenochirus > Hymenochirus boettgeri. The sequence goes on along the minus strand of CM033470.1, from coordinate 307,923,960 downwards.
ATTTCGACTGGCTTTCTCAATTCAGAATGACTTGAGAAAGCCAGTCGGATGACTAGCGAAACGTCTTCAAGAACTAAACCTCAAGTCCAGTTGATCTAATTGAATACAACAGATATACCATGACCTGGTGGGGCCAGTATGGGGTTAAATTTGAGTTTTGGGGGTGGACATGTACAACAATATGGATGTACAACAGCCCAATTTTCTATATATTTTGTGTTACTTATATATTTTACATTTTTTATTCTTTGTCTAATTTTGTATGAACTGTTATTTTGTACAGCGCTGCGCTCCCAGTTAGGACTATAGTTAAAAATTTACATACTTTTTTTTTTTTTTACCATAAACTAGTAATGCCCAAGATGCTGCACTTCAGATATTTGAAAATATGAACTCCCAGCATTCCCTGGCTGCACTGTGCTATTGCATAGTCACATTTTGAAAAGCCTATGGGGCCAAATTTATTAGCACGAAGGGCCATATTTCTAAAGGCGCAGTATCGCTTTTTAGCAATACCATGCCTTTAACATGTGCCGCAGGGTTTGCTAGTATTCAGTAACTCGTGGTATAGGAAACTTCCGATATTGGTGGTTATCATTAATGTTTGGTATTGGTACATTTACGACCGCTTGGCCGTACAATACCGTGCAGTAGTAAACTACCGGAATTATTGTACAATTGCGGTCATCATCATAATTTTATGACTGTGATTGTAATTGTACGATCACGGTTGTAAAATTACGTAGTGATACTCTGCCTTTTTTAAATAGGGCCTTGGGCCATATTTATAAACCCGCGGTATCGCTTTTTAGTATTAGTTAATTTACAATTGCGGTTGTAAATGTATGATCGCGATCGTACATTTACAACCGAACGTTCGTTAATTAATGAACGCTCAACCGTAGAATACCATGCGGTAGTAAACTACCGCAATGGTATTCTATGGGGATTGTAAATCTACGATTTTGTTATTGTAGATTTACGATTGGTATCATAAATTTACAATCATTAAACCGATTGCTAATCTCTGATTGGTTTAACGATCGTAAATTTACGATACCGATCGTTAAAGTCGCGGTATCGCTAAAAAGTGATACCACGGCTTTATAAATATGGACCTTGGATCTGTAAATTTGCATTGTCCTCTACATTGCTGGAAAATCCTGTGGTCCTTTTGTAAAAGTTCCTTTCATATAACACATTCTGGCTTTGCCTTTGCAAAGATCCATCAGTCTGGCATGTACTGTAGTAAGAGGGGCCAACTTCTAGGAAGGAAGTATAATTACAAGTAAGGTTTGCAAAAGAGCAGTGTGGTTAAGACAAGAGTGCAACTTGGCCAAAATTATATGAGTTTTCAGACCAATATGTCATCTTTGGCGCCCTATGTTGGAGCTTTAGAAGTCCTGAGCAGTACTCCAGAAACAATCTAATCTTAGAATACATATTAGGAACATGAAAATCTGTCTTCCATTAATGAAAAGTAAAGAGTGATCTGGTATCATAGATATTCATCCGGCCACGTAACTGCCAGGTTCCCTTGCCAGGGCTGGAGCCATGTCCAAAGGTGATATCTGGGGCGTAGACAGAGACAGTAGACAACTACTATTATTTCTTTTGGACAAAGAAACATAGAACAATAAGATTTACCTAAAGGTTCATACACATGTACTATCGCGGGTCCCGGGACGTACGATGTGTATGAACATTTGTTTCGGGCAATAATCGGCCCGTGTATGGGCCCTTTATCGGCCAAAGCGGTCGGTCATTCAGAGATCTGCCCGTTTGGTCGGGCAACGATCCCTGACTGAACGACCATTTCGGCCGATAAAGGGCCCATACACGGGCCGATTATCGGCCGAAACAAACGTTCGTAAACATCACGTGTTTACGAAACTTAAGGCCCTTAAAATGTGTCATACAGAGGTCACCTCCTCCAAGTTCAGGGTTTAAATTAATGGAGAGCGATGCTCAAAATCATTAAGACATGAGGGGAAAAGTATGCAAACAAAATGTTCAACTTACATCTCCAGCACAAGTTCAGTGCAAATACATATACAGTACGTTAACAAAAAATAACAGTATTTTCCCATCCCAATGACCTTAACCTGACCATTCAGACTTTTGTCTGTGTATAAATAAATGCTTCCAAAATACTGACTTCCTGTTTGCAGGACCCCTAATAGAGACCGTTATGGTCTTGCCCTTGACTAGAGATGGCCTAAACTCAATAGTTTTGTTCCGTTGTCGGATTCCCGGATCTCGGAAAAATCCTGAAGATCCAAAAACGGAACGAATTTTCGAAGGTTTTTCTAATGTACAGAGCTATTTTCGATAATTTTCTAAAATAGATTCGAACATTCAAAAATCTTCGAAAATACTATTGGAGACCACTTTCAAGTTTCCGATCTTATTTTCAAAGGTTTTCGAACGTTCAAATCTATTTTCAAAAATTATCGAAAATAGCTCCGCACAAATCTTTGAAAATATTTTCCGAAGTCCCAAAATCCTGATGATCCATCCAGATGAATTTTGGAACCTTGGGGTTCCGTGTCGGATCTGGATCCCATCTCTACCCTTGACCCAGTGCCTGGGTTGATTCAGTTGCTCAGTAGAGATCTGAGCATGTTTGACCCATCCAACAGCCAATCAGTAGAAATTACTGTTAGGAACATTCCAAGGGAGTGTGCATTCTGGGAAGAAGAAGGACCATTACTGGAAAAAATTGGTGATCTTGTGGACACCCAAAATGGCTACCCATATTGCTATGCACTACACTGTTATTCTCATGTGCTATTTATATATATGACTATTTAACTGCACATGTTTTTAATATATATATCTGCTGTTATATGATATTGAATGTACATTTTTGGCACTTTATATTGGTACAGATGTTGATTGGAATGTATTTATTGATATTCATGTTATTTATTGCACAAGCACTTTTGGAGTAATGGACAATCTCCCACCTGAAGGGTGGAGTCCAATCACCAACAGTATTTATTGCCACACACTGGGAGGGTTTAATTATGCACCTGAGGAAGGGGCGTGTCCCCCGAAACATTGTGCACGTGAGAAGGTTGAAGTGAAATAAAAGTTTAAATTGGTTCTGCAGTGTGCGTCCTCCCTGTTTTTCTCCCTGGATTTGTCCATTTGGGTGTGGGAAACCCTTGGGTGGAGACGGCACCTGCTACCTGGACTACATCTCCCTATGTGCACAGGTAACCCGATCTGCAATTGTATTCTCACGTGCTAACGAAGCGCGTGTGAAAACATGGCAGTATGGCCCGGCCCTAAGGAAGTAATGCAGGAAAATGGAAAATACTGCATATAATTTCCAACTGTGGCAGTATTTTACACTAACGGGCATTATTCAACACTACGGACTTTGGGCCGTATTTATAAAGGCGCGGAATCACGATAGTAGATTCATGAAGGCCCATTGAATACCATTGCGGTATTTTACTACTGCATGGTATTCTACGACCAAACGTTCATAGATTTACAAACGTTCTGTCGTAAGTGTATGATTGCACAGTACATTGACGTCCGCGATCATACATTAACTTTAACCCGCAATATCACAAACTTGCAATACAGCTGGTTTTTAAATATGGGGCATTAATTAACTCTACCAGTCATGTATAACCACATAGTTATTTTACAGTGTAATTACAATGTATTTTGTGTATCGTAAAGAAACCATAATGCTTTTGTAACGTGTGAGGTATCATTATATAACTATAACATGGCTTAATGTTTAAATTCACCAATAATTTTTCCGTATGGCTGAAAGGATCCTGGGAAAATACCGTCTCTGTCTGAGCAGGAAGCTGTCCCTAGAGAGGGATTGGGGACATTTAGATCACAGTTCACTTCATACAACTTAAAATTTGAAACAGTATTGAAGAAATCCGAAGTATAGAGATGTAGGTAAATCTTACAATGATTTAGTATACCGGCATGGTGTAAGGAAATAACCTTTTAATATTGACACATTGGGCTGTGTTTATAAAGGCGCAGTTTTGCATATTTAACACAATTGTAAACTACTAATGACCATCAGTATTTTAAGCTAGGTACACACCTAGCGATTTTTCCTCCTGAACGACCGTTCGATACTTTCGACCGGTCGGCCAGGAGGAAGGACTGTCGGTCGCGGCAAAAGCAGCCGCGTCCGACAGTTACCGCGACCGATCATGCGGTCCATAGAGGACCGCACGATCGGACGAGGTTTTCCACCATGTCCGATCATCCTTTCGTCTGATTTAGACGAACGATCGGTCGGACATGGCTGCATTCGGATGTGATCATTTCGGTCCGATCGACCGATACACTGAACTATCGGTCAATCGGACCGAAATATCTGATCGTGTGTACCCAGCTTTACACCATGGTTGTGAATGTATGACTGCGGTGCAATCTTACGATACCCCATGGTATATTTCTACATCAATTGTGGTACGTCAATTTAGTACCACAGCAGATTGCATGTGTTATGTATTTACAGTAGTCTTTTTATTTATAGTCAAAATAAAGCTGCAGTAATGGACCTTTCTGGAACAGCGGGTTGGTAAATACAACCCATAAGGGCATATTTATAAACCTGCAGTATCAGTCATTAGTGACAAGGTCAGAGATTGATTGACGTCCCGTAAATTGACGTATATTAATTGTTATAGAGTTTATGGTTGTGTTATTATTTTTTTACCACACTTGCAAAAGTGTTGTTGGTAATGATCGCAGCCGTCGGCTATCTGCGACGTGGCATCGATATTTTCAGCGAACAGTGCAAATTACATACAGACAATTTTGTTAAAAACTGCATTATTTAACAATGGGGGTAAAAAAGTGTTGTAACTAGGGATCAGTGGGCTCCCCAGCAAACTTATGATGGTGCCCCTAACCGTGTAGTTGCAGGGTCTGCTCCCCTGGTAGTTACACTCCTGGGGGTAAAGGTGTGTATTGCAATTTTCTATACCACACCTTTATAAATATGACCAATAAAGGTATAAGATATGAGTTAGCTGTGTACACACATCAGACAGACTAGTTATTGTCAAACCTGATCGGCAGTCTGTCTGGTGCAGATAAAAAGTGGCGCTGGCTATATTTTATTGTAACTGATTGTGCGGCCCATTTAAAACCATTTGATCAGGTGCGACCGATACAACCAGAAAATTAAGGCCACATTTTCCAGGAAGCAGGCATTCCTGCTAATTTCCACCCATAAATCACACACAGCAGCAATAGAAAACAGAAATATTATGTCACATTATAGACTTTACAATGGGAGTTTTTTCCAGAATATACGGTAACTGAATGCCTGACTGAGTTTATTAGTAGAGTCATACAGGGAGATTCAATAAAAGTTCTTATCATTAAAAATGGTGCTAATTTTGCCCCAACCAATCAGATATTACTTTTGAAAGCTAACATCTGATTGGTTGGGGCAAAATTAGTACCATGTTTAACTATAAGAACTTTTAATGAATAACCCTGAAAGTGTTTTACATATGGAGTAAGCACCTGTTTTAGGAGGGTTACTCCTTAAGCTAGGTACACACAGCACAGATTTCTGAAAGATGACAGACAGGATCTGCAAGATCCTGTCTGCCATCTTTCAAAACATCGGCATACACACAGTCCGAGGTTCTCCCTATGAACTTCATAGGAAAACGCTGGGACTGTGTGTTTCCATCGCCGCGCTAGACTCCTCTATAGGGAGTCTAGCGCGGCCGATGGAAATTTTCAGCCTTTCCCGAACGAGCGTACGGCGACCCGATCGTTCAGCGGCCGCGCGCTCGTTCGGGAACGAGCGTACACACATAACGATAAAGCCCCAAACCGTCGGATCCGACGTACGGGGCTTTATCGTTACTGTGTGTACCCAGCTTTAGTGGTACAAACCCCCCTTGAGACGTGTGTTATGCAGAACAGACCGCATAGAAATGTTTTCATTTGTAATAAAGGGCAATTATAGTGAGAAAATTGTTTTTTTTTTAATTTTTCTAATGTATCCTATAAGTCATCCCAACCACCAGGGTACCTTTAGTTTCTTTAAATTCTACATAGTCCCCGAGATATAAGCCTTTGAATATGCTGTGATTTGTAAGAGCTGCTACACCAAATCTGTCACTCAAAGGCACACACCCACACAATCCAAAGCTCCCATGCAGTACTGTCACACACTCTCCACCCACACATATATGTACCATGTGCAACATATAGTCAAATGCTGTAGTGCTAAACACAATAAATAAACCATTAACCCAGTAATATGAGCATAACACAATATAAAACAGCCCCCCCCCCAAAAAAAATATCTTAATACATACAAAACCAGTGACTCAAATGGAACACTAATACAGTATATATAATACAGTAATAAAGACTAATACCAAACAAGGACACAAGTGCACTGTATGAAATATATAGACTAAAGCAACTGAAATGTAACAGGACAACAAGCAGTGTCACTGTGTTTGTGAAGGTCTCACTACAAGCTGCTGTTACACTGACTCTCTCTTCAGTGATTATGATCTCAGCTAAGCAGGGGGAGAGATATGAACTTTAGGTAAAAAGTAAATAACAATTAGCAAAGTTAGAGAACAGGCAGAGTTCAGTAACTTACTTGTAAAGAATCTCAGCACCACTTGTCCTCCTCTCTCCCCCTCTGCCCCTCCCTTCAGCATATTGCTACTTTATTCCACACTTTGATTGCTTGCAGTCTAGCTCTGGAAGGGAGGGGTCAACAGGATGTCAGCACTTCATTTAAAGTCCTTTCAACTGACAATGCTCGGACTCTGTATACAGCCCGTCACTGCTTGAGGGGGAGTAGACAGAGAGGGGAGGGGGACTACACAGCTTGGTACAAACTTCTGCCAGTGTGAAGAAATGAAGCCACACAGAAACATGAAAGTAAGGCAGCTTATACTAAGTGATCTATACATTGTATACAGACAAAGTTTTTTTTTCACTATAGTTGCCCTTTAACAAGACTCCTCTTAGCATACTTGATGGGATTATCTATCTAAACTTAATGAAGATAAAACACTGAGTATTTGATCTCCGCATGAGAAACCTTTTGAAGTGAAGAGGGTTCATAGCCTGTATCTGTGGGTTGTTCAGTTACAATTAAATTATTCCTTTTTAATTATTTTGTGTGAGGTGCAGGTGTAATAAAAAATTCTACTTGTTTTTTTTTAGCAATAGATTTATTGTAGGTTTTTGCACCTAAGCCTTTAGATCATTAATAACAAAATGTTCTTTAGGGCCATATTTATAAAGGAGCGTAACACTATATTTAGCAAAAACGCACCTTTAGCGATTGTTGCTGCAATTGTAAAATTACATTAGTAAAGGAGGACTGGAGGGCTGACCTAACAGTGTCTTCTGAACTGGAGGGATGAACAAACCATATCTGTTGAACTGGAGGGCTGAACAAACCGTATCTGTTGAACTGGAGGGCTGACCTAACAGTGTCTTCTGAACTGGAGGGATGAACAAACCGTATCTGTTGAACTGGAGGGCTGAACAAACCATGTCTGTTGAACTGGAGGGCTGAACAAACCGTGTCTGTTGAACTGGAGGGCTGAACAAACCGTGTCTGTTGAACTGGAGGGCTGAACAAACCGTATCTGTTGAACTGGAGGGTTGAACAAACCGTGTCTGTTGAACTGTCTGCTAAACTGGAGGACTGAACAAACCATGTCTGCTGAACTGGAGGGCTGAACAAACCATGTCTGCTGAACTGGAGGGCTGAAAAAAATGTGTCTGCTGAACTGGAGGGCTGAAAAAAACATGTCTGCTTAACTGGAGGGCTGAACAATGTTTGCTGAACTGGAGGGCTAAACAAACAGTGACTGCTGAACTAGAGGGCTCAGTGTCAAGTCAGTCCTACAGTTCACCAGCCAGTGATAGTTAGCCCACCACACTGTAATCTGTTCCGTATATTGTGCATTATAATGTATATATTGCAATGGCTGGTCTGTGGGAAATTGCCAATGGACTGTCAATTGCCAACGGACTGTCAATGTAACTCGTCCTTAGTGCAAAAAAGGTTGGAGGATGCTGCCATAAAGTACAGCTAAAGGGTATGTTAGCAAACCCTTTAGCCAGTCCATTACTGCTTTTTGAACAATTAATATGATACCTCTTGGTATAAATAAGATTTATCTGGCAATGGATGGGAAAGCCGCTTTCTCACACATCCTCTGGAGACGGCCCCATTTAGTAGGATCCTGGGAGAGACCTAATCACCTAACTGGCACTATCCATCCCCTATCAGAAAACATCCCTCCTAATCCCATCATTCAGTGTTTATGTGAAGAACAGCAGGATCGCTGACAAATCCACTTGCTTTTGTGCGCCCCACACATGTGCATCACGGGGCATCATCAAAATGGATCAGATTCGCTGTGAAGTGGAGCTTGCCCAGCACTCCTGTCTGATCTGAACCAAATATGGATTAGATTGCACCCTGCTAGCACAGAGCGCGCATTGTAGGCTTTTGTTGCTCGCTGCATAAACTCTGAGGAAAAAAAATAAATAAAAGGAACAGACAGTGTGTCCTTTGTTATGGATAAAAATGAGGCAGTGTTGAGGCAGGAATGTGCTGCAGGTAGTAATCTAAACTTCACTCACTGGGGCTAGGGAGGGAGAGTTAATTTAAGGCACAGTTGTTGCTTGGAGGGACTTCACAGGAATGCAAAGCAAGAAAGACCACAACAAAGATAAATATCTCTTCCTTTAAATGAACGTTAAGAACCGCTGCAAGCATCACCCTTTCTACAAGCAAGGCACCTGCCAACTATACTGGGTTTCTATTAACCCTTCGCAGTACAGGGGAAAAGGTGTAGATATCGATATGAGGGTTTATCATTCTGTTTCACGTCTTAGTGCAGAATCTGCTCATTTTATTAAAAGCAAAAATACAAAATGACCCCATAAGAAAACCAATTCTTAGGGTGATTAGAAAATATTAGTGAATTATCATAACATGCAGGGTTATTCAATAAAAGTTCTTATCGTTTGAAATGGTGCTAATTTTGCCCCAGCCAATCAGATCTTATTTAACATTTGAAAGCTAACATCTGATTGGTTGGGGCAAAATTAGCACCATTTTAAACGATAAGAACTTTTATTGAATAACCCTGATAATGACTCCATAATAGCAGCAATTATATCCGACCGATAGATACGGACAAACTCTCCAAGGGGATTGTAAACTTTTTAAAACTCCATTTAAAGGCTGATACAGATGTGCGATTTTGCACGGGATCACCCAATCATCGCATATGTATGGCCACTTGGTCGTTAATCCAACATTGACTGACCAAATGTCCATACATGTACAATTATCATGAGGAACAGCCTATCATCCAGGGCTCGTTTACCACTGACTGTGCAAATTTGCACGGCTGTACTAAGCTTATGTTAAGAGAGAGATTCAATCACAACTTCTGTTCTTAAAGTCATGCCAACCCATTTGGTTGGAGAGTATTTCAAATGTGGGTGGGTTTTGCAGCAGCCGCATTCGATTTAACACTGCGTCTGTCTTTTCTTGCTTTTTAATGGCAGCAAATAGTTGCCATTAAGGTCAGGAATCAGGTAAGATCTGGTTAGATTTACAAAATATTGAATAATCACAATGGGAGCGCTTGTGGCACGCTGTAATAACGCCCACTATAAGGTAAACTTTAAATCTTAACATGTTATATTTTAAAGGCCATTAACCATGGGTTACTATTGTTCATATTGCATAGGATGCTGGGAAATTACATGATGGACATGTACTAACCCTGACAATGTCAGCTGCCAATGTATACAAATATACTGAGAAAAAGGACTCCAGTGGAATGTCTGACATCACTGGTCCTGACAATGTCTGCATTTATAATGTTGGATCAGTCCACGGTTGCCCTGATCCAATCCGAAGTCCCTGCTATAAAATACCCATTTGTAGTGAATGTGGCCCATCTCTACTTCCAAACTCTTAATATTCAGATAAAGATCGAGCTACCAGCAGATGAAATCTGTATGTATAGTTTATTTATAAAGTGACACTTGGGGACGCAGCGCTGTACAGTAACAAAATAGAGCTTTGTGATAGTCTCCTCTTGCTGAAAGAGAGTATCAGATAACCTCCCAGGAAAGGTGTTTTTTTCAGTGGCTTAAAAGCTTCAGGAATAATTATTTAGCAACAGATATAACCCTGTCAATTACATAGCTGGTTTGTATTTAATACAGTTCAGCTGGAAGTCGAATCCCTTCTTCCAATAAATCGCTCTCAACAGGATCAAGTGTTTAGGATCCATTTCAAATATTTGTTTCTTTGTGTTACAAATACCCCAGGTAATCCGCAGGGGGTTTCTGCCACCTGAAACACAACCTGAAAGAATGTTGGAGTCTGGAAATTAACCCTCTGTGCAGATGTACAGACATCACCAGGGATCTGAAGCAGGGGTGCCCCTGACCACCTTTGAGGGTCGAACAATAGATTTATAGGTCTATTGTATAATCAAAATGTGAAACAGGCTGAGAGACTATAATTGTCACTTATTACAAACTGTGACTCACAATGAATGCAGGTCATTTCAATTGTAGTCAGACAAGTGCAGCCTTAAGGTGACCATATATTAGGCCGATTTTATGTACAATTCGACATACAATCAGACATTTCCATCAATTGGCCGAAAAATTGTACATTTTCCCATTCTTATCACGCAACATTAGATCGTAATTACGATCGGGAAAGTCGGTTTTTAAGTCGATTGGTAAAATGATTGTAGTGTTTTCTAAAGTTCCGATTAAATGTGAATGTAATGTTACCTCACAATGGACGACATTCGACATTAATCACAAAACAAATTGAATGTCGAACAATATTTATTGTACATCTTGGTTCAATTAACATTGTACATCTGTCTATCAAAGTATTGGTCGGTTTAAGATCGTAATTAAGATCGTAATAGTGTATGGCCACCTTTAAACACTGGTTTGTGAACTGGAGGGCTGACCTTAACATTGGTTTGTGAACTGGAGGACTGACCTATTGGTTTGTGAACTGGAGGGATATCCTTAACATTGGTTTGTGAACTGGAGGGATATCCTTAACATTGGTTTGTGAACTGGAGGGATATCCTTAAATATTGCTCTCCCACATGTCCTCAATAAAATAGTGCCCCACTTGCATCAATGCACGCTGAAACACTGCAACCAAACAAACTCAAAGAGAGACAATGTGCAATATTGTGGCTGAACTTTTCAGACTCAAACAATCTATTTTATTTCGTAAAGCCCCTATTGGTTATGAAATATCATAGCGTCAAAAAACGATTGGTACTGAGAGATGCACAAGTTTTTGCACACATAACTGATCCTAAAAATTGATTTGGTCTCTTCTTAATAAAGGCTTAGTTGAAAACTGGTGGAATAATAATCTGCATTTACTTTGCCGATACCAACAGGGACTTTGGGAAGCTTGGAGAAGACTTATTTGTTTGCTAATTATAGCTTTATTGTGGGAAAAAAAAGGGTGTGCATCACTTTAAGATTTTTTTATATGTGCATTTCACATTATTTTTTTTTATCATTGCCAAAGATAATCATCAGATTATCTTAGGGAATGATAACGAACTTGGAATATGGGCATAAATGCCCATTTTACAAGTCGAAATACGATCGGAAAGATCACTTTGCGGAACAAATTTTCCAGGAAATTATTTTTCATTCATTGGCAAAGATCAATAATAAGGTGATCAGAACTGATCTAATATTGATCTCTGTCCCCATTTTTTCTTCTAAGTCTTTGCACAGTAGAAATCTGAATGGAAAGGGGGGGAACCTAAGGGAAGACCCCGGTAAAGGAGGAAGTTCTGTGACGTCACCGTGGTCTCCTTTATTGCAGAAATCCTTTTCTCTTTGTGGAACCAGCTTCCATTATGTGGATTTGGACAAAACCGATGGGGGATAGGGGGGCACTTGAATACTTTCCCCCCCTCGATTGCCCCTAGCTGCCTTAAAGGGGTTGTATGCAGTAAAAGTGCCCAGGGCCACTGCTGATTGCGATTGGGCCTTGTGTTGGGCACCACTAATGTGTCATGGCATGCTGCACTTAAATCAGTTTATCCATAATATATATATATATAAAATATATACGGTGTATTAACCGATGTATGAAATTGTATTTAATTTTTATTTATCTGTGTAATTGCTTGCACCTATCCCCTTGTTTGTATATATAATACGTATTATGTACGTGCGCTGTATGTAACCGATAATAAAAGTCTGTATTTCAAATCACAGCAAAATGCTAAGGGGCTGAGGGAACATCAGGGGTATTGGAGTAGACAAACTTACTGAATTATATATTATAAATAGTAATTAACACCACAGACAGAGAGACAGACCGGGCAGGTGATTTATGGAGGTTTCAACCAGGTCTTATGTTCAGAAAACATAATATGCCTGATGAAAATGCTCTGTACGTAGAAACGTTAACATATCTTCAGTCACCTCTGTGCTGTCTGCGTAGACAGACACCTCACTTCACCATATTGTTTAGGGGGATTTACCAAGAGCCATGATCAGGACCCGGGAATTTAATATCATGATTGAGACATAACACCAGAAATTTGCTGGCATCAAAAAGTCACACTAAAAGAGCCGCAATCGTAATATGACATTCTCTATGGCACCTAGGTGGGGGCCTTTTGCAAAACCCTTGTAGCCATCGTACTTTCCCTTGTAAACTGGTTAGTGTGGCTAAGATGGGAATGCGAGCGATGCCGCTCTCCGTATATTCTCCAGTACCATGCTATTTTTAGACACAATTTGGGAGATTCACCCATAGCCACAGCTTGTTCCGGGCAAATCTCCCGGAATAGATTTACCAAAGGCTGCGCGGCTCTGGGTTAATCTCACCACCCTGTAAGCATTTAATGCCAGCTATCAGCTATCAGCTGCAAAACAAGCAGCGGAGCCTCTGGTAAAAAGGCTGTGGCAGCTGTGTTAGTGTCTCTCTCTATACTCACACAGCCATCACAACCTATGGGTTAAAGCCACACTAATTAATTGTGAATCATTTAGCGTGATTTTAATCCCGAAACCTAGTGGCTATGGCTGGCGGCAATCGGATGTTATCAAATGTTTTCTAACTGTAGTAGGCCAGTCAAGAGGTTTGTTTGCACCTTTGTGATGCTTTTACAGCTTTGATTGATGTTCACATATGATTGAAATAAAGGTTTTGTGATGACACCTACCAAGCCTGAGTCCTAATTCCAGAGCGGTCCGCTCCCTGATGCTCGCTCTTCATACTAAGTATCGTGTGACCTTGCTGAGGTCTCGTCTTTTGGGGAAGTGACCTGCACGACAGGATGCGGCATGGTGTGGAATCAACATGGATACCACGGGTGAGCGCTCCTAACTTGGAATCTGGTATGTGTTTCTTTGTTAGTCAAGAGGTAACATCTGATTGGTTGAGGCAAATTAACACCTTAGGCTACACCTCTTATTGAATAAGCCTAAATAATGGAATTTGTATTTATAAGAAAGGGCCTGTGTGTGGCTCTAACACCAAGCCCTGTGTGGCCCTAACACCAAGCCCTGTGTGGCCCTAACACCAAGCCCTGTGTTAAATCTCCTGCTCTATATTTTAGATCATCAGTCAAGAGAAAACATAAATAAAGCCCACACATGGAGAGATCATAGAGAAATGCAGTTCTTAAAAAACATATTTACAGGCAGTGAAAGTCCAAATACAATGATCATATTTACAAACATGGAAATGTCCCGTAAAAAAAATACAATTTTCAATATCAGTTTGAACACAAAGAACTCGTCCATATAACTGAACAATATTCTACTTACACACACACAGCCTGGGCCTAGTTGATGTTCTGCACAAGCAGTACTTGCAATACCTACCAACATACGTTACAGTCACATACAAAACCGTACCATCCTATGAAACAAGGAGATTCACATGCTAATTACCTATCTATACGTAGTATCAGTTTAATCATCTGGACTTAAAATTTAGTTTCTTGAGGATATTTCGCTAAACTTCAAGCCCAGCTGATTTAACTGACTAGCACAGTTATACCATGAGCTGGATGAATGAGAACACAAACATACAATGCCTATTGCTCACCTCTCTTAAAATCAGAGTACATAGGAAAACCCACTCTCCCTTTTTGTAACGGATTTGATGTCACTTTTTAACAGTTCAAACCATAAAAAAACATTTAATACACATGATCTCATCAGTAACCAGATAGAAGACACCATTGTACATATAGGTTGATGTTCTATGTAAACACAATATAAATAGCTTGGAAGACAAATGCAATGTAGCACTGTATTAGAGTAATGATTGATTGTGAGAAACAAGAACTCTGCCAATCAATCAATATTAAAATACAAGGTGTCCGTTCTGGTCGCAGCTTTTAGAACTTGTGCAAGTTGTTCTTGTAATGGACACTTGACCAAGTCCAATCACCTACAATCTCAGATGACCAGACAATTTAACAGAAACAGAGGGAGGATGTCAAAACAAATTGAAAGCAATTGAACCCATGAACACCCCATGGTAAAGTCTGAAAACCTAAACAGAAAACAGGACATTCTGGAAAAACCCAATCCTATTGGGCAATAGGAGTCTAAAATGGACTTGGCAATAACTTATAATAATAATCTCTGTTATGAAAGAGACTGGAATTCAGGACTTAGATGGGGATGTAGCTGTAGTTTTATTCTCTAGGATGCCATAAATTCAATCTAACCACAGAACATAGGTCTGCAAAGAGCCTCTATTGATTACTCTCTAGAACAAGCTCCAACCAGTAAATCCAGAAAGAGAAGCAACGTAAATCTCCATGCTAGAGGATGTTTAGTCATAAAGTTTCATCCCCCCTCCCCATGTTACGTAACATTTACATAAAGGGCATGTCCAGTCAAAAAATGACTACCCAAAAGCTTAATTGCATTTAAACTACCCCTCAATCAGATGCTCCGACGCCGAGATATACTTTTGGTTCAGCCAGTCCCTTGCGGAAGTTACAAGCACACAGCAGCAGAGCACACCAGGGAATGGACTGTCAAGCATTGGCTGTGAAGTCACCGTCGTGGCCAAGGCAGACAGTACCGTAAATCTCCCTCGGCTGCGGTAAACTCCCTATAGAAGGAGTCAGCTGTGGCCGAGGCAAACACACAGTCCCAAACATCCTCCCTATGCTGTGCATAGGGAGAATGCTCGGGACGGTGTGTATAATGCTCTTTGAAAAATGACAGACATCTGTAAAGTGTGTACCCAGCTTAAGGTTTGGGGGGTAATGTTTTGGCTGGACAATCAAAATAGCTCATTATCCCGATTTATCAGCACAAAAGAATGATCTGATATGTTTTTTGACATCTTAAATTAACGCCCAACAGGGTTTGGTAAAGGAGATAACATTCTGTATTCATTTCAAGGGAATGCCTCACTTATGACACTAAAGATAAAAAAAACAAACAAAAGGACACAAGAAAGGCAGTTGGATGACTAGAGAAATGCCTTAAAGAACTAAATGTAAGGTCCAGTTGATCTCACTGAATACCACAGATATACCGTGATGTGGATGAATGAATATAACAGATATACCATGACCTGGATGAATGAATATTACAGATATACCATGACCTGGATGAATGAATATTACAGAAATACCATGACCTGGATGAATGAATATAACAAATATACCATGACCTGGATGAATGAATATTACAGATATACCATGGCCTGGATGAATGAATATAACAGATATACCATGACCTGGATGAATGAATATTACAGATGTACCATGACCTGGATGAATGAATATTACAGATATACCATGACCTGGATGAATGAATATTACAGATATACCATGACCTGGATGAATGAATATTACAGCTATACCATGACCTGGATGAATGAATATTACAGATGTACCATGACCTGGATGAATGAATATTACAGATATACCATGTCCTGGATGAATGAATATTACAGATATACCGTGACCTGGATGAATGAACATTATAGATATACCATGACCTGGATGAATGAATATTACAGATATACCATGACCTGGATGAATGAATATTACAGATATACCATGACCTGGATGAATGAATATTAAAGATATACCATGACCTGAATGAATGAATATTACAGATATACCATGACCTGGATGAATGAATATTAAAGATATACCATGACCTGAATGAATAAGAAACCATCACAATCATATGCCATTAAGTTCAAATTTTGCATAGACCTCCAAAATGGTACAGTGATAGGCTATCAGCATCTCACGTAAAGTCATATATACTAACCAAGATAGTGTGCTAATATTTAGGTGTTCAGCAATTAAAAAGATTGTTGTTTTTTTATAAATTACAAATAAAACAAACGGCAAGGATCTGTCCTACCTCCTTACTCCTCTCCTTGGTGCCATATTTAGAAACATCAGGGTTTATTAATGAATCACAATGATCTCCCACTGAGATTACATTATACAATATATTAAAGGGATGCGAAATATTGACTTATGAAGCTTCTTTAAAATCCATAAATGAAGGTATGTTACAGAAGCCAATGAAAGCAATATAGTAATGCTCCCTTTTCTCAATGTTTACTGACTATTTAAAAAGACAATAAATGGTATATACAATTAACAAGAAATGGCCAACAACTCCCATTGACGTAGCAACACTTTGGCCTTTTACCACATCTTCCTGACACTAGACCATTTTTGTTTAAAATTCTCAAAAGTGCAACTCAATACTAACAGCCCGAGGGTCATAATCCCCCAAACACCTATACAGTATGTACAAAAATACAAGCTAATTACAGATTCTAATTAGAAAGTGTACTGACAAAGACTCTATGGTCCAGTTTCCGTACTATACTATACAATTTCATACTTCTTAGAAGTCTTTTATAAGCAACACTTAGTAAATTAAAGCCTCCCCCTAAATTTCCACCTTAAAATAAAATGTTTTCCATACTGTAGGGACCCCCCTCCCAACCCTAACTGCCATTTATGTATTGTAAAAAAAACTTCCTTTGTTCCCGGTCCATCAGCCTGTAATATTACTTCTGCAAAGGAAGTAACATTGGGGGCCGGACCGGCAGCGTCTCTCATTGTCAACTGCAGAAACGACAACTGTAAGTAAGATTCTAGGGGCTTTTTTACAATATAAATACAGCGGTTAGAGTTACAGATGCCCGAGTACTTACGGAACAGAAACCTTTTAGGGGCAGAAACCTTTTCATGCCAAGACAGCTCCTACTCTTTCTGGGATTTTGACTAGACACTGCAGAAGAACCATTTGGAGCAGAGATGTAAGATGATTTTTTTAACACAACACAGTGAGGCAAATTTTAGTTTTGGGGGTGGACATGGCCTTTAACTACTGAAATGACCTTCTCGTACAAAGATATAACAGTAAATCCACATTTCTTTCTGTTGTTCATAAAGGAGTAAGTAGATCATTGGTGAAGTGAAGATACTCAAACGATTTCTTTCCTTGTATGGTTTTCAGAGGGAGATGTAATGGCACAGTCTGTTGGAAAATGGGGAGTATCTCTGTGATGAAAGGTTCAAGGGAAGCAGGACTCCATTCTGATATTGCAGTGCACATACCATACCAATTAACAGCCCTAGAATTGTAAACAGAAAAGACAACTGTTAATGTTTATAGATTTATACACATTGTAGAAAATCTTTTAGATTCTGCAACATAGTAAATGATTGGTAACTAATGGAGACCTACCTTTACCACTTTATGTCAGTGCCCTGTAGTTACACATGTGCAGACGGAGGCAGGAACACAAAGTAATGTTTTTCACTAGGGGGGATTTATGTACAGCTCCCAGGGCACCTACAGTGGTAAAGATGGGGACAGGATTGGCAGTTGTATGTTGGATATATACTCCTGATGCCCAGTACATTATATCATCCAATTACTACTATTCTCAGGGCCAGTTTTACACCCCAGGAGCCTGTAGGCCCAAAGAGTCTGGTGCCCTAAGCCCCACCCCTAAATATCGACCACACCCCCAAACCACACCCATTTTCTCTGTTTTAGGGAAGAAAATAGACTATAAGAGGTTGGATTGGTGGAAGGAGATTGACAGCCGCCCCTCCAACCACAGGCGTCCCTAGGCGCGCGCCTACTGTGCCTAATGGTAAATTCGTCCATGTCTATTATATACTATTAATGAAGAAATAATGGAGATTTTTGGAACACTTCGTAAGTGTGACCTGCTATTCAGTAGACCACTAGCCCCCTTTTCATTCTCAGTAAATACTTGTCTTAGGCTTCGCAGCTCCCCTTCAGTATATGCAAAAAAGGAACGGAGACTTCTGGGTAATTCCATTTTTCCAAGGCCTACACTACACTGATGATGGCTCAATAAAGAGGAAACCGGTCTATGGTAGGTTCTCTGGATTTGCATTTAGCTTGTGGAATGCTGTAAAAACCTTTTATTAGGTAAAGCATTTTGTAAGGGCTACCATGGAAACAGAAATTACCCTGAAGTCTCTGTTCCTTATTAGTAAATAATCTAAGAGAAGCAGTGCAGTGTTAATGGACAGAGACCTCTGCCTTGTGTGAATTACGGGTTATGTTGAATCACCTGTTTATCCTCATCACTGTCAGAATGTTCCTCTTCATCTGTCTGTGTTCCATCAACAGCCTGACAGGCAGTCAGATGCAACAGTTGAGAAGAATGGGAAGATTTTAGAACAGGAGACGGTTCTCTGTCAATATCGCTGCTTCTACTGCTGTAATGGCAAAGTGACCTTTTAATGTTCAGCTCTTCTGCCTCCAAAGAGTCTGTATCTACCCCCGTACACTGCAGATCTGGTTCACAGGCACAAGTGGTGTCCGTGCCAGAAGTCTGCATTAGAGGCCAATTCTCTGGAATATCACTGAAGGATGTGTGTGGAACTGGTCCAAAGAAAGTTGGAATCATTTCTGTTAGAGAGTCTTCATTTCTAGGGGGAAAATTGAAACCATTTTGATAGGGAGACATAGACATTCCAGTTATACTGGTCAAACAACATTCATAGGACTTCTAATACATATTTCATATTCAGCAGGCATTGCATAATCATTAAACTAAAAGAATTTCTCGGTCTTAACTTCCCATTGCCTATTCCTTTTTAAATCACTTTTCCTACCTACTCAACCATAGTATCAAAATACTTTACATTCTGCCTCCATTACTACCTGCTCTGTATCCTATTAACTTATACCTACCCTTTCTATCTCACTTTATCCACCGTACCACCTATAATTATCCAAACAGGCCACCACTGATTCCCAGTCCTCCCTTTCCTCCTCATACTAAACTAACCCTACAACTATAAATGTACAACCCCAATCAGTTCTTCTAACTACCCCTCTCTCCTTATAACCCCCCCCATCTCACCCAGATTTCTAGCAGACTCTATAGTGCTGTATTGTCAGCAGACCCTATAGCGCTCTATTGTCAGCAGACCCTACAGTGCTGTATTGTCAGCAGACCCTACAGTGCTGTATTGTCAGCAGACCCTATAGTGCTGTATTGTCAGCAGACCCTATAGTGCTGTATTGTCAGCAGACCCTATAGTGCTGTATCGTCAGCAGACACTATAGTGCTGTATTGTTAGAAGACCCTATAGTGCTGTATTGTTAGAAGACCCTATAGTTCATTTGCTGAATAGTGCTGTATGGTTAGCAGACCCTATAGTGCTGTATGGTTAGCAGACCCTATAGTTCTGTATGGTTAGCAGACCCTATAGTTCTGTATGGTTAGCAGACCCTATAGTTCTGTATGGTTAGCAGACCCTATAGTTCTGTATGGTTAGCAGACCCTATAGTTCTGTATGGTTAGCAGACCCAATAGTGCTGTATGCTTAGCAGACTCTATAGTGCTGTATGGTTAGCAGACCCTATAGTTCTGTATGGTTAGCAGACCCTATAGTTCTGTATGGTTAGCAGACCCCATAGTTCTGTATGGTTAGCACACCCTATAGTTCAGTATTGTTAGCAGACCCTATAGTTCAGTATTGTTAGCAGACCCTATAGTGCTGTATTGTTAGCAGGCCCTATTGCTATAAAGAACATTTACAATATGATTCATTTTCCTGGCTCTATCTGTGAAGAAATTTGATTGATAACTACTGCAGAGAAATTTCCCTCTATATTAGCCTAATAAATGGAGATGCCTGAATGAAATCTAAGCAGAATGGCTCAAATAAAGCAAGTAGCATGACAGCTCTCTGAAAAGATGTTAAACTGTATATCATCATTATGCAAACATTACTCCACCACCAACAATTTACTGTATCTCAAATTAATCAAAGGACCTTTTCAACTATCAATCTATCAAATCCACACTTTCTGCTCTATTTTATTTAAACACCATTATATGTGTTAGACTATTGACCAGGTGAGTAGGTGTTTCCCTGGTACGATAGTGACATAATTTACTGCTCGTACAAATAGGGAATCCCCCTTAACCTGCCCTGGGGAATCTTCTCATTTAGGATAGAGTATGTTCTACACACTATACCGTATATACTCGAGTATAAACCGTCCAGTATAAACCGAGGTACCTAGTTTTAGTAAAAAAAAGAAGGAAACCACATTGACTCAGTATAAACCGAGGGGGTAGTATTTGCCACTAAAGATGTTTGGAAACCACAACACTCCCAGCATGCTTTATTGCTGGGCGTTGTAGTTTTAAAACATCTTAAGTTGCAAATAGGGGTAAATCCTCCTTTATTTGTGCATACAGTATGCACAAATAAAGAAGGTTTTACTCTTATAAGCATGCTGGGAGTTGTGTTTTCAAACATCTTGAGTGGCAAATCTTGCAAATAGGGGTAAACCTCCTTTATTTGTGCATACAGTATGCACAAATAAAGAAGGTTTTACTCTTATTGTAAGTATTTGCCAATTCCCTGTGCAAGTAAAAGTTTCTCCTACCTTGTCCGCCGGCCGCGCGATCCGCATCTTCGCTCCACAGCCTCTGCGCATCCGGATGATGTCACTACCCACGGCGCTCTCACTTTGCGGCGCCGGGTAGTGACATATCCGGATGCAGAGCTGTGGAGTGAGGATGCGGACCGTGGGCCGGCGGACAAGGTAGAGATAGGCTGATCGAGTATAAACCGAGGTAAGATTTTCAGGCTTTTTTTAAAGCCTGAAAACCTCGGTTTTAATACGGTAAATGGTTTATGTTTCATTCTATAGAGAAGCAAACAGGACCAGTAGAACACTACAAATCAACAATCAGCCAGCATTCCTAAACTACATTTCCACAATCCTCATAAAGGACAAGAACTAGATGATCCTGGCTTAGAAAGTAGCATGCTGTAAGAGAGAATTCCATCAGACTATGGTTCCCACAGTAGATATCCTTGACTCAGCCATGCAGACAAAACCACATGAGGTCCTGAACATTAGATTCAAGTCAATTGAAAGTAAATTCCTTTAAATGTATGTGACTGTAGAACAAAGCTTGAGAGCAGGGGTCCTGAATTGCATTCCAAAGGGGCAGACAGCTGCATAGCATGATCTAAACCTGTACAGAAAACACAATTCGACCCCGAGTTAACCACTAGAAACGAGCTACAAATCAACACAGCCTCCCAGCATTGATTCAAACTACATTTCCCACAATTCTCCTAGAAGACAAGAACTACATTTTCCTTTAAAAATATGTGTCTGTAGAATAATGCTTAGAGAACAGTGATCCTGAATTGCATTCCAAAGGGCCTGACAGCTTTAAAGTGAGGTAGCTAAATAAAGTACTACGCTACCTCAAATACACACACACTAAAGCTACCTCAAACAGACACACACTAAAGCAGAAGGGAATTAATCACTCATACAATTAAAGGATAACTATACTCTAAAATATAACTTTTTAAAAATGGAATGAACCTGGGGCAGGGAGGTGGGATTGATTATTCCTATCTAAAAATGTAATTTTGTTAAGGAGCTACAGCACAGTTTTCATTTGCCAGGTTAGTCCCGGACAGCCAATCACAGACGCGGCTGCTGGCTGTGAAGATAGCCGCAGGAGCGAAGGGCTGTAAGTATGAATGAAAAACTTTGCACAGCAGTAAGGGGTGGGCAAGGCAGAGGAACATTATATTAATAGGGTTTTATGCTAGGCAGCAGGGCAGCCAGATGGGATCCGGAGGGAGGGAGTGGGCGAAAGGACTCCCCTGCGCATGTCACCATCCCTCCCGGATGGCAGAACCTTTGGACAGGAAGACAGCTTTTATTGGACGTTGGATATGGAAAGCAGGACAACCATAAAAAGATGTAAGGTAAGGATTTTTAAAACTACACAGGGGGCCAACACCGGGGGAAATTTTAGATTTGGTGGTGGACATGCCGAGCACTGCTCCTTTACATTGCAGTGTCCATAAACTACACATCCCGCATATGCTTTATGTCTTCCAATGTGTCTGTGTTTATTGTTCTGTTTGAACTACGTGTACCTTTCTACCTCAGGTTCTCAGGAAGGATTTATTTGCATTTGAAACATGACCTGCATATTGAATCACAGTATTTGTTTGGCTCCCATAAGTTTTTTTCTATTTTTTTGTGAATTTCTGTTTTGGTGGATGTAGAAGAACCAAATTCATTACGCTGTGAGCCTGTTATTTCTGGTTGCAGTCACTGGAATACTAGAGAATTGTGCAGCAACCACTTTTTTGTCCCAGCTAAAGTTGGCCATACACAAGCGATTGTGGTGGTAACTGAATACACAGGTATGGGGTTGGGTCAGCAGTGTGCCCATAAAATAAAGGAAGTCCATAATGAGTGATTTCCTTGGCAAATAGCAGTGCTTTCTAACAGAATATTGGTGTCCCCAGTGGCTGTTTACTACAAAGCACATTAAAAAGATAATGAGAGAAAGCATGTGCAGTCCAATGCTTCTTTAGGAATCCGGTAATAAATTAGCAGTCGCTCTATTGACAAGCCCCCGTTAGCTATGGGTTGAATAAGCTAGCTAGAGTGAACCATGCCCAGAAAAAAAGCAGAAGAGAAATGAAAGGGTCACAATGAGATGTCTATGGAGAAGAAAAATCTGGAGCCAAATATTAAAGAAGTTGAACCGTGTTTCATGAAGTAGATAAATAGCCCCAGAAATTACACATAACTCAACGTGATAAGAGTATATCTGGTATCTATGGTACAGAAATACATTCATTACCTTTCAAACAGAGAACTGTGGGAGCGGAACAGGCAACCAATGTCCCCTAACTGTAGTGTCCTCACAACCAATGAAGGAATGAGGTGAACAGGTCCTATGGAAAAATAATTTTAAATAAATAAAAATAAATGAATTACCACAACAAAGACACACATGCTATATAACAAGTGCTAACCTACTGTAGATATTCAAACATACAAACAGATTGTTGTATACCGTGTTAACCTCTACAGAAGGGTATAGAAAGGGGCCATAACCGATATCTCGGAAGTCTGGAAATACTGAAGCTCTCTGGATGGTAGGGCTGATCCGGTCACATTTGTAACCACCTGTGCCTGTTCTCATAATCCCCCGATTACTGGCATACTTACCACAGGCTTGTGACGGGTGGTGTTGGCAGTTACAATACGTCCTGATTGGATGGCCAGTAACTTGCGGCCTGTCAAAACACAGCAATTCCGAGCCTGTGTACTGGAGTTCTTGAGATCTTTTGGACCCTTTAAATGAATGTTAATATAAGTTGATTGTTGGTATTAGCTAGGCAGTGTTCATTCATGCAATGTGCATCCATGGTACAATAACTACACTATACATATATAACAAATGTAGAAATTCTAGATATATGACACCATGTTGCCAATTTGTGAGAATTTCTCTGTAAATATGACATACATGCTTATTTTAAATCTGCAGCAATACACATCCAACGATTGCATATCGAGACTGTTGCATGTATGGGCCCCATTAATTTGGGTAAAAAAAAAGACAATTCAACCCTTCCATGCAAACACAATTGCACTATAATTAGGCAGAGCATTCCACAAGCTTAGTGACCTCACAGTGAGAAACCAGTTATGGTTCTTGAGATAAGGTGGTCTTTTATACATTTTCTTAAAAATGAGTCTATGCATTTCTTGAAAATGAAATTATTTACCCAAACTCCTGTTCATCTTAATGAAATCAGATAAGGATTCACTTACAGCTTGTTTTCTTCTCTATAAACTGTCTTTTATAACAGAGAGGATGAGCAGCGCTAAGAGGACGTGGACAAAGCACTACAGATCACAGCAGCCAGACAGTGTCCCTGGGACTAGAGGCCGTTGATGGGATTTTCACAAGGTTCACTTTAGTGTTACCTACAAAAAAATAATAATTAAAAAAGAGTGAGTAATAAAATAATAAACTTGTAAAAAGTCAAAAGTACCGTAACTGTGTGATTATGTAGTAAATCTTGAGTGTTTTACATTTAGGGTACATAGACAAAGACCATTATTTCCACACAATCGACCCTTTGATACGATATAATGGTCAGTGTAAATTTCACTGCACATCTGTGTTTTGTCCGACCATGATGTTTTAGGCCACGCACTCAATCTAACCAAAATATCAGTGATACCAGTTTTCTTACTTATTGACTGTGGTGTGTCAGGCAGGGATGTGCACCAGCCCTAAAAAGGTCAATGTTCTGAACCCAAAAACAAAACCTGGAGACATTTTTTTATGATGAATATAGAGAAAATACTAAGGAACTTGACTGAGGAAGTCAAGTGTGGGTGAGAACATAAAACACTTAAGCCACTGAATTTAATGAGTACAAAATCCATGGTGCTTTAATGTAACAAAGCCACACAAAAATACAAAATAGATGTGGGTGCCCCACACATCACAGGCCAGATTGCTTAAGAATGAAAAAAAAGACAACTATGTCTGAATAGCATTTGAGGTCATTGGGTGCCCCAGGTTGCAGATGCGATTGGTTTAATACCGTGGCTTGTGAGCCATGATGTTCTATATCATGATTGGACCTTCAGGTCAACATCAAAGTCTTTCCGAGTGTCATGACCATACTACTTATCATTGCCGTATGTAGCCTTCTAACTGTACAAGACTAGTAAAAGTAGGTGAAAATCAATGAATATCT
This sequence comes from Hymenochirus boettgeri, assembly GCA_019447015.1. Lineage (NCBI taxonomy): Eukaryota > Metazoa > Chordata > Amphibia > Anura > Pipidae > Hymenochirus > Hymenochirus boettgeri. The sequence goes on along the minus strand of CM033470.1, from coordinate 307,898,788 downwards.
TTGGGAGAGAAAATAGGCGTTACATTCTTTCTTGTGTACCCACCAACCACCAACAATATAAAAACTGTTATATATAAATCTGCTTCTTTTTACAGGGTGCATTAAGATGAAGCATCAAAGGACAAACACATATGGCTACCAGTCTTTGTTTAACTCTCTACAAGATCCTTTGTGTTCATCAAAACAGATCATGTATAAATGGAAAGGCCCCAGTTCAATAGAAATAACTCAAGAGAATCATTGTAGCCATATTCAGTTTAATGCAAAGACCAACAGCATAACACACAGAAAGAAATGCTATTACTCTGTAAGGTAGAACATGAATACTGTTCACCTCCCCAAACATTCACTAGATGTTCATTGTTGTTAATTGAAACCAGTTAAGAGGCCCCCAGTTTGAATGTACAACTACTAGTTATAATACCTCTATAATAACATGTACTTTTTATTTCTACCAAGGCAAACCCAGAGAGTCCAATTTCCCAGGATATAAACCCCTTACTATCCAAAGCCACCTACACTGCAGTGATTTTCTAACCACTCTATAGACCTCGAGATTAAGAACAAATGCTAAGAAAGTTTTGCATTTCTGGTGTTGATTTCAGCCTCCTCTACCGGTTTTGCGCCACATAATAAGTTGGTTTGCATAGAGACGTCTGAAACCCGAAACACACAGGAGCCAAAATCCAGAGAGTTTTTGGTCAAACCACAACTTATGAAGCGTGCTCCAAACACTGACTGTAAAAACACATGCCAACCGCAGCGATGCCCATTGGAGACGCTATACAATGTAAGCAAAGCCCTTTGTTGGTGAAGGCATTAGTAATAAAAAGCTAAAAGTAATGACAGATGTTAAATGACTTTAGACTGTACGAACCATCAAAGCCCCTGATTTTTGGTTCCAACTGAACATATTTTTCCTGCCAAGGCAGACATTCATGTATAAAGTCTTTCTGCCAGTGTTTCCATATTACTTTGTAAAGTGATTAGTTCTGATCATTTCCAAGTGTTATTCAAGAGTTACAATTCAGTAAAGAAAACAAATAAAAGCCATTAAATCTTTTCCAGGGACAGTGAACACACAAGCTGTGTTCTTGGGCGCTACAAGCACAGAAAAGTATTACCGGTACATCCGAGTGACAAACTTAAATGGATTGCGGAAAAACCAAGCAGGGTGTGTCAATGAATGGGAATCACATGTCCATTTGTACTAATTCTAACCTACCAGAAAGGGGAAAACTATGACTAGGCCTTTTATATACAAACTGATGGATTCTGCCGAACTATTACTTTATCTGTAAATAAAAACAATAGCAAAATGATAAGGTGCTGTTGGTTTTATATTAGTCATAATAATAAGCCAAAAAGAGGATCAATTGTAATGCAAGGTTATATACTCAAGATAAGGGTTAGGTTTCAGCAAATATTATTTAATATTTACCTAAATCATTGCCTGTGCAAGGCAAACAGGTGTGAACCAGAGCCACTTTTATGTTTTTAACCTTATACTTTGGTATTTACAATACAGAGGGGTAAATGCGCTAAGAACAGAATCTGTTTCATACTGCAACTTGTGTTTTTCCATGGCTCATTCATTAACCTTGACCTTGAGGAACCCAATATATTGTATACATTTCACCATAAGCTTTTCTACTGCTCCAAAAGATGAAGTCTGAATAGAGAGCCATTTCTAGGCTTTCCTTTTATCACAGTGCCAACGATTCCAATATTTCCCTTTGTAAATATAAAGGAGAACTAAATCATAATGTAGATAATATACTGTCAAATGTTTATTCGGTCAGGGTCAAATATAGATCTTGGTTCAAATATCGATCTTGACCCAATAGTATATATATAAAATTGGGTCAAGCAGGTAGGAAAGGATCAAACATATTCAGGGCAGAAATGTAAGCCAGAGATGCCCAACCTGCCACCCCATTACTGTATGAAATAGAGATTAAATGGAAGTATAAAGGGTGTATTTATCCTTAAAACAAAAAAACTGGTAACGTCCTTTATCTGCCCACAAACCCAATTTGTATTTTTACCAGTTTATTACATGCATTTGTAACCACTTTTTAATGAGAAGTTATTTTCCGTTCTGGCAAAGGTATCTGCCTCATTCATCTGTTCAACAAGCTTTTTATGAGCTTGAGCAGAGGAGGCAACGGGAAACAGCCGTCAATCATTGGTTGTGATGTCAGCAGTCTCAGCCTTGAGTGACTGCATGGAGGGAGGAGCCAGCTTACTCTGCCAGAATTAAGACAATAATTATCCTTAAATATCTGGTTAATAATGCATCTAATGAAGTGCTGAATATATCAGTTGGGGCCCAGTTTTTTGCTTTAAGGGTGGAGATGCCAATTAAGTCAGTATTAGATGGACAGAAGAGTGTTGGTTCTCCCTTAGGTAAAGGTGCTATCAGTTATTGGATGGAGTAAAATAAATACAAGGGCCTTTTCGGGTACCAAGGTAATATCTCTATTTCCCTAACATACAAACGGCCGACACATTCATTGGTTATTTAACCCACCCAGAGTAGACTAAAGGTGGCCATAAACATGGCAGATTTTGTCTTAGCCAATCAAAGATGCTGCTTCCGTGAACGGAAAAGGCATGGAGCAGCAGCCGAGGGAACGAGGGCTGGTAAGTACATTTAGGAGCAGATTTGATACGATTAAACCTTGTGAGGTCGAGGTTTTGGGGGGCAATTAGTCCAAATATGAAAGTTTGTTTGGGGAATGGACATACCCAATAAGGCTGGGTACAGCTTTAAAAAAAAAAAAAAAAAAAAAGTTAAGACTTCACTACCATTGTAACACTACACAAGTAAATAAGAAGAAACTGACCATGATTTACTTTCTTTTCCCAACCTCATGTCAGCCAGGATTAATCCTCCATAGTGTTTACCCACAATGTTCTCTGCTTGCCCCTCTAACTCATAGGAAAGGCATCCTCTCTCTCTCTCACTGGTTGATTATTATAAGAAAATATTCCACATCAGCTTCCATAATATAATTAGAGCCTCAAATAGATTTTAGATCTATACTACACTACACGAGTTGAGGCAGAACTTGACTGGCACATGATTGGAAATACAAACATAAGGAGAAGCACAAGAAAGAAAAATTAATATTGGAACTTTAACTATGACATGTCATATTTTCTGATTGAGAGATGGAATTCTGGGAACTAGTTCCCTTTCAATGGAACAAATCCAAAACAGAGCAGCAAAAATGAAACAGTCATTGTGAAACAACAATTACAAACAAACTCTCCAGACTTGACATAAAATACCCCTTTAGTTCTGTCCCACAACATCTGTGCACAGGGACAAGAACTGAACAGGCTTTTGTGTTAGAAATGTAAGTTTCCAGCAGGATTAGTAGAGGAGGCTGCCAGCTGCATGCAAGAACAAAGATAGCAACCGGAAGGACATGGGCTCAAATTGCCATCTCCAGACTCCGAAACATTCTTCCAGTCCTCTGATCCCAATGGCTGCTTCCTATAGAATTCTAGAAATGCTATCAGTTATAAAAAGAACTGATATTTTCAGTAGAAACTTGGGTTAGAGGCAGAGGTCTGGTTCAACCTTCAGATTTCCCAGCATAGAAACAAGTGGAGATCTTTGTGTTTCTAGGATCTTCTAAAATAACCCAGCAGTGACATCTAGAATATAACTTAAGGAACCCTACATTAAAATCACAAAACCAAACACCGTATATACTCGAGTATAAACCGAGGTACCTATTTTTACCTGAAAAACTAGTAAAAGTGATTGACGCGAGTATAAACCGAGGGTTATAGAAATCATGACCACTACTGCCTTCTGATTCTGTATTGTTTTGAGGCTTTAGTTGCATAGTTAGAATATTAATGGATCTCAGAGCAAATTGCATCTAATAGTGTCCTTTTGTTCTGCTATTTATAGATGAATAGTTCATCCTAGAATTATTGGCTTATTTGTATGTATGTGGCACTAGTGTGCTGACACCAGGGTACAAATGATGTACGAGGCTACACATTTTAGAATAATTTATAGAATTTGCATCCTCATTTCTTTTACTACGTGGCTGCTGGAGCAATAGGCATTAAAATGGATGTTGGAAAATACATTAAGTTAATACCTATTATAATATGAATATGGATTCTAAACCTAAATGTTCACTAAACGTTTGACTTTGTCTAGTGTAAAAAGAGCTGTACAATGGCTTAGCTTGGTAAATAATATTGGGTTCTAACATGTGTACACACCGATATGATCTTTCTCTTGCACTCTGGCTATAAAGGTTGTACTGAATGGATGTATGTCTTTATTCAACTTCCAATACTATGTAAAAAAAACTACATACACATTTTTCATTGAAAAATGTTCAGCTGTCAGTTATTTAACAGCTGCAGAACTACATCACAATGCAATTAGATGAAATGTTGCCCATGGCTGTGTGTTGAGTTATTTTGATGGGACAGCAAATGTACAGTTATACAAGCTGTTCACTGACTGCTTTACATTGTATAAAACTGTCATATATTCAATATTGTCCCGTGAGAGGATATAATAAAATATGAACAAACATGTGAAAGGTGTGCTCTCTTTTGTGGGATACTGTATGCATATCATGAATCTTGTGAATCCTAGTGGCATTTTTCATGGATATAAACAGAACAGCATCTAAAGCTTGTGCTCCTCTGTGACTGACTAAAGCCCTTTACACGCGTTAGATAATCATTTCAGCTGACAGTTTAATGTGTGTGAAAGCATCTGCTGGAGCCCTTAACAATGTTCACAGATGCCTCCTAGTTAAGTCGCATGGTTTCCATGGCACAATTAATTACACATACAGGTTTATGGGTTTTTAGGAAGACCTTTAACATACCATGTATAAACCCATGTACCCAATGCATGACCTATGGGTAAGATGTCTTTTCTTTTGTGGAATTATAGCATATAGGATAGGTGTTTTGGTAGGTAACATTTATATAACCATGCCAGGGGCAAGCAGGAGGGATTCCTTATCTTGGACAGTGTTGAGTTCTGCACACCACCACAATTTTTAGCCACAGCTTCTTTTAAATGTCACTCCCATGTTAAAGGGGTTTATTTACACGTTAGTGTGGCTTCTGTCATGGTTTATGTGATCAGATTTACACATGTCCCCAAAAAAAATAAAATATGCTCATACATATGGTCAATACAGTGGCGGACATGCAACACCTGACCAGAAAACACACATGTGAGAAATGGTTGTTTCGGACAATAATCATACCTGTTTGGTTGGATGTCATTTGTTGCTCCAATAGTTGATGGCAGCATTCACACAAATGGCAAGTGCTCACATTCTTGCAGGTTCCCAAGGGTTTCCAGTACATAGATTTACCTGTAGAGGCCATCATGGAATTCTGCCGTGATTGTCCAAGTGCACAATAACTACATGGGTGCAAACATCCAAAGCTTCCCACTTCCAAGGGAAGGAAGGTGAAAATAGAAAATAGCACCCGGAGTCGCACTTCAAAGTGAATGGTGATTTCATTTTCAAAACCAAACATCGACACACAACATTTCGGGGGTACAATCCCCCTTCAGCACCTGAAGAAGGGCCTGAAGAAGGGGGATTGCACCTTCAAAACATTGTGTGTCGATGTTTGGTTTTTGAAAATTAAATCACTATTCACTTTGGAGTGCGACTCCATGTGCTATTTTCTATGTTCACCTTCATGAAATTACATAGTAACATAGAAATTGAGGTTGAATAAAGACAGGCGTCCATCAGCTGATCCAGAGGAAGGAATCTCTCAAAAACCACTAAGAAAATGGCCTGTGTGCTGTTCGTGTGAAAGTGACCTTAGACTCAAGAATCAGTGACATTACTTGATCAAATCCTGCATATAACTGCCCCAAATTATGCCCAGATTCAAGAAAAACCTACACAATTCTAAAAAGGTGAAGGCAGGGGGAGTAGCATGGGTGATCCAGCTTCATACATTTTGGAAACTCTTTTAGGAATTTAGACAGCCATGCAATCCCTATTGTCCTATAACAGAAAGTATTAGAGAGATAAAAAGATATATAGAGATAAAAGAATGTTGAAGGTTGTGATGAAGGAACCTATTCTTTACAGAAGTAAAAAATAGGTTCATTAGATGTCTGTCTAAGGACTGGACTAAAATGCCCCAAAGATTATTTGTCCCAGATATTATTCAGCCAGCATTTAAGGTAAGTACACAAATATCTGTTATAGAGAAGCTGTATTTAACTCCCATTCAGCCTGTGTTCAGCTCCTAGTGAATGGCACAGTTTACAGTGATCATAAATGCCGTCTGTGTGAGAATGTGTGCATAAGTAAAATGCACTGACGGAGACTATACGGGTCCTGAGTGGTATTTTGTATTCATGCATGTTTTTAAAATACTGGCAAACAGGCGCTGGTTCTTATGTCTTTAAGCAGAATTTGTACATAGATGAGAAATCTAATAGAGGACATGGGATAGAAAGTCCAGTAAATCGATACCTGCATAAAAAGTGATCTATTTACTTTTCACTACCAGGCAACTCTCACTATAAGCTGAAGTGAAAATGAAAACCTGCCCCTGGTGTTAAAATTACCTCCTTCATTATTTAATTGGTAACTGTTGGATGACATTATAACTGTAAGGCCAAGGTCACACTACAACGCACCAAATCGTGCAAGCAATCGTGAGCGTTATCGCATGTGATTGTGTGCGCGATTCTTGTGCATTTTGCCATTTTCCGTTATGGAAACGCATGCGTTAGCACACCAAAAATGGTGAACGCATGCGTTACCAAAACGGAAACGTATGTGCAATAGCATGTGCATAAAAAATTGCGGGAATTTTCACATTCCGGTTATTTCCATTTTAGTGAAAATCGCGGGTGCAATCGCGCGGAAAACGCGCTAGTGTGGCCTAGCCCTAACTATCAGGGGAATGTAATAAAATTTCTTACCGTTAAAAATGGTGCTCATTTTGGCCCAACCAATCAAATGTTAGCTTTCAAACGGTACATAAAATACAGTACACAAACTAGCACCATTTTTAATGACTAAATGTACTAAAATGTACGCCAAAATTCTATAATTTCTAGCTAACAAATATCTTAACTAACTTCAGAAATTAGCAGGATTAAGCAGAAACTAAATGTAATTCAGCAGGTTTATGGTATTTCCTGATTTCTGCAGTCCTCCTTAGGCTGAGGCCCCAGTAAAAACGCATCACGATTTCTGCATTGTTGCGAGTCGTTTCGCGTTTGTGCATCCATATTTGTAATTTAACATGATAAAAATGCATGTGTTTACGTTGCAAAAACAGTGCACGCAAAATGGAAACGGGTTGGAAATCGCGGGAATTTTTGTCATCCCACAATTTCCGTTCTAACCAAAATTGCAAAACACGGGCGCAAACTTTGTTTATGTGGGTCCATGGATCACTTTGTAATAGTTCAAACCAGCAGAAATAAAAAATAAAATCTTTCCATGGCGCTGCTTATTGCAGGGGTAAGAGATACAGCTATTCACAATTCTAAAATTTGTGGCAGGTCATTTATATTTTAGCTTTAATTCTCCAATATCATCTACGTATGGTGACTAATAGTAGGGGTTCCAATGGAGTAAAGTGGTGCTTTCTAAGCAAAAAATGCACATATTTGACAACTGTCAATCAATTCTAAGTTCATTTCTAATATCTGATTGTGGTTGTGATTATGTTATTTTTTACTGAACATAGTCAGTGTAATCATCTCCAGGGGTGTAACTAGAGGGGAGCAGGGGGAGTAACCACTGGGGGGCACCATCTTCTTATATTGATTATAAGATAACACTATGGATGAAGCAGGGATAGGGGCCCCATCCTAGTTTTGTTGGGGGGGGGGGCAGTGATTCCTAGTTATGCCACTGGTAATCTCCCAGCCTTGTGTCAGGGTGTTTGAAGTTTTCCCATTCAAACTGCTCTAACCTCACCCTGAGCCTGAATCACACACAGCAGTTAGGACAAGAGAAGTGGAGGATGGAGAAGGAATAACTAGAAACTCTGATTCTGTCTGTGTGCCAGGAGAGCTCATTGGCCCAGGGTTCTAATGACAAACTGACAGTAAAGCAGAGAGAGTGGGAGAGAAGGAACCTTCCGCACTGGCTCTGTCTCCTGGATCATTCCAAGCCTTTCAAATGCAAATCCCACAGCCATGAGATTGAATGCAGCCCCGCCCCCTCCCATATTAACCCTTCCCTGATCAGTACAGTGTGTGTGTTCCATCTGAAGAAAGATGGTTTGGTTCGCATTGGATTCTGTTTTCCTAGCAATTCTGTGCACAGACAGACCTTTCCCCCCAGTCAGATGAAGTGCTGCTAGAGAAGGGGGGCACACAGGGCATGATCAGCTCACAGCTCAGTCCCCAAGAGCACCACAGATCAGAGAACTGCTGTCAGTAGAGCTGGGTGAGCTCTGTACAAGTGCTCAGTCTAATCCAGACCTCCTCTTAACTTCTCACTGGCTCCAGCAGCAGCAGCAGAGCAAGCACATGTCTGATAGGAGCAGGTAGCAGCTTCCCATCCCCAAAGCACCGGGGGATTTCTACAATCACAGCCCTGAACTGGCTGCACAGAAAGAGGGATAAGGTAAGAAACTATTTACATTGGATCTGTCTATGGTGATTTTCTTTTATATTGACAGTTTTCTGTTCTGTGGATGAAAGATGCAGCATTGGCATCAATGACATTTAGAAGTTACTTTTGTTGTAAGGAGGGTGGGGGATCTACAAAAGGGGCATGAGAAATATACATTACCTGTATAAAAATGGAGTAGAATAGGAGACTGGAAGCAGCACACATAATCCAATGCAGACATTCCATCTAAAAAGGTCCCAGTTAATGTCATTATCCAGTATATGGTGATGCAGATGCAGGTAAATGACAGGGATCATAACTACTGCACACTAGTGAGCTTGTCCTTGCTTTAAAAGAAGTCAACCTGAACTGGGGAAAACATATTGGAACAAACATAGAGGTGGATCTGCATTGATTGTGCTGCTGTATGTAGAACATTAGTTCTATCATTTTATCTAAAATGAAAGTGTAAATGTGTTGCAGCATCATGGTTGTGTAATTCAGACTGATTCTTATGCTGGGAGACTTACTGCAAAGTAGCAGGACTTATCCACTGCTTGTTTGGTTGTAATACTTTGTTACTGTGTTCCTGCCAATTGGTGCTGAAGCTTAGGTCAGTGTGAGTACTGTGTTAAGCGTGACTTCACAAGAAAGTGTCAGGATACAGGCAATTTATTTTCATGTACAATTATGAGCTCAGCATTTGCCTTACCAATCCCCGGGTGTTCATGCAGCCAATTAATATTGTTAGACAAAAACAAAGATTTCTCGAATATTCTTAGAAAAAATGTTTTTATTCATTTCCCATTCCAGCCAGGTACCTGCTTTCTACTGGAGAATATAAATGCTTGGCTAGCACATAAGCTAAGAATAAAAACTGCTTACTTCTACACTGTGCTCTAACAAATTATGAAGGTCAGTGCTAAACTCTGCACAGAGACAATGAAACTTTATTATCTAGGGGGAATAGAATGGACAGCATTTTTGTTTTTACGGAATAAATTAACAATGATGGTATTCGTAAACATGATTTCCATAGTGGCAGATTACTTTTCAATAGTTTTCATTCATTTATTTTCATTATTTTTTTTATAAACATGACATGCTATTAGAATTATTTTGATAATTATTACGAATAACTGTATGTATGTACATGTATACCTATTTTATCAAAAAAGGTCACAAAAAGCTCTGTGCTCTAAATGTAATTCAGTAATCTACCTACCAATCTTTAAGGGGCTGTTGTAGTATGTTTGCTTGTATTAATAAAACATATGCAATGTATAGATTGCAATGCATTATATATATCCCCAACACAGCTCTACCCTTTATCCCCCTCTTGTTGTGCAGTAGTTTACCAGGGTTGATGTGATAATTGATAGGGATTATACTGATTCCCAATCATTTCATTTGCTGGAGAGTGTCAAATGCAGATGTTTCATTATTGGAAGATACCATTTTCATTTCAAACCTGACCTTACAATGTGCTTTTTCTCTATGATGGCTATGCGTTTCCTTTTCATTCATATCCTTCTACCAGTAGTAATCTTGGATATTCATTACCTACCTTTTTTACCTACATTTTTACACTTGACAACGTAATATCAATCAGTATTCTTTATCACCTTCAGAAGTACCGTAGCTATGGTTTGAACTAGACACTTAAGCTCCTATTACCATCTGTTGATATGAATTTTATCTTGTAATAAATTACTTGACACTGACCAGTCAGCTGAGTTTCAAAACCTATTAATCAGGAGTTGTTACAGGGAAGTGTTATCCTGATTACAAGATCATACTTGCAGTGTTTTCCGGCACTTCTCTATTACTGTTCTAACCATCTCTAGTGTTAGCAGTACCCTCTGTGAACGCTAAGTGTGATTGGGATTAGGTTGTCAGTTGTCATCTGCTTTCCTGTTAACATTTTGAGCCTTCTGATGTAGCATTTTCTTCCAGTTTTGAACTGTACAGTTAACATGTTGTTTTAAACATCTTTTAGCACTGCTACCTTTATACTTTGAACAAATGATTACTGTTGACCAGCTGACACTTTATGCATCATGCACATTGACTAGTTAAAGACTCAAGTACTTTGCAGAAAGGTATTTTTTTCTATATAGACCTTCATACCTTCATAAAAGCATTCCACAATAGCATTGGTTTAGCTGATAGTTAAAATTTTATTGCGGGATAAACAAGAATAGGGTCAAAACCTAAAATCTTATATGGAGGGGGGGGGGAGGTTTCGTTATTTTGTCTGTGCTAACCATCTAAATATTTGACTATGCTTTATTTATTACTTATACATTTTAATAAGATACTGTTTGGATTGCAATTATATCTGAAACTCCCGAAACAAATGTAACATTATTAAAAGCTTATCTCTCCGCTCGCCTAGATAATGTTCAGATTGTGATCTACAAAGCTAACAGTTACCAAGTGATAGAGACGCCTATAAATATAGATACAGAAATTTTGCAAACCAGCTTTAACAAAAAATACAAAAAAATATTACTATAGAGGTTTTTTTTTTTATTAAGAATGGATTATCTGTGGAAATATTTGCCAAAGAGACAATTTAAGCCCTTTTTGGTAAAGCATTATTTTTTCTAGGCTAGAGCAATATTGGGCCTATAATGAATTCACCAAGCTATGTTAAGTTGGTTTGTTGACTATTTGCAGGATTAAGGTCACAAAGTGACAAGATGTCAGATAAAACCTGACTTTCAGAATTGGTATAAATACATGCTAACATGATCTCCAAGATATTTACTTTTGTGAGTTTAGCATGCAGCAAGAGCAGGAAATCTGGGAGTCCACACAGTGTAAGCAGCACAATTAAGTTTCAGAAATGGAAAAGGTTTTGTGTGACTTTCTTAACCCCATAAGAAGTCTTGGTGTTAAGCACATACACAAATATACGAGGACAATATAATATGGAACAGAGCAATTGCTCCTCTTGGTATATAGTCTTGTATTATATGCAGGGAGATAAAAACCAAGTATTTTCTTTTCTTACAACCCTATATACATTTTCTGCCAATGGCATAGAGAACTAACTAAAATGCAATCTTGCCAAGCAGAAATTCTTCATTAAATTGAGCATCATTTAGTCTTTCTCTGAAATAATTATACTTAGTTGCTCTTGTCACTTCTATTTAGAAAATTAAATATCCAATATGCTTGTAAAGGTTCTCATTCATCAAGGTCATGGTATATCTGTTCTATTCAGTTAGATCAACTGGACTTTAGTCCTTGAAGACTTTTTGCTAATTATCCGGCTGGCTTTCTCAATTCAGAACGACTTGTACAAGAATCTGTTGGCAATATAAGTACCCTGGAAAGTCCCAATTAGCATATAACAGGTGTTAGGGATCTTCTGAATGCAAGGTGTGATTGCATTGAGGTTAAGAGGAATTATTTTTTTTCCTTCAAGCCTGAATAGAGGTGAGGGGGGTTCGACACCAACTGTCTGCCATGTACAATGCTGCAATGACATCTTACCCTGGGCAGTTTCGATAACACCTCTTAGCCTCAATGCAAGCCCACCTTGCGGTCAGAAGGTCCCTAACACCTTGCTGTCATATGCTAATTGGGACTTTCCAGGGTACTTAATTGCCAACAGATTCTTGTACAAGTCATTCTGAATTGAGAAAGCCAGTTGGATGACTAGCAAAACGTCTTCAAGAACTAAACAAAGTCCAGTTGATCTAACTGAATACAATAGATATTTCATACCCAATAGCTATTGTCGTACTGGGTCAAATAGAAGTTTGTTGGACTTAGATACAGAAATAGATTATTAACATTTAGAATTACCCCTCAAAACCTTTTTCCACCCCAAATAAAAAAACAAAAAACAAAAAGTCAAACATGGCATCTAACTCGTGCCATTAAAAGGTTTCCGTTATGTTACAGCTCAATAGTCCCCAATGCAGTAAATCAAACTTTTATTTTTGCTTTTCAACTTACTGCCCGAACATTCTTAGCACAAAATATCCATCATTATTTAGCATACCTTCTCTCACTGTGACTTTCTTGGGAAGACATAAGGAAAAATTAATGTCAGTATTAACCAGAGGGTGTCACTGTGGTACAGTGCAAAATAATACACATACACTGGAAAAAGGTTTAAAAAAAAGTTTTGTTTTTTTTCTATCTACACCCAGCATATTGGAGATATGAAAAAGTGTTGAAACATTAAATATGCAACTGCTCCCTGCTCTACTGGGGTTAGTTGTATTTTAGGTTCAATGGGTATATCAAACCATAATCATTATTATATACTACCATCTAAAATAAAACCTTAACATTGCCATTATTTTTGTTGTTCCATATAAATATTGTTTTTATTATGTGGAAAAGGTACTGTACATTATTTAAAAACCCATTAATAGTAAACTTTTTTAAAATGTTCTATATTTCTATGTTTTATATATTGAATGTTTGCTAAAATGCAATATTTTAGATACAGCATATCTCAGATGTTTTTTGACAGCCAGTTCAATTGTCTGGGATTCCTGACTGTGGGGAGCCAGGCTTTACGTTGCATCTGGGCAATTTTAGTGGTAGATCCAAAATAGATCAAAAGAGATCAGAGCAGTAAAAAAAAAAAAAACATCTTTTACATTTTGGAGACCAATGACCCTGTTCTTTTCATGTACCTATTCCATAACCATGATCTCAACAAGGTCACCGCAGAGTTTTATACACAGCTCTAGAACATGCTACATACATTTTAATAAGATGGTATACAGAAAGGTGGAAGAGATAAAATATTAACATGAGAACATGTTATACAAGAAGGACTCAAGAGAAATTAAAAAGGAGGCTTAAAAAGAAAGTAAAGAAGTGATGGATACAATTCTAGTAATAATGAAACTGTTTAGTTTTAGATCACTAATTGACAAAAAAAGTAAAGGCACGATTACACTACCTACATAAACCTACATTTCTCTAGTTTAGGGCAAACTTACATTGTAATTTAGATGCTAAAATGTTCACTCCAAGTTCCTTCAGACTAAATAAGGGAAGGGGAGGTAAAAACATTGTGTGGCCAGTGCTATCCATATGTATGTATATTAATCACATTAACGCACGTTTCATTTTTAGTTTCTCACAATGCACAGACATTCACATTTCATGATCTGTCTAGGTGGAACTTCCTTTACACCCCACTCACAAGGTCCTAACCATTAGTACTGATTTTATCCAGGGATAAAACATTCTGTGATTATAGCCATTTACAGTACCCGATTCTTTAACATATAATACAAAAACTTAGCATTTTTAATACATATTCATGGAATAACAGGTAGGATTCTACATTTTTTGAATTATCATATTTAGATTTATTCTAATGTCATTTGTAACCAAACACAAACGGGGTTATTCAATAAAAGTTCTTATCGTCTAAAATGGTGCTAATTTTGCCCCAACTAATCAGATCTTATTTAACATTTGAAAGCTAACATCTGATTGGTTGGGGCAAATTTAGCACCGTTTATAAGAACTTTTATTGAATAACCCTGTAAGTTTTCTACCTTTTATATCAGCAATACTGCATAGAAAATATGTGTTTATTTATGTCGCTGCATCCTATTAGTGTTCTACTTAAAGGGTATGTATGCTAAAAAATGAATTTTATCTATAATATAATTATTTAAACAGCACTTAGGCTGGTTACACACCATCCAATAATTGGTCCCAACCGTCATTTCAAACTGTTGGACGTGGCTACTTTTGCTGCGATTAACAGTCCTTCCTCCTGGCCGACTGGTCAGAAGTGCTGAATGGACCGTCAGGAGGAAGAATTAGAAGGTGTGTACTATGCTTTACTCTGAGGTGTGTGTATTGCTGCATGCCTTCAATCCAGTACTGGTTTTGCTCAGGCTCAATATTCCCCCCTCCCTCTCCAAACTGACAATTTCTTTTACCTGACTTTCTTTGCATTGAGCATGCTTAATAGTCACTATGAGCCAGCACTGGGATAGTTAATTACCCACCATGCAAGTCACAAATACCAACTATCACCATTCCAGTTTCAGCAGAAATGGATACAACAGAAGTTTGAGTTTATGGCAACTATGCTGATTGACAGCTGAAATATAACATGTTTCAGACATCTAAAGAAATAGGGGACAGATCAACAAGAAAAAACTATGGTACAACGAGAGTTGGGCAATTGGAAAAAAAATGTACATTTTACATGCCCTTTAGAGCTAGGTCACACTGCTATGTTTTCTCACGTGCTAACAATCGCAATTGTGATCCATTAGCATGTGAGAATTGCAGAGCAGTGCATGTCAGTGTGGGTGGCCACATTACATGCGCTCCAATTTATATTCGTTTTTTTTGTGTGGATCACATACAGATGGTAACACGTGTTAAACACTCATGCGCATTGCCATCCAGCACAATGTGGCCTCAGCATTAAAGTTGAAAATGTTGAACTTTCTGACCTGTTTAAGCAGAACAGAAACTAATTAATATTTAATTGGAAAGATAATATAAAGCTATAGAACTCATTTCCAGATAATTGCTTCACTATGCTTCCGATTTCAGAGGTGAGACCCACATCCAAAGGAGGTCATACTATGATCTTATTATATTTATTATCAGGCCCAATTGCTACATGTATATTGCTCAATGTCCAAATAGGATTGAGAAAACTGGTCCTTTGGCGTTGTCATAACCAATATTATCAGACGATCCAACTAAAATATCTCTAGGTGTATGGTCTGCTTAACTCTATGGAATCATAGAGCCAGGTATATCATTTAGCTTTCTTTCTCTTTTAACCTTGGTTTATCACCAGTATTGCTACTAATTGTAGGGAGAACTAGATAGTTCCAGCCACTTCTATATTCCTGACATGGATTTTCTATTCCTTCAGTAAGTGTAAAATGGGCAAACAAGATGTCAATGGACTTTGTTTATAGCAATAGGACTTAATGCAAGTGTTTCAGGTTCAGTTAGTCTGACTTTATAAATCTTTGGCATTGAATAAAACCAACACGGTCTCCTGGGAAATTCAGCAGTGTATCCACCATCATGTGTTTACTTTGTTATTCTACATTTATGTGGTTCCTTCTTTCTCATTCCCTAGACATTTATTGTGACAGTATATTTGTTTGTTCTGATATTTTTAACCTGTTGCCTTTGTACAAATCACAAATTCTGTATTTTTATTCAAATGCTGTTTTTTTTAGTAAAATGCAGCATTTTTTCCATTATAATCGAAAAATATTATGATAAAAAAATTGAAATACAGTATACTGTATTTATTAAAATGCTGGTGTTTTTTTCAATAACACGCAGTCATTTTTTAAATTATAATTTAAAAATATTTTTCAACCACAACTTTTAAAATATTCAAAGGGAAACAGTACCTTCCCGTCCCTCCACTAATAATAGGACCCAGAGACCTAAACCACTAGGTCATCATCTAGCAGTTTAGGTCCTCAATCTTGGTACTGTTAGGGGAGGCAGGGTATTGTCTGGTTTAATTCTTTTTCAATAAATAACAAGGTGTCGTGGCATAAAAAGAAAACCTGTCTCTATCTGTATACCAAATAATTTTAAATGTGTTTTTTAAAGTGTATATTTATATCAAATATATATTTTTATATCAAAATTCAACGCACACTAACAGGGTTATTCAATAAAGTTCTTGAAATGGTGCTAATTTTGTCCCAACCAATCCGATGTTAGATTTCAAATGTTAAATAAGATCTGATTGGTTGGGGCAAAATTAGCACCATTTTAAAGGGCATGTCCACCCCGAAATTTAACTTTTGATATGTGGTAGGGCATGCTCCCCCAGCCCCAACCGCATTAATATAATTGTTAGAAAGTCCCCCGATTCTTACTTACCTGCCCTCTCTACTCCGCTGCAGTGTTCAGGCCCTCTGCTTGCATGGAATTGAAAGCAGGGGGCGGGACCGGCAGCCGCGTCCGTGATTGGCTGAGAGGCAGGGAGGGCTGCACTGAGCATGCCTCAACCTTGATGAGGTTGAGGAAGTCTCAGGCACAGCATGAGTCACACACTGCTCCTACACAGCAGTTTCCTGGACTTTGGAGGGGCACAGAAGGGGAACTATTTTGAGCAGGAATGTAAGGTAAGGATTGTTTTAAACTACTTGATGTGGCCAGTAAGGGGTTAAATTTTAGTTTTGGGGGTGGACATGCCCTTTAAACGATAAAAAACATTTATTGAATAACCCTGTTAGTCCTTACAGACACTACAGTAAAAAGCACATATTGGAAGAATCATTAACATTAAATTGCAACAAGTTTGCAAGAAAGTTCTTCCTACAAAAGTGTTTAACATCATTTTCAGGTTTAAAAACCTGTTGCATGATGATGCGTGCCTTTTTTGTATGCCTCCTGCAGAACATGGAATTGTTGAAGCACCTTGTTGTCCTGAGGATGTGTACATGTTAATTGCTATTTCTCTTAACTCAAACAGCAGGCAATTCAACTGTGCTCAACATGAAGGTTGCAGTTTGTACCAATATTATTTGTTTTTTGGGAGGAAGAAAACTTATAAGTATGCCTTTTATTAATACGTATTATGGGGGCAATTTACAAAACAGAACATGCTCTTACAGAGACATCAGCACACTTTAAAGATTTTTTTTGAAATAGATGTATAGTGGAATTGCTTAATTTATTTCTTATGGCCATTTTAAAATAAATTACATGTAATTAAATCAGTTGTTTTACAGAAAGTAGCATAGATGAGCATGAGTGAAATGTTTATCCAGACCGCACACTGTATTAGTTTTAGTAAGTGTTTAAATAGATATATTAAAACTATTAACTACTGCATGCAAGTGGTTAGAAACTATGGTGGAAAAGAATCACCCACGTCACCCATGTTTGGCCTGCAAATTCTTTATATCCAAGGAAACAATTGGTTAACTTGTCTGTGTCTAGCTATGAATTCCAAACTCTTTTTCACTACAGGGTAATAAGGACAATCAACCTCATTCATTCTCGTGAAAACGTCTCAATAATTAATTTTGAACAAAATAATTATGTTGGAAAAGTTTAGTCAAGGTGACTTTTCTCAGACAAAACCAAACGAGTTTTTGTGTTTTTGCTGAAGGCACTTGCGGAATGTGTTGTACTTATTCAACCAAAGAATAATTTGATCAAGTTTCAGAATTCAAATTTTTACAATTACATTAACATTGATGTTCATTGATTCTGAATGATTAAGCACTTTTTTTTGGGCAGACTAATCTTATAGGGCATGTTTACCCACTACAAAAACTTTAAAACAGCATGGAGGCTCAGTGACTAGCACAGATTCTTTGCAGAGCTGAAGTCCTGAGTTTGAATCCACCATTGGAGACATCAAGGCATCAAGACATGCAAGGAGTCTGTATGTTCTCCTCATGCTTGCGTGGGTTTCCTCCGGGCACTCTGGTTTCCCCCACAGTCATAAAGACATACTAATAGGTTGTATGTGTCAAATAAATGTGCTTAGATAGTAAGCTCTTTGTGGCAGGGCCTGATATGTATGTATCTGTGTAAATGTAAAGCACTATGGAAGATCCTTGTGCTATGTAAATCCACAATAATCATAACATATAGTAATCATACCCCCTAACCACATTTTCACAATACTTCCCTTCCGGTCCCCCCCCCCTACCCCCCCCCCCCCCCCCCCCCCCGTGCGCTCCTGATGCCAGATGTCTTACCTTGAGGGCCTCTGGTCCTTTGCCTCGCTTTGTTGGCTCTTCTAGGTGGTAGCTGGAATAGGGACGTCTAGCCGATGACTTACAACAGCTGCTGAACCAAATACTTTACAGCTCCTTGAGCTTACAAAGCTGTATAGGAGGCGACAGAGAGCAGCTAGGAACCGGGTGCATTCAAGCTATGATATCTGGACTTGGGAACATCCGGAGAAAGGGAAGTTTTGCGACAATAGGAATGGGATTGGAGTGGAGCTTACTCATATTTAGATGTTTTTGTAGGAGGTGAACATACCCTTTAATTATAGGTATTTTAAAATTCAACTGTAATTCTAAACAAACTGTTGTTCAGAGCACATTACCTTCTCCTGACGTCCAGATGCAACATTTGCACATGTTGCATTTCACAATCATTTGCACCATATCCGCCATATCCTTTGGATCTTTGTAAACGGTCCTGCCATTCTCGCAATCATTTTTGGTGCATAGATTTTACGCATCAACATTTCTAATAGTGCTGTAAACTGCCACAAACCCCTTCTTAAAGTGGTATTAAAGCCTGTTTTCCTTACAATTGTTGCTTATCACTTTTTTATTGTTATTTGCCTCTGTAGGAAATATTAAAAAAAACAAGAAGGAAGTATTTATTTTATTGCCTATTAAGCACATCAGAACCTTGTAATGACCCGTGTACTTGCAGTGTACAGAGGTAGGATTAGTCATATATACTGTATATTGTGGAGTGCTCTACCACAAGACCCTTTTAAATTTAAATATAGTTATTTTTGCTTGGGGCTTTAGTCAGCATTTGTATTTTGTACTTATATTGTACGTACAGGTGAAAGTACTAGTAACTGCATTATGTGTAGATTTGTGCATACTGTATGTGTGCAACTACTCTGCATACACTGTTAAGTGTAGAATAATTAATCTTGCCCAGTGGAATAGTTGGAGCCATATATGTTCAGTCCATAGAGAGGTAGGTCATAAGTCCCTCCTTCAGTTTATTATACATATACTGTATGTATATACATATATATTTCCATCAGCATACTGTGCATAAGTCCACTTTGGTACGTGTAATACTAAAATATTTCCATTCAGCCTGCTAAACATAAAAGTACTTGTTCACTCTGATTAACATTTCTTTGTAGAGTAACTGGTAGCAATCAGTTGGTAGTGAGGTTTGAATAATCTAGTGCTTCTGTAATAATTTTCCATATTGCTACACTACATTAAAAAACTGTATTTGGTTGTTGCTTTACAAGCTTTCTATCTGCTGTCTCAGGGTAGATTTGGTGTTTCCTAATTTGTACAAAAAATCTGTTTATATGTAGTGCTTTCATATATTTATTAGTTTCTTTGTAAATGTGGTCAACAGAAACAAAGTTAAGTGGTTTTGTATGTATGTATGTATGTATAGGTTTATTTATATAGCGCCACTTGGCACAGTGCTGCACAATATAAGAATACAAAAATCTGTACAAGGGGGACAATAAATAAAATATATAAATAAGTATATGCATCATGAAATATACAAGTGTTTGAAACATGTGGCATGAGGAAAATCCTAATTGGATAGGTAACATACAGATACATAGGAAAGAGTAGAAATGCCATAGTAATAACTGGTGCAGTGTCAAAATTCCTATGCTGTGCCCAGAGAGATAGGATGAGAGGTTAGATTTAAACTTGTTTATTGAGGTTTAAGGCTAGAGGAGGCAGTGTGAGTGGGGGGTCTGTATAAAAGATGGTTCTATGATGAGTGGAGGGTATGGGCAGGGACATATGAGAACACAAGGAAAGAAATATAAGAAGAAGCAGCAGAGTGAAGGGATTTAAATGTTAAGAGAAGGATTTTGTAGATAATGTGTTGTTTAATGGGGAGCCAGGTAGATGTGCCGCACAGAGGAGATTTTATTTCCTGATTGTTAGAGAGTGAGACAATGCAATGAGTTAAAGGGCATGTCCACCCCCAAAACTATAATCCCCCCCACTACTGGCCCCATCATGTAGTGTAGTTTAATCCTTACCTCACATCCCAGCTCCATAAGGTTCTCCTGTAGTCCCCCCCCCCAAAGTCCCAAAAACTGCCTACCAGGAGGATAGCAGAGTCCATATAGGACTCTACCTCCTACCTGGCCCCCAGGAGAAGTTTGGCATGCGTACTGCAGCCCTTCTCCCTCCCTCTCCCTCCCTCTCCCTCCCGATTAGGATTCCATCCCCCTAGTGTAAAAACTCTTTTCACCAAAGATTCCCCCCAGCCCCAATCGCTATGTTAGTATTATTAGAAAATGCCCAAAACATTACTTACCTTCCCTCTTGCCTCCGCCGCACTGAACTCCCGGCAGCCGCGTCCGTGATTGGCTGCCGCTCAGCCAATCACAGACGCGACTGCCGGTCCTGCCCCTCTGCTTGCATTTAATCACAAGCAGAGGGCCTGGCAGCGCGGCGGAGGCAAGAGGGAAGGTAAGTAAAGTTTGGGGCATTTTCTAATAATACTAACATAGCAGTTGGGGTGGAGATACCCTTTAAGTATCAACTGAATGGGAGAAAGATGGGAAGCAGGAAGACCAGAAAGAAGGTTACAATAGTTCAGGCATAATAGGATGAGAGCATGGATAAGCATAGCAGTAGTCGGAAGAGAGAGGATTTTGATAATATTACAGAGAAAAAAGCAACAGGGTTTAGCAACATTGTTAATGTTATTAGAAAAGGGGAGAGGAATCAATAATAACCCCTAAGCAATGTGCCAACTCAATAGGGTAAATGTGGGTGATGTCAACAGAAATAGAAAAAGATGGGAAACCAAGTTTTATGAAAATAATTAGTTCCATTTTAGTCAGGTTTAGTTTTAGTTAAAGGGGAAGTTCAGTGCAAATACATGTACTTTTCATAAAAAAGAGCAGTATTTTTTCATCCCAATGACCGTAATCTGCCAATTCAGCATTTTGTCTGTGTATAAGTAAATGCAACTGAAATACTGACTTCCTGTTTGCAGGACCCCTAATAGAGACCGTTATGGTCTTGCCCTTGACCCAGTGCCTGGGTTGATTCAGTTGCTCAGTAGAGATCTGAGCATCTTTGACCCATCCAACAGCCAATCAGTAGAAATAACTGTTAGGAACATTCCAAGGAAGTGGTGCATCCTGGGAAGAAGAAGGACCGTTAGAACCTAAAATGTCAGCTCACTAATGTCAACAGCAGGGAACAGCAAAGGGTATAAAATCAACTGATTTTTCAAAATGGGAGAGAACATGTAGAATAACTGAGAAGGCATTTCACAAACTAACAATTTAACAAATATTGATAATTTCCACTGAACTGTCCCTTTAAATCTCGCTTCCACACTTGAATATGAGAGTTGCACCTGTGGATAATTTCTAAAAGCGATTTAACCACATTGTAACTTTTTAGCGCTGCTGGCTCTGGGTAAATGAGTGCCTTTGTGTTTTGAAAAGTTCAGGCATCAACCCATAATTCTGGATTGCTTGTTTTTTTTTTCTTCAAAATTAATAATATAAACTAAAACCAGATACTGTGGTTTGCACTAAAAAATGTTACCAGGATCTTTCATTTGCAAGAAAATGGGGCATTTTGATCAATCAATGCTGAATGTTAAGAAGTGTAAACTAATGCAAGTGTGTTCCAGGGGGAATAGCATCTCATTTATACAAATTGATTGGCACTGTAAATGGTTCATTAGATTCCTAAATAAATGTCAACAGTATGAAAAAGGTAACAAAATCAAATATACCAGTCTCTAATGTTTTTTTACCATATACCACAGAAAAAACCTGAACTCTTCAAGCTCTAACACACATTTCACATATATAACACTAAAGAGTAATTATTCTGCTATGCTGTATGTGCGTGTGTTGACTGTAGTTTACTTTAAATGCATGGACTGAAATAATAATTAATACAAATTAAAATTAATAATGAAAAGTAATTTTATTAACAATTAAAGCTCATATATACATTAAAGGGACTATGTTAAAAAAGAAATACATCACTTTCCCGTTGCTACATAGTTATTTTGTAGTTATTGTAATTAGAATAAGCAATTGCAATAGAGATGTTTTTAAAGGTCAGTTCCTGAGTATATCAAACAATGTTCTTGTAAAATACCATGTAAAAATCAGCAGAAAAGCATGCACTTATTCTGTTCAACATTGTAATATTTCCCTAAAGAGCTATGGAACTATTCTATTGAACACAAATATATTATCCTCACACAAGTAGGAAATAGGGAATTACTGAAAAAAGCTGTACCAGGGGAATACATACAGTAGTTTAATACATTCCAATTGCCCTTGCCACTCCATTCTGTCTCGGTAGTCAGAACATGGATAGGCAAACATGCGCTAAATGAAGAGACTCCTCCCAATGTCGCATTCAAAGGATTGAGAAGAGGGAAGCGGCAAGGGCTCCTAGGAGGTAGGTTGAATAACCACCAATCAGATTCCTAATGGTACAAGGGAAGGGGTTATTTTGGCTTTAGTTCCTCCTAAACATTCATTGGTCTTTTCATTCTTATTAACACAGTTTAGCTTTTTAGATCAGAACTTTTGTAAAATATGTAGTATTGTGAATGTTTACTGCAATTCAGTTTTGACTTCTATTTTGTGATGTATCATTTTAAATGAGAACTATGATATATAGAAAGATTTTTATCATGCTATGTATTGTCAGATACCACCAAGCATTGCATGCACCAGATTAGATACAGTGCTCCTGTAACAGCTAAACATTAAAATTATGATGTAATACAAAACAATTGAACTGGCCAAGCAATACACAAAGATAAGTATTAAACAAGGCTATATGTTATAGTCAATTACATTTCTATGATCAAGCAAGGGATCCCCATAGCATGTTGTGAATTATCAATCTCCATAGGAGGAGAAAGAGTGAAAATGGCACCACAACCCCCAATCACCACTGCTTTATATTCTGATTTCATCTGTTTTTCATCTGCTGTCAAAATGAATTGATTTATTTACTTTATTTACTAGTACTAGTAAAACTTATTGTCACCGGAGCTAAAGCATGCAGATAGACACTAGAAAAACAAATTATTGGCTTAGAGATGTACAGAATATACCTACTCTCTGTATCAATAAAGATGGCATAGGAAAATGTATATAGTTTTTAATATTACAGGAATTCTGTCTCCTTCTATTTGGGTAATAATAACAGTAAATGGATGAAAACAACAAAATACAGTACATTTTATCAGAGCCCCGACCATAAAAGTTACATTAAAGGGCATCCCCACCATTAAAACAACAAAAAAAATGGTCACTTGTCAGTTACATGCACCCAAATACAGCTGGTATATTTAGCACTTTAATTGATACTGTACATTCCTAACTAGAGTTTTAAGGATTATTATTGCCTTGATTCTAATGAATAAGCTGGTTACTTCCTCCTCGCAGTCAACAAAGGCTGTGACTGTTAACATTACAGCCAATGACTGACTGCTGTTTCCCCAAGCATATAAAAAGCTCATTGAGCAGAGAATGGAGGCAGATGCCTTTTCCAGAATAAGAAAACATATTATTAAATATCTAGTTACAAAATTATACACTGGTTAATATAGCAGTTTAGGGTGGACATGCCCTAAACTAATTTAAAATAGTTTATTTGTTTGTATGGCTTTGTTAGTATGTGTGTGGGTATATATATATATATATTTGTATGGTCACTAACCACTCAATTCAGTTGTCAGTCTGGATGCTGCTAGCCACTGGGAGATAATATAGAATGTAACAGGATACGCTAAGCAGTCCAGGGTCTAGTTATAGGTTTTATTGAGTGCAAAGTCTCACATCACGCCAATCAACGAGTTTCAGCTTTTGGGATATATATATATATATATATATATATATATATATATATATATACACGATGGGAATACACAGATAGGCAAAAGATCAGAGCACTTGTCTGCATTTTTTTGTACACTTAATTCAAACATAGTGGTCCCTTCAGATGACGGCCGCAAAATGGCCAAATTGCGTTGATGTGACCACTTCGTTTGAATAAAGTGTACAAAAAATCCAGACAAGTGTGCTGATCTTTTTCCTACCTGTGTGTGTATATATATGGATATGCTGGTCAAATCTTTATTCAAAAATACTTTAAGTGCAGTGCAATGGAGGACCAGCAATTTACACATGACATTTATACATTGTAGTTAAAATGGATACCTTTAGTTACATAGTTTGTACAAACATGTTCAAGCTGATGCGCTACTCCAAGGCAGTATCCCAGCATCAGTCCTAACCTAGTGAAAAAAATATATGTTCCCTGGGGCAACAAGACCATACCTGCTTCTCTCTTTATTTAGTATGACTATTCGAGTTCGAACAGACTTCTTAAACTATCCCGGACCCCGGATTTTTGATATTTTCCATACTTTCGATAATTATCGAATGTTCGAACGTTCGAGGCATGCGAATATGCGAGTAAAATGTCTATTATACCAATACGTGAGTAAATATTGAATTATCGAATCTGCGAGTAAAATATCTATTATACCAATACGTGAGTAAATATCGAATTCGAATCCGCGAGAAAAATGTCTATTATACCAATACGTGAGTAAATATCGAATTCGAATCCGCGAGAAAAATGTCTATTATACCTATACGCGAGTACCGTCAATATTAAATTCTCAAATACGCAAGTAAAATGTCTATTATACCAATACGCGAGTAAATATTGAATTCTCTAATCTGCCAGTAAAATGTCTATGATACCTATACGCGAGTAAATACCAAATTCTCAAATCTGCCAGTAAAATGTCTATTATGCCAATACGCGAGTAAATATCGCATTCTCTAATCCGCGAGTAAATTGTCTATGATACCTATACATGAGTAAATATCAAATATTGAATCTGCAAGTAAAATGTCTATGATACCTATATGTGGGTAAATATCAAATATTGAATCTGCGAGTAAAATGTCTATAATACCTATACGCGGGTAAATACCAAATTCTCGAATCTGCCAGTAAAATGTCTATTATGCCAATACGCGAGTAATATCGCATTCTCAAATCTGCGAGTAAAATGTCTATGATACTTATACGTGAGTAAATATCAAATATCGAATCTGCGAGTAAAATGTCTATTATACCTATACGCGAGTAAATATCGAATTCTCGAATCTGCAAGTAAAATGTCCATTATACCTATACGCTAGTAATTATCGAATTCTTGAAACCGCAAGTAAAATGTCTATTATACCAATAGGTGAGTAAATATTGAATTAATGAATATGTGAGTAAAATGTCTATTATACCAATACGTGAGTACATATCGAATTTTCAAATCCTTGAGTTGTTCATGGGATAATTATCGAATGTTCAAACGCGAGAGCTTGAAAGTAGCGTGCGTGAGAGTAAAAACGAGTTTTCGAAAGTCCTGGATATTCGAACATGTTCCCCAGACCATTTCCCAGGTCCCACAGCTATTTACATTAAGTTACCATTGATATTTTAATTGTATATCTTTTGAACTTTTTGAACTATTTGACTCCCCTTGACTTTAATGGGTCCGTTTTCGAATTTTCCATATTGTTCCATATAAGTTCAAAAACGGACCGAACTTTGGAAAGTTCGGGCCATCTCTACTCTTCAGTTGAGTGCTGGAGTATATATATATATATATATATATATATATATATATATATAGCTTGTAGTATAGGTGTCAGGGCACACTCCACTCAACCTTACAGTGCCCCTGGTGCTACCCATAAATTCACAAAATAGTCCAGTATCAAGGGGTCTAATTAGTGTACGGATAAAATGACCTGGGTGAGAAATTGAATATAGTAAAGCTGACACATTGAATGATTTAATCAGAGACAGTGTTCTAATGTGCAGAGATCTTTCTAACCTACAGTCAGTGTGCTGGCTAAAAAATACTGTTGCCTGTTTAAAATGCAAATTATTGATTATACAGAAAAGGTATTGTGTAGTCTTTATTGGACCAAACCAAAAGGAAAAAATTGTACCTTTGGGGGCAATTTGTTCTACATTATTGTCTTTGCTAATAAGATAGTATATATAGAAAGGACTATGGTAATTTCTGTTTTGAGATTTAACCTTGATGCATGATCCATCAAAAGGTGGTTCTGAATAAATTCTAATATTAGTAAAGAAAAACACATCTTAGAAGATGGATAAGTAATGGGCTAAAAGTCAATAGTCTATTATATGACGAAAGATCAAGGCAAGGTAAAATGAGAGAAAAAACAAGCATAATTGTTTGACTTTGCATCTGCATTAGTATCACTGCGTGGTGTCTCTTCCCCGTTGTGATTGATAGCTTGTTTCCAGGTTGGCAAGCTTATTGAATAACAAAATTCATTTCTACAGTCTTATAAGGAGCTAGGATGTAATGATAGCAGACTTTTTTTTTAGAATATGTTTCTGCCTGCAAAGTAACTGACTGTAGTTGGATACACGTGGAGTTTACATGCATGTTTATCAGAAAATAAATAGTAATGCAGTAATCCCTGTTGCATATTTACAAGGTGACAAAAAGATCAATTGTATAAAAAAAAACCTAACCAGTGATTGAGGGGTAGGTGGTTGCAATAAATGCATGCCATGTCATTTTATGTTCCAAAAAATCGATTTAGAATAACCGAGGAGGAATTGGTTCCTGATGAATTGTAAGGTCGGTAGTTTTACCATAACATAGCAGCTAGGGTGATTACAGTAAAGGCATAAACTCTTAAAGTGCATGTACAGTGTGATTTAGAGTTCTGTGTAAAACAAAGCTGGATCTTTAAAATCCAAATTGATTTACTTTTCTATTACCAATACATTTCTGAAGCTTACTTTTTACCTTTTATAGTACTGCCCCTAGCTCCGCCACTGTATTCTCAGTGATGGCATTGCTCCTGCGAGAATTGCAGGGAGAGATTCTCTTTCCGTCAGCTATAAGCCCATTATTAACTGGCTTATTCTCAAGAAAACCTCTGTTCTGTAGCTATCTACAGTAGATTTCAGCCAGGGTGGCTCCTGACAGTGAGGTCTCCATGTTGCCACTAGGTGCAGGGCAATATTTCAATTTTCAATTTATGAAATTTTTTTTTACTAAAATTAACTGGAAGATTGTCGGTAATTTTTAAATATTTAGTGCTATATCAATTAGTAGATCTGTTTGTAGAAACAAATCAGATGGTAGTTGGTATTTTCATATTTTACAAATACCAAATGAATTTAAAAACATATAAATGATTGTCACACTGGCATAGTCTTGTATTTACCACTTTCCTCTTTGCTTTTATAGGTACCTTTTTACTGTTTCAATGGATATATATTAGGGCTAGCCATTGTTTCTGCCCGCTTGCCAAACTGTTTGTATCCCTGTTGCAAGTACCAGGCTAAAATTTTTGGATTGCCACTCTCATATTTTTTTCAAAGAAAAGAAAAATGAAGATGGGAAAACGTGAGCTGTGTCATTATCTTCAGATTATAGCTATTTTCTTTTGTTTTTCTGGAACAAGTCAAGCTGAGCTTTCAATGTCCACATCCAAGCCTTATATTCAACCTGGGAAGTCAAGAACAAAGCGCAGCTGGGTGTGGAATCAGTTCTTTGTATTAGAGGAATATACTGGCTCAGATCCTCTCTATGTGGGGAAGGTAAGAACTTTGTTAATGAAAATCCAAGACACAGAATGCAAGTAAATATATATTTTTTAAAAATCAGTAATTATCCCACAACTATCATTATATTATACATACGGTATTTTCTTCTTAAATATATATCTCGATTATCATTTAAAGAGGGGAGGCAAAATGCTGGGTACACCTCTCAACTAACCCTAAAATAATATTGTTTGGATAATATAATATGGAGAGGGGAGGAGTTGCGAGAGCAGCTGCAGTGTGTATCTGATACATATATCTCTGGCTTTTAGATGTATTTTTGATTGGCTAAGACTATCACATCTTTTGTAAACAGCTCATGTAATACAATACACATACAAATACACTTTTTCTATATGTAAGATAATAGACCTCCACCTCATTGGTAGCCCCCCAAAAGGCAAAACATTCTCCTATGAACATATAAATATTCTTATACAATAGGAGGGATATATATTTTCAAATACATTATTCAACTATATGTTCAAGTATATTTGGCTAAGAGGTTTGCAAGGTACAAATGTTTGGTATCAGCATAGACTAGACTGGATACACCTAGAAACAAGCCTCACTTCTTTTGTTGATGACCATAGTTTTCTTTTTAAAACAGGGTTGTTAGTTGGCGCCCATTATCTAAACAGCCAAGTCTACAGGATACTACTATTGGATAATAAAAACAATTTCCTTTGGAACGACTCAGCAGGAGATGTAAAAGTTAAGAATAATAAAGATGCTGGCTTTATTAACTTAGATTTCATTGCATTTATCTGAGTGATTAGACCTAAGAAAAAGAGAAATATGATAATAAAATAGGTTGGCACTTTACTGCTAACTTAAAACATGTAAAGTAATAAATAATTTCTTCTGTCTAATTGTGTCCTTAATTAGTTCTCATACAATTGTGTATTCCAGAGCTTAACATGTTTAAGAATGATTGCAATGTACTGTATGAGATGTGCAATTTGCAAAATGTCATCTGTTCAAACTGTATAAGCATAATAAACAAAATAACTAATTTGATCTTAACACTAGTCCCTTTTCATAGATAATAGGTAAAGTAAGTCTGAATGTTGAATTTCAGGAATGTAAGGCAATGCATCATTCAATTTAAATGTATTAAATATAATAGTCTGAGATTGAATCTTTTTGCCTGGAAAATTGATTCAGAGAGTGAAATGTATCGAAATAACTTAAGTTCAACTTAGTTCTCAAATTCTATTTAGTGAAAGGTTTCAGCCAAACCAAAGGCTCTGTGAAAGAAAAGTCAGTTTGAAAATAACTTTCCAATAGATCTTGTAATCCCCTACTACAGTAGCTTAAGCTAATTATTATTTGGTTGGATAGTTTTATTATTGAAATAGTTGTCTTGTAAATGGGCTCATTACATTCCTAATTAAACAAAGTGAACACTTAATAGTAAAATCTGTGGATAAAATTGAGGTGCAAAAAATGTGTTTATAAATGTAATGACATTTTCCTGACTGAATATAATATTGAAGATCATATTTTTACATTACTTTGTCAAGAGTTTGAAGGTGCATTTCAATTATTTAAAGAGTCACTATACTCACTAAAACAACTTTATATTTTATGAAACTACAATTTTAGACAAGTAAAATGGTGGTACTCACTTATTTATCTGTGCTTGCTTTGTCATTAAATTATTAAAGGGACTGTCCACCCCTCTCTAGAAAAATCTGTATATTGTAGAATACCCCCCAACAGCAGGAGGTTTTACCCCTATTTGCAAGTATTGGGGATTGGTTAGCTCCTCTGTGTGTTTTGTGGTGTGGTCTACATTGGTGGCAGTGAGGTGGCTGCTGCAGATGTTTGGAAACTACAACTCCTAGCAACTAAAGAATGCTGGGAGTTGAAGTTTCCATACATCTGAAGTGGCAAGAAATTGGGTGTTACTGTGTGGGGTTTACTTTACATTTAAAGAGCAACTAACTCAAAACAATACAGAATCAGGAGGATGGTATCTATTGTTAAAGGTTGCCTTGTGATTCTGTATTCTTTTGAGGCTTTAGTTTCCCTTTAAATGGACAGCAGAATTCCCACACAGTAGTCCCATACAATAATAGCCATACTGTATTTGGCTATTACTGTATGGGACTACTGTATGGGAATTCTGCTGCCATTTAAAGGGTGACAAAAGCATCAAAACAATACAGAATCAGAAGGCAGTAGTGGTCATAATTTATACTCTCGGTTTATACCCGAGTCAATCGATTTTACTCCTTTTTTCAAGTAAAATTAGGTACTTCGGTTTATACTCAGGTCGTTTTATACTCAATTATATAATGGTATCTCTAAAATTTTATAGCAAGAGAGACAGGCAAAAGCAGAGCCTTCCCTGCGCCACACCTATTGTTTGCCCACAACCCTGCTTGTGGACTACTTAATATATACCCTTAATACTACTTAAGACATAAAGCTTCTCTGTCCAGGACAGGAGGAAAGGATCAAGGATGTCCCAGAAGAAACAAATCAGCTGGGAGGTCTGTTTAACATATAAGATAATATAGTATTGGAGGTTAAATAAAGACATATATGTCTATCTAGTCTAACCTGTTAAACATATTCACAAACCCTAACTAACAGATGACCCAGAGGAAAGGAAAACACTCAGAAAGGCCCCTGAACCAGAAATTTGGAGGAGATGCAATATTATTTCCTATTGTTAAAGTCAGTACTATCAGGTCATTAAGTCCAATGTAATACACATTTACAGAGAGGCTCAATGCTAGCCTCTCAGCAATTTAATATAGCGGGTGCAGCTCTTACCCTTTTGTGCAAAGAAACATTGCAACTGCTATAAAAAATTGGTTGTTATATAGGTTGTCTTCAATGATACCCCCTCAAATAAATGTTTTTGTACATACTTTGTATGTGAGGTTTTTGGAGCCTTGTTTATTAGAAGGTATGGATTTCTACATTTGAGTCTGAATTTAAAATAAACATAGATCAACCCATCTACAGAGCAACCAAATAAATACTATAGAATTTCACAATAGAATTTAAAAAATAGGCATGTCCTATCAATGTAAGATATTACAACACATTAAATATGTATATAGCAGTGTCCTAAGATAACTGGAAATGGAAGACACAAGTCAGCTGGGAGGTTCTTTCAATATATAAGATAACTGGAAATGGATTTTAAGAAATGCAATTTTTAATGCAATTGTCATTAATGCAATCAATAGAATAGAGAGACTTTAGAACTTCCAATGATTATGCAGTAGTAGCCCTTAAATTGGAAAATCTTGTGCAAAATTGTAGAACTAAACCAACATTTTTACCCTTAGTGTGAAAGTATTCCTCACCAGAAAATTCATTGTAAGATGCTTCTCCAGAAAGTTGCATTATTATACACATAAGAAGTAGATTCTAAAGCTTCATTCACATGTGAGATTGTGGGGCCCCGACCTGAAATGCACAATGGTGTAGGAACGGCCGAGTATCGGTGTAAGTGTATGGGCTCCTCGATTGCACGTGTAGGGCCCTTTAGAAGTCCATGTTGTTGGCAGTACATCTCACACCCTTGTAGTCTTCAAACAGCCTTTTGAGCACCTGCACTTATTTGCTATGACCCTTGACCCCAATATTAATTGTTTCTATGCACAGATCATTTTCTATACAGATGTTTTCATACAATAAAACTTTGAAAGCTGCTGCTACCCTTGTTTTAAAATGCATGAATTGCAGAGAGCATAGCACAAACAATATTAACTAGTCAGCTGCTTTTATGCTATTTTTGTTTTGTTGTTGTTTCCATAAAATAATGTTTCTAAATGTACTTGCTCATTACATGATATTTTATGACTGGTAGGTTAGTAGACTAATGCTTTGGTTTCAAAAAGATCTGTGAGGTTACAAGTTCATATCCCCAGACGTGCTTGTGAAATTTAGGTTTTTTTTCTGCCATCCATGCTGGCTAGGAAATAAACTACAAATATTACTTTTTCTTTTTTCTAAAAAATTCAAAGGGATGTGTAATTGTGGGGCAATGAGATTGTTTGCAAACTTTATTGAACACTATAAAACTACTATTATGCGTCTAAGACAAGGGAGGTAGTAGACACCAAACCATTGATTTCAGTAATAGCTTCTACTATAAATAGGTTCGTCCCAAAGTTTAAGCTGCAAGTGCTGCTTATATATTGATATTATACTATGTTTAAGAGAAATAGCACCTCCGTGCTGCAACATTCCGAACAGAGGCATGTTGTAACATGATTGGCTTTCAGCTTCTATGGGGAAGTAAAGGCTACAGCTTCCTTGCTTCCCTGCTGTGCACCAAAGAGCATGTTCAGAAGTGTACAGCAATAGAAGGTCAATTTTGGGAGATGACCCCTAGTATCAACCAAAATCAACCAACTGCCACGTCCATTGAGACAATGTTATCTGGTGATTTTAGTTCTCCTTTAAATCTTTGTTGGACTGAGTAAGTAAAACCACTGATTTGGTAAACGTTGTTAATCTGGTTTCCATCTACTTTTTGCACTCTCACCACTGGGTTGTGCAGCGAGCAGTCTGGCTTAAAGGCTTTAAAAAAAAAATCTCATGAGCTTTGGGGAGGCCATGCATTCATTTTCATGGGCATCTCATTAAGATTCAAGGGTTAGATTTGTATTTTGGAAAAGACAGGTCGATCAGTAAGATATGATTCATTGCATTATAATAAATATACAATCCTTAACCCCTTGCTGGCATATGGTCCAATTACAACAGATCTTATTACCATTTAGATTATTATATAAGCAGCAAAAATGTGTTTATCTACATAACTATTAGCTACAGAGAGTTACATGATGCAATATAAGTCCAATTTAACAAATAGGCCTTTATACACGGTTGAATAGCCTGATCACAAAATAAAAAAATGAAGGATTTCTTTTTTATGGTTATTCTTGTCTAAGTATGCAATGCAAATTTTGAGACATTCAGGGAGATTCAATAAAAGTTCTTATTGTTTAAAATGGTGCTAATTTTGCCCCAACCAATAAGATTTTATTTAACATTTGAAAGCTTACATCTGATTGGTTGGGGCAAAATTAGCACCATTTTAAACTATAAGAACTTTTATTGAATAGCCCTGTATATCCGTTGGAATTAAATTTCTGTGCTAAAATTAGCCTTAAAAATCCTGAGTAGCACAACATGTCTGTACAATTATACAAAACATAAATATTAACAACACACTTTGATTTGTTAACCTAATGTAAGGGACCTCTTTTGCTGTAATTTACTAATGAAATGGCAGTATTTCTATTAAAGTTTATGAAGTTTAACTTTATGTTGTGGACTGAAACATCACAGACAATTTTAGTCATGAAAAAGGATAGAGATTAGCAATGCTAATCATGGGCCTTTAAGTGAAGAAACTAAGGGGCTGCTATTTTCGTGCTTCATAAGCATTTCTCATGCAGCACATTTAATGCCATTTAAAAAAGCACTTATCTGCTCCCAGATTAGCCGTTAAGTGGTTGATCAATAAAATAACTATAACCAGAATATTTTTGTTTTTATTTAATGCTGCGAGAAAAATTACCATCACAGAAACAATGGGAAATGTTTCCAATGTTTAGCTAGTAAGCCGCAAATTGTTTTTGAAAGGTTATAAACAAAAAAATTAGGTAGGCATGATTATGGCACAGGTTTGGTAAAAGGTTTGGTAAAAGGTGCACATAAATCTTATTGCTATACTGTTTGTTCATTTAAAGAGAGACTAAACTGCTATCTAAAAAATAATATTTGGGCCAACTATAATTCACAGAGAGGTACATATCCTACCTCCTTGTGCTATAGAATTAGAGTGCTGCAGCTGTATACTTACCAACGAGTGCCATTCTTGTTCGTTCTGACAGCTGAGGAGGCAGTTACCTTTCCCAGAACTTATCATTAAATATCCAGTTACAAATGCATGGGATAAAAATATCAGCTGTGGTTGCCAGCAGATAACTGAAAAGTCACCAGTTGTCTTAAAGGACAACTATACTTACCCCCACCCAGTTCCACCGGACCCGGCAGTCTGTAGTACCCAGAGTGAGGACTAAAACCGCAAGGTCCTCACCACTTGGTTCACCTTCTATCTTCTGTAATACTTACTTGAAATTTGTTTTGTGACTCCAGCTCCACTTCCGCATTTGCAATCTCGGACAATGAGAAGACACACTTCTACAAATCGTATCTTCTTTTTGGCCAGAGTCGCTGACTGAGTAGAGGACGGAGCCACGAAGCGAACATCAAT
Organism: Hymenochirus boettgeri; assembly: GCA_019447015.1. Taxonomy (NCBI): domain Eukaryota; kingdom Metazoa; phylum Chordata; class Amphibia; order Anura; family Pipidae; genus Hymenochirus; species Hymenochirus boettgeri. The sequence continues at coordinate 307,864,541 of CM033470.1, read as the reverse complement.
TAAGTATTACAGAACATAGAAGGTGATCCCAGCGGTGAGGACCTGGCAGTTTAGGTCCGCACCCAGGGTACTACACATTGGTGCCCAGTGGTTTAGTTGAGTATTGTTGTCCTTACTAGAAGTCAGTATGATGTGAGATAATGGAGATATGAAATGTTAGGTGGACCCCTTAACTCCTTCTGGTATTTCCCGGTGGGCCCCAACAGTTCAGTATGACACTGCCTAGATAGCACTGGATTGAATAATTATGGTATAGTGCTCCTCCCTTGTAACTATATATGCTTTTGTGTATCCTCCCAATCGGAGGGTGCCTTAGGGGAATTTAATATATACAAAAAGTTTTAATTGTCCAGTATCCCCTGATAACCAGAAAATACTCAGCAAAACTAGTCTTCACACATAGGCACGTCCACAATTTAAAAAATGCACATACTACAAGGCCCAGTATCATAACTTGGGTACCTTTATTGACCACAGACACTTCCAAATTCAAATATTACACCGTTCCTAAAACCTAACACCCCCACAATACATACATCATACAGCTATTATAGCAATATTAAGACTTGTTCTCCTTGGTACATTGTGGTATATACCAGGCTGATTCGGAACAGTGGGCTCCATACCTCCATAGGGGTGAGGAATCCATATTTACTATCTGTCCTGTGAGCCCTTCCACCCATAAGTTCTTATGTTAACATCATACAGCTATAATAGCTGTATGATGTTTGTATTGTGGAGGCGTTAGGTTTTAGGAATGGGGTAATATTTGAATTTGGAAGTGTCTGTGGTCTATAAAGGTACCCAAGCTATGATATTGGACCTTGTAGTATGTGCATTTTTTTAAATTGTGGATGTGTGAGGACTAGTTTTGCCAAGTATTCTCTGGTTCTCAGGGGATACTGGGAAATTAAAACTTTTTGTAGATCGCACTGGAGCAGCTTTAATTCATTTAAGTGTTTCATAGCCCTCCAGATAGTTGAATTACTTGGTAAGTGGATCAATGATTAGTAAATAAATTCCTTTAGCATAAACAGTATGTGCTGCCATCTGCCTGGCTTTGAAAGTGAATGATTTCATGAAGAGGTGGATTGTGGCTGTATTGTGAGCCTCGTGGAATGGCAGGGAAAAGCCTTGATATGGCAGTTGTTTATTTATTAAGCATTAGTGCATTGGTAAGTATAGAGGGTAACCTTTTAATATGTGGGCTAGCAGGAAGCATTATATACAGTATGAGATTTCTTTAAATGAATAAAATGTAACCATATCTACAGATATAATTTATCAAAATTTTAATTCTTCTGGAAGTCTCATAAAGCTGCAGAAAATGACTTAAAGAAACTTAAAGTAACTTGTTATTTACAGATATGTTAACTGCATAAAAAAATAAAAGGCTTCACTATCAAAATTAATGGTGCTTGTGTTTTTCTAGCAAAATAGCTGATTTAAAATAAAGGCTTGCAGGCACAAAAGAATTACATTTCCTTATTCTCACAAAAAATACAAATGATCAACCAATGGGCTCAATATGCAATAATCTCACTTCATAAATCTTTCAACCTTATAGAAACAATCAATATTTTTTATTCTATAAAATAAATTAAAACTTCGCCTTATCCTTACAGGTCTTGTTGGTTTAACACTTGGCAATATATTTTCATGTTATGTGGCTGGTTTACTTGACAGATTGATAGACTGGTCACACAAGACCTTAAGCATATTAAAGGTTAGTTTGCAACAACAAACCTCATTTCCACATATGGCTAGTATTTTCTTTCTTTTTTCACCTGCTGCCAACTCAAGGAATATTTTGTAAGGACATGCATACCAAAAAAGCTAATTTGGGCTTTTTCCCTATTGTCACAACTAATAGTACTGTTAACTAGTATTCATGCTAAAAAAAATACTAAATATACTTGTAGATGTTTAAATAGTTGGGGAAAGTCTAGTCTTACTTTTAATTTGCTAGAAAAAAGGCTATTAAACATGCAGGGAGATTCAATAAAAGTTCTTATCGTTTAAAATGATGATAATTTTGCCCCAACCATTCAGATCTTATTTAACATTTGAAGGCTAACATCTGATTGGTTGGGACAAACTTAGCACCATTTTTAACAATAAGAACTTTTATTGAATAACCCTGATGGTTTCTTAAGATAGAAACTTGCCTCTTAAATAATTTGCCCCTCTGAAAATAATATTTCCACAACTCTTTATCTCCAGCTCTTTGGGGATGCTGGGTATACACTATAACGATGGGCTGCATTTATCAGCCTCAAGTGATGATAAATCAGCTGATTCCCTGGCCGACAAATGTACTTTGGCCGTGACTTATTGGTTCTTTATAATCTAGTATAAATGATCTCCCTATACAAAATATACACAAATTAGGACTAGACTTTAGGGTAATTTCCATATTTATTTAATATTTAATAAATAATTAATTATTTAATAAATAATATTACATGATAGAATTGGATTCTGTAACTAAGAAGGCTTCCATGATGTTGCCAGTGCATGTCTCTGTCCATGAAGCCTCCAAACTGTCTTGTGAGCATGTGCACTTATTGGCCACAACCCGACCCCAATATTTACTCTTGCAGTTTATTTTCCATCTAGCATGAGTGGTACAAAGAACAGAAACAATACAAAATAGTCAGATACTTTTTGGTTTCCAAGCTAGTTCCTAGTATAATACAAAGTTTCTAGTGTGCACATTTTCTATGTATGGGCCCTGGTAGAATAGTTGTCTTATGTTTTGCTATTCGAACAAGAGGGAACAGGAGGTTGCCGTTTCAATGCCCCAGACTGCAAATCTTACTTTTTGTATGAAAAACAAAATAATATATAATTGTCAGAGATAGTAGTGTTACAATATGTTTGCAAAGACTCTGTAATCCCTGTTCTGTGTCAGAGAGAGGAAGGATCTCTGAGCTGTAATATCATTGTTTGACAGCTTCTACACAGCAGCAGTGTTTTGATCTGCTGTGCACTAGAGAGCATGTGAAGTGTATTGTAACCACTTAGACTTCCACCAAAACAGAGAGGTTTATTATGTGAGCTGACCCCTAGTAAAAATTTATCTTTGTTAATGAGCTCTGTCTCTGTTCAACTTTAACTTCTAAAGGAGACTCACGATGTGTGCGAACAGCCGTTTCGGCCAATAATCGGCCTTTGTATGGACACTTTATCGTCCGAAATGGGTGCTCTTTCGGAGATTGGACAAAGGCCGTTCGCATGCAATCGTGCATCGCGGGTCGGCACCCGTGATCGCACGTGTGTACGAACCTTTACTCTTTTATTTATTGGCCTCCTCATTAACTTCGGATACATGTTAAATAATTTTATTTATTTGAAAATATTGAATATTATATATTATATAAATATTATATATTGGTTAAAATCATATTAGAAAAAAAGGCATTATTTTTACATGTACAGTCTACTTGCCCTGCTAATAGCCCAATGACCAAAGAAATGCAGCTATTCTGGACAGAGCTTAAATAGCTTCAAATCTAGAACATAGAATGGGGGAAAGAACCATATGTTTTTTTGCAATTCAAAATGGTAAATTGGGAAAGCTTTAGGAAAATTTCTAGGGTCCAGAGTGAAGAGGGTAATTATCCTGTTCTCCACAGTCTATAATGATACACCAGTGATATTCTTTAGGTTGCAAAATGCGAGGTCCTATGGCCCTTCTAAAAGGAAATTTAACTTAATATGTTCTTGACATAGTGAAATATTTCTATTCTGATTAAAGTAGAATAACATTATTCCAATCCACTGGTAACAGGTGGCCTGACTGCTAATTATGTAAAACACACACCTTGACTAATATAAATGTAAATCATCTTTGCTTATATGTGAGCCTTTCTAGTTACAATTGCTTTTCCCCAACAAAGCCTAGAATTTCCAGTGGGATCCTACTGTCATGAACTATCTCCAAATAAGTTCTAGATACTTTTATCGTTTTTGTCAAGCAACTGCTGTCATAGTATTGTATTTTCAAAGTAGAAAAGAATATCTGGGAAATAACCCCAAGAAAAGAAAAGCGGTTAAAGTGTTTATTCAAAGAAGGTAGAACAAAGACTGGTTTAATGTCTTTTTCTGATTACATGAAAGGATATTACCTTTTTATAGTCTTTTTAACTTCCCCAAATGTCTTTCTCATTTCAGATAGTGGTATAACACTTTCAAGCAATAGTTTAGCTTTCTTTGTATAGTTAAATAAATATATATAAAAGTGATGGTTAGGTTTTTAACATGTGAAAAAAAAAATCTTTCTGGTGAAGTATCTAAGTGTCGACAGATGCAAACAAACGATTACATTGCAATATAATTAACTTCTGAGCTTATTTTTCCCTTTATATGTTAACAAAGCAATCTGTTGGTAACGGTAATTGAGCGTTCTTGGTTTCTCTTGATTTTTTCCAACTATGTCTCATGTGCCAAAAAAGTAAACAGTTTTATGTTTGATTAAAAAGTTTTTAAAGGAGAACTTAAGGCATGTTTGTTGTGCATTACACCCCCGGTTTCCATTCAAACTATAGAATAGTAGTAAAGACAGTCCAGCTCTCCAGGAGGTCAGTCCAATTTTACAAGGGGGAATAAAGGCCATAAAACATTTGCAGTGATGTTGGGTGCTGGGTTGTTAAAGGGTCCCTATACTTACTCAAACAACTTTTTATTATCTAAAACTACAATTTAAGAGACTTAAATGGTGGTACTCGCATATTTATCTGTGCTTGCTTTCTCATTAAATTATTAAAGGGAGTGCTACAAATTTCCCCCCACCTCCTTTATTCACTGCGTTCTTGTAGTGTCTGTGCAGCTTCACCATGGACACTGCTCTGCTTACACATCTCCCACTCCCCCCTTCATTCTTTTCTCTGCTGATTCTCTTAATTGTTGCAGAAAGTGTGCTTGCAGACAGCCAAAAATCCTACTATAAGGTCAGGGATGGGGAACACATTATTATTTCTGCTTCAGGAGTGACAAGTCTTTCCCTGTAAATGCTGTGATTTTAAATAATGATTTCTCATTTGAGCTCAGTTTTGTTACAAATTTTAAAAATTCAATAGATACCCTTTAATTTACCTTTTTTTTTGTTTTTAGATTTAGATGTTTTTAAAATGCTGTGCGATATTTTGCAGTAGTCTTTTTTTTATGTTGGTATAAACAAGATTATAAAGAAACTGCAGTAATTAGACTGGTAGTCCACAGATGTTGAACTACACACCCTTTCCACTGATTGAATTATTCACTTTAAAGCTGGGTACACACATTAGCGATATAGGGCTGATTCCGATGGTACTTATGGGAATGGCCCTATACCGCTAATGTGTGTATGGCTGAACCACAGTTTCCAACAGCGACAAACATTTGGCATTGGCTTTTACTAAAGTATAGGGAGTCATCCGCGATCGTAGGAATTATGGCAGTCAAAAGTTCTCGCTATGCTTTATATAGGGAGAACTATCATGACTGTGCGAACTCCCATCTTGCTAATTTTGTCTGTCATCTTTGATAAATTGGCAACTTAAGTGTCATAGAGCTCTCCTTGCTAAGGAAAATATAATCTAACAATGCTTATCTTTTGAGTGAAATGCAATTTAGTGAACATTTCCAGGTCTGGCCATAGGGGTCTGTGACCTGTGCCTTCTCAAACCCCAACCTCCACAACAATTGTGCCTCCTGGTAAAGGGAGTGGGTCAGATGGGGGTGGAGTGCTTGCGCTCATGTTTCCTTAAAAAATAAAATAGAGAAAAATAGCTATTCCTGCTCCGTAAATCTGGCAGAAAGAACAATGTGGTCAGATCATGATTTATTATGTCTTCTGTTAATAAGTGCATATTACTGGCAGTGTCTTATATTATTTCTTCCACTAGATTTTTCTAAATTTTCTTCACAGGATCAGACAAGGGTAGAAGCACAATCAAATATAAAAGTGTTCAAACTATTGTAATACTGGTGCTGAAAAAAACCACTACATTTTAGGTGGTATAGCCCCCCTTCCTCAGGTGTAGCCAAACTGCAAGTGAAGTCCACATACTGTATAAAGGTAACCATATAACAAGGTGGGCTAGCCACTCCTGTTTGGGGTTGGCTAGAAAATTAGCGTTTCCTATTTTAAACTGCTGATTAACTTTAATATGTATGTTCCTATTATATACAAATAGCTACTACAATATATTTACTAATACTATTATACACTGTCCATTTTTTATTTTTTACAATTTTTATAAACATTGAAATAATATAAGATATATGTAAATATTAAAATACAATAACAATGGTAATAAATAAAGCCGTAATCTTTATTTACTGGTTTACTGAAACATTAGAGAAGTTTTCAGACCTCAGCCTTTATACAGTAGTTGTGCATTTCATGGCTTCACATTATTATGCTGGAAGGCAGCACTGTATAACTATAGCTATAAGAGGTATAAGCTGAAACTCTCATTACACCTTAACATTTGATCATACACACTCTAACACATGTTAGCACATACACTAAACTAGCCGGTTGCAGTTACAGTACACTGCCTGTCGTCTGAGTGTTACCTCCACTACTGTATGGGAATTGCTGCTGTCCATTTAAAGGGTAACCAAAGCCTCAAAGCAATACAGAATCAAAAGGCAACAATAGATACATCCTCCTGATTCTGTATTGTTTTGAGGCTTTAGTTGCCCTTTAAATGGACAGCAGTATTCCCATACAGTAGTCCCATACAGTAATAGCCATACTGGATTTGGCTATTACTCTATGAGAATTCTGCTGTCTATTTAAAAGGCAACTAAAGTCTCATTCCTTGGCACTCCAGGTGTTTGGAAACTACAACTCCCAGCATGCTTTAGTAGCTGGGAGTTGTAGTTTCCAAAGATCTGCAGTGTCAAGCACCCTCACCCCCCCCCCAGTTCAGTGGACAAGAGGACTTACCGGTAAGTCAGTATTCCATCCATCTGTGCTGGCTTTCAGTCACTCACTATGCAATCTGGCCGCTTTGCTTGCTTGCTTGCTCCCTGTACTGATCTGCCAGGCAGTGACGTCAAACGGCAGATCAGTACAGACAGCAAGCAAGCGGCGGACAGATTTGCAGCGGATAGAATTGACTGACTCGAGTATAAACCGAGGTCGGTTTTTCCGGCTGAATTTACTTGAGAATATACAGTAAATGGAAAGAATTCATCTGCTAAGTTTTGTTTCATTCATGCGTTTAAAAGAACGCATGAATGAAATGTCTGTTAAAAATCTTTTTAAGCTTTTCATATGCCTATGTTGCATACAGGATTATATTGTTTTTGTGTTGTGTTTCTGTATCTCCCCCCCCCCAACTTTTCTCTGCTGATGCAGAAAGTGTGCTGGCAGGCAGCCAAAGATCCCAGTAAGAGGTCAGGGGAGGGACGCACAAATGCTTTCTGGTTTTGAGTGACAGCTCTCTCACTGTACATGCTGTGATTTAAAATGATGATTTCTCAGAATCTACAGCTCAGATTTTAAATCCCCAAAAGTTTTGGAGCAGTATATGTTGTATTCAGTTAGATCAACTGGACTTAAAGTTTAGTTCTTGAAGACGCTTCGCTAGACATCCGACTGGCTTTCTCAATTCAGAATGATTTGTACAAGAATCTGCTGACAATTAAGTACCCTGAAAAGTCCCAATTAGCATATAACAGCCAAGTGTTTGGGACTTTCTGGAAGCAAGTATTTTGGTACTTTTAAAACAATCTCACTACAGCACATTTTATGATTCCCTTGGTGTCTATATGTTACCAGTCAACCTAGATTGTAAGCTCCCCAGGGCATACATGTATTTGTCTGTTTCAATGAGTATCATTTAATTTAATGATATCTTTAATGTTAGTTATGCGTTTATTTATTTTCTTAGTGTATACACCAGGAATAGGCAACCAGTAGATCTCCAGATATTTGAAAGCTACAACTCCCAGAATTCCCTAACTACAGATTGCTTGAACAAGAATGCTGGGAGTTGTAGTTTTCAAACATCTGGAGATCTACTGGTTGCCTATCCCTGGTGTATACAATTGATTGCACCAATGTTTAGCTATGTGTAATGTGTCCCCTGATTGTGGTATATAAATAAAATTATACAAACCTATGTACAGTAGCAACTTGGGGACCTAGTTTTATTTTTCAAGTGACATAACATCTAAATTGTTGATAGGGTTTCTTAATAAAAAATTGGTACATTGCAATAATAGATGGCTCATGTCATTTTGCAATATTGAGACCTGTTCTTATTAACTAGGAAAAGTTGAAGGTGTGGGTTTGATAAGGGAAAATGCAATCTAATAAAAATAGAAAGTCCTCTGCACTCCAAGTATGGGTGCTAACTCCTCTGAATCCAACCCTTGTTGAATCGTAGACATCCAAAGTAACAAAATTGAGGGTCGCACTCCAATAAACAATTCTATTTTTTATTTGTGACCACACATATCACACAATGTTTCAAGGGGAATAATGTGCCCCGTTCCTCAGGTGGAAGGGGGCACGTTATTCCCCCCGAAATGTTGTGTATACCCATCAGGTATAGCAGCCACCAAATACAAAATTTATAATTAATAGGCTGTGACTTCTGCTACCTACAACAGCAATATCAAATACTTTATCAAAAGAAGGTGCTTACCCATGAAAGTTCTCGCTCTCTATCTGTCTCTCTCTCTTTTTTTTAATTTTGCATGGATCAGAAACCAAAAGACTTCTTGCTTCCCAGACGTTGCACCACAGCAGTGACTGTTAATGACGGCAAAGTCTCAGTGGCAGAAATGTGATTGGGAAAGCATTGAAGCAAAAAACAAGAAGATGTTAATAAATGATGGTAAGGTCCTCTAAGAATACTTTCTATGTCAGTGTTCATAAACTGATATAAGGCCCTTTAGGGAAAAACTGAATAATATTTAGAGAAAAAAATGATTTTTTTTTTCAGGCATAGGAATATAAAGTATATATTTACTTTACATTTTTTACACAATCTGTTTTTTGACATATGTTGAACCAAGAAAATAAGATAGTTATGTTTATATGTTTGTAGTCACCATGTTAATATTTTTATAGAGTTTGTTATTACATTTATAGAAAATGATAACAGCACCGTGCCATTTGCAACAATGATGCTCTGATGACCTGTGGCATTTCACATCTTCCCAGAGGTACATATGGCTTGTTGGGCATTTTTCTATGTACAGAAACAGCTTGATGGGTTTTCCTATGAATCTCTGTCTCTAAGGTCTTAATCCCTGTGTCATCTTATCACCGTTATAGACACTGGTATTTCATGTATACTGTTTAAGGAAACAGCCAAATGTAAGCTGTTTCCCAAATGGCAAACTCTGATTTACTCTTGTACAGCTGAGCATCTAGGCCATGTTGCTTACTTTTCTTTGTTGTTTATATTGTTTTTGTGTAAAATTTGCAGTTTAGCCGTTTTTTTACACAATTATATTTTGGAATAAATACATTAAAAATAAAATAAGGTAAACCTTAGAACATTGGACTAGAAATAATGAAGTATTTTCACAATGGTACCATAAATCCCAAGTGTTCCTATTTGTCAGTGGAGGCCCCTTTTTTAAGGGGTTTGCCCAGGACTGCCAAGCCTTGTCCCCGAATAGGCAGGGCAGAGCTGGTTGATATGAAAGCATGGCAAGGAGAGGTGCTGCCCACATCCTAGGCCTGCTCCAGCAAATTGTTAATGAGTGCTTGGATATAGTAAACTATATTTTATCTGTGCAGACAAAGAAAACATGGCTTTGTATGTGTATTCTAAAATAATGAGGAACAAAATTTACAATAAAGTTACAATATTCATGAATTTACTTTTACTAGTGAATTATATCCTTACAATACATAACCTCAGAGATCCGCGACCTGTATATTATGTAGTCAGAGAGCACTATCCTAATATTTACAGTAGGGGGTACATTATCCACTATATACACTAGCAATGTTACAGGCAAAACAAACCAAACCTTATTATATTAGTATATTATAAGAGGTAATGAATGTATTAGGGCTGGTACACACGGGCCAGTATTTAGCATGACCTATTGATGGCATTTTCATTTTCCTTTATTGGGACAAAAGTATGTATACTGCATGTGTGTATATACCGTAAACACATACACAGAATCTTGTATTAGCTCAGTAGATAGAAGGGATCAGGGGGAAAAAACACACCACAGACCTTTAGGTTTAGAAAAAAAAAAGAAATAATGACCTTTGGTCAGTCTTTGACTTCTGACACATTCTAGGCTCCGTATCTCTGTTGTGCTTTTGGCCACACATCATTGGCCTTATTGCCACTTGCCACATGGTCCTAGTGCCTAACTTAGACCAATAGCAGCCAATCTGCTGAACCCACCCCAGCTTCTGGGAACATGCAAATTTCTTGCTGATTGTAATTGTTCCCACAGACAAAAGCTGACATGGAGTAGTAGTGTGCAATCATAATCCTTCTCCCAGTGCACACTCATCCTGTATGCCTAAGAATCCTATGAAAAACAGTTTCTGGTCTGTGCCCACTGTTATCTAGGAACATGCTATATTCCAGCAATATTTTCCTTGCTTGGTTTTGAGTTGACATAAAAGATCTCATTTGAGGTATCTACAAAAGAGTTAATGATTCATACATATGTCTCATGCACATTAACACAACAATTAGGAACTCTGTGATATTTTCATTAAAACGCAAAATATACTTGTATTGTAATATTATGACATTATCTTTGTATAATCTCTGCTGGTATATTGTCCAGACAGTGTTTGTCTTCATGCTTATACATGCATTAGAATTTTTATGGACTTTAACATGAGGCTCTAGGACTCATTTTTAACTAGTGTTTTGCTATAAAGATACAATTACAGCAATAAAAGATGACAGGATATTTGAGCCTTGTGCATTGATGTGTCCATTTTAATACCAGTCTTTAGGGAGAAAGACTATGTTGCTGTACAACTAAATCATTGCTAATCCCCCAGTTTGTGTAATTTTTAGTATTAATACAGTAGCTGTTAAAATTTTAGCCCGTTTGTTACTTAAAACATATTGTGATGATTTGTGAGGTCTATTCAATTTAAAGGGACCCCCACTGGATTCAAGCAATGGGTTGTTGCAAAGGAGAAGACTAGAGAATGATGAGAAGCAGGGTGTAGTATTAGGAAAATACAAATCATAAATATTAATTTGAAATTTAAAGGAAGTATTTAATCACAATAAAAATATGTTTGGTTTACTTTTTTTACATACCTTATCTCTTAAAGGAAAGAACATGTAGGTAAGGCTAATACCCGTTAGCCTTGGTGGTCACTTGGTACATCTCACAATAGTTACAACTTACAGCTTTTATTGGTATACATTAAAATCCATATACACCTGATGCATTTCGAGCATGTGTAATCGTGTTTAAAAATGTAGGCGTGATAAAGAACAGGTGGACATTCAAAATGTGTCAGGCGTACAGGGATTATAATGTATAGCTATAAAAGCTGTAAGTTTTAAATTTTGTGAGATGCACCAAGTGACCACCAAGGCTACTGGGCATTAGCTACATGTTCTTTCCTTTGAGACAAGGCCTAGCAATGAGTCTGGGACGATTGGCACCCGGATCAACACACCTTTTGGGTGAGTTCCATATTTGTTATATGGTTTTATACCTATATTTGACTGCTGAGATGGACACTCTGAGAGATTGATATGGGTGTTAAGAACAAGAGAGCATTCCACCATACAGATTTTCTCATTCCTTATAGGGTGACCTGTAGAAATCTCAGGCTCCCAGACCAGCAGCAATGGACGGCACTTGGGGGGAGGGGTAGTTAGTTTGATCTCTGTTTATATTTTCTATATATTCCTGATCTTTTAATAATTTAATAATTTTAGATTACCGTAGTAAAATATGTTAACGCAATGAGTTTGTAATGGGAATCTTCACCAAGTTTTTTAAGTTTCATCCATTTTGTTAGTCTAATTAAAGGTACCTTAATGCTGAATAAGAATTGATTTTTAAAAGTTTCTTGTTCATTTTATGTAACATCGCACTGTTCCCTATTCAGAGAGCATGGAGCCGACATCTTTCTTCTCAGTGTGCATACTACGTCATACCTTATGTGTCAATCACTGCATTTGCATATGTGTCACCTAAGCAGATTAGCATACTTATTTTTGCTCCATAAGTCATGCACGCGTATTATCATTTATAAAGCAAGGCAGGAACGTGCTCTAGATGTGCCTAAGATTTATAGTTGATCACTGCTCACTCGCTTGGTGTCAGTGATTCACAATGCTGGAACAGAGATTTGCTGTAAATCAACACCTCTAGATCTCCATAGCTGCAGGGGGAGGGGGGTTGGAAAATCACAGTCCTGACTCCCTCCCAGCTTTGAATACATCCAGAGGCATAACTGCAGGGGCCCATTACCCCCACAAGATTGGAGGCCGGGCCCCTGACCATAAACAGCTGATGATGCATATGAATGAAACATACGCATGATCAGCTGTTTAAAAGACCAAACCCGAACTTCCGGTTTGGTTCCAGAAGTTCGTCTCTGGTCTTTTAAACAGCTGATTGCGCGTATATTTCATTCATACGTGAGATCAGCTGTTTAAAAACGGCTGATCTGCAGTGGAGAGGTGGGCTAGTGGCGGGCCCTGCTACCGTCTGGGCCCCCATGGTTGCGGGGGTGGTGGGGACAGTATTTATGCCACTAATAAGTTGCTTACTTATTTAGTTGATGCATGGATATCGGAAAGATGTTTGTCTGATGTGAAGCTTCCAAATCAATATTCAGTATCAACTTCTATAGCACGTTGCAGGTTACCACACTTATTCAGAACAGTTTATTGGCTGTTAGACTTGAAAGGGAGGGTCTAGAATGACGTTTGCGTGTTCAAAGAAAACTCACAAGCTTCGACATGTGACAAAAGGGGAGAATTCTATTGAAACTACATTTGAATACTCCATTCAAATGTAGTTTCAATAGAATTAATAGAGAAATGCCCACTGGGTTTACAAGTGGGCATCACTATAACAACCTGCTGGACAGTGCTGTACTAACTCTGAGAGTGATTACAGCTTGCCAGAAGTGAGTACTGTCGTTAAACTATTATGGTTCTTTTACTAATACTAGAGTGTGGTAGAATTGTGTAATTTTCTATGAAGATTCCCTTTAAACTCTAAAGATACTCCTTAGCATAGAAATGTGTATTTTTCTGGCAGTAATGTACATTTCTAAATCTGTTTACTACCATGGTACAAAAAATGTATTTTCTTAAAATAAATCAAAACAAAAGCTACATTTCTGCACTCAAACTTCTTAGACTTCATTGTGTGGCATTTAATAGATGATAGCCATCAGCTACATAAACTATACTGCAACACTCAGGGACCAATTAAGTGAATGTTCTGCCATTTATTCCCTGAAGTCTAAAATATGCAGAAGTTAAATTATGAGAAACTTTACAAATATACAGTATATAAGTGTATGTGCATATTTGATATTTAAAAATGTTTTAAAATGTGTTTTAAAAGATTATTTATCAAAAAAAAGAGATCATTTTAAATTTACAGTTTTGCTTTTTTCCATTGTGCATTCTGATCCCTATCATTCAATATGCAAAATAATAAACCTGTGGAAGTGCTACTGATCTGGTCAGTCATTTATACAAACATAGAAAAGATAATCAATGCACATTCCTAGGCCCCATACAATATCATATTATCTGCACACTGGCATACTTTATAAACAAAGGGGTTTTCGTATGCATTACTGTGATCACAAGAATGCAAATCCCTTCAACCACATCAAGGTAACCCCAGTCTGGAAGGTCCTAATGTCTAACCTTTTACTTTTATTACTTTTATCAAACGTTTGCATTTTCCATACTTGCTTTATCAATCTAGCAGGCTTCCTCACTTCCCCCCTGCCCATTTATTTTTATAGTGAAGGAAGAGGCAGTGCATCCAATGCTTTATATTAAAGGCATAAGACCTCTAAATACAGGGCTGTGATGGGGGGTGCTACTACCACATGGAAGTCTGACCACTCTTTCTAATAAATACATACAATAGAAGTATTGTGGAAGCACTCCTTTGGCTAAACTACAGTTACATTTTGTGGAAGTGCTACTGATCTGGTCAATCATTTATATAAACATAAAAAAGATAATCAATGCACATTCCTAGACCTCGTACAATATCATATTATCTGGACTCAGGCATACTTTATAAAGAAAGTGGTTTTAGTATACATTACTGTGATAACATAAATGAAAAGCCTTACAACCACTTCAAGGTAACCCCAATCTGGAAGGTCCCGTTCGGAAAAAATTTCGAAAATCCTCGAACGTTTAAGGATTTTCTAATTCGGGACCCCCTCCCGGGTCCTAAGAAGGACCATTGTAGCCCAGCACTTATAAGTGCCCTTGGGGCACTGACAAGTGCCTTTCTAGGCTTAAGGGGTACCACAGCTCATACCAGAATCCCCCTCCCTGGCACTTAGAAGTGCCCTTGTGGAAAGTGCCTTTGTTGGGAGTCCTGCAGCTCAAAACCATTAACCATTCATCTTTGAATAATAAAATTCAAATATGATTGGTTAATGTGTGATCATATGATTGCAAGAATTGAAATATTAACCAATCACAATTGCATTTGGTTCTTCAGCAAACCTATATAAAGAGGTGCAAACCCCCATACAGCTCAGAAGTCGCTAGCCCCTTCAGTGTCACTGGTGGCCATAGTGACATCACTCAGTGTTGGTGACATCAGCGGAGTTGGTGTCACCGGCTAGGAAGAAAGAAGGCACGCCACAAGGACTCTTCTAAGAGCTAATGGGGGTCCTGGTTTCGAGCTGCGGGACCTCCAACAAAGGCACTTGTCAGTGCCACTAGGGCACTCACTTCTAAGTGCCACTAGGGCACTTATAAGTTCCAGGGTCCTGTTTCGAGCTGCGGAACCCCTTAAGCCCCAAAAGGCACTTGTTAGTGCCACAAGGGTCCTTCCAAGGGCCACTTGGACACTTATAATTCCTGGGGAGGGGTTCTGGGTTCAAGCTGTGTGGGCCTTTAAGCCCCAAAAGGCCCTTGTCAGTGCCACAAGGGCCCTTAAAATGGTCACAAGGGCACTTATAAGTGCCAGGGAGGGGAGGTCCCAGTTTCGGTCTGCGATACCCCTTAAGCCTTTTAAAGACCAAGGGCCACAATGGTCCATCTAAGGACCCGGGAGGGGGTTCCAGGTTGAGTCATAGGAGCCCTGAACATCTGGCTGCGGGACTTTCGGACGTTCGGTAATCCTTAAATGTCAGAATTCGAGTCATATTTTCGGAGCTTAGATTTAACAGTCATAAGTGTTAATACTTGTGTGCTTTAAAATATAAAAATATATATTTTAAATATAAAATTTCCCCTTTGAATTTCAATGGTCTGTTTAAAAGAACTTCACCCATGGCTTCAACCTCTTAGGTAATTCTTCTATACAGTATTTACAATATGGGGTGCTTTCATTTGTAATGACTAGTAATTTCACCTTTACTGGAATCAGATTAACAATTTCAACAATGTAAAGGGAAAAAATCGAATGTCGGCTTTTGTTTCAGTGTTGTAAAGTACACGGGAAACTCTTTTTTTAAAGGTCATTTGGTATGCATTATATGCTCTGAGGAGGTTAAATCATTTTTCTAATTATATTCATAGTTCTGCCCATTATATTTTCCCATTTTCAAAAGATATATAAAAGGCATCATATTTCTTCTTTGCATATCTTAAAGACCTTTCCTTTATATCTTTGATTACATCTGCAAATTTAGTTACATTGCATGTGTCTTTATGTCTGTAATCGAAAAATGATGGATCTTTGAAGATAACATGATTAGTCCTGTTGTGAATTAAATAAAAATAATTACATTTACCGCAGTGTCTAATCTGTCAATCGTATTAGAGAAGACAATAACCAGCCATCTACTTTATTCATTGGACTTTAGGAAACCCTTTTGGCAGATTAAAAAAAAGCATCAAATGAATTGTATAATTAGCAATGGGAGGAAAGAGTTAGACATGAAAAACGGCTTAACCTTTTTAACTTGTCAGTGTTTCAGTGAACTACTTTAACTTATTTTTCTGATAAAATTTCAGTACAATGAGAGATGAGAAATGTACTGTACTAAAAGGTTTGCCCATTTAGCCTAAATGCTGCATTATCCATAACCTAGATCCGCTATCATAGTGATACAGGTTTCCCAAGCATCACCCCATCTTGTGATCAAGATCCAATCTTGAAAAGGTCATTGCCCATTCCCCTGCTTGTTGTGGAATTTGGGGTATTTGTCTGCACAACCCCTTGCAGCTTCTGTCCTCACAGTCTATAAGGGTGCCATTTAACTTGTCATGGGCCAAATAACCATAACATTATAATCTTGTGTATGATAATTTGTCATGTTGGTGTGAGAGCGATAACACACCTTGCCTATTGGGGCACAATTTGGACATTTTTTACTTAGCGGTGTACTAACTTATGTTGCCAGGGGTTTATACATTAATTGCTGTGTGTTGGGTTAGGGACAGCAAATTTACACTGTTAGACAAGCTGTACAAGCTGTACACATAGGATTTCTTAATAAAGAAATCCTACGATATCCTGGTTCACATCCCCTAAACTAATACTTTGTTGAAGCACTTGTTGATTTTACTACAGCACTCTGTTGTTTTGGATAAGAGTCTATCAGTTTGGTATATCACATTTTGCCTACTATTCATAGAAATATCAGGAGAAATAAAGGCACTCAAGGTAGTTATTTAAACTTGTGTTTGTATTACTGAATTGGTACAACACCAAAACTTATTATTGTACTTGGGCACCCTCTGTAATGTATGGGACATTATAATGCACCATTACCAAAGATATTTAAAGGACAATGTCACAGGATGCCCTGTGTGAGGTTGTGGAATAAGGCAAACCAGGCTTCACAAGCACTTTTACAATTGAGGGAGCTTTATTATAATGCACCAGTATCAAGCACAACCTTATCCTACCCAGTCCTTTGGATGCAGTTCCTGGGATCTCTGGGTTCCACTGCCTTGGATCCAAACGTCTAGGCTGCTGCTGGCTTCTCCTGGTCTGCTTCCGCCTTCCTGGCTCCTGGGTCCCTTGCTCTCAAGCTAAGGGACAGGGTAATGTTTTGCAGATTTGAGCTGCTAGGCACTGCCTAAGCATGTGTCCTAGCTCTGTTCTCCCTTGCTCAGCTTTCCTTTCTGCCAAGCCCTAGTCTGCTCCCTTCTGCAGGCTAGCCTCCTGTATCCCTTGCTCTCAAGCTAAGGGTCAGGATAAAATGAATCAGCTCTTAGCTACAGGATACTGCCTCAGCATGTATCCTAGCTCTTCCTTTGTTTATGTGCTTTCCCCATGTGGACTAAAGCTGCTGTTTTTATTCCCTCATTCCCTTTGAAATGTAAATGACCGACCTTCAACCAGCAGCCAATCATCAGACTTACTGAACAGCAGACCAACCAGCAATTACTTAACTCAATCCATTCACATAGCCAAGTAAGCACCGTACTAATGAGTTTATGACAGGCAGTCCCAAAAGTTTTACACATTAAGCCATCTTGTGGACAAAGGACTAACTAATATGTGCTTGGAAAATTTTACATATATTACATATTACATTATTTACAAAAGATATAATACTGGTAGAGGTAGTGCCTGAATGAAATAACATTGCATTATTTATTAAAGAATGGGCACCACACTCTCCCTTACATAGCAATAATTAATTAATGTTATTATAGATCCCTGATGCTCCATCACAGACAATAATACTTACTTTAGCTCCTCTTCTTTTCTGGGTCAGTTGTACCTTGGGTAACGCCCTACATCCCTAGCTCCTCACACCTGGGTTTAGCCTATATAACCGAAACAAAATTGCAACACTTTTGTGCATGTTTGTTTCAGTCACACGGCCTGACCAATAAGAAGATGCACTGCACAAGAAGCATGGTCTTTCCCTGAGGCGAACGGGGAGAGGATCAAAATAGGCAAACAAAGGTAAATATTAAAGTTTTGTTTGTGTTATATAGTCTAAAACCAAGGGTGAGGAGATAGCAGTTTAGTTCCATAATTGGGAGGGGTTAGGTGGGAGACTAGTGTCTTTTATAATATCAACATAGGCGGTGCAAGGGGTTAAACTTACGCTCACCTTTTTAACATCAGCAAGCACAACATTAACCCCTAATTTTAAAACAGCACCCAATGGTAAACAAGGCCACAAATGTTTATATTCTACATATGAGTAGTAAACTTTGTGGGAGGGAGGAGTATTTGGACAATGTTATAATTGCACAATGTCAAACATTATTATTGTTCTTGGCACCCTCTGTAATATATATGATATTGTAAAATACCATTACTAAGGATATTTAAGTATGGGCAGAGACATTTGGATTTGTGTGAGTAGGGTATGAAACTATGTGGGTATGCGTACAGTCTTTATAAATATTATTTTTATATTACAGACCTGGACTGAGCATTTTATTACAGTTGCACAGCACCAACAATGAGGTTTACACAGAGCCACAATAGCTCGCTGGCATTAAACACTTGCTGTAATATGAGCAAACCCCATTACCCATTGAATTATTTGTGCGGTAGTTACCCGTGCAGCCAACACAATAAAGGATTTAATATTGGTTAGTGCGACTTTAACTCCTTTAAGTACTGATGTTCCCCTGGATAAATGAGCCTGCAAATGCTTGTATTCTACTTAGTGAACTTTGTAAGATCATGTATGTGGGGAGATTACATGGATATGTTGACAGTGTTTACTTATATCATTGTGTATTTGTGTATGTGCTATATTTATTATGGAAGTATTGGGTTGCCTGTACTGCTGATTAGAACTCTGGAGCTAGTTATTTAAATTTGGGTTTGTATCACTGAACTGGTATCTTGTTATAATATATATGTGGGTATGTATACAGACACCATTACCAAAGTTATTTATATATATAACAAATCAATTGCACTCCACTCTGCTCCAAATCGCTTGCCAAGGTGCAGCCCCACAACACATTAACACGATATACTGAAACCAGACTCACTGAACTTCATCAACAGATAAACTTTATTTCAGATTTTACATGTTTCCACTCCACAAGGAGCCATCATCAGGAAAGATAGACACCTGCCATTTCCCATTTAGATACTGCCCTCGTAATAAGATGCTTTTGGCACCAGCAATGTAGGTGTAATGTTAATATATTTAATTTCCTGGCTACTTTTTGGCAATACCCTTATATAAACCCAGCCATATTTTACTTATTAAGAGCAACAAATGAGTGAAATAAAACATGGACAGAAAATTGGCTGCCTATTCCAAAAATTCAGTTAGTCCAGAAAATCTCTGACTCAACGTTAACTTTTAAAACTGGTTAATAGTGTCGGCTCCCATTATAACAAAATGGTTTCCTCTTTCCATAGCCAAGGTTTTTTTTTTGACAACCTACAACATGAGGTCAATGTTTAAACCGGTGTCTGTTTTTTTAAAGATAAAAAGAAAAGGAAGTAGATTTATTGCCAGCTGGGTAATAATCAACTGCTACTAGTTTTAAAGAATTTGTGATCAAAGAGTTTAATAAACTCGCTGCACTAAATAAGCCTTTCTCGCAGGAAGTTCATGCCCCTTACAAGTGTTCTCAGGCAAACAAAGGCCTTGCCAACTTAGCACTGAATCACAAAAGGCACTGTTAATTTATGGGGGCCCCACAGGCTTTAACACTTTCTTCTGCCACTGAAGGACTTCAATAGAGCCAACTCCATGCAAATATTTGCCTTTCTGCTTCTTTAAAAGAAGGAAACGGTTGGAGGCAGAAAAGTAATATGTTTGTGCTGTACAGTAATATATACACATCTGCTGGATATATATTAACTTAATGTTTCAAATGTCAAAGTAACAGTTTTGTTTTCCCCCACGTTTGATAGTAAAAATATTTAAGGCTCTAAGCCAATCACCTCTGTGTGTTTTTATTTCATTACTGCTCTATGGGACTTACATACAACTCCAAACACAAAGGCTTTTGGCTTTTTACATGTCAACTAGGCTAGGCAATAAAACAACCGGCAAACCCTTTTTATTTCAGTGAATGATAGAATAACGTAACCACCCACAGCTCAAGTCCTTGTCCAGGTGGGGTAGATTAAAACACACGGTGAACAATTTATGTAAAATGTAAAGTGCAACAACAACTAGCAGTCACTTCTAAAAATGTAAATTTCCACGATACAAAAACTTCTGTCCTTCTTTTGGATTGGTTACTTGGCTGCTCCTTTATGCTAAAGGCTGGTACACAAATGCTATTCGCTCACATGACAAATGGGCATCTAAATTGCATTTTTAATCAAACCCATTTGTCAAAAAGTAATGCCTTATAAAGGAACACAATATCAGGAAGCATTGAAAACCACAAGTATTATGTCCCAGCATGTATATTTAGGAAAATGGGTTAAATAATGTATCCCATTCTACCTTTAATTAGGGTTAATGCATTAAATGTGCAGCCTTGGTGAAAATTAATGATAACAATTTAACTGTGAAGATAACAATAACTGTGAAGATAATAAAAAATATTAACTGGACTCCTCTACTATAGACATTTAGATATCTGTGATATCTTCCTTCCTTCTAAGTTGCGTCCCTTGAAGGATTTGGCATTTAGTCTTTGGTGGAAAATCTAGAGCAGATGTAGAATCATGTAAAAAAAATTTACATTAAAATCCAGAGGAACAAAGTATAAAAGAGATGATTAAGATAAGAAAACAAGGTGAATGTTCTCACACTCCATGGTTCCGTCACTTGCTGTTCACAAAGAATTCCGTGGGACAATGGCAAGAAGAGAAACTTGGAGATGCTTTGACTTCCTGTCACTGCCCTGGTCCATAGGACATCCCATATATCATTAGCTACTTGGAATGGAATTACTTTACAGCAGCATTGTGGTCTCTCTAATGAAAAGACCTCCTACTAACTGAACACACTCTGCAGATGTTTGTCTCAACATGTCCCTTTAGGGGACCTATAGACTTCTGGAAGTTAGGTTTCATTATTAAAATGTGACTTTAATCAGAAATAAAATGAATGCCCCTCTCCACGTGATTGAGCTAAGTGCACAAATGTTACTAGACATACAGGTGTAGTTCTAAAAAAAGAAAAAACATTTTACAAGAAAATAAAGTTCGATAATAATTTTCAATGAGTTTGCTATAGAGAAGTAACATAATGTTGTGAAGAGAACCAAAGTAGACTTGCACTTCAAAATGAACTGTTTATTGTGAGCCAAACATCAACAAGTAACACAAGGTTTCGAGGGTAACACCCCCTTCATCAGGTAACATAATGTACTTACAATGAGGTTCATATGGCGGAGGGGTATCCCCACATGGCACACACTCCATGTCTTGAAATCCACCAAGTTTAGATTTCCTATAAAATCTGCAAAAGGCAAAAAAACAATGGTCAACATTGGTCGTGGCTATTGAAGTGAAGGAAAGACTAGACATAATAATACTGTGTTGTTACATAGAATATAGATCTTCTTTCCCACGGAGGTAGGAAATCCTATTGCAACCCCCCAGAGTGACCGCATGCACAAGCAAGTTCAGCTTCTCACACCCAGGGAGGTGCCACCCACAGACTTTAAACTTTGTAATACCAATATTTTTTAACCAGCCCTGTCAACTTCCCAAAGGCTGATGGAATAAAGGGATCCTTGATCACCATCTGGGTATATGCACCTTTATTTATGTTTTAGATTAATGCAATACAGCAAAATGCTCTAGGCAAAGCTGCCCAAGGATTGAACAGGACTGAACATTCAGCTGCTGTTCAGACCAACAGTAACTTGGTGGTACATGTTTACCCTGCGCTATCAGCTGTTCCTTGGCTGCAGTTATCCTTTAATCCCACTAGAGATAAAATAGCTACAAATAAAGCTACAAGAGGTTCCACTAAGGCACTTAGCAATACATTACATTCTGATGGGATAATTGCAAAATGGTAACAATTCTTCAAGAGAAAAACAAACACGGGGAAATGAAAACACAATAAATTATTTGCTTCACGTTTGAAACCAAATGAAAGGCTTCAGCTGTTTTGGCGAGAGTTCAATTGCCTTGAAAACCTTTGTACAGGAAAAAAGCCAGTGACTCCCTCCCGAGTTATCTTAAGAGGCACTTGTGTTTCAATACAGAAAGGGATATCTAAAGTGTTTACTATGCACAGACTTGGTGGTTTTCTTACCCAAATGTAGTTATATTGCAACACATGCAAAAATACATTTACACAAAATAAAAATAGCAATAAAAATCTAGCCTTAGGATGAATATGCTTGCAATGCCGTCTGCAAGGCACCTGGGTATTTTTTTTCAAAGACCAGTTTTTTGCCCTATATATTTTAATCATATACAGAGTAAGAGCTGTTATTCTACTTCCCCTTGAGCCTTTGGTTGCCAGGATTCAGGAAACCTGATTTCCCTACTCATGCATGTGCACAAAGCATGGATGCCCTCTCCTGATCAGTGTTCCTTCTAAAGCTAGGTACACACCATCCAATAATTCGTCCCAACCGTCATTTTATCGCTTCGGCCGGTCGAGCTGAATATGGGGTGGTTTCTTCGGCCAGACCCGACATCCGACCGTTCATTCACCTGAATCAGATAAACAAATGATTGGACGCTTTGGAAAACCACGACCGCAAGTTGTCTACCGGTTGCATGCTCGGTTGTGACATATTGTTGGATGCAGCTACTTTTACCACGACCAACAATCCTTCGTCCTGCCTGATTAATTGGCACAGCCGAACGGGCAGTCAGGACAAGAGATTGGAAGGTTTGTCCCCAGCTTTAGCTGTGCACGCAAAGGCAAACACATAAAGTAATGCACACATAAAAATATGATAGTATTAAGGTGCATTATGGGGTGCACACATATGTAATATCTACACAGATGTACAGTATTTCTGTGCACAGATTAGTGCTCTACCTGATTGCACAAACGGGGAAACAGGCGAACCCGACTTGTTTCCCCACTGTGAATGAAGAAATGTTTCACTGTGGATATCTTTGTAAGTAAAGGAGAAATACCGTAGTAGGAATGGAAGCTCATACCTACATTACAATAATAGAACATATTGGGAAAGAAAAAAAAAAACATATACAGGCAGCGTAGTGGTCTAGTGTGGGATCATCTCGGCAAATGTGGTTCATAGTGAAAAGAATGGAACTTAAAACAAAACGAGTCTTGTGAAAGAGTAAGGAAAATATTTATTCAGCGTTACTGAAAGGGTCAAGTGGAAGCTCCTCCATTTATTTATTCAGCTTTAGACAGAGGAATAACAAATTGAGGTTATTTCTCATTTTATAAGGCCTCTATTTTCTTAGCTTCATCTTTCATTTCTGTAATGAAGCATAATGTTTCTGTTTTTAAAAACAAGTCGTTAGCTAGAAATTAGTTCTTCTAATGTTATTCAGATGTTCCAGCAGAGAGAAGAGGGAATGGTGCATCGCTGGCAGCCTGAGCTAAACTGGATTCCTTCCCAGACATAAATGCACGGAACCCACCAATGTTGTGTAGATTCACTTTCAGCTAATATGAAAGGGCAGGCGCACACATTTACAGTGATATTATCTTTCGGTTACAAAGAAGACAGGGTAGGTAATGCTCTAGGCCTTGGCGCCCCTACTGGACTTCTGGCTTGAAATGAGGCCACTGACCATGGGGATTTCCAACCTTCAAACTTTCTTAAACTACCATATGATAATAGTTCAATAATATCCACCAGGTATTTATAGGAGGTAGAAAGAGATATTATCCCAATCATCTACTTTTTATTGCCCTGTGCTAATAGAAAGGGAAGTGAAACTGAAAGCAGGCCCAGATTTACCATTAGGCACACTAAGCAAGCACCTAATGGTGCCTATGGTTGGAGGGGCGGCTGTCATCAAGAGATGGAGCAAGGCTTCTTGTGCCTACAGGCTACCAAGGTGTAAATCCGCCCCTGGGGGAAAGTAATTGGATTGCTTTTTGAATTAAAGCTTTTATTACATTTCGAAGGAGGTTTACAATTGGTTAGTGCTTATTCCCATTTTCAGCAAGTTTCTTCCTGTCCATTAAAACTCCAACTTGTATCAATAAAGCGGAAACGCACACATTTCCAAAAAGAATGCACAGCGTGTTTTTAAAACGTATTGTACCACTAAGCCTAAAAATTAAATTTACTCATTAACTCAATGTAGCAGAGTCATTGCAGTTCACAGTGAATATTTATGGCTTTAAAGCTGCTCCCTAACCTCTTCACCTACATCATGAAATAACCTTTCCGCCTTCCCTGTATCCAGTGGGTATACCCATGCCCAGTGATCTGCTCATAGCTATAGGTGGTTAGTGATGGGAGTACTACAGGTACACACAGGAGATATTAAAGATATTAAGGGGGATAAGTTAGTTACGGAGGATGGAGATAAAGCAAATGTCTTGAATAATTTTTTCCCCTCTGTATACAGTATACAGAGTATAGTAGCAATAATGGTATGAAAGATGCAAGTGCCCTTTGGTTAACAGAGGATATACAATAATACAATATTTCCGATTGCTACTTTCCCCCCCCTTTATAAATTTGGTGGCGTTTTTTTGCCTTCCTCTGGATCAACGGTTAGGCAGGTAATGATTGTATTGCTAGATGGGTTGGACTGGATGGACATATGTCTTTATTCAACCTCAAATACTATACTATACTATATTAAACTATAACAAAGGATTCAAATTCAACTAGGGACCATGAGAGTTAAACACTTACCCTGGTAGACACTCTCCACATAATGCATTGCTGGTTGGGGTGCAGTTCGCCTTCTGGAAACGGTTGACTGTAGCACAGTCCAGGCAAGGTTTGCATTTTTGGAAGCCCCAGTCTTCCTTAAACCTATTTGGCCTACAGGGTAAACACTGTGCATCCTCACCATAACCAAATCCGCATTCCTATTAAAAAATAAATGTTGATGATCAATTAAAATTTTGCAGCTCCTGTGCCAGACAAGCACCCAAATATATTGCAAGGGTCAGAACACATTTAAGGGGAATGTGCCTAAAGCTGAGTACACACAGGAAAGATGTTTGAAAAATGACAGACAGGATCTGCAAGAATAGGCAGGTAGAGTTCTAAATGTCTCTTACAGTGATGGAAAGTTGTATTTGTTCCCTTGCTGGTTTTGTAAGTTTGACCTTTGATAAAGAAACAATGGTAGGTTTATTGTATCCTTGAGAGACAAAATAACAACAAAAACACCCCTAAAAAAACAGTGCACAAAAGTCAGTTTGATGTTCATTAAAATGTGTGAAAACAGTATTTGCTCCCTTCGCAGAAGATGACTTAGTACTTACTGGCAAAACCCTTGATGTCAGAACCCCTTGATGTCAGAAGTTTCTTGTAGTTGGCCACCAGCTTTGCACATATCTCACCAGGGATTTTGTCCCACTCCTCTTTATATATCACATCCTGTCCAAGTCAGTAAGGTTTCGAAACTGATGTTTGGCAACTCGAAACTCTAGTACCCTCCACAGTTTATGGGATTATGGTCTGGAGACTGGCAAGGCCACTTTGGGACCTTTTGGGGGTGCTTCTTCTTGAGGTCTCTTGACACAAGTGTGATGCAGGCTGAATTGTTTCAGTGCACCCATGCAGCATGGAAACAGACACTTGTAGATTTTGTATGTGTTAAAAAGGGAAAAGGTCGTAACCCTATTCTAAACTTTCATAAAAGAAAGCATTTTAAAGAAATGTACCTAAAAAAATACATATTTTGCAGATACAAGGCTCCACTCTAGCAGTCACTGTAAACGGTAAAGGGTGGGAGCTCTATTCTTTCCAGTTATGCCCCTGATTCTTTCAAACCCACTTGACCAATATGCTTGTGAAGGTTCTGGAACAAACAAATGCATGTCCACACCAAGAATAAAAATCTCTTTCCCGTCCCTCAAACCCCAAGATAGTTATCTTTACCTTCCCACGTCTCTAATCCTAAGGTTTTACTGCCGCCATTCTCTCTCTGGTCCTCGCTCTCTTTCCTCTGTTTTACAGAAGAGGTGCAGCAGAATGTATACAGTCACTGTCATGGTAGTGATGGACTGCAGCATCCAAAGAAAGTCCGCATCTGTAGTTGGTACTGGCTTTGTGGGCAGGTAAAGGTTATGGGTTCAGAGACTGGAGGGAGGTTCGCAACAAAAAATCTAGGGTTTTTTGGCAGCATGGAGATGTAAGTATACATTTTTTTCTGGATGGGACATGCCCTTAATAGTGTATGGCCTACATTAGACATGATAAACTGTGCTTTATTCAATCTCATAATAATGTGGCTTTGGTCCAGATTTATATTTTAAACCAGATTTGATAAGCCAATGATAAAGAATTACAATGTTTAGCATTGTAGCTGAAGAACAATCACTGCTCCATAGGTGTTTAAAAACAATGGCATGTGGCTTATTTGGTTGGGTCATATTATTGGCATTCTACTAAGTTACTGATTTCCTGTTTACCAGATTCCTTTTTATTTCGCATGAAACATGTGTTCAAACGCTCTAAAGAAGGGAGTACAAAGACTAAAGCAGGGGACCATGAACGGACACTAGGAAGAAAACTGAAACCTTGGTGCAACAAAGTTTTCACATTTTACCCTGATGCACATCTTCTAAGAGTTTAGTTTGTGGTGGACACCTGCTAGCAGGTTTAATCCACACTTTATTCTCCAAGTGATTTCAAGCATTATATCATATTATAGGCAATTACCAAAGAAACATATGGATCCAATGTTTTTTTGCTTTAGTGTAGGTGTTAGTCCATTCTCTACTGTGCTCTTCATTAAAATCTCTGGTCAGGCAATACATCTTTTCTCAAATATGTAGCCTGTTTATAAGTTGCACAGTTGTTTTGGAGGGACAGAGTGCGCACAGTACTACAGGGTGAAGGTAACTAACTTTTTTTGGTACATTTTTTTAAAAGTATTTTCTTCCTTAATGCTCATTGTTTAGTGTTTGGGTATTTTAAGGATACTATGGACTTAATTTTTCCAGACCTTCAGCTGCAGCTGATAATGCTCAATGTCTCAGCAGTATGATCAAGTGGGCATCTGCAAGTCAGGGGAAATCACCATATTTATACTGTTGTAGGTTTGGATAGACTGCAGCTAGAAGCATGATCTTGAGGTTATTTAAAGGCAGAAAGGTGCTCTTTTAATGGAGATTTATTTGCTTTTTAATACACCTCTTGTTGCATGGGGAATAGTACATGATAACAATCATAAGAATATTTTTCCTATGCATTTTGCAAGTTTTCAATTACTGTAACACGTTTGCTTGGCAGGTTTTTTTGTCTGGTTTTCTGCCGCATGAGAGGTGTAGAAGTGTATGGGCTTAATAGCTTGTTCTTATAATCCATCAGCCCTTTAATGAAACAAAGTTTATTGTACAAATGATGAAAACAGGGAAAAGAATGATTTTAGTTTATGTTTTTTTTTTGGCATTTCCATGCAAACACATAAAAAGAAATTAGGTGCATTTCAAGTGCCTGGTGTGGATCCTTATGTCCAAAAATAATATGCTCCCTCCTGAAATCATTTTAAAGGTTATTTCTAGTGAGTAGCTTGCTTTACTATAGCACTCTTCCCATCTCAAACAGTTGGGGCTAAATTTCTTAAAAAATGTAAACGTAAACTGAAGAAATGTAAACCCATGGTGGGGACTGAACGCTTTAGGTCCTTACCCTGGGGAGTATTAATGGAGTGGGAGTAAGCTGAAGAGCCTAGGGGTTATTGTTTTCCTTTAAATTGAACGGAACAAATATTTAGCCCAGAGCTTTTTTTGGAAGGTAAATAAAATTTGATTCTATCACTGGGAATGTTCCAATTGAATATTAGAATATTAAGTCACAAATTGTATTGTATCCCTTAGTCCTCAACACTGCTTATTAAAGTAGCAATATGCACCAATAACCAATAGAAGATGTATACCTAGAATTCATTATCATAAAACCCAAAATATCTTTAATAACAATATTCAGCATCCTTGGGAACAAACACATGTAGTATGGTAATATTTCTATTGGCATGTCTAGTACTAAGGTGTTGTGAGTTATTTAAAAAAAAAAGGTTTGTTAAATTTAGTTTTACTTAGGGGTTTGCATTATTATGTGTGTTTAATGTTCTAAAATGTTCTATTTTTTTGTGAGGAGCCACATTTTTGAGCGTGATACAGTATGCCTTTAAAGATTTTGTGTTACAAACAGCACTCAAGAGATTGTCACAGCAGATAAGGCCCGCACAACATCTTCTATTCATTTATTCTGCCCTTTGTGTAATTATTCTTGGTTCCCTGACTTGCAATAGCCTCGAACAGATCTAATGGCTATGTTATAGCGAATGAGCTGTGTTCTGATAACCTTTAAACTGGGAAATTCTTAAAATAATAATGCTGCTTATATGCACATGCTTTATATCCGATAACCATCTAAACTGAAGTCTACACTTGACTGGAACCTGTGTATGTTGCAATCTGTGTCTGCCCAAGAAATCAGCCTGCGCTATGTGGTAGTAAAGGTGTTTGTTTTAATAATCACAGCATACAGCATTGCAGGTTATCCAAACCAGGGCTGTGAAGTTGGTACATAAAGTACAGTCTTCTACTATTTATGGTTTCTGGTCCTCTGACTCCTTTATTGTTACCGATTTATACTGATATACACATTATTCAAGCTATTCATCAATGCCAAAGTTTAGAAATGTTACCGTAAACTTTTTGACGATTATGCTGTCACTATTGGCACTCCACTTCCTTTACTATGACTATCTGTGAAATAGGAAAACAGGATTTTAAGATATTGGATTCTTGTTTTATCATATTTAAGTTTATTTGGAGTCGGTAAATTTTTGTGGTAGCCATTCATTGCTTCCAACCCCCAGGCTTAAAGGGGAACTGTGGTCCAAATGACTTTAGGTAAATTGAGGTAAATTGATATGAATTCTCTCCTGAGAATCTTTGCAATTTATTCCATTGTTTATTTTGCATAGTTTTGAAGATATTTACACTTTTGTGTGTGGTATGGCAGCAGCATCACCAGGTCTCCTGCACTTCCCTTCCTGCTCTGAAACTGTCAGTCAATCTTCTTGTGTCCTCCTCCCCTTTGCAGCCCCCCTGGTCCCTCCCACTCTTGAACCCCATGGTCCCTTCAGTTGCAGGCCCCCCCATGGCCCATTATCTTACCCCGTGTGGCCCCGTCCACTCGTGGGTGCCTAAGCCCCGCCCACTCACGGGTGCCGTGGGTTACTCAGACATCCCCCACACAGAAAACTCTGGAATCAGCCTTTTCAGGCAGTGAAAGAGAAGGGATGTATATTTCCTTACCTTCTCTGTCAGCTTCACACAGCAGAGAGGAGGAGGGACTTCCTGTCTCCCTCACACACTGAGTGCCGGTGGCAGGAGAAGCCTCAGTTATGTCACATGTCAGCCTCCCACCCATTAACTTTCTGGTCGTCAGTCTTTCTTTATATCTTGGGCTGTGGAGCACGTGAGAGGGTGCTTGATGACTCATTTTAAAGGTAGGAAACTGGCCTTTCATTTAAACTTAACTTGTTTGTGTCCACAGTTCCCCTTTAAAGTCAATTACAAAAAATTCGCATTTAAAGAAGAAACAAAGCTTATGATCCTACTGGTCTCTGACTTTCCCTTAGTTGCCTCCCGGGAAAAGTTAAGATCCAATTCAGAAATCAAGATAGCTATACTTGTGCTAATTTCAATGCAATTCAAAGCCTTTCTTGAATTTTTAACAATTCGCAAATATACTTTAAGGGCATGTCCACCCCCGAAACTATAATTTCCCCCACTACTACCTGCCCCACTTGTAGTGCATAAAATCTTTACCTTACATCCCAGCTCCAAATGGTTTTGTAAACTCCCGAAACTGTCCACCAGGAGCCTGGCCACCAGGCCAGGAAATTGTTTCCGCCTCTGAGATGTCTTCTCAGAGTTT
Source organism: Hymenochirus boettgeri (assembly GCA_019447015.1). Taxonomy (NCBI): domain Eukaryota; kingdom Metazoa; phylum Chordata; class Amphibia; order Anura; family Pipidae; genus Hymenochirus; species Hymenochirus boettgeri. The sequence goes on along the minus strand of CM033470.1, from coordinate 307,834,470 downwards.
TTAGCTTGATCGAGCAGCCCTTCCCATTTTGTTCTCCCTCCCCCTCTATTGTAAATCCCCTTGTAGATATGTAGGGCTAGTTCCCCCAGCCCCAACCGCAATATTATCTTTTCCAGAGACTCCCCCGAACTCTGCTTACCTTCCCTCTCTCCTCCGGCGTTCTGAACTGCCAGCACCGCGTCCGTGTTTGGCTGCCTCTCAGCCAATCACAGACGCGGCTGCCGGTCCGGCCCCCTGCTTGCAGTTCTAAGCAAGCCGAAAGCCGTGCAGTGCGGCAGAGGAGAGAGGGAAGGTAACGATCGGGGGATCTCTGGAAAGGATATATAGCGGTTGGGCTGGGGAACTACCCTACTATATTAAAAATTTAAAAAGGGGTTGACATGCCCCTTAACTATCTTCCGCTCTAAGTTCATTTTCATGTCGGAAAGCTGGTTTCTAGTTTGCCAGCCATGGTTTGTTTATTTTCATGCTGTACACACAGCCAGAATCAGGTAGGATGTACCTATCACAATGTGAATGGCTATTTTATTCTTTTAAAGTTTAACGGGGATCTAGGATGTGGTGTTGATGTCGCCCAGATCCACTGCAAGTGTCTAGCTGTCCCGTTAAAATGGGGAGCAGTAGCCTGCTCTAACCTACCCCAGTTGATGGCCCAATGAGTGGAGTAGGCGTGACACTGACAGTGGGGATTATGAGGGCAGCTCTATTGCCCATGACACTTTCTGGTAAAAGCTTAAACTTTTAGAGGTGATTATGGTTCTAGAATGTTTCCATATCCTTAAGACATTTTTTTATTTAGTTCTTATTTAAGCCTGGGAGGTCGATGTAATTCTGGTATATAATTGTGCATATTAATATCCAGTCATGGGCTATAATTCTTTTTTTGTTCCCTCTAGGTTAGCAGGTCACTTGCTGAAGTTGGAGATTGCAGGGAACAAGAGTTTTTTGACTACTGGAAATTGTAGACCCTGCCAACAGTGCGGACCTGGGAAGAGCCATCAAAGGTACCTCATTAACACTATTTATGTATTTTTCCTTAGACCGTGTAACCACATTAGGTTATTATCGGCAAAGCAGCCAAAGTACATTTCAGACGACAATCCATTGTGTATTGTGCTCATTACTGTTTGGTCTTAACGGATCGCTAAACAACGCCTGCAAAATGCGGCGTTGTGGACCCTCCCCTCTCCTTAGAGCAGCCAGACAGAGTGTTAAGATTGATTGTCTAATGATTGTTCATAATATCTGAATCAATACCATTAAAGTCACAGAATCTGCTGTTATAGGACCATTGTCTCCCCAACACCTGCATATCCCCACAATGCAGATGGATCACATTCCTGAAGGTTGACCATCGCAACAGGCAGATCATTGTCAGGAGGGCCATTAATCCAGTAAATAAGCAGGTGCTCAGTCCCTCTCCCTGACAGAAATGAATGTAAAACCTTTTGAATCAGACAGGTTATGACAATGGAATGAAAAATATCTCTGATATCTGTCTCTGGTTTCACTTATCACTGGAAACAATGAAAATATCATTAAGTCTGGTATAAGTTGTGCTTTAAAGAGCACTGTGATCAAAGTTGTATTACTGCTGGAGAAGTACATGATCTGTTTCATACTGAATAAAGCAGCACATTCTGTTTTAACAAGAGCAGTATATTGGCTGGTGTTCATGTCGTGTCTTTGTGCCAGGAATAGATACCAGCGTTTTGAACACTTCCTGTGTTGATTCAGATTACTGATCTTCTCTATGCCAAACGTATCCTGTATGCTCCAGCAGTGTAAAAATTACATGAACTGAATCTTCATATACTGTTTGGGTAATAGAATATTAAGAATTGATGCGGTTGAGATCTTGACGATGTTGTTTTATGACATCTAATTTTAGTTTTGGGGAGGGGGGTGGTAGTGGGGAATAGAAACAAGTATTTCTACTTCCCATTTGGCCTCACATCTAATACACCCATACCAACCTTCCGTTCCTGCGGGCAGTGATTTATTTTCCAGACGGGCCACATAGAGCCTTTGGACACCTATGGTTGACAGCTTATTTTTACTTGCCAGCAGAACGGGCCTTACTATGCCTGCCTTTCCCAACATGCAGGGAATGTTTCTCTCTGACTTATACCCTTATAACCATATATTTCATTTTTTTTTGTAAGTAAGGCAGGCAGTGTGAGAGGTGGCAATACAACTTAAAGCTATTTACTATTTAAAGGTAAAATAATACATGGCGATAAATATAAAAACTGCAGCCACTACTTTCCCCTAAATAAACCTGAATTAAACCCCTGAATATGCTGTTTATAGGACTATCAACCCTCAAATCTATTTTTTTTTATATATGTTATGCATCCCCCAAACCCATTTTCGTTATACTTACTTATCCTAAAACACTTCTGAAAGAACTTACAAACCCCATTCCTTGCGATACTTTCATAATCTTCTGTTACTGTTGTGAGCTGGTTGAGAGAGTGCACAGCTGCAGAACAGAGTTTTTGGCCATGATGTCATCATCATGGCTTTGACTGACAACTGATACCCAAAATCACCAGGACAGAAGGAACGCGCGGCTAGGGATCGTGTTGTGCAAGTCTTTCTGTAGCATCTTTGGAATAGGTAAGTATAATTAAATAGGGTTGGGTGGCTGCTTAACCTTTACGTAAAATGCAATCTGAGTGGACATACCCATTAAATAGTAAGACCATATAGGAGACCAGTTAGAAAAAAGTAGACCATAAGGCAGTATGGTATTGTGATGGTTTTAAGATGAATAACCGCCTGTAAGCTTTTAAGCCATTCAGGGGGAATTTGAAAGTTTACAACATTTGCAGGTGAAGCAGCCAACTTGATAGGCAAGAAGAAACGGCCTGTTTAAGTTCTGAATATCTTTCTTAAACGAAAGACTTTTCCTCTCTACTTTATTATTATAAATATGAATCCTTAGTGGCGAGGACAAAACACCTGTTCAACATAGGTTTACTCCCCTTTGTACAAGACCAGAAGTGAAAAGCCTTTAATAGAGCGTATGTGGTTTCGGGGTGTGCAAATGGATCTCTTTTCTTTAACTCAATAGAATGTGTCATCCACAACAGAACATTTTCTGCCAACGGTCGCTGCTGCGGCCTCACGCTCCATGCAGTTCTTTTGGGAACTAAGAAGGTATAGTTTCCTATTCACAATAAATCGAATGCCTCTCTGAGCCTTCTCTTCAGCTTCTAAACATTCACATACCAGGCTTAATTAGAAACCAGATACCTCGGAGAGCTGTACCATAAGCTCTTAATAATGAGGCAGTGGAATCCTCGAGGAACCATTCTCATTCAAATGATGGGCCTGTTTCTCGAATAAAGTGGATGACTAGCTGTTGCTTTTAGTAGTAAGAGAATTATTAGCACTGGGAAACACATCAAGACTGCTGAAAATACAGCTCTTTGTTTCCAGTAAACCCGCGATCATTAAAGCTCGAGGCTTACTTTCTTCATTTAGAAAGAAGTGGATTTAATTGCTTTACACCCCCCCCCCCCCCCCCCATACCAGCTGGTTTTACTTTTTTACAAATTAGATTCCAGCCACATGTTCCAAAACAGCTCCTGATTGGCACAGTTTATTTCATGTATCTGGTTTATTAAGGTTTGTCCTCTTGGCAGTGTCATTAACAAGAATATGTATATAATAAGACCTAGTGCCCATATGAAAATATAATATCGTAGAAGAATCATTTATACTGACATTTCAATAGATCTTCAAGCACTGTATGTAGAACAGAAAAGTTTTTGTGCAGATTCTGTTACCGTATTTTATGCCTAGGCACGTGGTAACTGGGGTGTACAGTGTGGTAGCTACAACCCCCCCCACACACACACACAGGGTCCAGAAACTTCCCCATCCTGAGAACCAAACACTGAGGCTGGCCCATTTTGCTCGGGGGGGGGGGGGGTCAAACACATTTGACAATATCACTGTACTCAACATCGCTGAAGGCAGGTGTATATAATATTGTGCAGCATGGTGGCTCAGTGGTTAGCACTGATGCCTTGCAGCACTGAAGTCCTGAGTTCGATTCCACCCTTGGACGCATCTGCAAGGAGTTTGTATGTTCTCCCCGTGCTTGCATGGGTTTCCTCGGGCACAACGGTGGCCCCCACAATCATAAAGACATACTGATAGGTTGTATGTGTACATAAAGTGATTAGATTGTAGCTCTTCAGGGCAGGGCCTGATGTGAATTAAGTAATAATTGTAAGCGCTGCGGATATGTAGCGCTATATAAGAAATAAAATACATACAATACATAAAGGGCAACCAGAAAACTTTTACTTTGGCACAGCCATTGAAGGCCAGTCCAACTTGAATGGGCATGACATTACAACACAACAGCCATGCCAATTAGTGTGTAAAGGAATAAACTGGAGATTTTCTCCTCTGCCCACTGGCCCAATTTTCCCCTGAAACCAAAATACCAAAATCCCTTTAATCCACATACAACATTGGTCAAGTGGATATATCTGTTGTATTCAATTAGATCAACTGGACTGAAATGTAGTTCTTAAGACGTTTCGCTAGTCATCCGACTGGCTTTCTCATTCGGAATGACTTGTACAAGAATCTGTGGCAATTATGTACCCTGGAAAATCCCAATTAGCATACACACCAGCAGTGTTAAGGTGTGATTGGATAGTGGCTAAGAGGTGTTATAGGAACGCCCAGAGTAAGGTGTTAAAACAGCATTGTACATGGCAGACAGTTGGTGTCGAACCCCCCCACCTCTATTTAGGCTTGGTTTCTTTATGTTCTCTGCTCTGCAACACAGAGCCAAGAACATCCCCACTAGCACAGAGGCGAAGGCTAAAGAAATTAAACATCTCAGAGGAGCCCTTAAAACTTTGGATATCCAGACTGGGCCTTTGTCAAAAGAAGTAGAAGGAAAGAAAAAACACAAATACCAATAGTGAAGGGAAAAGCAGACAGGAGGAAGAACATGGTCATCCCATATGTAGCAGGGGCTCCGAGAATTTAAGAAGAATTTTCAAAAAACATCGTATCCCTGTCTGCTTTAAACCGAACAACACACTGAGGCAGCAATTGGTACATCCGAAAGACCCAATACCAAAACACAAGAAACGACATCATATATGCAGTGCAGTGCAGTGAAGAATGCTCTGATTTGTATGTGGGGGAGACCAAACACAACTGCATCAACGTATGGCCCACACAGAAGAGCCAATTCCTCGGGTCAGGACTCAGCCGTGTCCTGCATCTTAAGGATAAAGGACATAGGAGATTGTAATGTTAACATACTGGCGAAGGAACGTGACTGGTTCAGAGAGGTGTTAAGGAGGCCATTTATGTGAAAATAAAGAAACCAAGCCTAAATAGAGGTGAGGGTTTCGACACCATCTGTCTGCCATGTACAATGCTGTTTTGACACCTTACTCTGGGCGTTCCTATAACACCTCTTAGCCACATCTAATCACACCCTTACACACCTGGCTGTGATATGCTAATTGGGATTTTCCAGTACATAATTGCCACAGATTCTTGTACAAGTCATTCTGAATTGAGAAACCAGTCGGATGACTAGCGAAACGTCTTCAAGAACTACATTTCAAATCCAGTTGATCTAATTGAATACAACAGATATACCATGACCTGATGAATGAGAACCTTCACAAGCATATTGGTCAAGTCATTCATCCAGGTCATGGTATATCTGTTGTATTCAATTAGATCAACTGGATTTGAAATGTAGTTCTTGAAGACGTTTCGCTAGTCATCCGACTGGCTTTCTCAATTCAGAATACTTGTACAAGAATCTGTGGCAATTATGTACCCTGGAAAATCCCAATTTTGACCAATATGCTTGTGAAGGTTCTCATTCATCCAGGTCATGGTATATCTGTTGTATTCAATTAGATCAACTGGATTTGAAATGTAGTTCTTGAAGACGTTTCGCTAGTCATCCGACTGGCTTTCTCAATTCAGAATGACTTGTACAAGAATCTGTGGCAATTATGTACCCTGGAAAATCCCAATTAGCATATCACAGCCAGGTGTTAAGGGTGTGATTAGATAGTGGCTAAGAGGTGTTATAGGAACGCCCAGAGTAAGGTGTCAAAACAGCATTGTACATGGCAGACAGATGGTGTCGAACCCCTCCACCTCTATTTAGGCTTGGTTTCTTTATTTTCACATAAATGGCCTCCTTAACACCTCTCTGAAAACCAGTCACGTTCCTTCGCCAGTATGTTAACATTACAATCTTCAAGGTATGTCCTTTATCCTTAAGATGCAGGTACACGGCTGAGTCCTGACCCGAGGAATTTGCTCTTCTGTGCTGGGCCATACGTTGATGCAGTTGCTGTTTGGTCCCCCACACTACAAATCAGAGCATTCTTCACTGCACTGCACTGCATATATGATGTCGCTTTCTTGTGTTTTGGTATTGGGTCTTTCGGATGTACCAATTGCTGCCTCAGTGTGTTGTTCGGTTTAAAGCAGACAGGGATACGATGTTTTTGAAAATTCTTCTTAAATTCTCGGAGACCCCTGCACATATGGGATGACCATGTTCTTCCTCCTGTCTTGCTTTTCCCTTCACTATTGGTATTTGTGTCTTTTCTTTCTTCTACTTCTTTTGACAAAGGCCAGTCTGGATATCCACAAGTTTTAAGGGCTCCTCTGAGATGTTTAATTTCTTTAGCCTTCGCCTCTGTGCTAGTGGGGATGTTGGCTCTGTGTTGCAGAGCAGAGAACATAAAGAAACCAAGCCTAAATAGAGGTGGGGGGGTTCGACACCAACTGTCTGCCATGTACAATGCTGTTTTAACACCTTACTCTGGGCGTTCCTATAAACACCTCTTAGCCACTATCCAATCACACCCTTAACACCTGGCTGTGATATGCTAATTGGGATTTTCCAGGGTACATAATTGCCACAGATTCTTGTACAAGTCATTCCGAATTGAGAAAGCCAGTCGGATGACTAGCGAAACGTCTTCAAGAACTACATTTCAAGTCCAGTTGATCTAATTGAATACAACAGATATATCCACTTGACCAATGTTGTATGTGGTATTAAAGGGATTTTGGTATTTTGGTTCCAGGGGAAAATTGGGCCAGTGGGCAGAGGAGAAAATCTCCAGTTTATTCCTTTACACACTAATTGGGCCATGGCTGTTGGTGTAATGTCATGCCCATTCAAGTTGGACTGGCCTTCTAATGGCTGTGCCAAAGTAAAAGTTTTCTGGTTGCCCCTTTATGTATTGTATGTATTTTATTTCTTATATAGCGCTACATATTCCGCAGCGCTTTACAATTATTTACTTAATTCACATCAGGCCCTGCCCTGAAGAGCTTACAATCTAATCACTTTATGTACACATACAACCTATCAGTATGTCTTTATGATTGTGGGGGCCACCGTTGTGCCCAGAGGAAACCCATGCAAGCACGGGGAGAACATACAAACTCCTTGCAGATGCGTCCAAGGGTGGAATCGAACTCAGGACTTCAGTGCTGCAAGGCATCAGTGCTAACCACTGAGCCACCATGCTGCACAATATTTATATACACCTGCCTTCAGCGATGTTGAGTACAGTGATATTTGTCAAATGTGTTTGACCCCCCCCCCCCCCCCGAGCAAAATGGGCCAGCCCTCATGTGTTTGGTTCTCAGGATGGGGAAGTTTTCTGGACCCTGTGTGTGTGTGTGGGGGGGGTTGTAGCTACCACACTGTACACCCCAGTTACCACGTGCCTAGGCATAAAATACGGTAACAGAATCTGCACAAAACTTTTCTGTTCTACAATACAGTGCTTGAAGATCTATTGAAATGTCAGTATAAATGATTCTTCTACGATTATATATATTCATATGGGCACTAGGTCTTATATATATTACATATTCTTGTTAATGACACTGCCAAGAGGACAAACCTTAATAAACCAGATACATGAAATAAACTGTGCCAATCAGGAGCTGTTTTGGAACATATGTGGCTGAAATCTAATTTGTAAAAAAGTAAAACCAGCTGGTATGGGGGGGGGGGTGTAAAGCAATTAAATCCACTTCTTTCTAAATGAAGAAAGTAAGCCTCGAGCTTTAATGATCGCTGGGTTTACTGGAAACAAAGAGCTGTATTTTCAGCAGTCTCTGATGTGTTTCCCAGTGCTAATAATCTCTCTTACTACTAAAAGCAACAGCTAGTCATCCACTTTATTCGAGAAACAGGCCCATCATTTGAATGAGAATGGTTCCTCGAGGATTCCCACTGCCTCATTATTAAGAGCTTATGGTACAGCTCTCCGAGGTATCTGTTTTCTAATTAAGCCTGGTATGTGAATGTTTAGAAGCTGAAGAGAAGGCTCAGAGAGGCATTCGACTTTATTGTGAATAGGAAACTATACCTTCTTAGTTCCCAATAAGAACTGCATGGAGCGTGAGGCCGCAGCAGCGACCGTTGGCAGAAAATGTTCTGTTGTGGATGACACATTCTATTGAGTTAAAGAAAAGAGATCCATTTGCACACCCCGAAACCACATCACGCTCTATTAAAGGCTTTTCACTTCTGTTCTTGTACAAAGGGGAGTAAACCTATGTTGAACAGGTGTTTTGTCCTCGCCACTAAGGAATTCATTATTTATAATAATAAAGTAGAGAGGAAAAGTCTTTCGTTTAAGAAAGATATTCAGAACTTAAACAGGCCGTTTCTTCTTGCCTATCAAGTTGGCTGCTTCACCTGCAAATGTTGTAAACTTTCAAATTCCCCTTGAATGGCTTAAAAGCTTACAGGCGGTATTTCATCTTAAAACCATCACAATACCATACTGCCTTATAGGTCTACTTTTTTCTAACTGGTCTCCTATATGGTCTTACTATTTAATGGGTATGTCCACCTCAGATTGCTATTTTACGTAAAGGTTAAGCAGCCACCCAACCCTATTTAATTATACTTACCTATTCCAAAGATGCTACAGAAAGGACTTGCACAACACGATCCCTAGCCGGCGCTTTCCTTCTGTCCTGGTGATTTTGGGTATCAGTTGTCAGTCAAAGCCATGATGATGACATCATGGCCAACAACTCTGTTCTGCAGCTGTGCACTCTCTCAACCAGCTCACAACAGTAACAGAAGATTATGAACGTATCGGCAAAGGAATTGGGGTTTGTAAGTTCTTTCAGAAGTGTTTTAGGAATAAGTAAGTATAACGAAAATGGGTTTGGGGGATGCATAACATATATAAAAAAAATATAGATTTGAGGGTTGATATGTCCTATAAACAGCATATTCAGGGGTTTAATTCAGGTTTATTCTAGGGGAAAGTAGTGGCTGCAGTTTTTATATTTATCGCCATGTATTATTTTACCCTTTAAATAGTAAATAGCTTTAAGTTGTATTGCCACCTCTCACACTGCCTGCCTTACTTACAAAAATAAAAATGAAATATATGGTTATAAGGGTATAAGTCAGAGAGAAACATTCCCTGCATGTTGGGAAAGGCAGGCATAGTAAGGCCCGTTCTGCTGGCAGTAAAAATTAAGCTGTCAACCATAGGTGTCCAACGGGCTCTATGTGGCCCGTCTGGAAAATAAATCACTGCCCGCAGGAACGGAAGGTTGGTATGGGTGTATTAGATGTGAGGCCAAATGGGAAGTAGAAATACTTGTTTCTATTCCCCACTACCACCCCCCTCCCCAAAACTAAACTTAGATGTCATAAAACAACATCGTCAAGATCTCAACCGCATCAATTCTTAATATTTCTATTACCCAAACAGTATATGAAGATTCAGTTCATGTAATATTTTATACACTGCTGGAGCATACAGGATACGTTTGGCATAGAGAAGATCAGTAATCTGAATCAACACAGGAAGTGTTCACAAAACGCTGGTATCCTATTCCTGGCACAAAGACACGACATGAACACCAGCCAATATACTGCTCTGTTAAAACAGAATGTGCTGCTTTATTCAGTATGAAACAGAATCATGTACTTCTCCAGCAGTAATACAACTTTGATCACAGTGCTCCTTTACAGCACAACTTATACCAGACTTAATGATATTTTCATCGTTTCCAGTGATAAGTGAAACCAGAGACAGATATCAGAGATATTTTTCATTCCATTGTTCATAACCTGTCTGATTCAAAAGGTTTTACATTCATTTCTGTCAGGGAGAGGGACTGAGCACCTGCTTATTTACTGGATTAATGGCCCTCCTGACAATTGATCTGCCTGTTGCGATGGTCAACCCTTCAGGAATGTGATCCATCTGCATTGTGGGGATATGCAGGTGTTGGGGAGACAATGGTCCTATAACAGCAGATTCTGTGACTTTAATGGTATTGATTCAGATATTATGAACAATCATTAGACAATCAATCTTAACACTCTGTCTGGCTGCTCTAAGGAGAGGGGAGGGTCCACACGCCGCATTTTGCAGGCGTTGTTTAGCGATCCGTTAAGACTAAACAGTAAAATGAGCCACAATACACAATGGATTGTCGTCTGAAATGTACTTTGGCTGCTTTGCCGATAATAACCTAATGTGTGTACACGGTCTAAGGAAAAATACATAAATAGTGTTAATGAGGTACCTTTGATGGCTCCTTCCCAGGTCCGCACTGTTGGCAGGGTCTACAATTTCCAGTATTGTCAAAAAACTCTTGTTCCCTGCAATCTCCAACTTCAGCAAGTGACCTGCTAACCTAGAGGGACAAAAAAAAGAATTATAGCCCATGACTGGATATTAATATGCACAATTATATACCAGAATTACATCGACCTCCCAGGCTTAAATAAGAACTAAATAAAAAATTGTCTTAAGGATATGGAAACATTCTAGAACCATAATCACCTCTAAAAGTTTAAGCTTTTACCAGAAAGTGCTCATGGGGCAATAGAGCTGCCTTCACTAATCCCCACTGTCAGTGTCACGCCTACTCCACTCATTGGGCCATCAACTGGGTTAGAGCAGGCTACTGCTCCCCATGTTAACGGGACAGCTAGACACTTGCAGTGGATCTGGGCGACATCAACACCACATTCCTAGATCCCCGTTAAACCTTTAAAAGAATAAAAATAGCCATTCACATTGTGATAGGTACATCCTACCTGATTACTGGCTGTGTGTACAGCATGAAAATAACCAAACCCATGGCTGGCAAACTAGAATACCAGTCTTTCCAGACATGAAAATGAACTTAGAGCGGAAGATAGTTAAGGGGCATGTCAACCCCTTTTTAAATTTTTTAATATATAGTAGGGCTAGTTCCCCCAGCCCCAACCGCTATATTATCCTTTCCAGAGACTCCCCCGATCGTTACCTTCCCTCTCTCCTCTGCCGCACTGCACGGCTTTCGGCTTGCTTAGAACTGCAAGCAGGGGGCCGGACCGGCAGCCGCGTCTGTGATTGGCTGAGAGGCAGCCAAACACGGACGCGGCTGCTGGCAGTTCAGAACGCCGGAGGAGAGAGGGAAGGTAAGCAGAGTTCAGAGGAGTCTCTGGAAAAGATAATATTGCGGTTGGGGCTGGGGGAACTAGCCCTACTATATCTACAAGGGGATTTACACTAGGGGGAGGGAGAACAAAATGGGAAGGGCTGCTCTGATCAAGCTAAAAACCTCTGAGAAGACATCTCAGAGGCGGAAACAATTTCCTGGCCTGGTGGCCAGGCTCCTGGTGGACAGTTTCCTGGGAGCTTTACAAAACCATTTGGAGCTGGGATGTAAGGTAAAGATTTTTATGCACTACAGAGTGGGGCCAGTAGTGGGGGAAATTATAGTTTCGGGGGTGGACATGCCCTTTAAAGTATATTTGCGAATTGTTAAAAATTCATGAAAGGCTTTGAATTGGCATTGAAATTAGCACAAGTATAGCTATCTTGATTTCTGAATTGCGATCTTAACTTTTCCAGGGAGGCAACTAAGGGAAAGTCAGAGACCAGTAGGATCATAAGCTTTTGTTTCTTCTTTAAATGCGAATTTTCTTGTAATTGACTCTTAAAGGGGAACTGTGGACTACAAACAAGTTAAGTTTAAATGAAAGGCCAGTTTCCTACCTTTAAAATGAGTCATCAAGCACCTCTCTACGTGCTCCACAGCCCAAGATATAAAGAAATGACTGACCAGAAAGTTAATGGGTGGGAGGCTGACATGTGACATACCTGAGGCTTCTCCTGCCACCGGCACTCAGTGTGTGAGGGAGACAGGAAGTCCCTCCTCCTCTCTGCTGTGTGAAGTCCTGACAGAGAAGGTAAGGAAATATACATCCCTTCTCTTTCACTGCCTGAAAAGGCTGATTCCAGAGTTTTCTGTGTGGGGGATGTCTGAGTAACCCACGGCACCCGTGAGTGGGCGGGGCTTAGGCACCCACGAGTGGACGGGGCCACACGGGGCTGTAAGATAATGGGCCATGGGGGGGCCTGCAACTGAAGGGACCATGGGGTTCAAGAGTGGGAGGGACCAGGGGGGCTGCAAAGGGGAGGAGGAGACACAAGACAGATTGACTGACAGTTTCAGAGCAGGAAGCAGGAAGTGCAGGAGACCTGGTGATGCTGCTGCCATACCACACACAAAAGTGTAAATATCTTCAAAACTATGCAAAATAAACAATGGAAATAAATTGCAAAGATTCTCAGGAGAGAAATTCATATCAATTTACCTCAATTTACCTAAAGTCATTTTTGGACCACAGTTCCCCTTTAAGCCTGGGGGTTGGAAGCAATGAATGGCTACCTACAAAAATCTACCGACTCCAAATAAACTTAAATATGATAAAACAAGAATCCAATATCTTAAAATCCTGTTTTCCTATTTCACAGATAGTCATAGTAAAGGAAGTGGAGTGCCAATAGTGACAGCATAATCGTCAAAAAGTTTACGGTAACATTTCTAAACTTTGGCATTGATGAAATAGCTTGAATAATGTGTATATCAGTATAATTCGGTAACAATAAAGGAGTCAGAGGACCAGAAACCATAAATAGTAGAAGACTGTACTTTATGTACCAACTTCACAGCCCTGGTTTGGATAACCTGCAATGCTTGTATGCTGTGATTTATAAAACAAACACCTTTACTATCCACATAGCGCAGGCTGATTTCTTTGGGCAGACACAGATTGCACACTACACAGGTTCCTAGTCAAGTGTAGACTTCAGTTTAGAATGGTTATCGGATATAAAGCATGTGCATATAAGCAGACATTATTATTTTAAGAATTTCCCAGTTTAAAGGTTATCAGAACACAGCTCATTCGCTATATACATAGCCATTAGATCTGTTCGAGGCTATTGCAAGTCAGGGAACCAAGAATAATTACACAAAGGGCAGAATAAATGAATAGAAGATGTTGTGCGGGCCTTATCTGCTGTGACAATCTCTTTGAGTGCTGTGTTATTGTAACCAAAATCTTTAAAGGCATACTGTATCACGCTCAAAAATGTGGCTCCTCACAAAAAAATAGAACATTATAGAACATTAAACACACATAATAATGCAAACCCCTAAGTAAAACTAAACTTTAACAAACCTTTTTTTTTTAAATAACTCACAACACCTTAGTACTAGACATGCCAATAGAAATATTTACCATACTTTACATGTGTTTGTTTCCCAAGGATGCTGAATATTGTTATTAAAGATATTTTAGGGTTTTATGATAATGAATTCTAGGTATACATCTTCTATTGGTTATTGGTGCATATTGCTACTTTAATAAGCAGTGTTGAGGACTAAGGGATACAATACAATTTGTGACTTAATATTCTAATATTCAATTGGAACATTCCCAGTGATAGAATCAAATTTTATTTACCTTCCAAAAAAAGCTCTGGGCTAAATATTTGTTCCGTTCAATTTAAAGGACAACAATAACCCCTAGGCTCTTCAGCTTACTCCCACTCCCATTAATACTCCCCAGGGTAAGGACCTAAAGCGTTCAGTCCTCCACCATGGGTTTACATTTCTTCAGTTTACGTTTACATTTTTTAAGAACTTTAGCCCCAACCTGTTTGAGATGGGAAGAAGTGCTATAGTAAAGCAAGCTACTCACTAGAAATAAACCTTTAAACTGATTTCAGGAGTGAGCATATTATTTTTGGACATAAGGATCCACACCAGGCACTTGAAATGCTACCTAATTTCTTTTTATGTGTTTGCATGGAAATGCCAAAAAAAAACATTAAACTAAAATCATTCTTTTCCCTGTTTTCATCATTTGTACAATAAACTTTTGTTTCATTAAAGGCCTGATGGATTATAAGAACAAGCTATTAAGCCCATACACTTCTACATCCTCTCATGCTGGCTAAAGAAAACCAGCAAAAAAACCTGCCAAGCAAACGTGTTACAGTAATTGAAAACTTGCAAAATGCATAGGAACAATATTTCTTATGATTGTTATCATGTACTATTCCCCATGCAACAAGAGGTGTATTAAAAACGCAAATAAATCCTCTATTAAAAAGAGCACCTTTCTGCCTTTAAATAACCTCAAGATCATGCTTCTAGCTGCAGTCTATCCAAACCTACAACAGTATAAATATGGTGATTTCCCCTGACTTGAGCATGCCCACTTGTATCATACTGCTGAGACATTGAGCATTATCAGCTGCAGCTGAAGGTCTGGAAAAATTAAGTCCATAGTTATCCTTAAAATACCCAACACTAAACAATGAGCATTAAGGAAAGAAAATACTTTTAAAAAAATGTACCAAAAAGTAAGTTACCTTCACCCTGTAGTACTGTGCGCACTCTGTCCCTCCAAAACAACTGTTGCAACTTATTAAACAGGCTACATTATTTTGAGAAAAGATGTATTGCCTGACCAGAGATTTTAATGAAGAGCTACAGTAGAGACTGGACTAACACCTACACTAAAGCAAAAAAACATTGGATCCATATGTTTCTTTGGTAATTGCCTATAATATGTATAATTGCTTTGAAATCACTGGAGAATAAAGTGTGGATTATAAACCTGCTAGCAGGTGTCCACCACAAACTAAACTCTTAGAAGATGTGCATCAGGGTAAAATGCTGAAAACTTTGTTGCACCAAGGTTTCAGTTTTCTTCCCTAGTGTCCGTTCATGGTCCCCTGCTTTAGTTTACTTTGTACTCCCTTCTTTAGAGCGTTTGAACAATGTTTCATGCGAAATAAAAAGGAATCTGGATAACAGGAAATCAGTAACTTAGTAGAATGCCAATAATATGACCCAACCCAATAAGCCACATGCCATTGTCTTTTAAACACCTTATGGAGCAGTGATTGTTCTTCAGCTACAATGCTAAACATTGTAATTTCTTTATCATTGGCTTATCAAATCTGGTTTAAAATATAAATCTGTGACCCAAAGCCACATTATTATTGAGATTGAATAAAGACACGTTTATCATGTCTAATGTAGGCCATACACTATTAAAGGGCATGTCCCATCCCAGAACAAAAATGTATACTTACATTCTCCATGCTGCCAAAAAACCCTAGATTTTTTGTTGCGAACCTCCCTCCAGTCTCTGAACCCCATAACCTTTACCTGCCACAAAAAAGCCAGTACCAACTACAGATGCGGACTTTCTTTTGGATTGCTGCAGTCCATCACTACCATGACAGTGACTGTATACATTCTGCTGCACCTCTTCTGTAAAACAGAGGACAGAGAAGGCGAGGACCAGAGAAGAGAATGGCGGCAGTAAAACCTTAGGATTAGAGACTGTGGGAAGGTAACGATAACTATCTTGGGGTTTGAGGGGACGGGAAAGAGATTTTTATTCTTGGTGTGGACATGCATTTGTTTGTTCCAATCTATCTAATGTCTTTATGAGAGCATTTTGGGCTGGTGGTTCTTACCTTCCAGTCTGGCCCACTCTAAATGAAAATTGAACGGGCCAGGCAGATCTTCGGACACAGCAGGGGAACAAATTACTTCCTGACAACTTAAAGAAAGCCCTAGATTCATCAGGCAATAGTAAAATGACTAAAGATTCAAGCTTTTTTAATAGACCTGCCAGTACTTTCTGAGTAAAGTTACACAGATCCCCTAATCATAAAACATCCTTCAGTTCTGGTAGGTGCCAAATGGTGTAACAAGGAGCAGCTTGGCAGAAACTACAGGGAACGAAAATACGTAAGATGACTTTGGAACCCATTTTAGTAAGGATTGGCATAAGGATTCTGGGAATTGTAGAACTGCTTTTCCATAAAAGCAGAATCCAACGTTCCCCATATTAAGGCTGTGTTGGTTCTGCCAGTATTTAAGAAACTGCAACTGCAATTCGATCTACACAAGCAAACTTCCCAAGAGCATCCATGCACGCAATATGTATTTAACATCTGCTTCATAGAGAAGTAAAGTATGTGGTTTTAACACTTGCCTAGAGGCTAATCTCTGCAAACCATTATATGAGAGAAGTCATATGCTTGTTAATTTAAAAGAAGATTTGCCTCTAAAATGCTCCAGATTTCATTGGTGTTGTATTGTTTTATGGAATGTTTTTATTAAATAGCAAATGTTAACAGTTGTTTGTAATGCCACGTCTGATCTTTTTTATCCTTTATTGCCTTTGTCACTTGCAAAGACATGCAATTCTTCCATTACAAATCACTTCCCCTCAGACAATGTGTAAATCTTGTTTAATATAGGTAGAGGAACTATCTAAAAGAGAGTTTGTGTTATATATGTGCGTCAGAGAGGACATAAGTAACTGGACTGCTTACTCTATTAAAAGGAACTCACCATCTTATAATTGGTTGGTGTAAATTAGGTTATAAGTTAACTATCTTACATGGAGAGTTCTGGTTAGATATGTCCCCCATACTCCCAACAGTGGTCTTGTACAACAGTGTGCTTGTTACCATTCAATTTATTCTAATTTATTTGACTATGTTTCCATAGAATGTTTGGTCATAATTTTGTATCTGATTTGTGACTCATGTATCTCAGGAAACTACATATGATAAACACTACTTCTTTTTGTTCTTATTTCTGAAGTTACCTTACTAGCATTTAAGATGACCAAATGACAGTATTGGCTCAAATCGAGCAATAATTTGATTGTCATACATTGATTAGGACATTGGGTGTGATTCTGGGCATTATGTTTTTTAACTTCAGTCGTAAAGTTAATGGGTTGGACGTCAGCAGTTAGGACGCAATGTATGTGCATCTTAAATTTTGCATACATAAACCGGAAATGTACCAACATGGGGGAATATAGTAATTAAATTAGCCTAACTAGAAGGTTAGATAGAAGATGCTAATCGTCAGTGACGATGACTGTGGAAGGAGCCATAAAGAAGTTTGTTACTGCATGAGTATCCTTTAAGGATTTGTGAGTTCTTTTACAATAATCTAGCACATGGAAAAATAGACACTATTTTGCCTGATTTTGAAACAATATATCTCCGGTATCTTTCTCTCTTTCCCTTACCATTGATAACATTTTTATTTCTGTATTTTAAAGGGTATGTCCAGCAAAAAAGTAAGTATGTTTCTAAATGATTTACTGAAGAACTGGAGGTAAATGCACTATCTCTTACCTCCCGTTCTTCAATAAATTTTCCAGCGCCGAATTCCCTGACGCATCTCCAGTCCTTTGCACAGTGCGCGCATGCGCACACAGTGCAAAGGAGCGAGGACGGGTCAGGGATTTCGGCGCTGGGGCATGTCCGCGGGACATACCCTTTAATCCTTTGCAATGCCAGATTTTAAAAACAAAATTTAAGTCAGAACAAGCGCAATGACTTAATTTTAAGAAAAACTATATCAGTGGTTTCTACCCAAAAAGCAATAAGAAGACATTTGCCAAGGGAAAATAAACACAGTAGCTGCTTGGATATGATCACTTTGTCCTAATGCAACAACCACCACAAATATGTACTGCAGGTTCCAACATGAACATTTGAATTAATTTGTACATCATACAGCAGTAGACAGAGTAACAAGAAATATTAAAAAAAGGAATCTGAAAAGCAACATAGGATTCATAACATCTGTAAATAAAGGGAAATTCTAACACCCCTAACTTTCTGGCAAAGACTGATAGTTTATGCACCACTTTGACCAAACTCCTTACTAATATCTAAAGGAGGCCATACACATAGAACATCAGTAATATGTGTTAGTAACTGCATACACAGCCCCTGTACTATACATTGGTTTGCAAAAGTATTCGGCCCCCTTGAAGTTTTCCACATTTTGTCACATTACTGCCACAAACATGAATCAATTTTATTGGAATTTCACGTGGAAGACCAATACAAAGTGGTGTACACGTGACAGATTCTCGATTGGATTTAGATCTGGACTTTGACTGGGCCATTCTAACACATGGATATGTTTTGTTTTAAACCATTCCATTGTTGCCCTGGCTTTATTTAGGGTCGTTGTCCTGCTGGAAGGTGAACCTCCACCCCAGTCTTCTGCTGACTCCAAGAGGTTTTCTTCCAAGATTGCCCTGTATTTGGCTCCATCCATCTTCCCATCAACTCTGACCAGCTTCCCTGTTCCTGCTGAAGAGAAGCACCCCCAGAGCATGATGCTGCCACCACCATATTTAACAGTGGGGATGGTGTGTTCTGAGTGATGTGCAGTGTTAGTTTTTCACCACACATAGCGTTTTGCATTTTGGTCTCATCTGACCAGAGCACCTTCTTCCACATGTTTGCTGTGTCCCCCACATGGCTTGTGGCAAACTGCAAACGGGACTTAGTATAGTATTTGAGGTTGAATAAAGACATACGTCCATCCAGTCCAACCCATCTAGCAATATCCTCATTTCCTGCCTAACTGTTGATCCAGAGGAAGGCAAAAAAAACCCACCAAATTTATGAAGGGGGAAAAAAATTCCTTCCTGACTCCAAGTGGCAATCGGAAATTTCCCTGGTGCTTTTCTTATGCTTTTCTGTTAACAATGGCTTTCTTCTTGCCACTCTTCCATAAAGGGCCACTTTGTGCAGTGCACGACTAATAGTTGTCCTATAGAATGATTCCCCCACCTGAGCTGTAGATCTCTGCAGCTCGTCCAGAGTCACCATGGGCCTCTTGACTGCATTTCTGATCAGTGCTCTCCTTGTTCGGCCTGTGAGTTTAGGTGGACGGCCTTGTCTTGGTAGGTTTACAGTTGTGCCCTACTCCTTCCATTTCTGAATGATCGCTTGAACAGTGCTCCGTGGGATGTTCAAGGCTTTGGAAATCTTTTTGTAGCCAAAGCCTGCTTTAAATTTCTCAATAACTTTATCCCTGACCTGTCTGGTGTGTTCTTTGGACTTCATGGTGTTGTTGCTCCCAAGATTCTCTTAGACAACCTGAGGCCGTCACAGAGCAGCTGTATTTGTACTGACATTAGATTACACACAGGTGCACTCTATTTAGTCATTAGGACTCATCAGGCAATGTCTATGGGCAACTGACTGCACTCAGACCAAAGGGGGCTGAATAATTACACGCACCCCACTTTGCAGTTATTGATTTGTTAAAAATGTTTGGAATTATGTATGATTTTCGTTCCACTTCTCACGTGTACACCACGTACATGTTTGTGGCAGTAATGTGACAAAATGTAGAAAACTTCAAGGGGGCCGAATACTTTTGCAAACCACTGTAGTAGACAGTGATGCTGATGTTGGCAATTCATCTGCATCTTGCCAGTCGTTTTCAGACCCCATCAGATCCGACAGGATTTGTCGGGTGTCGCCAATGTGTATGGCCAACTTATGCCAGCTGGAGAGCTGCAGAAACAAACTGCTCTTTATTGTTTCCCTGTTCCATGGGGGTAGGGGGTTAGGTCATGTGGAGGTGGGAAGCTGTAAGGTATGAAATATCTTGAATTTATTTTAAAACAGGCTAAACCAAACAATAATTTCTATAGATATATAAACATATACAATACTACCAACTATATTGACATTTCCAGGCATCCTATATGTGGAGTCTTTGTCAATGTATTTATTTTTTTAAATTTACAATTTTTTAACACTATATGTTATAATAATGTTGCCATAGGAGTAAACACACAGCACCCCATTTTTGTTTATGTAATGTTGCAGAGTTTCTCTGCAGGAAGATAGACCAAGCTTCCAACACATCTCTTTAATTGGAGGTTTTACACCTTGAATACTAAGCATTGGATGGGAGGCCTCTTCCCTCCTTGTTAAAAGCCAGTAGCGGGGGGGGGGGGGGGGGGGGGGGTGATAGCCTTCTATACTAATCCAATGCAAGGTCAGGGAGACAATCTTCCCACGAAAATGCAACCAAGCAGGGAGTGTCAGCCCAGATAAATGACCCAAGGTAAACTGTTAGGACCTTCCATGCTGGGGTTACCTTGACGTGGTTGGAAGGCTTTTCACTTTTATGCATAAAATTGTAACTAAACCCTCAGGTTTTTATTGTTTGCACTAGCACAGATAATATGATCATATATGGGGCCCAGGAATGTGCACTGATCATCTCTTTATTTGTTTGTCCTAAATCCTTTTACACATGAACTTATAGAAAGTTACTTACCATGAACAGAAGCAGCAATATCACTGTCTGTATGGCATCTTCTTTATCTTGTATTGAAATAAACCCCATTTTTCTCCCAGCAGTAGCTGTAGTGTGGTGGAGACCTAAATAAACATAAAGTTATTTAACCACTGAAACATGAGCAAAGAAACTGCAGTACGCTTAGCAAGCAAACAGTGCCAATGGCAATGGAGAAAAGAAATTGGGCCAATTAATTAACCTACAGCTCTTTAGATATTTGCAAACTGAAGCTTTCACTAGTCCCATTGATTTCATAGGTCGGCTGCATATATCACGGGGGCTGCACATTAATAGACCTGCTCTCTGCTAATTACAGGAACTTTATTGGGCTGATGCACAATCAAATCAGATTTTATCTAACTGCAGAAACCCAATTAAAAACCAACATCTGATAAGATGCCCATTAATATTGAGTGTAGACATTTTGAAGCCTTGATTGCTCGGGGAAGAAAATTTCAGTTGATTGTTGAAGTATCCTAGGAAATGTTCGATTTCTCTTTGATCGTGTGTACCTGAAAAATTAGTTGAGAAACTCATCGGTAAGGGCTAGGCCACTGGCACGCTTTTTATGCACTTCTTACGGCATTTTGCGATGCATTAGCACACAAGAATCACTTGCCAGTGCATTGCAATATAGGTGGAGACATTGTATGCACTGTGCTCTGATAACGGTTTATTGTCAGAATCATAGACCAAATGCATGACTAAGCCCGTAAAACATGCTGCATGCGACTGTGCATTTCAAGCATGATAATAAGGAGTGTGTTTTAGGCTGTGGCCATTCTACAACGGACAACAACTTGTGTGAAAAGTTCAATAGCAATGGCGCGCGTATCATGTGTTACCGTCCGTGCTGCAATTCCTTCAATCCATTGTCCAAAAAATGGGGATCGCAGGCACCCTGAAACGTATAGAAGCACATAATGTGGCCACCCATGCAATGTTCCCTCTAACTGGAAATTGTACGTGTACGCAGATATACATTTTCTGTGCACATACAAAATGAAATTGTGTGATCTACATACTGCAGAACTCATTTTCCAGCAGAGTTTTGTGTGCGCACCACTTTAACTTGTGTGCGCGCGCATGAGCCCACACCTTAGAGAGAACACTGCACCCACGCTGTAATGCACTGGAATGTGAGAAACTCGCCAGTGTGGCCTAGCCCTCAGTGTTTGGTCGTTTTTCAATTCCCAAATCAAAGATTACCAAACAAAATGTAAAACCAAGGAACAAGAGTTGACCCAGTGTCTGACTGGCATTAGGAACTGACAGGGCCATGTACAGAGAGTTGTTATCGGCTTACTCCATCTTAAAGTTATGTTAAACCATGTACCAAGGGTTAACGTGACTTTAAGACAAACTTACGGCGGTTGAGGCGGTACGCAAAAACTGTGTTGCGCAACCGCCGTAAGCCATTTACCGAGCCAATAACGGTTCTTTAAGGCTGGGTACACACAGGCAAATTTTTCAGCCCAATTGACCGATACTTCCATGTATCGGTTGATTGGGACAAAAATCTGTGCCACTTTCGCCTGCCGCGACCGATGTCGATCGACCATTCGTCCAGATCGGAAGAAAGGACGTCGGTAAATCACGGCCAATCGTGCGGTTCCCTATGGTACCGCACGATCGGTCGCACAAACTGTCGGCCTTGGCCACTATTGCTGCAGCTGACAGACATTTGTACCGGCCGAGCGATCGCTCGTAGCGAACGCACGGGTGGGGCAAATAGTGCACTCGTGTGTACCCAGCCTTAGACAGACTCTTAAACACCAACAGATAACTGGGATTAAAGTTTCAGAATGGGAAAACCCCATTCACTATACACCGAGAGCCGTTATTGGCTCAGTGCATTGCCTAGTGGAGGCATATGAGTGATAACGGTCTCAGTACATAGCTCTATTAGTATGCACAGGCGTATAAATAAATACAGCACTACAGCTGCACGTATCTAGCAGCCCCATTTCCTATCAGTAGAATTTTTTCATTCAGATAAAGGAGACACAGACTCACATTTACATACCGGGATAATTACAAAGTCAGAAATGAAAAGAACCAGAGTTCAACTCGGCAGAGTGTCAAGACCTTCTACAGAAACCATTCCCCCCCTCTGGCTCTATCTTGGATCAGCTCAGCTTCTTAAAATTCTGTCCTAATGATCACTTTCATCTCTCAGCCTCAGGCTACAGCAATAACCGCCCCTGACACAGAGCCAGGAAGCTTGAAAAACAGGTATTTCTTTATGTATCACAAAATGAACTGAGGACATTATAAATCAGTCCACAAAATTAAAAAGTTTCTCCTGCCTCCCCTTCCTCTCAGGACTTAATAACAATGTTTGATGAAACGACTGTTAAGATTTATGGTTTTACAAATTAGAAGTTTTTGGTAATGGTATACATTGAGTGGGCAATTTTACTGTGAGTTTGTGTGTAACCATATTGGTAGGAAAGAAATCTATAAATCTATCCTAATGATGTGCAGTAACACCAAACAAATATCTAGGCTTTTGGAATGACAACTGTAGATTATACTTCTATAGGAACAGCAGCCAAAACCTGATGCTAAAAGGCCTAGTACACAAAAAAAATGTTATTTACGGTACCTGTATGGCTCACTAAGGGTTGGGTCCCACTATGTGCGTTGCATTCCGTTTTCCGTCCGTTTTGTGAATCGCAATGTAATTTGGAAAATAATAGAAATTGCAAGAATCGGTTCCCACTGCATAATTTGCATTCTGAAATCTATGTAGTCCATTTCTTACCTGTATGCGTGCACAACTTTTGGTCCGTGTGTGTCAGTTTATTGGAACGCAAAAAAAAAAAAACATGGACAAATTTTTTTTTTAATTTATTTTCTCCAGTGTTTCCGGTTTCCAAAACCTGCACACACAAGCAAATGGACTGGAAATGTGGACACACAAGGACAAATGCATAGAAAAATGCATGTCTGTTAAATCTGCAAATGGACTGGAATGTGGACAAAATGCATTGTTCTAAATGCATTCAAAAAGGACAACGCAACACACATAGTGGGACCTCTCCCTAAGTGGCATTAAATGTATTTACCAGTCTCTTACACTATGCATCTAAATGCATTCCACTGCCCAAAGGCAATGGTCCAGGTGTCCTTCCCTTTATATTCTAAAGGTTCTAAAGTACATCTGGCAAATACACGTGAATAAATACGGTTCCCTAAACATAAAAGGAGTGAATTACCCCATATACATTAAAAGGAAAATTATGATGTATCCTACAAGAACAGAAGAATTTGAGCACCACAGATTTCTGTGACTTCATAAAAGCAAAGAACTGATCTAAATAAGACAATAGTCCTTGGTGACATTAAAATGTACAATGGGTAAAAAGATGTACACTATTAATATATAGCAAGCATTGTACCGGATAGATTAACCACAATACAACTGGGATATAAATCAGGTATGCTCCTACCAATCAGAATAATAGTGGAAAATGGCCACTAAATGATTAGCCAGGTGCCATTTTATCCTAAAGATGGCACTCAGTGATGTCCTTTATTTATTTCAATTATCCTATGACAATTTACCAATTTACATTATAAGGGTACATGGCTTTTAGATAATAAAAATCACTTAAAATTCTGTTAAAGTTCTGCCTAAAAAGAGAGAACACCATTATTAACTCATCTCTATATCATTTCTAGCCAAAGATAAATCTTATAAAAATAGAATATCGGTCAGCTCCACTCCCTAAGTGTAACAATTGACTTCACAAAAGTATGCCTGATAACAAATACCGTATATACTCGAGTATAAGCCGAGGTTTTTAGGTTTAAAAATCAACCTAAAAACCTTGCCTCGGCTTATACTCGAGTCAATAGACACTTACCTTCAATCCAGAAGCAGCCGCGAGTCAGGCCGGCAGTTCCCAGTAGTTCTTTACGGTTGCGCGATGATGTCATCGCTCACGCTGGCGGGATGACGTCATCGCGCAGCCGCGAAGCAGTACTGGGAACTGCCGGCCTGACTTGCGGCTGCTTCTGGATTGCAGCCGCCGGCAGAGAGATGAAGACTGAAGACCAGGTACGGTAAGTGAGCTGGGGGGGACTGGGGGGAGGGCTGGGGGGACAGTATGCCATGCAGACACCCACATTACCTTTTTACTATAGGTGGTTGGAAACTACAACTCCCAGCAACCAAGCATGCTGGGAGTTGTAGTTTCCAAACATCTACAGTGGAAAGGTATTAGGGTGGGGGACAGTATGCCATACAGTAACCCCCAATACCTTTCTACTTTAGGTGGTTGGAAACTACAACTCCCAGCAACCAAGCATGCTGGGAGTTGTAGTTTCCAAACATCTACAGTGGAAAGGTATTAGGGTTACTGTATACCCTCGGCTTATACTCGAGTCAATCATGTTTTCTAATTTTGGAGGCAAAAATGGGTACCTCGGCTTATACTCGAGTATATATGGTAAATTAGAAAAGGGAAGCGATACACTTCTTTTTGTATCTAATATAGCATCTGATAAAATCCCAGAGAACACTGGAAAAAAAAACTTGAAATTGCAATATAAAAGGTCTAAAACCAATCCGAATATTGCCCAGATTAAATTTAACACAACCAAGGTGGAACCCGTCTGAAATGTCTATATTATTATCGAATACAAGCAGGGTTATTCAATAAAAGTTCTTATCGTTTAAAATGGTGCTAATTTTGCCCCAACCAATCAGATCTTATTTAACATTTGAAAGCTAACATCTGATTGGTTGGGGCAAAATTAACACCATTTTAAACGATAAGAACTTTTATTGAATCTCCCTGAAAGTCTCATCCCAAGGAGGACTATTTCCACAAATAAAAGGTGTCTGTTGTCAAAAAGAATCAGAGGATGACTGAATTAATGACCCCTTTGCAGTCTATGGCCACCTCGAGCATCACAACTGTCCAGAACTATTTTCAGTACAACACACAAGGTCATGCGATTATCAGAAAATATGTGTGGGGAAAAGTATCTCCCTGACAAAGCAGACACCTTCACATGATCCTTTGAAACTAGTTAATTCATTTTGCCCTAAGACTACAAACAAATGAAATCTCTACAAATCTTTTAATTACATCTAATATTAGCAGTTATATGTGGAGCGCTTCACAGAATTAATCAGCACAGTAAGTCCCCATGGACTTACAAAGTTCTTAACACGAAGCACAAAAGCGTGTCTCGCCCAGGGCCACTGAATTCGACTTTAAAATTGGCACCGGATAAAACTTGTATTCCTGAAACACATAGGTTAGGAATCATTGAGGGAAAACTTCAGGTAAGGAATTGTTTGCAGACATCCATATGTATGATAACATATTATAGCTTTAGTATACATCCATTTTGTTTTCTGGTCCGCATTTATACAGGTGCTTCAAGAAATGCAGTGACGTCACCCAGCTCTCATACATTGCTATTTTAATAATAAAACAATATTTATAGGCTTGAGTGTTTGGAACCGTGTATACTGAACACTAGTATACATTAATAAAAAAAAATATAGCCAATAGTGCAATACAAAAAAAACCTATCAGGGAGATGTAATATAAGTATAAGTATAAATAAGATATGATTGGTTGGGGCAAAATTAGGACCATTTTAAACGATAAGAACTTTTATTGAATCTCCCTGTATATCTGCTCACAGACCAGGAAGTTCCAAACTATATAATCTGCACACAAAGGAAGTCCAAACTGTATCTTCACACTAACGTGGATGTTCCAAACTGTATCTGCTTACAAGCCAGGATTTTCCAAACTGTACCTGCACACAAACCAGGAAGTTCCAGTCTGTATCTTCACACAAACGTGGATGTTCCAAACTGTATCTGCTTACAAGCCAGGAAGTTCCAAACTGTACCTGCCCACAAACCAGGAAGTTCCAATCTGTATCTTCACACAAACCAGGAAGTTCCTTACTGTATCTGCACATTAACCAGGAAGTTCCTAACTGTATCCGCACACAAATCAGGGTAGTCCAAACTGTATCTGCAAACAAACTAGGAAGTTCCAAACATAGGAAGTAGCAAGGAAAAGTTTCCTTACATGTCATTGAAAGAAATGGCAGGGATCAATTAGGATCCCTAAGCAACTAACATGTCAGGCCTGATTTGTATATTAGCACATCCATATCTAAAAGGGCAATACAAAACATTTAAATAAAACTTTTAGAAAATCTACATTTTAATGGAGAACTAAACTCAAAAAAGAAATAATATATCCCCCAAATAAGAAGACATCATAGTGGCCAAGGAAAAATGCAATTAAATGCAGCTCCAGTATTGGTAAGTGATTTTACATCATTATGTGACAGCATAATTACTACAATAGAGTAGGGTAGGATCACCTATGAAATATGTAGTTACAGAAACCAGTTAAATACACAATACATATGTACCTGATTGGAACCCATGTGGGCGCACACACACACTGGTACATAGAAAGACCTTGACCTTAAAAGTCTTTCTAGCTTAACAATCTCACTTGTAATGACATTTGTAAGAACATTCAAACTATGACATGTCAATAGGATCATATTTCTCTGCAGTATTGTCCCTACTGTGCTGCTTCATCATTCAATCTTGCGCAAACCATCTGGATATGTTACACATTTTAAACAATAAAAATATTCCTTTATTCTTTACATTAATTGAATCAAGTTCTGGGCATTTTACCGGCCATTTTATCAAAGACACAGAGGTTTCTGAAAGCATATCTAATTGCAAAAAGGACTGCTATTCTTCATTTATTTACTGTGTAAGCCACCATAAACAAAGTAACTTTGCCTTAAATATACATGTAAAGCAAACAAGGACGAATTAGCAGTTTATCGGTTACAATCAGAACTAGAAAGAATCATGCCTTTGTTCAAAAACCCCTAGCATTGCCAAGTTCTAACTTATAAATGGCATTTAAAATCATCCTGGGCTGGTAACTATATATAAGAATATCTTTGGTGTATTATGATAAAGCTAAGGTTCAAGCACCTAAAAATCTAAGCAATTAAAGGACAATTAATTTAAAATTACCCAAAGTGAGGCCATAAACCGCTAGCTTGTAATCTTAAACTTAGCGGCCTGATCTCCGAGAGGGGGCATATCATTGCCCTTTTGAGATGTTACTCAAGCTACTAGAAGCAAGGAAGGAAACCTTTTCAGCTCAAAAGATTCTGACAGAATGCTGTAATGCAGGGCTTATTTGATAACAGCCTTTTACATAACGAAAACTTTGTTGGGGACAAACACTAAAGCTTCATCACACTACAACATGTTTTAAAACACATGACAACGTATATGCATTATCATGCGATGTGTGTGTTACTGTGCAATTCAATGCTTTTTTGTGCGTTTTTTCTCAGCTAGTGATTGTTGGAACACAAAACGCTTACAAATGCATGCAGCTGTGTGTTATCACAAAGCTATTTAACACAACACACTAGTGTTAACACATTTGATTGTATTGAAAAATGTAAGCCTCTGCGTTATCGCATACCTTATGCGTTGCAATGCTAAAGAATGGCCATAGTGTGAACGAGCCCTTATATTACATTTTGAGACAATCAAGTTATCACAATTTAGAAAACCCATGGCAGCCTAATATAAATCTCAAGACACATTGGTGACTTGGCTCCTGAGGTTTGTCCAGCCCTGAACTACCCTATAGTGCATTAGGCTATAGGAAGGATTCTTATCTTATTGTTGTGATAAATATTTTAAATCTCCCTGACTACTGACATTTTTATGTAAGAAAAGGGTATAAATTGAGATAGCAGGATCCGAAATTACTGGAGGTTTAACAGTGAAACATACTTCTTAATAGTAGTTACAGGTATAATTAATCTCCGGGGACCATTAAAGAGAATTCTTGGCATAACAACTTAGGCAGAGCCATTATGAAGGAATATAAAGGAATATTTATACTGACATTATTTATACTTTGACTCCCACACGAGTCTCCCAGTTCCAGGGACCCTATAACAGGTCATTGGTACAGCACAACAAAAAACAACAGCAAAGATGCCCTCTCACTGGCAGGGTTGTGCATATAGTTAAGATGCCTTTACTACAAAAGCCCCCATCTACTTGTATGTATATAAAGCACGACTAATCCACTTTAAACTTTAATATTAGGACCACAAGATTCTTCTCTGTTTTGGATGTATGCAGCAGGGAGTCACTGATCTGATGATCTGAAAAGACTGGCACAGAAACCAGTGTCAGCTGGCACATAGCCTTATGAACCCAGCAGCCCGTATCTACTAGACAACATGTGCACTCTTCTTCTCCAGCCAAATTACTGTTATCCACCAAACAGATCACGAAGCTGCAGCCACCTGGAATGAACTTGTCAGTAGCGATGTCCAGAGAACCAGTATGACCCTTGCCTGCCTCCAGTAACACTTCCCCAGTGTGAGGAAAAGAGCAGCAGCTGCTCGCATCTCCTCAGGGAGGCCCTGCATGACTTTAATCTAAATCTACATTCCCTTCTTGGTAGATATTGGGGCTATAGAACAAAGGTCACATTTAATTTAAATCGTTTTAAGTGTTAAGTCTATTCCTGAGAAAGAATCTGCTTTTAATATTTCCTGCTGGGCCTTAATACCCCAGACAGACACAGTCTATAGAAGAGTGTGTTAGGATATCTCTTACAAGATATATATTGCATCTTACAAGATATACTTTCAGGCTAAAGGTGCCCATACACTACTCTAGACATTTGTCTTTAGATGTTCGTCTATAGACAAATATCTAATCTATCCAAGAACCACCTAGCCCGTTCTTTTTTGCAATCAACATGAATGGGCCAAAATTGAATGGGCCACATTTGATTATCTCAAGGTAAGAACCACTGCTTGTAAAATGCAGTCTTTAGACATTACATAGATTACCGTATATACTTGAGTATAAACCGAGGTACCTATTTTTACCTAAAAAGGAGTAAAAGTGATTGACTCGAGTATAAACTGAGGTTAGAAAATACGACCACTACTGCCTTCTGATTCTGTATTGTTTTGAGGCTTTAGTTGCCCTTTAAATGGACAGCAGAATTCCCATATATTAGTCCCAGACAGTAATATCCAAATCCAGTATGGCTATTACTGTATGGGACAAATGTATGGGAATACTGCTGCCCATTTAAAGGGCAACTAAAGCTTCAAAACAATACAGAATCAGAAGGCAACAATAAATACCACCCTCCTTCTGTTTTTGCATTGTTTTGAAGCTTTAGTTGCCCTTTAAATGGACAGCAGTATTCCCATACAGTAGCCCCATACAGTAATAGCCATAGTGAATTTGGCTGTTAAAGTATAGGTATTCTTCCGTCCATTTAAAAGGTAACTAAAGCCTCATTTCTTGGCACTCAAGATGTTTGGAAACTACAACTCCCAGCATGCTTAAGTTGTTTGTCCATAGACAAACCTCTAATCTATCTAATGTCTGCCTAGTTAACGCCTTGTAAACATTTTAGACATAACGCATCATGGAGCAACAATGCCTGTTGCTCCCCAACATGGTTTGCTGTCCAGCAGGACATGTTGGCAGATGCCTCCACACACACTAAATTGGCAGTCAAAATAATCATTGTCCACTGTTTTTTAGTTAACAATTATCTAGTGTGTACAGGGAAAGTTCAGTGGATATCATTGTTTTTAAAATTCTTACTTTATATTATACATAAGGTGGGTACACACCATAAAATCCTTCCTCTTGACCAACCGTTTGGCACTTTCGACCAGTCGGCCAGGAGGAAGGACTGTCGGTTGCGACAGCATTGAGGACCACACGATTGGTTGTAAATTTTATTCCCAGAATACACACTACCTTGGAATATTCCTAACAGTAATTTCTACTGATTGGATGTTGGATGGGTCAAACATGCTCAGATCTCTACTGAGCAACTGAATCAACCCAGGCGCTGGGTCAAGGGCAAGACCATAACTTCCAAACAGGAAGTCAGTATTTCGGAAGAGTTTATTTATACAGACAAAATGCTGAATGGGCAGGTTAAGGTCAATGGGATGGAAAGATACTGCTATTTTTTCTTAAAAGTATATGTATTTGCACTGAACTTTAAGTGTCTGGGTCATTTAGACCTACAGTAAACCCTTCTGCCCCAGTTTGAACTCTGTTAGCACTTTGCGATCCGCAACAAATGGAACAACCAAGTGTGCTGCAATCAGTTGTGATTTTCAAATGCATTTGAACACCAAATGATGTTTGTTAAAAATCGCACTAAACACAAATCTATGAAAGCGCATGAAAAAAAAAGCTAATACAATCAATAGGACATGAGGTTTTCTTTCTACCCACAGTCCCCCAGAAAGCGCAAACACACATAAAAAACCCAGATACAGGCACTTGGCAAAAGTGCACAGAAATGCGCAGTGGCATTTTGTGCGTTGCAGTGGGGCCTCAACCTTACACCATACCAGTAAAAAAATAAGTTTGTCTCCAGGAATGCCCCACATACCTTAACAGCAATTACTTTATTAGCTTTCCTTTAAACATGTGTGCAAGGGCTGTCACATTTCCAATAGCTTTTTTTAAACCCAAATTTCAACGTATTGCCTCCAGCACCTTTATAATGAAGTGATAAAGGAGGGATCCATCAACTGTCAGGGAAACAGGATCTAATCTGACAAGTTTCTTACTGCATCTGAAACAAAGACGCTTTCAAATACTAGGAAAATTAGCTAAATTAAAGTATTGCAAGTTGGAATTGAAATTATATTTCCCCGAAGCCTAGAGCCTGAGCTGTAATTTGTGTCAGATATCAGTAAGAATACAAGGAATTATAATGTGATACCGTAGTTTATATAGAATAAAGGACAAACTAAAAGCTGAAATAATGTAAAATCCAAACAAACTAAGTGTTACTGTATACGATGGAACAAGAGAATTACTATGCAGAAAACTAATACACTGACCCGACCCTACGTCATTTTGACATGAACATTTAACAACAAATGCAGCCTCGATTCCATCAGCAGTAGTTTGTCAGCACTGTGGCCCCCACACCTTCCTATCAGTCAAATCCCATCTGGTCTGACATTTACCTTTACCCTGTTCTGTATTTTGGGAGCTGACAGAAACTTGATCCCTATTGGTCCCAGCGCTCCCTTTCACCACATAGACAAATGGACTACTAATCAATAATCGATCAATAGCATTATGGTCGGGGAAAAAAGTGGTGTCATCAAGATTTTGTAGTTAATATATACACATTGAAGACATTGTGATCAGCCAAAATTTAATGACGGTCAGACAGAATAAAATTTCATCTGATTTGTTCCGAAAATCACAGATTTGTGTGACATTTTGGCCTAAATTTGGCTGAAAAATTGCATGGACCATACAAAATTACAGTTTTATGTCACATTGGGTGACCTTTGTGCCAAATCCAACTCTTTTTCAGGTCCAGCAATGGCAGAAAAATTACTCAATACCTCCCACTGACTATTTTGTTAACTATCATAAAGGAATCTATGAGCTCCAAATCAGTGGCTATATCTGTCATAGGAAAAATTAAAAAGATGGGGCCCCCTTGGCATCCGGGTCCCCCTGTGGTTGCTCCTCTGGTAGTTACATCCCTGCACCAAATGAACATTTCCATCTGCATTTTTACACATCTTTACTAAGGTTATTAGTAGCAGTAGAAGCAAAGTCATTTATTTCCCCAGTAAATATTCTACATGCAGTGTTTTCATGCAGGATTTCTAGAAAAGTTTTCAATTTAAAGAGCATTTGGGCACACACAGTTACACCTGAAAGTACATAGAACCTATTGGGTAGGGGGATGTTCATTACATCAGACAGATATAGTCTCCAGACATCATTACTGATAGGAATCACATTGCTATAACATAAAAAGACTTCAAAGAAAACAGTGCCATAGAAACAGGGTAGAAATAACCAGGACATCAAAAAGTTTTATTTCCATCCTTTCACGTTACCAGCCCATTAACATCTAACTGGATGAACATGAAACATGAAAGGAAAGAGGCACACTTCATTTAAACTTGAGCGTTGTTTTAATATTTTTGCTGACACGCAACGTTTTGGGAGGAACTGCCCCCTTCCGCAGGTGTCACAAAAGGAAAGAGGGGCAGTGCTTCCCGAAATGTTGGGTGACAGCACAGATATTACAAGCACATTGAAGTTTGATTGAAGAGTGTGCTTCTTTCCTTTGTTCATTTGTAAGCCATTCCTTGTTAACTGCAGAGGGAAGATGTAAACGATGCCTATGAACACACAGATGTATATTAAAATCAACTTCATTCCTGATGTTGCGAGGCTCAGCTCTCGTATTACATCCATGCATGATTTATATACGTCTACACAGAATTTATCGCCCATTTGTTTTATTTACACTGTTCTTGGTAACTCGTATCTTTCATATTGCTAAAATGATACCCAAGTGGAGCATAAAAAAAAACATTCATGCATATACATACAGCTTAACATTTTTAATATTAATGGGCGTGTTCTTTATCAGAATAATCAAACCTGATGAAATAACATACAGAACTGATAGGATCTAAAGAGGGACCAATTATTTCTAAACTTGTTGGAATAAAATATATAATTTCCCCTTTAGGGACCTATCCGGAAATGATAGATTATATTAAAAAAAAATTCAGTGTCCTTTACAGTCTTGACTTATAAAACATTGATAAAGAAATAGAGAAGTGGAATGTGTCACCCACAGTCCAAACACACAGTATATCTTTTATACAAAGACTGCACTGCACAGTGGGAAATGTCCAGGTCTTCTTGCCTCAAAGCTAATGTCTTTCCCTCTCCTACTGGTAAGCTGCAATTCTCTGCATTCCCTAACAGCAGGAGTCAATATCATCTTTATGGGTTGCTCTCATTCAAAGTGTTCAGGATATCATGTCTGTACAATGGAATGGTAGAAGTTTCCTTTTGCTCCCTGTAGGATTTGTGTGCTAGTAGCCTGAAAAGGGGGAAAACCATCAATACTTTATTGCAACTTCTAAAGAGATCTCTTAACTCTTTTAGTGGCTGCATCCCAATCATAATGGGTTACAGCAACTCTGGAAAATCCCAGGAGCCAGGAAGTCAATGCACCTCGAAACATTCGTGTGCAATTAACTTTTTAAAGGCTTTTCAACTAATGTACATTAAAGTTCTGCACATCTACTAAAATAATCAGACTGCCTATACCGATTTGCACCCCCTGCATTACAGTGCGCCATAGTGTGGTGTCCGACGTAGGGCTAGTTGTATATGCATTAGAAGCCGCACACATGTTTTAAACAAAAAAAGGTGTCCTTAACCCATTTATTTCAGGCAATGGACCCATTTTTTGTTTAAAACTTGTGTGTGCGGCTCCTACTTCATATACAACTAAACACTTGAGATGTGGCAGGACATCTAGAGACCAGCACCACACTGGAACTAAAACAGCACATGCTAGTGCTTGGGGAGTGCACTATCTCGGCTTCTTGTAGGCTAGACCCCACTGCTCAGTTTTCTCACGAGCTAACAATTGCGATCCATTAGCGAGTCAGAATGGATTCCTGTTTGATAGTAGATTCGTAAGGACACGCACTTGCTGGATAATAACCAGTAAAGAATGAAAACATTCCTGTGTGTGGAGCTGCAATTAATTCATTTTTAATTGAGTCAATAATTTTATCCAAAAAGTCCATCCAAATCAATAGAATTGTAATATGAATGACTAGTGTTAACCGTCTGGCTAAAAGTGATGCATTGTATCTGATACCTACACTGTAGTAAGGAGGGGTCCCATTAGGACTGGAAAACACGATAACTAATTCTATAGAACACAATGGGATTATCCCCTAGGGTTACATTGTATCTGATAACCACATTGAACTGGACTGGTGATTCCTGCTGAATTAGAAATTTCCAAATGAGAGTTCTGTGATAATCCAGACAGACAGACAGTATAGACACAGATTATAGATAGTCCAGTATAGATAGACAGTCTAGATAGTCCAGTATAGATAGACCGACAGACATCATAGACATACAGTATAGATAGAGTCCATTATAGACAGACAGACATTGTAGACAGCCCTGTATAGACAGATATAGAGTAAAGATAGACAGACAGTATAGACAGTCCAGTATAGACAAACATCATAGGTAGACAGTCGAGTATAGCCAGACATTATAGACAGCCCAGTATAGACAGACATAGAGTAAAGATAGACATACAGTATAAATAGTCCAGTTTAGACAGAAAGTATAGATAGTCCAGTATAGACAGACAGTGCAATATAGAAAGACATTATAGATAGAAAGTGAAGTACAGACAGACAGACATCATATACAGTCAAGTATAGATAGACAGACAATATAGAGTCAAATATAGATAGACAGACAATATAGAGTCAAATATAGATAGACAGACAATATAGAGTCAAATATAGATAGACAGACAATATAGACATTAAGTATAGATAGACAGACAGTATAGACAGACAGTCCAGTATAGATAGAATAGTAGATAGACAGACAGTCCAGTATAGTCAAACAGACATTATAAACAATCCAGTATAAACAGACATACAGTCCAGTATAGACAGTCCAGTATAGACAGACATTGTAGACAGTCCAGTATAGACAGACATTGTAGACAGTCCAGTATAGACACAGTATAGAATGTCCAGTATAGATAGACATTGTAGACAATCCAGTATAGACAGACATTGTAGACAGTCCAGTATAGACAGTTCAGTATAGACAGACAGTATAGGCAGACATTGTAGACAGTCCAGTAAAGACAGACATTGGAGACAGTCCAGTAAAGACAGACATTGGAGACAGTACAGTAAAGACAGACATTGGAGACAGTCCAGTATAGACAGACATTGGAGACAGTCCAGTATAGACAGACATTGGAGACAGTCCAGTATAGACAGACAGTAATACATTTCTAGGATTGCTAATACCTTTTCATACAAAACCCCAGTCTCTGTTTAATTTCCTCCCAATCCTGCACATCCACAGCTCACACAGCAGACGGCGGGCCGCACACCTGCTTCAGTCCCCCAGCAGACAACACAGTGATCCCACACACAACGTGCAGTTCCTCTTCTCCCCTATCCGTCCATTAGACCCTTCAAAGCAACCAGGAGCACAGACTGGCTGACTGACTAAATGAGCAGGATAAGCAGCACAACTGAGCTCTGGTATCTCCTGGGAGACAGGCCCCGCCCACCACTCACTCGTCTAGCACAAGGGACTTCCAGCAAACCAATTAGAGCGCAACCTTCGATGTCACATGGAAAATTAAACCAATCAGTAAGTCAGGTCGTCACCTATTCAAATTCTTTGGTCATCGCACTAGGCAGATACAGTTAGTAGGGTACTTTCAGGTGTGAGGTTCAGTTCTGTCACTTTCAGGTGTGAGGTTCAGTTCTGTCATTGACAGGGGAGGGTTCTTCTATATCATTACAGACATGTCTAATACCGTAGTACTTGGCAGGGTCCTATTTCCCATATTACATGGCAGGTTCCCAGTCCCCATATTACATGGCCGGTTCCCAGTCCCCATATTACATGGCAGGTTCATAGCCCCCATATTACATGGCAGGTTCCCAGTACCCATATTACATGGCAGGTTCCTAGTCCCCATATTACATGGCAGGTTCATAGCCCCCATATTACATGGCAGGTTCCCAGTCCCCATATTACATGGCAGGTTCATAGCCACCATATTACATGGCAGGATCCCAGCCCCCATATTACATGGCAGGGTCCAGTCCCCATATACATGGAGGTCCCATTCCCCATATTACATGGCAGGTTCCCATTCCCCATATTACATGGCAGGTTCCCATATTACATGGCAGGTTCATAGCCCCCATATTACAGGGCAGGTTCCCAGTCCCCATATTACATGGCAGGTTCATAGCCCCCATATTACAGGGCAGGTTCCCAGTCCCCATATTACATGGCAGGATCCCAGCCCCCATATTACATGGCAGGGTCCCAGCCCCCATATTACATGGCAGGGTCCCATTCCCCATATTACATGGCAGGTTCCCATTCCCCATATTACATGGCAGGTTCCCATATTACATGGCAGGTTCATAGCCCCCATATTATTAATGTATAGGCCCCGGGGTGTGATTGTGGGTAATGTGCCCTATAACCCAAAGGACTGATTACTTAATTATAAAATACTGGTGCATGGAAAAACTTTACACAGAGAAAAGGGCTGTTTTTTTGTACCAATACATGCAATATTATTTACATGAATATTGGCGAATTGCCTTTATCAGATAGGAGGCAGAACTCAAGCTAATAAGTCACACAATTTGCTTTTCCTGACAGGTTTTATCTTGATAAAGATTTGATTACTCAATAATCTGTGCATCGTTTTTTGTCATTGCAAGAGAAAAAATCCAGTGTTAACAAATCACTTTTACAAGAGCCGTAAATATCAGGAATTGAAAGCGGAAGGAGGTGGCTGTGTATAATTAATTAGTTTTGATGTGTTTTGTTTTTTTTATTGGCAATCTACTGTATTACCGATTTCATTGGCTAGGAATACTTACATTTGCTTCCTGCAGATTCCTGTGCATCTTCCATTGGTTGAAGGGGTAAATAAAAGCAGAAGAGATGAACAAAACCGGTTCCTTTCGTTACGACAGCTGTTCTGCAGAACTTATTTTGTTTCCAAAAATCCAATTTGAGTCCTATTGTTTAAGACTTTTTCGGAATGTCAATTGTGATTTTCCAGTACTCAGTGACTTTTCAGAATTTTCGGTAATCAGAGACCTTCATAAGAATATGCATGGGATGTTTTTATCAGGAAAGTAATAGGTTATTCAGTCATTTGGTTCTTTTTGCTGAGCCAAGAGTTGACCTTAATTTAACATTTGTTACAGTTCGTGTCTAAACAGGCACATTCTGTTTAACTATTCTCTCTGTTTGTTCTTAGCATGTATTACTGTGAAACACAAAGGAATAAGCAGGAATAGATTTTCTAAATAGTTATTTTTATGGAGATTCACCAAGGATGAAGACTAAGGCCATACTGTACTTTTTGACTGTTTTGACTGATAGAATAGCCCAGTGCCTTCTTTTTAATAGACTGGCGATATTGGGCAGTTTATCGAACAGAAGACTGAAACCTACCTAATGGCAATAGGTGGTGGAAATTGTACAGCTACCCATACACACTGCAAATATTGTCTGCTAGGGCGTGCATGACCCCCTAGCAGCAGCTTACGTCACTATTAGATGGGGAATCCTTTCAGAATATGATTTTCATTGTTTAGATGTCCTTTTAATTATGAATATATTTATGTATAATGTCATTAAAGGGGAACTGTGGTCCAAAAATGACTTTAGGTAAATTGATAGGAATTGCTCTCCTGAGAATTTTTGCAATTAATTTTCATTGTTTATTTTGCATAGTTTTGAAGATATTTACATTTTTGTGTGTGATATGACAGCAGCATCACCAGGTCCCCTGCACTTCCTGCTTCCTGCTCTGAAACCATGTCAGTCAATCTGCCCTGTGTCTCCTTCTCCCCTTGCAGCCCCCCTGGCCCCTCCCACTCATGGACCCCATGGTCCCTTCAGTTGCAGGCCCCTCTTGGCCCATTCTCTTACAGCTCCATGTGGGCCCCGCTCACCCACAGATGCACAAGCCCCACCCACTCGTGGGTGCACAAGCTCTGCCTACTCACGGGTGCACAAGCCCCACCCCTCACACACTGAGGGAGTCTGAGGCTGTGCTCGCCGGCGGCACTGTGCAGGAGAAGCCTTAGGAATGTCAGCCTCCCACCCATTAACTTTCTGGTCAGTCATTTCTTTATATCTTGGGCTATGGAGCACGTAGAGCCGTGGTTGATGGCTCGTTTTAAAGGTAGGAAACTGGCCTTTAATTTAAACTCAGCTTGTTTGGAGACCACAGTTCCCCTTTCCTGTATATGTTAAACTGTATTTTTAATCATGTGTTCCTCATGTTTAGCTGAACCCAACAATATATCACTTTCGTTTCCTAAGCCTTTCAAAGTTTAAACATTTTCTAGTACAAAGAAAGGCTGACTTTACTGCAGCCCCTTATCAATCAGTACCCAGCCTTACTTTATATATCCAGCCTTTCTCTTGTCCCAGTTTCAGTATTTGCCCCTTCGCACCTAGCAGAATGCAAACTATAGCAGAATGCATATTTTGACCCACTGGCTGCCAATTAACTAACGTGTGTGTTCATACCATTTCCATATCTACCATAGCGACACCATTCCAAGTGCCCCCCCCAGCTCCGGCCTACATTAACTCATCAACAAGAAACATAAACATTGTTTTCGCAGTATTATAATGTACAGCGTTGCGTACCCAAGTGGCGCTTTATAAATAAAATTAAACATATATACATAAGAAGCTGCTATGACCTTTTTGAACTTATTGTCTGTGTGTTTTCACACAAAGATATCGCTATAACAAATCACTTAAACAAATTAAGGCGTATAAACCACAGTGACAAATGTCTCGTAAGCTAATCGAGGTCGAATTGAGCACACAAATGATCAGCCAATGTCTTGTTGGGCAACATTAAACAGCAAGAATTACATGCTTGTCGTTATTTGAAGGCAAATCCATTGAGCATGACGCCTAACCCCAGGCTATCAGGTTTGTAATGTATTTGTACAATACAAAGTCTCTGAAACCTTTTACACATGTTTTTTATTCCAAAGAGGCACTGCAAAGGAATTAGCTATAGATCTGTCAAGTCAATAAATACTGTATATTCTGCATAGTGGCACATTACACTAAAGGAGCTTAAGGAGCAATCACTGATCACAGGGCTTTATTTGTACATGTTGGATTACAGTATTTTGCAGCTAATGCAATGTTAAATTAACAATTGCTATGGGTATGACACTCAAGTAATATTGCTCTCAACAGCACATTTCCATGTCATTTCATGTCATTATAAAGGAGAATTAAGCTGGGTACACATCACAGATCTCTGAAAGATGACAGACAGACAGAGATCTGCAAGATCCTGTCTGTCATTTCTCAAAGATCATGATACGCACAGTCCCGAGCATTCTCCCTATACACAGCCTATACACAGCATAGGGAGAACGTTCAGGACTGCATGTTTTCCACAACCACGGCTGACTACCCTATACTTTAGTACAGCGAGACGCTTGTGGGAGTTTTTTTCCGAACGGACACAAGGCCAAGCTTCTCTGCCTTTAACATATGTTCTCCAGAGATTGGAGAATCGTCAGTGACAATGACTGTGAGAGAAGCCAGAAAGAAGTCATTTACTGCATGAATATAATGCTCCTTTAACCTATTATTATTTGTAATTTTGTACATTTTCATCTCATTTTACATTGTCCTTCATCTCATGATGTTTCTGTCTTTTTTCCTTTTTTTAAAATATATTTTTCCTATATCTTATATCTTGACACCCATGGAAAAAATTAAATTAAAGGGCATGTCCACCCCCAAAACTATAATCCCCCCCACTACTGGCCCCATCATGTAGTGTAGTTTAATCCTTACCTCACATCCCAGCTCCATATGGTTCTCTTGTAGTCCCCCCCCAAAGTCCCAAAAACTTCCCAACAGGAGGATAGCAGAGTCCATATAGGACTCTGCCTCCTACCTGGCCTCTGGGAGAAGTTTGGCATGCGTACTGCAGCCCTTCTCCCTCTCCCTCCCGATTAGGATTCCTTCCCCCTACCGTAAAAAACATTTTACCAGACATTGCCCCTGTCCCCCCAGCCCCAACCGCTATGTTTGTAATCTCAGAAAATGCCCAGAACATTACTTACCTTCCCTCTTGCCTCCGCCGCACTGAACTCCCGGCAGCCGCGTCCGTGATTGGCTGCCGCTCAGCCAATCACAGACACGGCTGCCGGTCCCGCCCCTCTGCTTGCATTTTCTCGCAAGCAGAGGGCCGGCAGCGCGGCGGAGGCAAGAACGGTAAGTAAAGTTTGGGGCATTTTCTGAGATTACTAAGATAGCGGTTGGGGCTGGGGGGACAGGGGCAATGTCTGGTAAAAAAAAATTTTTAAGGGTGGACATACCCTTTAAAGAAAAGCTCTCTCTTTTCAGTGTTCCAGAACATTTCTGTTTTTATCTTTAAAGGGCATGTACAACCCTTTTTATAAGATTTTCTGTAGTGTAGGGCTCCCTCCCCCAGCCCCAACTGCCATTTTTAATTTTTACAGAAACTCCCCCGATCATTACTTACCTTACCTCTCTGGCAGGGGGCCAGACCGGCAGCCGCGTCCGTGATTGGCTGAGAGGCAGCAAATCACGGACGTGGCTGCTGGCAGTGGAGAACGCCGGGGGAGAGAAGTAAGGTATGTAGAGTTTGGGGGAGTTTCTGTAAAAACATAGCAGTTGGGGTTGGGGGAGGGAGCCCTACACTACAGCCAAGGGGTTTTTGGCGGGGGGGGGGGAGAGGGAGGGAGAGGGAGGGGGGAAGGGCTGCAGTGCGCATGACGTTTTTCTCCTGGAGGAGAGACAGGATATGGACTCTGCCAGGCTCCTAGTGGTCAGTTTTTGGGACTTTGGGGGGACATTACAGGAGAATCATTTGGATCGGGGATGTAAGGTAAGGATTTTATTACACTACACAGTGGGGCCAGTAGTGGGTTACATTATAGTTTTGGGGGTGGACATGCCCTTTAAATTGCAACATTTCAGAAAAATAAAAGGAAACAGACAATATTTCAGCTTGACCATCCAGTATGTCTGAATTTCCAATTTTGTTGTTTTATTCCATAGATCTCTATATTCTAATACCAGGGCCACGTCAGGGACTAACAGGTAAAATCCTATTGAGGGAAATGTTGTTTAGATTTCTGGCAATTTCACTGGAGTTTTAAAGCACCAGCACTGGTTATTGTTTTTATCAAGGGCTGATCTGATGTGTTTATAAGTTTATAAGTTTGACAGGATTTTTCCCAAAACAAAACCCAATTGTAGACATTTATTTGTCGGTTGCAGTTGTCACGACGTTCTGTGGAAATGAAATGATATGGAATATGATCTTTATAGGACCATTTTATTACATTTCGATTACCAGTCCATTACTACACTGATGGCAGAAAATTACAGAAGATTGACCTGTTTGTTTGTCCAATTTAAGTGTAAATGAATCTTCCTGTTAGAAGATTGTTGATGTTTTGTCTTGAGAGGCACTTGCTGGGATTTTGATCTTTCACCTTGAAACACATCGATAAAACAAGACCGGACTGGCTATTAATTGCCGAAAGAAGAGGAGACATTCCCATGAGAAACAGGAAACAAAATTTCCCCATGGAAGCACAATAAGTGACCAAAACTTCATTACTGGTTATAGGAATATATGGACTATACAGGAATACATGGAATCAAAATGATAAAATATAATTTGTAGGAATACACAGGATATACAGGGATTCATGGAATAAAAATAATACATTGAATATGCAGGAATACTCGGATATGCACAAATTCATGGAATAAAAATAATACACAGAATTTGCAGTAATAAACAGGATCTACACAAATTCATGGAATATAAATAATACCGGGAATATGCAGGAAATAATACCGGGAATATGCAGGAATACACGGGATATGCACAAATTCATGGAATAAAAATAATACATGGAATATGCAGGAATACACGGGATATACACAAATTCATAGAATAAAAATAATACATGGAATATGCAGGAATACAGGGGATATACACAAATTCATGGAATAAAAATAATACATGGAATATGCAGGAATACACGGGATATACTCAAATTCATGGAATAAAATATACATGGAATATGCAGGAATCCACGGTATATACACAAATCATGGAATAAAAATAATACATGGAATATGCAGGAATACAGGATATAACACAAATTCATGGATAAATAATACATGGAATATGCAGGAATACAGGGATATACACAAATTCCTAGGAAAAAATAATACAATGGAATATGGCGAGATTACACGGGATATACACAAATTCATGGAATAAAATAATACGGAATATGCAGGAATACAGGGGATATAACACAATCATGAATATAAATAATACGGGAATATGCAGGAAATAAACCGGGAATATGCAGGATACACGGGTAATGCACAAATTCATGGAATAAAAATAATACATGGAATATGCAGGAATACAGGGGATATAACAACAAATTCATGGAATAAAATAATACAATTGATATGCAGGAATACACGGATATGCACAAATTCATGGAATAAAATAATACACAGAATTTGCAGTAATAACAGGATCTACACAAATTCATGGAATATAATAATACCGGAAATGCAGGAATAATACCGGGATTCAGATACACGGTTGCAAAATTCATGGAATAAAATAATACATGAATATGCAGGAAACAGGGATATACACAAATTCATGGAATAAAAATAATACATGGAATATGCAGGAATACAGGGGATATACACAAATTCATGGAATAAAAATAATACATGGAATATGCAGGAATACAGGATATACACAAATTCATGGAATAAAAATAATACATGGAATATGCAGGAATACACGGGATATACACAAATTCATGGAATAAAAATAATACATGGAATATGCAGGAATACAGGGGATATACACAAATTCATGGAATATAAATATACATGGAATGGCAGGAATACAGGGATAACACAAATTCATGGAATAAAAATAATACATGGAATATGCAGGAATACACGGGATATACACAATTCATAGAATAAAAATATACATGGATAATGCAGGAATCAACGGGATATAACACAATTCATGGAATAAAAATAATACCGAATATGCAGGAATACAGGGATATACACAAATTCATGAATATAATAATACATGGAATATGCAGGAATACACGGGATTCACAAATTCATGGAATATAAATAATACTGGAATAGCAGGAATACAGTGATATACACAAATTCATGGAATATATAATACAGGATATGCAGGAATACAGGGATATACACAAATTCATGGAATAAAATAATACAGAATATGCAGGAATACAGGGGATATACACAAATTCATGGAATATAAATAATATATGAATATGCAGGAATACACGGGATATACAAATTCATGGAATAAAAATAATCATGAATATGCAGGAATACAGGGGATATACACAATTCATGGAATAAAATATATACATGGAATATGCAGGAATACACGGGGATATACACAATTCATGGAATAAAATATAACGGAATATGCAGGAATACACGGGTATACACAAATTCATGGAATAAATAATACATGGAATATGCAGGAATACAGGGGATATACACAAATTCATGGAATATAAATAATACATGGAATATGCAGGAATACATGGGGTATACACGAATACATGGGCTATACAGGAATACTTTAGAAATGGAATATTCCAAAATTTTTAAACCTTTTTGAGGTTTAATACATTTACAATGATGTTGTGTTATGACAAAGTTATTTTATATCTTAATAGTTGCAACTAGTAATCAGACTGGTGATTTTTTTTTGAGCAATTTTCTACAGCTTGAAGCAAACACGGTCAAACGTATACAACTGCACAGACAGAATCACATCTTACCTATCATTGTGGGTAATTATTTACTGGTTATTGGTGCACTCGGAATACGGTCTAGAAAACTGTCCATCAGGTTGTTTCCTAATGAAGTTTAATTATTTTATAATTGTTAGTACCTACTACGCTACGGGGCCAGGTGGCATGGTCTACCCTGACTCAGCTTCCAGCTGCATAAGAGTATAGACTAATGCCACACTGGTGATAAATATTAAAACACTTGTAACTTTAGTGTTGGGATATGCAGAATGTGGCCTTTTCCAGTAATCTTTGCTGATTGCTGTTGTAGACCCTATTGACATTACTGGCTGTGGGTGGTGCGGCATAGAGAGACAGAAATACAATGGAAGCTCTAAGTACTTTGTAGTACAGAAAGCTTCTCTGACTCTCCCACTGTTGCACTTTTTAGGTCATGGACCCAGATCTGCAGCCTAGTGTGGAAGCAATTGTTTGTATGAAACCCATCACTGTGAATTCTGATGGGACACCAATGAGGATGTTCTTTGGGCTGATCAAACTGTTATTTGGTATTGTCCCATCACATATACATGGATAAAGTTGCACGTTAATAAATTGCATTTGCTTGGCCTATGGAAGGAAACGAGTAGCTACTGTCATAAAAACACATTGATTATTGTAAAAGGCACCAATATGCCTGTGTGCTCTCCAGTCTATTAGCCATGTACTCAGTAATTATACTAATTTCATGCTGCGTGTTTCATTCTAGAAAATCTGGAAGTGGTGGAGGGGTCACGCCTTGAAAACATTGTGCCCCAAGGCACTCGCTTCACATCCCTACTTCTAAACCTGGCCCTGCCCAGTGA
This sequence comes from Hymenochirus boettgeri, assembly GCA_019447015.1. NCBI lineage: Eukaryota > Metazoa > Chordata > Amphibia > Anura > Pipidae > Hymenochirus > Hymenochirus boettgeri. Next base: position 307,789,498 of record CM033470.1, on the reverse strand, counting down.
ATTTCCTTCTACGCTCCAGGACATTTTCAGCAACTCACATTGTGACCTTGGGCCATTTTTCTTAAAACTTTGGGTGTAAGAAATACACAAACTTAATAAAAATGGCAGAACTGTAAAATATGAATCCAGGTGCAACAATATCAAATTGCCCCACGAAATAGGGAATGTCTTGACTAAGCCTATTAACTGTAATTCCAGCGCTAAACTGGGCACATGGAATGGCCGATCCAGCAGGGAAATGTGAAACAATAAATAAAACATATAGGGTGGGCTTTACCCAATATTTACGCAACATTGCTTTTGCGTCCATGGTTAAATCGTAATTAGCCATGTGTTAAAATTTTGTGATAAAACTAGATCAGGGGTGCCCAACCCAGCCGATGCTGAGGGCCGCACTAGCAGCACTAAACACTGTGAGTGGGCCGTGGGGAGTAGCTCAGGTTACGCCCTGGTATGCCCCCGGTCTGCCCCTTTCCATGCCAACCCGCGGCTCCGTGCAGGCCGAGAAAAAATGCGGCCAGTCCCCTAGCGGCCCGTGGGTTGGGCATCACTGAAGTAGATATTAAATATTAAATTGTGATATTAAATTGCCAGCCCCAGTTACGTGGGTGTCTTTTGGAAAATCTGCGCAGCCAGCGCTAAGATGGAGTTTAATTTGCACAAACTGATATCGAATTGGTTAGCGCGACTTTAACTAATTTGCCCAGCCCCCCTGGTTAAATGAGCCAGATAATGAGTGATCATCTCTATACCTGTGTGTATTTATTGGTATTAGTGGCTGTTACTGTTTCACATTAGACACCATCCACAGTTATTAGGATATTAAAAGAAAACACTTTACTATTGTCCAATGACGCGCTTGCTTCCCATTTGCTGTGATCAATTCCATAGGACTGCGTATACAGCAGTAATTGAAGGTTGGATTTAACCGTATAGGTGCCAAATTCCCCTTGAGCCCAATGGGGGGTTGAGAGACAAGCCTAGACAGTTTTAACATTCAGAAAATAAAATTAACCAGGCACATCAAAGTAGACACACAGCAACACCAACCGCCTGTAATCTGAGTAATGATCACTTGCTAAACATCAAAGGTAATTCGAGAACAGAAATGTTCCTTGGAGCTACTGAAGCAGTCACACTAGTATTTGGGTTTATTTATGTCTCTTCCCCACCAAACTATATCTTTGTTTCTGCATCATGAGAAAATATTTCATGTGACAAAAGTTCCCTCTCCTGATCAGGACTCTGGAAAATGCACCGAGGATTATGTCCTGGAAACCTGCCTAGTACCAGCGGGATCCTCTTAATCCTTTTCATCTCACAGAGAGAAAGATCCCATGACATCATTTAATGCTCCAGGACTAGTTACAAATATTCACGTGGGTCTGGCTGGTGGGTCCATTTCACATAGCTCGGCCTGGCATTTGTTCGACATGCGGCACTTTCCCTCTGTGACAAATTAACTCTACTTGCCTGCGATCTCCCAACAAATTTGAGCAAAACCCATTGGTAATCTCTCTGGTATGCAAAGAGAGAGAAAACATTTTCATGTGTTCATTAAGCCTGAGGTCTGTTCTGCTATTGATGGTGCAAATCAAAGAAAAGAATTTCATTTTAATTAAGTCTAGCATCAACTTTTGTAAATAGGTTCTAGGGGATTCTATAAACAAACCTAACCATGCTTAAAGGGTAACTGTGGTCTCAAATTCTTCCAAACTAGTAAGAATTATATAAAAATCCTTCTATCACACCTACAAAATAAAACCTATATCACATCTCTAGAAAAAGGTTCAGCAATATTACTTCCTGCTTGAACACTTCCCAGACATCCCACCCTGCCACTATGTACTTGCGGGCAGGGGGGGAGAGGGGGCGTGGAGGCGTCGTGATGCGGCGTGACGTCATTTACGTCACGTCGTGGAAGGGGCATGCACCCAAGGAGGTGGGAGGAGGTGGAGTTATGGGTGTGGCGTTGATGGTCCGGGGGCGTGGTGCACAAAAGGGGGTGTGTTGGGGAGGAGATTCAGGAATCCTCTCCTTCGCGGAAGATTGGGGTGGTCTTGTGGGAGACCACCCCAATTTGAGGGAGACTCCCTCGAATTGGGGTGGTCTCCGGGAGGGGTGGGATACTTGACTTCCTGTTTTCAGCCATGTGACCAGCTTGTAGTCATGTTGACCACTCTGCCTGCATTAATAGGCTTCTCAACTGTCAATTTTTTCCCCAGGTACTTCCTGATTTCCCTGCCATTAGGTCTTAACTAAGCATGCTTCCCCCCTTGGGTGAATGGCGGGCAGAGGTCAGGTGATGTCACTCAACCTACTGGAAGCAGGAAGTTTGAACATTTACCCCAATGTAACGTCTTACAGGCACCAGCCAGAGAAGTGATTTTCAGCTCATTTTAAAGGAAATACTGCAGGCTTTCATTTAACCCTAACTTGCCCTTTAACAAGTAATTCTCCATTTGCGGTCTTTAGGTTCATGTTACTGGTAAAATGTTTAGAAAGGCTTACGTTCACGCTAGATTAGTTTTATTGCGTTTCCCCCCCCCCGTGCTTTTTGTGTTGTGTAGTATGAACGTAGCTAAAGTGTTTGGATGGCGTGAGGAATAATTTTGTTGTTTTTCAGTAAACCAGAATTTGAACAATGAAGCACAATTCCAGAGATGTTTCATTTTTAGCTTCATAGCCATGGTGCACATGAATGAGCTGAAGTTTGTCACTGCTATAAATCTGTACCAACCAATCAGATGTTTTGTTGGTCTGTAGTAGTTAGATAGCTTCTGATTGGTTGCTGCAAACTTTTGCACCATTTATTACACCAGCTCCCAGAAGTTAATTGCTAGTTTGGCTCAGTACAGCAGGAGCATCATGTGTGACTAGTCATCATTACTATCACTGTAGGATAGAGCGAACAATATTTTACTTTAATAAAGAAATTTAAAAGTGGATGATTGCACAGGTAAAAAAGCAGGTTGCTTTCTGACCCAATAAGACCTCACAATATTTTCCTCAATCAGGTCATAATATTGGTGTAAGTTTTTACCCCAACTAACAGATCTCTGTTGTACATTCATCTAAATCTGACAGAAGTTTGATAAAACATATTGGTAAATTTGTGTGTGAAGGTTCTCATTCATCCAGGCCATGGTATATCTGTTGTATTCAATTAGATCAACTGGACTTAGTTAAGTTCTTGAAGACGTTTCGCTAGTCATCCGACTGGCTTTCTCAATTCAGAATGAATTGAATTCTGAATTGAGAAAGTCAGTCGAATGACTAGCGAAACGTCTTCAAGAACTACATTTCAAGTCCAGTTGATCTAATTGAATACAACAGATATATTGGTAAATTATGGGCGGCACAATCAGTCACACCAAAATTTCAGTTGTGGCACTTCTTCTTTCGACTGTCAGAATTACTTACTTGAAATGTTCCCGTGGCGTTCCCTGAAAGGGATTTCCCGATCCGCTTTACAACCAGGGTTACAGCTGTAGCGTCGAACGTAAAGAGTATTCCGGTCAGGGAAAATCACGGGAAAGTCACAACGAGCATCTGATAGACTCAAGAAGTGAACTGCAGAATTACAATCTCCGACCGCTTCCTGGTTCTAATCCACAATAGGGCGCATGTGCGATAATGCACGTTATAGAGGATTAGAACCAGAAAGTGCTCGGAGATTTTCATCTCTGCAGCGGTGGATGGTGTGGAAGGTAGATATAGTTACCTTCGTCCCTGACTCCTGCTCAGTTAATTGAAGAACGGGAGGTAAGGCATAGCTCCTTAACCTCCTGGGCTTCAATCAATACATTAAAGGAATTGTTCACCTTTTAAGTGAACTATTCCTTTAACATCTAACTAGTGTAGCTTAAGGTGCTAGATTATTAGTGGTTCTTCACACATGAACCCCTCACTGTGATCGACCATGAGTTAACAACATGCAAGTGCATAGTTGCCAACATTTCTCCAAAAATTTCCAGGGACACATTTCAGAAGCGAATGTGCCGCCACAAATTCTACGCTACGCCACCCCACTTTCTATAAAGGCAACACCAACTTTTAACTGTCACTGATTTAAAAAAACATATTTATTTGTTGCTAAACAGATAGAAAGACAGATAGATAGATACAGAGTGATAGATATAGATAGATAGATAGATAGAAAGAGATAGATAGAGATACATAGAGATAGATAAAGATAGAGATATAGAGATAGAAAGTGATAGATAGAGAGATAGATAGATAGTAATAGATAGTTATATAGTATGATAGATAGTGATAGATCGATAGATAGATAGATAGATGATAGATAGGAGAAGTGAGAGATAGAGATACATAAGATAGAGATAGAGATATATAGAGATAGATAGTGATAGATAGAGATAGAGATACATAGAGATAGATAGAGATGGATAGTGATAGATAGATGTGATAGATGAGATACATAGAGATAGGTAGTGATAGAGATAGAGATATAGTGATAGATAGTGATAGATAGAGAGCTAGATAGATAGTGATATAGAGATAGAGATACTAGAGATGATGTGTAGATAGAGATAGGATGATAGAGATGGATAGTGATAGATGTAGTGATGATAGATAGTGATAGATGAGTAAATAGAGATAGATAGTGATAGAGATAGAGATACATATGTGATAGATAGAAGTGATAGATAGATATGTGAAAGAAAGATAGATAGACCTATAAAAAAACTGTGCTCAATCAACATACTAACAGTGACAGTCTGCTGGACTCTGGCTCTCTGCCTCTTCCTTCACTTCAGCACGACAGGAGACTCAGCAATTTGCGCAGGCGCTGACACAGGCACCTAGGAGCTCTCTTCTGTGTCTCCCCCCCCATCGTGCAGAGACGTGATGCCACACATAGAGGGCAGCAGAGCAGGAAGTAAGTGCCGACACTGACTTAAGACTGCAACTTTCCACTGTGTACGATCGGATCGGATCGATCCAGACAAGATTTCAGTCAGGCAATGTTCTCGTATTCCTAGATCTCTGGACTTTTCCGGGACATTAGGATAGCGGGAGATGCTACTAAAATCCGGGACTGTCCCGGTAAACCGGGACTAGGCAACTAGCAAGTGCAGATTTACACCTCAGGAGCTTGTAGGCCCAAAAAGCCTAGTGCCCTTATCCCCACTTCTAAACACAGACCATTTCCTCTTTTTTGGGAAGAAAATAGACTATTCAGGGTGTGGATTGGTAGGAGGAGATTGGCAGCTGCCCATCTAGCTATAGGCGCCCCTAGGCATGTGCCTACTGTGCCTTATGGTAAATTCAGCCTGCCAACATGTCTGATCCTTTATACCAATGATTGCAGAAAATTAGTCAAAAAAGATTGGTTGGTAATCACATTCAATCAATTGGACCAATTCGACCGAAAATGAAACTGGCTGAACTTTTGTCCCTCTAATGGCTTCTTTCTCCATATTCTTGTTGAGCTCCAATGTTGTCCATAGGCCATAAAACAGGATTGTGTTGACCAAGGTAATGGCCAACCCTGAGGTGATGTAAGGATGTTACAGGGGTCATAATACATGAGAACATTTAATTAATAAAGTAGGAATACAGCCTGAATACGTGCTCACCCCAAGTATCTCTGCTTCGATCCACTCATGCCACCAGCCACACGAGAACATGTATTACTAGACCTTAACTACCCCCATATTAATCAAAGTCATGCTGGGAAGTTTACATTATGTGCAAGTCGTAAATCCTTTTTTAAAAAAACAGTTTGATCTATGTACAAAAGCATAATGACCCTGGAGGCGTATATACAAACCGGGGCTTGCTCAATAAATTAAATTGGTTTTATTTTTCATTTTCTTTTTGGCATTGTTATTGCTTGGGAACGGTTGGAGAACATTTAATATACGAAGAGAACAGAATTTATGAGAGGAAATGTACCAATCGTGGTTTATACCAACAAAGTTAGATTGGCTTATTGGACAGGGTCATTTTCTTTTCTCACAATTTACAGTTGCATCTCTATTACTAGACTGTCACACATTGGGCCTCATTCACTAAGAGTCACTATTGCTATGAGCAGAGCTTCCTCCGCTTATTCATTATAGCAATAGCAGCTCCTGGTGAATCAAGTTATTTTAGCAGAAATCTTAGAACAGCTGGCCTTACATTATCACCTAAAGATGCATTAATGGGATATTAAATAGGGCTGTGGTGGCTGAGCGGTTAGCACAACTTTAACAATATGTAATTGGTGGACAGACACAAGGTGGAGGCTGGCAGTACACGTTAATAGGCACTAAGTTGAGGAGCGCACTCTGGGGGGTTGGTGGGCAGGCAGCATGTGATGTAGGCTGACAAATTCCTGACACAGAACAAATCTTTTGCACCGCTGAACAAGTTACCAGTAACACGGACAAAAATGTACGTTTTTTTATCACATAAAAAGCACAAAGAGTAGAAAACAGCTGAAAAGGCAAACACCTTGTAAACACATGTATTATAGATAAAATGGACCTGTCCTGATTCAGCCTGGACCCTATATCAAGGTTTTGGATCTCCCCGTTATTAAAAAAAATTTATGAGGAGTTATATTTATTTTTTTAAAGGATCGGCTACTTTCTTAATTTCTCTCAAGCAATGGGATGGCCATTTCTTGCATATTGTACCCACTTTGTACCCCCCCCCTTGTATCTGTATGTTGTCCCTCCCACTTAGATTCCTAATGTATCATGGCTTGTTATCCAGTTATACATAATTTATATATATGCTGTTTGAAATTTCATTTTTATCTATGTGTATATCTTATCCCCTTGTTTGTATACTCTGTATTTTATAATGTACAGTGCTGCATACCCAAGTGGTGCTTTATAAATAAGAATTATACATACATACATACATTCATTTATTTAGCTAATGCACATGTACTTTCTATATGCACCAATTTAGCCAAGATGCTGTTTGGAGTCTGAAGATTGTTTTTGGAATGAGCAAACTAGGGTGGATAATTTTGGGTAGGCTGGAAGGAGTTCAATCTACCCCATTCATGCTGTGGGACTGGCCGACTGGGTTACAGGGGAATCCCCAGTGGGCTCACAGCCCATTCACCCCAAAAAACAGAAAAAACGATAACATTTAAATACAGAGCCAAAGGGACAGTTAGAAATGCTTTTTAATAACCAATAAGAGTCAGTAGGAGTAAAGGTGTCCCGACCTGCGATCCCTGACACTGATGGCTACACTCGACGAACAGCTGTGTATGCGTTCGGAAGTGGGGTCGAGTGGTGATCCGCCTGGGGTCGTGGGTTGTGCGAATATTGAGTGTGTGTACGAACCTTAAGACAGATATGTAGATGAGTGGTAATATGATATGGAGATATGAACTAATAGGTGGGCCCCTAAACTCATCCTGATGGGCCACTGGTAGTAGATTTTCCTGGTGGGACCCAACAGTCCAGTCTGACACTGCCCATTCACCCCAGTACAACTATAGGGACTCGGGTGAATGGAATGTTTCCATTTTAATTCAAATAAAATTTTCTCAAAAATAATAGCCCCAATTGCTCAATCACTTTACATCTTTTCCAAAATGAGAAAATCCATTGGAAAGCAATTCACTGCCTTTAACCGAAATGACTAGCGAATCCCGATTGATGTTTTAATCATGGGAGGTTTCCACCACCCAAAGCAGTTAATTATCTTGGCTGAAAGAGGAGTCGATTTAAAAGGAATTAATCCCTGGTTATTGAATCAAATTTATATGATATCAAATATCCAGATAAAAGAGCATTTAAATAATAAGGAATATTTGATATATGTTAAAAAGCACAGCTTCTAAGGAAGACGGATAAAACAATGTTTACTGTTTAGACTTTGATCAGTTGTGGAAAGATTTTAATGGGATAAACCAGAGTTTGTTGAACAAAGAGATGACTTTTAAATTGTAAGATTTTATCTGTAAGCGGAAATACGAACAACGCTGGGTAAACTAGAAAAGTGCTAAATAAAATATACTAATTTTAAGTTATATAGGTTACAGCTAGCTCCCGTTCTGCTCTTAAACAGGAGCAAGAGTTGTAAAATTGATCAAACAATATTAAAGGAGAACTATAGTGAGAATAAAGTTTTTTTTTAAAAGCAGTTAAAAGTACCTGGGGCAGGGAGGTAGGATTGGTACTTTCTACCTGCCAATGACGTTTCATTTAGGAGTGGAAACGCAAAGAAAACTGGTTCTGCCAGGCTTCCTGAGTGCTTCAGCACTATCTTTACAGAAAGGCGCTGGCAGATGACAACTGTATGTGCTGTAGCTCCTCAATGAAAAAATATTAGGAAGTTGGAATAAGCAATCCTACCTCCCTGTCCCAGGTAGTTTTCATTTTTAAAAAGAAAATATTTACATTATAGTTGTCTTTAAAGGGCAAATATACTGCCCCAAACAACCCCCTTTTTCACTAGTAGTATCTCATCCCCTCCCTTTTTTCTAGATACTGGTCTAGCCCCAACCTCTCCCATTGTCCCGGAACTGGACTGGCCAATGGGAAGACCCACTTCTAGCAAAGAACGGGACTGTGAAAAGGGGTGAAACTAGACAGACATTATGAGCCAGAATGGAGGGCATTGTGTACTGTGGGGCAATTAGGGTAAACCCAGGGGTGAGGGTTAGGTTTTTATACTGGGTACTATTAGTGAAGGGGGGTTGATAAAGGATTTGTGTCTAAAACATGTAGTATGTGCTGAACAAACAGCCTTTTTGCAAACACTTGTGTGTTGCATCTTAAGTCCACCTCCTACTCCTGCATCTTTTTTAATTTACTATTTTGGTTACTTTGGGTGGAGTACACAGGTGCAGAGGTGGCAGCCAATTCGATACCAGTTTCTTAGTTGGGGGGGGGGTTGTTTGGGAGTCTATTGGAGCCAGTAGTTCTCATTTAATAGGAATTTAACTGGACTTTTTTTTGGATGAGTGGTGAAATGTACTAATTACTTCTGAAGGTCCCTCATGTTTGAGGGACCTTGGCCCAATTATATTTGAGATTGACTTTTGATAGTAAAATTAATGTGCCAAGACAGCCTGGTATACACGGTCCGACTATGGACTATGGACAGACTACTGATCAATGTGATCAAAGTGATTAGTGAGAAGAAAAAGAGTTGCAACCGACATTTCGGTGTGATTAATCACACAGCCGATGACATCACAATCAGCTGTACTTTTAATTTTACCATCATATGCAATTTGGACAAAAGTTCAACCAAGATCTTTTCCACCAATAGTTCAGACTGAGCAACTGAAATATTGTTGTGGCCTAAGATCTCCAGTGTATGGCCAACTCAAGAATTAAATTAAGTCCAGGGAGGGTGGGAAGGTAATGGGGAGGATGGGAACATTGGAATAGAAGGGACAGAAATACGGTAAGTAAGGAGCAGAGGATTGGGAATCATACTAAGAGGGCCCCTTAGTGGGATTGTATATGGGATGTCTTCCCTCTTCAAGAAACGGGACTAGATTTTGTGCAAGGACTTCATTGTCATATACAGTGGCGTAGCTACAGACTTATGGGCCCTAAAGAAAAATTTGGGCATAGGCCCCCTAACACCGCCGCAAACGCAAATCGGCACCGCAAACCAAAAATAATCATTGGTAAAATGCTTTGTATATAACCACTGGTAAAATAGTTGGCACAAAGACTGGTTAAATGCTTGGCATGCAGACACTGATAAACTAGTTGGAAAACTGGCACTGCAAACAGCCAGGCACTGGTTGGCACACAGACAATGGTAAAAATGCTTTGTACACAGACCACTGGTAAAACAGTTGGCACACAGACTGGTAGTTTTAGAAACTTAGCACAAAATGGGGCCCCCTTCTTGGCCAAGGGTCCTGGTGGGGTCGCATCCCCTGAATCCCTGGTAGCTACACCCCTGGTCATATAGTGTAGTGCCCATACACTAGGGTCCCTAAACCCGATTTCCCAATCCCCTTTATGACCGATGTTACAGCTGTAATGATGATCTTAAAGTATATTCTGGACTGGAGACGTCGTAGGTAAGAACTGCTGGACAGTTTGTCAAAAGGCTAATCAGTTTTAACATCTAACTAGTATGGCCAGATTTAGGAAGTTAAGCTGGCCATACACAGGCAGATGTTCATCCGATCGAGTGCAACAATCGGAAATCAGAGAAGAAATGCTCGAAGCCTCCCACATTGGGTCTCCGATCATTCACCTGCGGAGAGATGGGGCCTGAAGATGGAGTCAGCAGAAAATGTTTATTCTTCCGATCAGAAAAACAGAAAACGGTTTTCAACATTTTAGTTGATCTGATAAATTTTATCCGACCGCTCAAAATGTCAATCCCGTATATGGCGGGGCTTTAATCATTGGCTCATTAGGGCAGATCTAACAATTATCCCAATTTCCCCTTCTTATTTCTAATTGATTATGCCTAGACATGTCCTTTAATAGTCGGCTCGTCGTCCTGTTAGAATACAGTTATATGTGTAAAATATAAGTGTTTATAATAATATAAAAGCCCAGAACAGAAAGCTTTCCATCATCTTATGAGTCTTAGAAGCAATATAACAGCTACATTCTCTCTAGGATTATGTTATTTGGCTTCTCCATCTTAAAAGGTTCTATTTCAATGGAATCTAACTATGTAGGCAGAATTAGCTCAAGTGCCAATATTAAGGCCCCATGGAACAATTTAACCACAAGCCACAGGGCAACCTGATATGCAGGAAATTAAATGTGTGGGATTTCATTACTTGGGCATTTAACTCCCAGTTGTCAAAGTTTCCAAATTAAAGGCAAGATGGTTTTTAAAGAATGTAACTGTTTTATCCGAGCGCATTAAATGTGTGTTTATTATTAGTATCACAATGTATTTATTACATGCAGAGCATATCCTGAAAGCCCCTTCAGGTGGAGGTGGACCATATGTCATTCCTATATCTGTGCATATGGTTGGTGGGTTAGATCTGGCAGGGTTTCAGATTTTTCTGTTCTGGTGAAACCCGAGATCTCCAGCTCCGTCTGTCAGTAGATTCTGCAGAAGGTCTAGAACTACAAGCTGTTCTGAAAACCATGTTCCACCTGCCCTGGTATCAGGTGTTTCTGCATTCTCTATGTGTTCATTCCTACTAGAGACTTTAATTAGAGTCCATAAGGCTAGGTCCACACAGACCAACTACCAATAGTCTGGCAGGAGAAAAAAAAAAGACGCACAGCCGATATCTCAGAGCAATGGACAATCCTGCGTATTAAATACATAGGAACGCAAAAATTACAGACCAATTCTGGCAAAAAATTCAGCTTAAAAATATCAGTTAATTTGTTCATTCCTATTTGAGTTTCATTATAGACCATAAATCTAGATACACACAGGTCAACTACCTATCTATAGTCTGTGGGGAGACGAAACCCCTCACAGCTCCCTCAGGGCTCGGTTTTAGGACCCTTGCTGTTCTCCCTCTACACTATCTCTCTGGGAGAAACAATCAGTTATTTTGACTTTAAAGGTTATCTATACTTCCAAAAATCGAATTTTCAAAAACCACACCTTTAGATAGTGTAATGGTCACTACTTCCACACATTTTTCAGATTTGAAATTCGAGCTGTAGATTCTCAGCATCTTCATTTTGAATAACAGCATGTACAGGGAAAGACCTGTCACTCAAACCAGGTATACTAATTTGTGTCCCACCAGTGACCTCTTACTAGGATCTCCCAAAACATTTATTAATACAACCCCAAATATGAGTGATTAATCAAATTGGTCTCCCATCCATCTATCTATCTATCTATCTATCTATCTATCTATCTATCTATCTATCTATCTATCATAGGGAGTAGTGTGCACTCTACCTTCAGATAATTTGTAGTCCTGGGTGCTGCTGTGATTCTTGAATATCCAACCATAAATCTATCTATCTATCTATCTATCTATCTATCTATCTATCTATCTATCTATCTATCTATCTATCTACAGAAGGGAGAAGTGTCTAACAGCAGCAGCAGCCACACCCACTCCCAGCAGTGTCAGGAAGATATGTTAATGGTCTGTATAGTGTCAGGCTGAATAGGCTCTTTATTATGTAAATGAATGTATCCAGTGTCGGCTGCATTACAAGTGGGTAGTGACTAAGGGGGGTGGGGGCCAGATTGGAGCAGTTACTAAACATTGAAAATTCACTAACAAAGCAGGCACAGACACACATGTAAGTACCATCATTTTACTACCCTAACTTGTACTTTCAGATTATACAAAGTTGTTTCAGTGAGTATAGTGACCCTTTAAGTATCACCTAAACGCTGATGATACCCAAATTTACTTGTCCACCCCCACACTAACCTGTGAAGTTTAATTCCAAATCGGTAAATGTCTGCTCTCTATTTCCTCCTGGATGGCGCACCGCTGCCTTAAAATCAATCAATCTAAAACAGAATTAATCATCTCCCCCCCCTAAACTAAGACCTAGTCCACCCTTCTCCATTTCTATTGACAATATGGTCATTAACCCAGTTGAGTCTGCACGCTGCCTTGGAATAATCTTTGACTCCTCTCTTTCCATCAACAATGTCACTAGGACGTGTCATTTTCTCCTTCGCAAAGATCCGCCCATTCCTCGCTCCACTACTAAAATGCTCATCCGTGCCCTTATAATCTTGACTACTGTAACATTCTGCTACTTGGTCTCCCGGCCTGTCATCTCTCTCCTCTCCAGTCTATCTAAACTCGGCAGCTCGGATCATCTTACTCTCCTCCAAAAGTGAACCCGCAACCCCGATACTTCATTCCATAGGGTGGCTTCCCATCAAACAAAGAATCATATTCAATACTCTTCTTTTAACCTTTAAATCTCTTCACACTTGCACCTCCCTACTTATCTTCTCTCTTGGTCCCTTATGTTCCTGGCCATGCCCTCTGTTCCTCGCAAGGAAATCTTCTCCACAAACCCACCAAAATGCTGCCTCCTGCCTTAAACCATTCTCTTGTTGCTCCCTACCTTTGGAACTCTCCCTCTCTCGCTTGCCTGGTGACATCCATTAATGCTTTAAAATCTAGACTGTTATCCTACCTTTCTGAGCATCAGCAGAACTAATGATTGTTAGCCTTTTTGAGCACTTTGTATCCATCCCCCCACTTGTATCTGTATGTTGTCCCCCCCACTTAGATTGTAAGCTCTTCTGGGCAGGGATCTAATTCCTAATGTGTCAAGGCATGCTGCACTTATATCAATTTATACATAATATATAGATATGCTTTCTTAACCGATGTATAAAATTGTATTTAATTTTTATCTATCTGTATAATGGCACTTATCCCCTTGTTTGTATACTCTGTATTTTATAATGTACAGCGCTGTGTACCCAAACGTTACTTTATAAATAAAATTATACATACATACATACATACATAGCTGATATTTTGTTGATCCTCCAAATCCTGTGCATTAAGATAAGTAGGATTGGGGCGAAAAATTTTAAATTTTTTTAGAAATCAGCAGTAAAATATTGATCATAAAACAATTTGTAGGTGATCTACTGCTCTCTCATAGCATTCTAGTGCCCTGATTTTCTTACACAATTCCTCTTCTCACAAGTCCGGGCATTTATGTTCACCAGGAATGGTTTGAATTTATTTTCTGAATTTTGATCCAAATAAATGTATAGAGATAAAATAATCTAACCAATCATTCTTTAGGCCAGACACATACAGTACCGGTCTGTATTTCCATGTGTTGTGCACATATCACGTCACAATAAATGTTCACAATAAACATTTGTGAGTGCGTTCCTTATCTTATATACAATTACCCATGCATATCTATCCTAAAGGTGCCCAAAAACTCTATACTCCCTTTACTGCAATGTTCTTCTGTCATTCATGAATGAATTGGCCAGGTGGAGTGCCACAGGAACACTGGAAGGTAAGAACTGCCCACACACATACACACTTAAAGGGACAGTTCAGTGTAAATTATCAATATTTGTTAAATTGTTAGTTTGTTTAATGCCTTCTTAGTTATTCTACATATTCTCTCCCATTTTGAAAAATCAGTTGATTTCATACCCTTTGCTGTTCCCTGCTGTTGACATTAGTGAGCTGACATTTCAGATTCTAACTGTCCTTCTTCTTCCCAGAATGCACCACATCCTTGGAATGTTCCTAAAAGTAATTTCTACTGATTGGTTGTTGGATGGGTCAAAGATGCTCAGATACTGAGCAACTGAATTAACCCAGGCGCTGGGTCAAGGGCAAGACCATAACAGTCTCTATTAGGGGTCCTGCAAACAGGAAGTCAGTATTTCGGTTGCAGTTATCTATACACAGACACAATGCTGAATGGGCAGATTAAGGTCATTGGGATGGAAAAATCCTGCTCTTTATTCTAAAAAGCATATGTATTTGCACTGAACTTCCCCTTTAAAGACATTAGATTAAATGGTTGAATGACAAATCTATCTAATGTTGTAAGTGTATGGTCATTGGTCAACATAATATTCCATGGTCTAGAGAACCAGACCTACAGAAGGGGTAAGAAAACTGGTTTCATGCTAAAAAAACCCCCTGAACCTTATAAACAGAACATACAGGGCACAAGTGTTCTAATTTTTTTTGGTGGACCACCTTGAGTTTCCCAAATTGTAAGGATTTGTTCCAAATTGTAAGGATTTGTTCCAAATTGATTGGTTCAATTTAAGAGTTAATTACACAGCACAGCGCTTACTTTAATTAATGCCCTTGGCACCAAATAATTCTCATGTTGGAAAATAAAATGATTTAATGTCGGCGCCATAGGTTTGTATATATGTATTTAATCACAACAGAGAGTTTTCCTTACTGCTAGGAGACAGTGAAAAACATTTGGATAATATGTTGGTACATTTTTTATGAAGGAGTCACATGGTCTATTTGACCCATTAAGCTCTAGTTATTAGACGTGGCTGGGTAAACACACTAGCAGAGCGTGAGATGAGGTGATAATCTTTATTTCTATCTAAAAAGGCAGGAAAAATTCCACACACACCCCCACAACCCCACTACTGGGTTCACATGGTTTATTCCATTTTAAACTTCACAGCCAAGACTTATTCGGGGAGATTCAATACAGTGCGCGGCGTTACTTACCTTAGCCCGATCCCGCGATACAATATCTGAGCATGGGTTTAACGGCTCCCACACACTAGCGTTAAGTTTGGCGCTACCAAGTAGCGCAAAACCTAACGCTTCGGTTTTTGGATCTATAGCAAGGCGCTATTTCCAAAAACATTTGGAAATGGCGCTATGCTCGAAAATCTGTCTAAAACCCACGTTAACCCGAAATTTCTTCTGGTTAACGTGGGTTTTAGACGGAAAAGCCCTATATTGAATCTCCCCCATTATGTAGTAAGGCTGAAATAATGAGGGGCACAGGCTTAAAGGGACAGTTCAGTGGAAATTATCAATATTTGTTAAATTGTTAGTTTGTGTAATGCCTTCGTTATTCTACATATTCTCTCCCATTTTGAAAAATCAGTTGATTTCATACCCTTTGCTGTTCCCTACTGTTGACATTAGTGAGCTGACATTTCAGGTTCTTACTGTCCTTCTTCTTCCCAGAATGCACCACTACCTTGGAATGTTCCTAACAGTAATTTCTACTGATTGGCTGTTGTATGGGTCAAAGATGCTCAGATCTCTACTGAGCAACTGAATCCACCCAGGCACTGGGTCAAGGGCAAGACCATAACGGTCTCTATTAGGGGTCCTGCAAACAGGAAGTCAGTATTTCGGTTGCATTTATTTATACACAGACAAAATGCTGAATTGACAGATTAAGGTCATTAGGATGTCATTAATATATTATTTAATTCATTCTGCATGTACCTTTCTAAATGATAAACTAAAATAATTAAAAACAATCAATATAAACAATTTAAATATTAATTATAAAAGAAATGTACACGGTGGGTCATAGGCCCAGATACTCACTGCGCGTGAAGTCCTTCCCCTTATGCCATATCTGTCAAGGAGCTACCAGGTGACCTGCACAGACTCAGTAATCAATACAGACATAACTGTCTGACCACTGATTATTTTACAATTATATTATGGTCTGGGCCAATTTATTTAGAAATCTATTATTTATTTCATTCAATTTTTCCATTAATAATAAAGAGAACTAACCTTAACCCTTTCACTGCCAGGAGATTTTCATTTTTTTTTGCGTTAACTGCCAGAAGAATTTTCAGGATTTTGCCCTCAATCGCTTTAGACTAATTTTACAGTAGGTTACCTTGCAGTAAATCAGGAATATTATACATTGTTTTTTTCAGCACAAAGTGTACTTTAACATGGTAACAGAATTTTGTAACTTTTCTGGAATTTACTGGAATATGGGTAAAATATGTAAAAAAAATGAAAAATTTGCAAATTTTCATGGATTTTCCCATTTTTTACTTATAGTTATCTTAAGGTTACGCACAAAAATCTACTGTTTCTAAAAGCTCAGATACTCCCGAGTACAAGATACCAGATATATGTAGTACCCCACTTTTCCTGTACAGGAGACCCCCCCCAAACTAAAACTGCACCTTAAAGAATATTACACCAAATTAAAATGTATAACCACTACTGACAGTTAACATAGAATATCTTCCAAATTAACTAAAATCTCCCACAAGTGAGATATTTTTAGAAACTACACACCCGCAGGATTTTATGAGTGAGGTTAGTTTCGATCAAAATGCAGTACCCGGACGCAGCTCTTTGTCCAATTGTAAGTTGTTTTCTCACATTTTCCTTTTTTTCCTCAACTGTAAATACAGAGACAAAATCAAATGCGAATTTCAGCTAAAAACTGTGCAGGAAAGTTCAAACACATCTCAAATATGAAAGCCTAACCCCTCCCGAATAAAACGGTATGCCACATTCATGGGTGTGTACCCAGAGACATGGCTACCAACTAACCCAGAGCGTGACCAGTGCCAAATGTCGTAGCAGCAAAAAAAATTTGCCAGTTTTGTATTTGAACGTCTGCAGTTTTTCCACAAAACACCCCCCCCAACTCAGAAATACCCCCACCAAACTATATATTCCTGAAACCTTCAGCTATGTAACGCTGTAGTTCGTTCATTCATACCATCAAGTGGTGTGGGCGCAGTTCTTCGTAGAAGTTTGCACTTTACCAGATTTTCAAAAAAATGAACATCAAACAACATTCAAAAAGGTAGAAATCATGCCAAAACCTCATGGAATGTAAAAAAAAAGTTACTAAATATCAATCTCCCAAATGTCCTGAATCAAACGGTTATGCCATATGTGTGGTTACACACGCGGACGTGGAAGCGAAAAGCCACAAAGTGAGACAATGCACGATGGCTCGCAAACGGCGAAAATATTTAGCCAATTCCGAATTCAGACAGTCTGCAGTTTTTTCCACAAAACACCCCCCGTAACTTAGAAAAAACCCCCACAAACTATATATTCCTGAAATCACACACCCTTCAGTTGTAGCACTGTAGTTTGTTCATTCATACCATCATGGTGTGGACGCAGTTCTTCATAGAGTTCGCATTTGTCTGAAAAATGAAACAAAAAACAAACTTCAAAAGGTAGAAATCATGCCAAAACCTCATGGAATGTAAAAAAAAGTTACTAAATTCAATCTCCCAAATGTCCTGAATCAAACATTATGCCATATGTGTGGTTACACACGCGGACGGGAAGCGAAAGCCACAAAGTGAGACAATGCCACGATGGCTCAGAAACAGCGAAATATTTAGCCAATTCCGAATTCGGACAGTCTGCAGTTTTTTCCACAAAACACCCCCGTAACTTAGAAATAAACCCCCACAAACTATTATATCCTGAAATCTACACAACTTCAGCTATGTAACACTGTGGTTTGTTCATTCATACCATCAATGGTGTGTGGACGCAGGTCTTCATATAAGTTCGCATTTGTCTGAAAAAATTAACAAAAAACAACTTCAAAAGGTAGAAATCATGCCAAAACCTCATGGAATGTAAAAAAAAGTTACTAAATATCAATCTCCCAAATGTCCTGAATCAAACGGTATGCCATATGTGTGGTTACACACGCGGACGTGGAAGCGAAAAGCCACAAAGTGAGACAATTCACGATGGCTCAGAACAGCGAAAATATTTAGCCAATTCCGAATTCGGACAGTCTCTGCAGTTTTTTTCCACAAAACACCCCCCGTAACTTAGAAAAAACCCCCACAAACTATATATTCCTGAAATTTACACACCTTCAGCTATGTAACACAGTAGCTTGTTCATTCATACCATCAATGGTGTGGGCGCAATTCTTCGTAGAAATTCGATTTGTCTGAAAAAATGAACAAAAAAACAACTTCAAAAGGTAGAAATCATGCCAAAACCTCATGGAATGTAAAAAAAAGTTACTAAATATCAATCTCCCAAATGTCCTGAATCAAACGGTATGCCATATGTGTGGTTACACAGTGGACGTGGAAGCCAAAAGCCACAAAGTGAAACAATGCACAATGGCTCAGAAACAGCAAAAATATTCAGCCAAATCTGAATTTGAACAGTCTGCAATTTTTCCCACAAACAACCCCCACAAACCATATATTTCTCAAATCCACACACCTTTATCTACGAAATTCTGTAGTTTGTTCATTCGTACCGTCAATGGTGTGGGCGCAGTTCTTCGTAGAAGTTCACAGTTTTAGCAGATTTCTAAAAAAATTTGGAAAAAAAAACTCTCAAAAGGTAGAAATCATGCCAAAATCCCAAGTAATGTAAAAAAAAGTTACCAAATATCATCTCCCAAATGTCCTGAATCAAACGGTATGCCCTATGTATGGTTACACACGCAAACGTGGAATCAACTAGCCACAAAGTGAGCCAATGAACAATGGCCCAATTACAGCAACTTTTCAGTTTGTCAGACTAAACACCCCTCTATATTAGAAATAACCCCCCAAACTATATATTTTTGGAATCAACATCTTCAGCTACACAATGGTGTGATTCTTTTATGCATACCACCAATGTATGAGCGCAGTTTCATGTAAAATTTGCTTTTTTTACCAGATTTCAGGAAAAATTTATAAAAATACAATTCAAAGTTAAAAATCATGGCAAATTTCCATGTCATGTAAAAAAAACTGTCAATTATCAATCTTCAAATGCCCTGAATCAAACGGTATGCCCTATGTGTGGATGCACACAGAGACGTGGCCACCAACTAGCTCAAATGGGATGCATGCACAAATGCAATTACAAGAAAAAATCAAAGTGCTCTGTAATTTGACAGCCTACCCTTTTCTAAGGAAACAGTCCAGAAACATGGAAATTCCCCCCACAAGCTATATATTTTTGGAATTATACACCTTCAGAGACGTACGATGCCATGCTTTACATAATACATGAAGAATTCCAGACCCAGTGATCCAAAGAAACTCTTTGTTTTAGGAGGTTTTGTGAAAATAAAATAAGATGATTCAAGGATGAAATCCTACCTAAACAACTTGACAAGCAAAAAAACCCAAAAATGTCAATCTCCCACATATCCTACATCAAACGGTATGCCATATGTGTGGGTGCACACAGAGACGTGGCCACCAACTAGCTCAAATGGGACACATGCACAGTGTAATTACAAGAAAAAATTCAAAGTGTCTGTAATTTCAACAGCCCCAAAACTTGGAAATGCCCCCCACAAATAAAACCCCCCACTAAATATCAATCTCCCCACATGTTCTGAATCAAACGTTATGCCATATGCGTGGATGCACACAGGACGTGGCCACCAACTAGCTCAATGGGACGCATGCACAAATGCAATTACAAGAAAAGAATCAAAGTGCTCTGTAATTTGAAAGCCTACACTTTTTCTAAGAAAACAGTCCGCCGAAACATGGAAATTCTCCCCACAAACTATATATTTTTGGAAGCTACACACCTTCAAGCACTTGATGGTATCATGCTTTCGTATATACCTGAAGAATTCCAGGCGCTGTTATCATAGAACTCCGTGCTTTAGGAGATTTTGTGAAAAATAAAAATAAGAGGACTCAATGGTTGAAATCCTACCTAAACCCACTCGGCAAGTAAAAACCCACTAAACGGCAATCTTCACATGTCCTGAATCAAATGGTATGCCATAAGGTGGGTGTGCAAACAGAAACGGGGCCACCAACTAGCTCAAATTGGACGCATGCACAAGTCCAATTACAAGAAAAAAATCAAAGTGTTTGTTAATTTGAACAGCCTAATCAACTTGGAAATACCCCCCACAAACTATATATTTTTGGAAGCTACACACCTTCAGCTACGTGGTAGTATCATGCTTTCGTATATACATGAAGAATTCCAGGCGCTGTTATCAATTGAACTCCGTGCTTTTAGGAGATTTTGTGAAAAAATAAAATAAGAGGACTCAATGGTTGAAATCCTAGCTAAACCCACTCGGCAAGTAAAAAACCCACTAAACGGCAATTCCCACATGTCCTGAATCAAACGTATGCCATAAGGGTGGGTGCAAACAGAAAGGGGCCACCAACTAGCTCAAATTGGACGCATGACAAGTCCAATTACAAGAAAAAAACAAAGTGTTCTGTAATTTGAACAGCCTAATCAACTTGGAAATACCCCCCACAAACTATATATTTTTGGAAGCTACACACCTTCAGCTACGTGGTGGTATCATGCTTTCGTATATACATGAAGAATTCCAGGCGTGTTATCCATAGAAACTCCGTGCTTTTAGGAGATTTTGTGGAAAAATAAAATAAGAGGACTCAATGGTTGAAATCCTACCTAAACCCACTCGGCAAGTAAAAAACCCACTAAACGGCAATCTCCCACATGTCCGAATCAAACGGTATGATAAGGGTGGGTGTAAACAGAGACGGGGCCACCAACTAGCTCAAATGGGATCCATGCGCAATTGCAATTACAAGAAAAAATTAAAAAAACGCCACAACCCACTCCCCCACCCCTATCCCCACTCCCCCTTTAGTGGAAAACCAGTAAGTACGGAGAGTCACACAAGTTTTTGCACACTTTATTGATCCTAAAAAATCAATACAGTCTTTTTTTGGTACCTCTGCAAAATTTCCTACTAAAATAGGCTTAGTTTTCCCTTGAAATCCAACAAATAAATGATCCGCGTTTACTTTACCGATATCACCGGGGACATTGGGAAGCTTGGAGAAGACAAAGTTTTTTGCTAATTTATAGTTTTAGGTAAAAAAAAAAAAGGTGTGTGTATCACTTTAAGATTTTTTTTGTGTGCATTTCCCCTTTTTTTGGGGATCATTCCCAAGATGATCATCAAATCATCTTAGGGAATGATACCGAACTTGGAATACGGGCAAAATGCCGTTTTCCAATTCGAAATCCGATCGGAAAAATCACTTCCCGGAAATCATTTTCCAGGAAGTGTTTTTTCATTCATTGCAAAGATCAATAATTTGGTGATCAGAAGTGATCACCAAATTTTGATCTCTGTCCCCATTTTTTTTCTAAGTCTTCGCTAAGTAGCAAAGACTTAGAAAAAATCCTATTTGTGAATGGAACTTTGAGTTCCATTACAAATGTATAGTAAAAGCTGTCAGCTTGACAGCTTGTACTATACTTAGGGACTGCAGCATGATCTCCATAGATCATGCTGCAGTACCTCCACTGGACCACCAGGGGCAGCATAACCTCTCTTAGGGAGCCCCGGTGACATCACTCAGCTTCCTGCTTCACGGGGTCTCCCTTTCCGGAATGAAGACGGCTCTCCTCTGCTTCTCCACGGGGACCGGCTGATGCCTCTAAAGGTAGGGATATCTCCCGATCCCCCCTCGGATTTAGACCAAACCGAGGGGGGATCGAGGGGGCTAGGGGGGCAGTTGAATGCTGCCCCCCGATCGCCCTAGCAGGGGGGAAAAAAATTTTGGGAGGGGGGAAGCCACAGATCGTATATTCACGATCGTGGCAGTTTGAGTATACACTGCACAATCGTGAATATACGATCTGTGGCAGGGAAGGGTTAAAGGAGAAACTAACACAATTTTTATCATCCAGAATCTGAAAACAACCCCCCTAAAAACACCAATAAGCTATAAAATCCCATCAGTAAATTGTATTAAAGTAAATGTAAGCCTGTTAAGAACTGGATGAAGTATATGTGTGTATGTGCAGTGTCAGGCACACTCTGACCTCAGTCACATGCTTCCTTGCTTTATCTGTCCTGTAAAAGGATGGCTAGTATATAATGGGTGTGACCAACTGTAACAAGTTTCTGCCATAGCAAAAGAACTGAGCATGTGCAGAACATAATGGTCATTGACCAAACTGTCTGATATTAGAATGCTGAGAAGTAAAGCACAAACCATATGTATTAAGGTAAATTTCCCAGAACCTGTATCAAAATGAGAGGCAAGACACAGATTACTGGTTTTATATCAAGGTATCCTGACCTCTGGTTCAGTTTTGTTCTGTGCTTTAGTTGCCCTTTAATGCTGAAATGTTACATTTTTGGAGCCCAAAACGTTAAAGTAAATATAAATGATTTTAGATGATCTGCCATATAATAGAGACCTGATCTTCTCTTATTCTGCTTAAAATGCCCTCCGAGTATATATATATATAACACCCACACACACAGGATATATATATTATATATATATATATATATATATATATATATATATATATAATTCCTTAAAGGAGAATATTAGTACAATATATGCTAAAAAGATTGAAACAAATATAAATTCAGAGAAGCCTCTTACCAATCTTAATGGTTCAGTTGCCATTTTACCTGACACAAGAGCATCTCAAGGGGCTTTGCCACCTGAGCCAAACATTACCACATATACCACTAGACGCCATGAAGTGCGCCACCGCAACCAGGGTTAGGTGTGTGTGGCTTACTGGCTTCCAGGAATGGGCGTGGTTAAACATTTGCAGGGATATGGGCCCTGCAGATTTACTGAAGAACGGGAGGTAAGAGATAGTGCATTTACCTCCTGTTCTTCAGTAAATCATTTAGAAACATATTTACTTTTTTGCTGGACATACCCTTTAAAACGAGCCATCGACCACCTCTCTACGTGCTCCACAGCCCAAGATGTAAAGAAATGACTGACCAGAAAGTTAATGGGTGGGAGGCTGATGTGACATTCCTAAGGCTTCTCCTGCACAGTGCCGCAGGCGAGCACAGCCTCAGACTCCCTCAGTGTGTGAGGGAGACAGGAAGTCCCTCCCCCTCCCTGCTGTGTGAAGGACCTGCAGCTGCAGAGAAGGTAAGGGAATCTACAGCCCTTCTCTCTCACTATGTGAAAACAGCCTTTTCAGGTTGAGTTCTCACTCTGCCTGAAAAGGCTGTTTCCACAGAGTTTTCAGGGGGGGATTGGGGGGGGGGGGGGGGTGTCAAGAGTGGCTCACAGCACCTGTGAGCGGGTGGGGCTTAGGCACCCATGAGTAGGCGGGGGCACGGCACCCGCGAGTGGACAGGGCCACATGGGGCTGTAAGGGAATGGGCCAAGGGGGGCCTGCAACTGGAGGGACCATGGGGTCCATGAGTGGGAGAGACCAGGGGGGCTGCAAAGGGGAGGTGACACAGGGCAGATTGACTGACAGGTTTCAGAGCAGGAAGCAGGAAGTGCAGGGGACCTGGTGATGCTGCTGCCATATCACACACAAAAATATAAATATCTTCAAAACTATGTAAAATAAACAACGAAAATAAATAGCAAAAATTCTCAGGAGAGCATTTCCTATCAATTTACCTAAAGTAATTTTTGGACCACAGTTCCCCTTTAATGCCACTAGATAGCTGGCGTTTCAGTTTCAGAACGGGAAAACCCCATATGCTATGCACTGAGAGCCATTATCGGCGCCAGTGCATTGCCCAGAGGAGGCATTACCAGATACCAGCTCTTGGTACATAGCCATATTGTTCTTTTTAAACTTCACATCACAATATTTATACAGTTCCTTAAAAAGACATTTAGCCACACCATAATTCCTGCAGAATAAAATATTTTTTTCCAAAAGATTTGTAAACCTGCTGCCACATCAAGGCAGATTCTTTTAGCAGGACCCTAACTAACCTAACCAAGTTGCCCTCATAACCAGCTCACACTGATAAGTACATATAACACGCCCTAATTCCCATATAGGCACATATAGCATACCCTAATGGCAAGATCACACAGATAGGTACATATAACATGCCCTAATTCTCATATAACACATATAGGCACATATAACATGCCCTAATGGCAAGATCACACAGATAGGTACATATAACATGCCCTAATGCCCAGATAACACAGACTGGTACATATAACATGCCCTAATGCCCAGATCACCCAAACTACACAGATAATTACCTCACTTTACCCTATGACGATCAGAGCAGGGCCTACATGAAGGTGGCAGTTAGTGCAGAGCTACAAATCATGCAGACGTGATTTTATTTTCCTTCTGCTCTGCCTGCTGCTTTTAAAGTTAGCTCTGCCTGCCGCCTCTCTAATATTTAGCGTGGGCGTCACCCTGAGCATTTTGCTCATATTGCCTCATTAGAGAGACACCCTTGCACAAGAGACACATGATCACAGATATTACCAAGAGACACAGAAAAAAAATAACTACAGTGGGTTCAGCCATCTCTAGTTACCACTAACACTGTGAAACATTCCTTGGACACAAAGCAGGGGAGGACTGGGCAAGTAGACATAGGGGAATTTCCCCTGGATCACACTGATTGGGCCATGGCTGATGATACTCCCACAGAGTGGACCAGCCTGCCTGTGGCTCTCTAGCTGATCCTTTGGTTCCATCTACCTGTATGGAATCTGCATTTTACACTTCCTATCTGTATAGCTACTTCCCAGAATATTTCTGGATCCTAAAACCACTTTATACTGATACTGTATCTTTGTTAAAGGAATAATTCACTCAAAAAGTGAACTTTTCCTTTAATATATTGATTGAAGACCGAGTAAGGTAAGTCTCTTTGTTCTTCTTCCTTCGCTCCTAGTGAATTGATTGAAGAACGGGAGGTAATGCATAGCTTCTTAACCTCCTGGTCTTCAATCAACGCATTAAATGAAAAGTTCACTTTTTGAGATAACTATTCCTTTAACGAATTAATGCAAAAGTGGATGGGGAAATGGTTTGTTTACCATTAGAAACGCAGTTGAAGAATGGTGCAGGCCATATTATGGCTAATAAATGACTTGTACACACGTATGATTTAACGTCCGACCCCCGAACACATGCACACACACACGCAATGAACGGGCGTTTTGGCCAATAGCCTCGCGTGTGTATGCGTTTTGTCGGGCGTCGTTCATTGATCCACCCTGATGGATTTGGTTGCACACACACATTACCAACATCCGTTACGAATGGAAAATTTTCCTTGCCCGGTCGGCTCCCTGTGCTATAGTATAGGGAATTGGCCACGATGGTTAGTTGTATGGCAGTCACAAGCGATCTCCCTATACTTTATATATGGAATAGGGATAAATAAAGTGTTAACCTTTAGAAATAAAACAAAGGCGCAGGCCATGCCTATTATTGGTTGATTAAGGGTTTAAGGCCTGGTCCGATTGGACAATACTGTGTAATGCGCTCGATTGGTTGTCCTGAACCACTATTTCTGCTCAATGAATCTTGTCATAAAATAACCACCGCAGCGGTCCACAATCCAACACCCGTATTGGTTTGATTCGACTGTAGGCTGCAGGTATAAAATACTATTACTAGCTGTATTTTTACCGATATCAATTACCAATATCAATCCTTTATAAAACCTTTCCTTAGTAATGCATGCTAATGTATAATACTGCATTGCTTTGGGAAAATAACAGAACATAATTGTCAGGCTTTTCTGTGGTAGCACTTCGCCATCTAGTGGTTACATAGTGTACCACAGTTACAATAACACTCAAAACATGATGAAACCAGACTTTCAACTAGACATTGAAAAAAATACAATAATCCCGCCACTTAAATGCATTAGCTTGCAAAGTATGCTTAAGGCATTATCAGATTAATGTTTAAAGGCTTACTAACCCTAATATCCACTTAAAATAAGGTTAATTACATACTGCTTTTTCTATATTATGGGTTACGTATTATGTTATGGTATTATAAGGATAGAATCATTTCCTCAGAAAAGGATTGAAAATGTCCAAAAACGATGTAGACGAACTATCACCCATTCCAGACAGAAAATTTCAATTGGTCGGTATTGCCTTGCTTGACAGCAGAGGGAGCTGATACGATCGTTCTTGTGAAGAAATCGCTTAGTATAAAGTATATAGGGATCAATTGTTACTTTGTGTTTGTGCATCGGGCAAATTCACAGTTGCATGGGCACCTTTAGATTGTGTACATACATGTAGACTAATGCTGACACAAATCCCTAAACCAACTTGTAGTCTGGCAGTCAGAAATAAATGGCCTGCACCACTATTTCAGCTCAGTCAATCTTGTGGCCCATTGAAGACTGCAGGATCGATCGTGATATCGAGTTTTATTCTGTTGTTTTGGTAATTATGACTGATATTCCATTACAAATGGACATAGTAACATAGTAATTGAGGTTGAATAAAGACATGCGTCCATCCAACCTTTCCACACTCCTTTTTAACCCAACCAAACAGTTGATACAGAGGAAGGCATAAAAAAACAGCTAAAAAAGGGGGAAAAATTCCTTCCTGACTCCAAATGCCAATCTGAAAATGCATCCCTGGATCAACCAGATCTATATGTATTAATACCAGTAATTCTCAATATTAGATACCGTAGTATCCCTGGATCAACCAGAACTACAGTATATGTATTAATACCAGCAATTCTCAATATTAGATACCGTAGTATACCTGTACCAACCAGAACTACAGTATATGTATTAATACCAGTAATTCTCAATATTACATATTATCCCCGTACCAACCAGAACTACAGTATATGTATTAATACCAGTAATTCTCCCGATCTACATATTATCCCCGTACCAACCAGAATACACAGTATATGTATTAATACCAAGTAATCTCTCATATTATATAGTATCGTGTACCAACCAGAACTACAGTATATGTATTAATACCAGTAATTATCAATATTAATAGTATCCCTGTACCAACCAGACTACAGTATATGTATTAATACCAGTAATTCTCAATATTACATAGTATCCCTGTACCAACCAGAACTACAGTATATGTATTAATACAATAATTCTCAAATATTATATAGTATCCCCTACCAACCAGAACTACAGTATATGTATAATACCAGTAATTCAATATTATATAGTATCCCTGTACCAACCAAACTACAGATATGTATTAATACCAGCATTCTCAATATTATATAGTATCCCCTGTACAACCAGAACTACAGTATATGATTAATACCCAATTTCTCAATATTATATAGTATCCCTGTACCAACCAGAACTAAAGTATATGTATTAATACCAGTAATTCTCAATAATAATAGTATCCCTGTACCACCAGAATACAGTATATGTATTAATACCAGTAATTCTCAATATATATAGTATCCCGTACCAACCAAAACTACAGTATATGTATTAATACCAGAATTCTCAATATTAGATACCGTAGTATACCCTACCAACCAGAACTACAGTATATGGATTAATACCAGTAATTCTCAATATTACATAGTATCCTGTACCAACCAGAAATACAGTATATGTATTAATACCGTAATTCTCAATATTAATAGTTACGTACCAACAGAACTACAGTATATGTTATAATACCAGAATTCTCAATATTATAGTATCCCGTACCAACCAGAACACAGTAGTATATGTATTAATAACAGTAATTCTCAATATTATATAGTATCCCGTACCAACAGAACTCAGTATGTATTAATACCAGTAATTCTCAATATATATAGTATCCCTGTACCAACCAGAACTACAAGTATATGTATAATACCGTAATTCTCAATATATATAGTATCCCCGTACCAACCAAACATACAGTATATGTATTAATACCAGGATTCTCAATATTATATAGTATCCCCGTACCAAACAGAACTACAGTATTATATAATACCAGCAATTCCAATATATAGTATCCCTGTACCAACCAGAACTACAGTATATGTATTAATACCAGTAATTCTAATATTATATAGTATCCCCGTACCAACCAGAACTACAGTATATGTATTAATACCAGTAATTTCAATATTATATAGTATCCCCGTACCAACCAAAACTACCAGTATATGTATTAATACCAGCAATTCTCAATATTATATAGTATCCCCGTACCAAACCAGAACTACAGTATATGTATTAATACCAGAATTCTCAATATTTATATAGTATCCCGTACCAAACCAGAACTACAGTATATGTATTAATACCAGTAATTCTCAATAAATTAGTATCCCTGTACAACCAGAAACTACAGTATATGTATTAATACCAGTAATTCTCAATATTATATAGGATCCCCGTACCAACCAAAACTACAGTATAGTATTAATACCAGCAATTCTCAAATTATATAGTATCCCTTTACAACCAAACTACAGTATATGTATTAATACCAGTAATTCCAATATTAATAGTATCCCGTACCACAAAAAATACAGTATATGTATTAATACCAGCAATTCTCAATATTATATAGTATCCCTGTACCCACCCTGAACTACAGTATAGTATAATACCAGCAATTCTCAATATTAATATAGTATCCCTGTACCAACCAGAACACAGTATATGTATTAATACCAGTAATTCTCAATATTTAGTATCCCCGTACCAACCAAAACTACAGTATATGTATTAATACCCAATTCTCAATATTATATAGTATCCCTGTACCAACCAGAACTACAGTATATGTATTAATACCAGCAATTCTCAATATATATAGTATCCCTGTACCAACCAGAACTACAGGATATGTATTAATACCAGTAATTCTCAATATTATATAGTATCCCTTACCAACCGATAACAAGTATATGTATTAATACCAGTAATTCTCAATATTATATGTATCCCGTACCAACCAAAACTACAGTATATGTATAATACCAGCAATTTCAATATAGATACCGTAGTATACCTGTACCAACCAGAACTACAGTATATGTATTAATACCAGCAATTCTCAATATTACATAGTATCCCTGTACCAACCAGAACTACAGTATATGTATTAATACCAGTAATTCTCAATATTACATAGTATCCCTGTACATCAACCTGAACTACAGTATATGTATTAATACAGTAATTCTCAATATTATATAGTATCCCCATACCAACCAGAATACAGTATATGTATAATACCAGTAATTCTCAATTATTATATAGTATCCCCGTACCAACCAAAACACAGTATAGTATTAATACCAGCAATTCTCAAATTATATAGTATCCCTGTACCAACAAGAACTACAGTATATGTATTAATACCAGTAATTCTCAATATTATATAGTATCCCTGTACCAACCAAGAACTACAGATATGTATTAATACCAGTAATTCTCAATTTATATAGTATCCCCGTACCAAACCAAACTACAGTATATGTATTAATACCAGCAATTTCAATATTAGATACCGTAGTATACTGTTACCAACCTGAACTACAGTATATGTATTAATACCAGTATAGTAATTCTCAATATTATATAGGATCATGTACCACCAAAACTACAGTATATGTATAATACCAGCAATTCTCAAATTATATAGTATCCCCGTACCAACCAGAACTACAGTATATGTATTAATACCAGCAATTCAATTTATATAGTATCCCTGTACCAACCAGAACTACAGTATATGTATTAATACCAGCCAATTCTCAATATTAGATACGTAGTATACTGTACCAACCAGAAACTACAGTATATGTATTAATACCAGTAATTCTCAATATTATAGTATCCCCATACAACCAGAACTACAGTTTATGTATAATACCAGTAATTCTCAATATTATATAGTATCCCGTCCAACCAAACTACAGTTATGTATTAAACCAGCAAAATCTCAATATTATATAGTATCCCCGTACCAACCAGAACTACAGTATATGTATTAATACCAGCAATTCTCAATATATATAGTATCCCTGTACCAACCAGAGCTACAGTATAGTATTAATACCAGTATTCTCAATATTATATAGTATCCCGTACCAACCAAAACACATATATGTATTAATACCCAGCAATTCTCAATATTATATAGTATCCCGCTACCAACCAGAACTACAGTATGTATTAATACCAGCAATTCTCAATATTTTATAGTACCCATGTACCAACCAGAAACAGTTAATGTTTAATACCAGTAATTCTCAATATTATATAGGTATCCCTGTACCAACAGAACTACAGTATATGATTAATACCAGTAATTCTCAATATTATATAGTATCCCCGTACCAACCAAAACTACAGATATGTATTAATACCAGCAATTCTAATATTAGATACCGTAGTATACCGTACCAACCAGAACTACAGTATTGTATTAATACCGTAATTCTCAATATTATAGTATCCCATACAACCAAAACTACAGTATATGTATTAATACCAGCAATTCTCAATATTATGTAGATCCGTACCAACCAGATACAGTATATGTATCACTACCAGCAATTCTCAATATTATATAGTATCCCTTACCAACCAGAACTACAGTATATGTATTAATACCAGTTAATTTCAATATATAGTATCCGTATACCAACCAGAATAACAGTATATGATTAATACCAGCAATTCTCAATATTATATAGTTCCCATACCAACCAAAACTACAGTATATGTATTAATACCAGCAATTCTAAATATTAGATACCTAGGATACCTGTACCAACCAGAAACTACAGTATATGTATTAATACCAGTAATTCTCAATATTACATAGTATCCATACCAACCAGAACTACAGATAGTATTAATACCAGTAATTATCCAAATTATATTTAGTATCCCTGTACCAACCAGAACTACAGTATATGTATTAATACAAATAAGTCTCAATATTATATAGTTACCCATACCGATCAGAACTACAGTATATGTATTAATACCAGTCATTCTCAATATTACTGTATATAATATCCCTGTACCAACCAGAACCACAGTATATGTATTAATACCAGCAATTCTCAATATTATATAGTACCCCTGTACCAACCAGAACTACAGTATATGTATTAATACCAGTAATTCTCAATATTATATAGTATCCCTATACCAACTAGAACTATAGTATATGCATTAACACCAGTCATTCTCAATATTATATAGTATCACTGTACCAACCAGAACTACAGTATATGTATTAATACCAGTAATTCTCAATAATACTATGATATCCGCTGTACCCAACCAGAACTACAGTATATGTATTAATACCAGTAATTCTCAATATTATATAGTATCCCCGGACAACCAAACTACAGTATATGTATTAATACCAGCAATTCTCAATATTAGATACCGTAGTATACCTCAACCAACCGAACTACAGTATATGTATTATACCAGTAATTCTCAATATTACATAGTATCCCCGTACCAACCAAAACTACAGTATTGTATTAATCCCAGTATTCTCCAATATTACATAGTAACCTGTACCAACCGAACTACAGTATATGTATTAATACCAGTAATTCTCAATATTATATAGTATCCCGTACCAACCAGAACTACAGTATATGTATTATACCAGTAATTCTCAATATTAATAGTATCCCGTACCAACTAGACTCAGTAAATGTATTATACCATAATTCTCAAATTATATAGTATCCCTTACCAACCAGAACTACAGTAATTGTATTAATACCAGTAATCTCAATATTATATAGTCCCCGTACCAACCAAACTACAGTATATGTATTAATACCAGCGATTCTCAATATTATATAGTATCCCCGTACCAACCAGAACTACAGTATATGTATTAATACCAGCACATTCTCAATATATATATATCCCTGTACCAACCAGAACTACGTATATGTATTATACCAGTAATTCTCAATATATATAGTATCCCGTACCAACCAGAACTACAGTATATGTATTAATACCAGTAATTCTCAATATTATATAGTATCCCCGTACCAACCAAAACTACAGTATATGTATTAATACCAGCAATTCTCAATATTAGATACGTAGTATACCTGTACCAACCAGAACACAGTATATGTATTATACCAGTAATCTCAATATTACATGTTATCCCTGTACCAACCAAAACTACAGTATATGTATTAATACCAGCAATTCTCAATATTATATGTATCCCCGTACCAACCAGAACTACAGTATATGTATTAATACCAGCAATTCTCAAATTAATAGTATCCCTGTACCCAGAACTACAGTATATGTTTAATACAGTAATTCTCAATAATATATAGTATCCCTGTACCAACCAACTACAGTATATGTTAATATACCAGTAATTCTCAATATTTATAGTATCCCGTACCAACCAAAACTACAGTATATGTATTAATACCAGCAATTCTCAATATAGATCTAGTATACCTCTACTACCAACCAGAACACAGTATATGTATTAATACCAGTATTCTCAATATTACATAGTATCCCTGTACCAACCAAACTACAGTATATGTATTAATACCAGCAATTCTCAATATATATAGTATCCCTGTACCCACCGAACTACAGTATATGTATTAATACCAGCAATTCCAATATTATTAGTATCCCGTACCAACCGAACTACAGTATATGTATTAATACCAGCAATTCTCAATATTATAGTACCCTGTACCAACCAGAACTACAGTATATGTATTAATACCAGTAATTCTCAATATTAGGTATCCCGTACCACCAGAACTACAGTTTATATGTAATACCAGTAATTCTCAATATTATATAGTATCCCTGTACCAACCAAAACTACAGTATATGTATTAATACCAGCAATTCTCAATATAGATACCGTAGTATACCTGTACCAACCAGAACTACAGTATATGTATTAATACCAGTAATTCTCAATATTACTAGTATCCCTGTAACCAACCAGAACTACAGTATATGTATTAATACCAGTAATTCTCAATATTACATAGTATCCCTGATCAACCTGAACTACAGTATATTATTAATACCAGTAATTCTCAATATTATATAGTATCCCATACCAACCAGAAACTACAGTATATGTATTAATACCAGTAATTCTCAATATATATAGTATCCCGTACCAACCAAAACTACAGTATATGTATTAATACCAGCAATTCTCAATATTATATAGATCCCTGTACCAACCAGAACTACAGTATATGTATTAATACCAGTAATTCTCAATATTATATAGTATCCCTGTACCAACCAAACTACAGTTATGATTAATACCAGTAATTCTCAATATTATATAGTATCCCCGTACCAACCAAAACTACAGTTTATGTATTAATACCAGCAATTCTCAATATTAGATACGTCTATACCTGTCACAACCTGAACTAAACTAGTATTGTATTAATACCAGTAATTCTCAATATTATATAGTATACCTCGTACCAACCAAAACTACAGTATATGTATTAATACCAGCAAATTCTCAATATTATATAGTATCCCCGTACCAACCAGAACTACAGTATATGTATTAAACCAGCAATTCTCAATATTATATAGTATCCCTGTACCAACCAGAACTACAGTATATGTATTAATACCAGCATTCTCAATATTAGATACCGTAGTATACCTGTACCAACCAGAACTACAGTATATGTATTAATACCAGTAATTCTCATATTATATAGTACCCATAACCACCAGAACTACAGTTTATGTATTAATACCAGTAATTCTCAATATTAATATAGTATCCCCGTACCAACCAGAACTACAGTATAGTATTAATACCAAATCTCAATATTATATAGTATCCCCGTACCAACCAGAACTACAGTATATGTATTAATACCAGCAATTCTCAATATTATATAGTATCCCTGTACCAACCAGAACTACAGTATATGTATTAATACCAGTAATTCTCAATATTATATAGTATCCCGT
The DNA here is from genome assembly GCA_019447015.1 of Hymenochirus boettgeri. NCBI lineage: Eukaryota > Metazoa > Chordata > Amphibia > Anura > Pipidae > Hymenochirus > Hymenochirus boettgeri. The sequence continues at coordinate 307,755,407 of CM033470.1, read as the reverse complement.
ACCAACCAAAACTACAGTATATGTATTAATACCAGACAGATTCTCAATATTATATAGTATCCCCTACCAACCAGAACTACAGTATATGTATTAATACCAGCAATTCTCAATATTATTAGTACCCCTGACCAACCAAACTACAGTAATATGTATATACCAGTAATTCTCAATATTATATAGTATCCCTGTACCAACCAGAACTACAGTATATGTATTAATACCAGTAATTCTCAATATTATATAGTATCCCCGTACCAACCAAAACTACAGTATATGTATTAATACCAGCAATTCTCAATATTAGATACCGTAGTATACCTGTACCAACCAGAACTACAGTATATGTATTAATACCAGTAATTCTCAATATTACATAGTATCCCATACAACCAAAACTACATATATGTATAATACCAGCATTCTCAATATTATATAGTATCCCGTACCAACCAGAACTACAGTATATGTATCAATACCAGCAATTCTCAATATTATATAGTATCCCTTACCAACCAGAACTACAGTATATGTTTAATAAATACCATAATTCTCATATTTAGATCCCTATACCAACCAGAACTACAGTATATGTATTAATACCAGCAATTCTCAATATTATATAGTATCCCTAACCAACCAAAACTACAGTATATGTATTAATCCAGAATTCTCAATATTAGATACTAGTATCCTGACCAACCAGAACTACAGTATATGTATTAATACCAGTAATTCTCAATATTAATAGTATCCCTTACCAACCAGAACTACAGTATATGTATTATACCAGTAATTCTCAAATATTACATAGTATCCCTGTCACAAACCGAACTACAGTATATGTATTAATACCAGTAATTCTCAATATTATATAGTATCCTCGTACCAACCAAAACTACAGTAATATTATTAATACCAGCAATTCTCATATTATATAGTATCCCTGTACCAACCAGAACTACAGTATATGTATTAATACCAGCAATTCTCAATATTATATAGTATCCCCGTACCAACCAGAACTACAGTATATGTATTAATACCAGCAATTCTCAATATTATATAGTATCCCCGTACCAACCAGAACTACAGTATATGTATTAATACCAGTAATCCTCAATATTATAATATTATCCCCCGTACCACCAGAACTACAGTATATGTATTAATACCAGTAATTCTCAATATTATATAGTATCCCCGTACCAACCAGAACTACAGTATATGTATTAATACCAGTAATTAAAAATATCTGTTGCAGCAGTCAATCGAAATATTGTTTCTATTTACCTTGGCAGCTGGCAATGCCTTCTGACCAGCCATGTCTTAAACTGACATCAGCACCATAGAGATGATATTTACATCACCAGCTAAGGGCAAACATGAAAAGGGGAAACTCAGCAGGCAGCAGCGGTGATTAGATTTAAAGTATATATTTTATTATATTGTGGTTCACTATGCAGAAACTTGTGAACCTAATTTATTATTAGTATAGTATGGTATCAGAGGTTAAATAAAGACAAACGTACCCAATTTATTATACGTGTAATATAGTATTTAAGGTTGAATAAAGACATATGGCCATCTAGTCCAACTTACTCAGCAATACACACATTTCCTGCCTAAAGGTTCGTACACACGTGTGATCGCGGGTGCCGATCCGTGACGTACAATGTGTACGAATGGCCGTTTTGGACAATAATTTGGGCACTTTATCACGGCTGTCAGTCTAGTAGCACTTTATCATGGCTGTCAGTCTAGTAGCGGCTGTCAGACTAGTCGCAGCTGTCAGTCAGCTGTCAGTCTAGTCGCGGCTGTCAGGCAATTGGGCCTGATGTCATGTCGCGCCTTTACTGATATCCACAACTAGGAAGAGGAGCGGCTGTCAGCCGCAGAGCAGAGGAGGAGTGGCGAGGGACCGGGTCAGGTAAGGAACTTCAGGGGCATTTTTGAAACATTTAGATAATTGGGTTTGGGGGGGGGGGGGCTCTTTTAGGCTGGACATGCCCTTTAAGTTTATCCACCAAAACTCCAAGATCCCTTCCCAACAGGGATTCTCTTCACACAGCCATTTATAGTACAAGCAGCACAAGGATTTTTAAGTCCAAAATACATCACATTACATTTCTCAACACTGAATCTCATCTGCCACTTAGCAGCCCAAAGTGACAATTTATCTAGATCCCCTTGCAACGATTGCACATCCTCTGAAGTTTTTAATGGTCGACAAAGTGTCCTTGCTGACAATACCCACTTCCTAATCATTAATAAACAGATTAAATAGAAGTGGCCTCTTTTAGCCAATCTCCCGTGTTCAGCAGTTTAAAAACAGCTGATCGCGAGTACATTAGTAAAGGATCGGGGGGCAATCAGCTGTTTAAAACTACTGTACTGGACCGGCAGCAGTTTTAAACAGCTGATCATGGGCACCTTTACTTATGTATGCACGATCAGCTGTTTAAAAACTGTTGATCGTGGTACAATTGGGCAGAATGGTGGGCCCTCTTAGCCCTCAGGGTCCCCGTTGTCACAGGGGCTCTAACCAACAGACTGCATCAAAAGCCTAAGCAATATCCAAGTATACTACATCTACTGCTATGCCAGAGTCTTAATTTCTACTCACTTCCTCATAAAAGCCAAGCAACTTAGTTGGACAAGATCTGATGCTCATTAATCCATGCTGGTCACTACATACAAGGTCAGTCATTGAAACATACTCTAGAATATCAAACTTTACAGTATCTACCCCATGTTTGTTCTCATTTGAAGGGCTATTACACCCCTCAAATAAAAAAAAAAAACACCCCACAACCCTCAAAACCACAATAGTTAGAAAGCGGACAGATGTAGGACTGACCAGATATGCAGTGAAATCTTATTTTTTTCCCTCTCACCTTTGCCTTTCAAAAGGTTTCCCCCTCCTCTTTCCAAGCTTTCAAAGTCCTTTTACAAGCTCACAGATGCTCAGATAAGGCAGCTAGGGGGAATAGCATTCAATTATTGGCTGTGATGTCATCTGTTACATTCTTGAATAAGAGCTGCTAACCAGAAGAACCAGGAAGAAGTGGTAACGATACATTGAACAGCATTTCAGGTTAGACTTACATCTCTTAGATTTCTAACGCTTGCAGTTTTGGAATGGTACTGGGGGTGGGTGATTTACCTTGTCTTACACTTTTGTCTTACAAAAAAAATTGTTATGTAGAAACTAGGAAATGTTTGTTCGTTTGACATTGATTCATTAAATTATTAAATTCAGTGGAATAAACTGTAAATGGCAAATAGTTCTAATACGCTACCAATTCACATGTCCCCACTTGCTTTGCTTCGAGCACTCCACCTGTGGTCTTAAAGCCCAAAAATGGCCTGGCTCTTCTTCACTGTGAATATGTTGCCCAAGGGAATATCCTGAGAAATGTAATATTTCAATGCATGTTTGAAGTTATTTATAATGAATAAATTGTAAATGAAATGGATATCTCATTCTTCAAGGACACCTAAAAACTTCAGAACAAAACTTAGGCTGGGTACACACATGGGGACTATTTGTGGCCATGGATGAAAGTTTGTGCGACCGATCGTGAGGTCCTATAGGGAACCACATGATCGCCCGTAAATTACCGACACGTCTGATCACCCAATCGTCCTATCTGGACGAATGGGCGACCGACATTGGTCGTGGCGGCGGGTGAATGCAGCACAAATTTGTCGTCCCAACCAACCGATACACGGATGTATTGGTCGATTGGGCCTGAAAAATCTGCCCGTGTGTACCCAGCCTAAATCAGAACTCGGAGCACCTCAGTATAGAATCATGTCACATTTTGATGTGGGTGCTGGGAAATTTACCTTTTTAAATTAGATTTGTCTTTTATTATCCCACATGATCACACCGACTAGTCGTTTTCAGCCAATCAGGAGGTGTGGCCAGACAGTGCACATTTACACATCAAATGGAAGGGGGTGGTTTGGATTAGTTTTATTGCCCTTTAAGATATCCACATCCTGGGAATTGATGAACACTCAACTATCACTGATTATGGCAAATCTGAGACATTTCATTGTGTAATGACGGCCATACACTTCCACAATGTTCCTCCAGCCGCCTGCACCAATCATTTTATGATCCATACTATGCTCTAACAGTGGAAATGTGAATGGCCCAATATTTTATATATGTCAAGTCAACATTTATTGAAAAAAAATCAGTTGGCCAATCCGATTGTAGCTTCTATGGCTTCCTTTAGAATCTAAACCTCTATTAACATAGCTACTGTATATAGCCTGGGACAGGGACCTTGAGAACTACAGGGAAAACACAGTAGCCCTTAATTCAGTATGGGGATCACTCCCCCCACAGTTCTGTTAATTAAAACCACTATACTGGAGTGCATCAAGGGGTTAAATCACCCAACCCCATTAGTGCGAGTAAGTGAATGGATCTCACTGTACATTACATTGGGGAATCTCACTGTACACTACATTGGGGAATCTCACCGTACACTACATTGGGGAATCTCACCGTACACTACATTGGGGAATCTCACCGTACACTACATTGGGGAATCTCACCGTACACTACATTGGGAAATCTCACCGACACTACTACATTGGGAAACTCATCACTCAACCGTACAACTACATTGGGGAATCTCACCGTACACTACATTGGGGAACTCACCGTACCTACATTGGGAAATCTCAACCGTACACTAAATTGGGAATCTCACCTACACTACATTGGGAATCTCACCGTACACTACATTGGGGAATCTCACGTACACTACATTGGGGAATCTCACTGTACACTACATTGGGAATCTCACCGTACACTACATTGGGGATCTCACCCGTACACTACATTGGGGAAATCTCACCTGTACACTACATTGGGAAATCTCACACCGTACACTACAGTGGGAATCCCTCACCGTACACTACTTGGGAATCTCACGTACACTACATTGGGGAATCTCACTGTACACACATTGGGAATCTCACCGTACACTACATTGGGAATCTCACTACACTACATTGGAATCTCACCGTACACTACATTGGGAAATCTCACCGTACCTCATTGGGGAATCTCCACCGTACACACATGGGGAAATCTCACCGTACACTACATTGGGGAATCTCACCGTACACTACATTGGGAAATCTCACTGTACACTACATTGGGGATCTCACCGTACACTACTTGGGAATCTCACGTAACACTACATTGGGGAATCTCACTGTACACTATGGGGATCTCACGTACACTACATTGGGAATCTCACGTACACTACATTGGGGAATCTCACCGTACACTACATTGTGAAATCTCACCGTACACTACATTGGGAATCTCACTGTACACTACATTGGGGATCTCACTCACCGTACACTACATTGGGGAATCTCACCGTACACTACATTGGGGAATCTCACCGTACACTACATTGGAATCTCACGTACACTACATTGGGGAATCTCACCGTACACTACATTGGGGAATCTCACCGTACACTACATTGGGAATCTCACTGTAAACACTACATTGGGGAATCTCACCGTACACTACATTGGGAAATCTCACCGTACACTACATTGGGAATCTCACTGTACACTACATTGGGGAATCTCACCGTACACTACATTGGGGAATCTCACCGTACACTACATTGGGAATCTCACCGTACACTACATTGGGGAATCTCACCGTCACTACATTGGGGAATCTCACCGTACACTACATTGGGGAATCTCACCGTACACTACATTGGGGAAATCTCACCGTACACTACATTGGGGAATCTCCCGTACACTACATTGGGAATCTCACGTACACTACATTGGGGAATCTCACCGTACACTCATTGGGAAATCTCACTGTACACTACATTGGGGAATCTCACCGTACACTACTTGGGGAATCTCACCGTACACTACATGGGGATCTCACGTACACTATTGGGGAATCTCACCGTACACTACATTGGGGAATCTCACCGTACATACTTGGGGAATCTCACGTACACTACATTGGGGAATCTCACCGTACAACCTACATTGGGGAATCCTCCGTACACTACATTGGGAATCTCACACGTACACTACATTGGGAATCTCACCGTACACTACATGGGGAATCTCACCGTACACTACATTGGGGAATCTCCTCTGTACACTACATTGGGGAATCTCACCGTCACTACATTGGGGAATCTCACGTACACTACATTGGGAATCACTCGTACACACATTGGGAATCACTCTGTACACTACATTGGGGAATCTCACCGTACACTACATTGGGGAATCACGTACACTACATTGGGAATCTCACCGTACACTACATTGGGGAACCTCACGTAACACATTGGGGATCTCACTGTACACTACATTGGGAATCTCACCGTACACTACATTGGGAAATCTCACTGTACACTACATTGGGGAATCTCACCGTACACTACATTGGGGAATCTCACCGTACACTACATTGGGGAATCTCACTGTACACTACATTGGGGGATCTCTAGGGTTAGTTTATTAGTATACAGGATAATAAAGAACACTGTATTAAAGAGATGCTGTATGTACTGTATATATAATAATGCTGTCACAAGTTATCCAAATGTACAGTAGTTAGAGCTGCATTGCTTTGCTATTAGTTGTAATGTCATTACAGTAAGATGTTGGATTATATGTGTACATACAGGGCCCGTGGACTATAAATAATATTGCATCTTTATTGGCAGGTAATCAACATTCTGAAGATGAAAGGTCCCTGTGGTTTTTATCCGTCAATAAGAATCTGTGCGGCTCCCATTAGAGATAGAAACTGATAAATGCTTGCAGATTTTGCAGAGGCAATACCACATACTCTGCAGCCTGGGACAACCAATCAGAGGTATTTTGTTTTTTTATATTTATTTTATTTTATTTGCACAGTACTTTTAAGGCTGGTACACACCATCAAATATTTCTGGCCAACCGACCGATAGTAACTTGTGTTGACAGACGTTTATCCCGGCTGAGCGCTCGCTAGTACTGAACTCTCAATTGGGACAAAAACTCGCGTGGTGTGTACCCAGCCTTAATGTGCTATTAAAAGAGAACAAAAGTCAAAAAGGAAATTAGGTTCAGTTCATTTCCTGCCTTATCGGGACTCCATAGATGTCACCAGGTATGAGATCACAATTCACTGAAAACCAATAGGCAATTAGGTCTGTACGGACATTTTGTGGCAGTGTTTTTTAATTGCTTAATGTAGAGATATATTTAAGGAATCAACATATTTATTCTTTATTTATGTATTTTTAGTTTAACTTAAAAATTGAGAACATACATTTTGTGAGTGTTCAGATGCCTGAAACATTTTCCTTGACTTGTACTACAGAAACTACTGAAGTAAGGTCACAGGGAGGAGCTAGGCAGTCCCGAGAACAGACTCCACCCACCAGCCATGACAGACAGAAAACTGAGAGGTATACAGGTATACTGTCTCAGTCATGTGCTTTATCCAGAAGGAGTCAAGCTGAACAATTAGCTTCATTTTATCTGATTTGTCAATTTAAAGAAGTTGAGGCAAAAACACATTTTCCATAACCCGCCTAGGAACTGCAAATTAAGAGGAAAGTGTGGTCTTCATACAAGTGGCCTTTAATTAAAAGACAACACGTCTACTGACTCCAGGATCTTGCTTTTAGCTGCCGTCTATCCAAAGTTACAGCAGTATAAATGGGAAGGAATGTTTTCCCCCTGCTAGTACTGTTAGTGGTGACATCACCAGCACCACTGTTCTGCTTCCAAGTCTTAGTTTGGAGCATGCCCACTTGTATCATCAGCTTCAAAATTAGGCCCAACCCCAAACTTTTTAAAGGGCTTGTCCACCCCCAAAACTATAATTTAACCCACTACTGGCCCCACTGTGTAGTTTAAAATGATCTTTACCTTACATCTCAGCCTATTCTTCTGCAATGTCTTTCCAAAGACCTGGAAACCGAGGAGTAGTAGCTGTATTCTTGTGGGAAAGGTTTCTGCCTCTGATGCATCCTCTCAGTGTTTTTTGACCACTTTTGAGCCCTTTCCCCCCTCCCTCCCACCATCCCCTGCAATGGATATTTGTAGAGTGAAATCCTTTTAGTATAATGTAGCTCCCCCCTGCCCAGACCCTAACACCGCATCATATTTAAAAAAAAAAATCTGAATCATACTTACATGCCTTCGTTCCAACAGCGTCTCCACTGCCGGCAGCTGCGTCTGTGATTGGCTGCCTCTCAGCCAATCACAGACGCAGCTGCCGGTCTGGCCCATTTGCAACTTCCTGCAAACAGCGAGCAGTGAGGAGCGTGCCGCTGGAGTGAAGGGCTGTAAGTATGATTTGGATTTGATTTTCAAAGTACTTATACGGTGGTTAGGTCTAGGCAGGGGAGAGCTACATTATATTAATGTCCTTTAATTATTTTTAAAGATAGCCATTAGCCTGAAAATATTTTTTTCTCTCCTTTAGGTGTCTATATGTAAAGATAAAGGACAGAGAATAGGTCTGTAACTACCTTCAGAAAATATTGATTTTTGGGGGCTTTTTACACAGCTTATCATATGCCTGTCACAGACATGGACAGACAAGGAAGTGTAACTTTACAAGCCTATAACTTAAGATCCAGAGAAGCTAGACACATCTTAAGATTTTTTTAAAATGTATGCAAGAGCTCTTTAACTTACCATTTAACTGTTGCAAATTAATAGCATGGACAAACTGTTGCACCTCTTATTGCATCAGATCCAAAGTTCCCAATTTTGTAAAGTCAGGCTAAATAGATGCAGTAGTATGTAGTGCACATTTGAATAGAATAATTTGTTTTTGTGCATACAGCCATTTATTGATTAAAAGAAGTCAAATTTGTACCCACAGTGCTCTAGGGGTAATCAAGGTAACAGATGCAATTTAGATTGATTTTCTTCCATTAGGAATAGCAGCCATAGATTTTATTGTATCAGAAGGGTTAGGAAAATGGCAGCCCATTGTAATCCTTCCTCGTAATTGGTTACTAGACATTGATAAATTAGCAGGCTTAGTAGATGGTGGGGTTGTCCCTGTTACATTAGTTATACATGTTAAATGAGTCTCCCTTTCCAATCGCATTAACGTTCCACAGCTTTAAGGTGAACAATGTCTGTCTATAATCAGTCTGTTTATTTTTCAAAGACTGAAGAACATTATGGATCCAGCACCCTGGATCACTGTATGTATTTTCTCTTATGTGCAATAACTAACTGACAGTTCATTCCTTATTCAGTATATAGTTTCACCATTCAGACCATGTGTTCTTCTATTAGGGCCATGGGGGAAATGGGTTCCATTCTTTAAAGGGTATATCCACCCTAAAAATGAATTTTTCATATATGATTGCCCCTGTCCCCCCAGCCCCAACCGCTCTATTTATACTTTTAGAAAGTTCCCCAAACGTTACTTACCTCCCCCTTTCCTCCACCGCGCTGCCGTCCCTCTGCTTGCGAGAAAATGCAAGCAGAGGGGCGGGACCGGCAGTCGCGTCTGTGATTGGCTGAGCGTCAGCCAATCACGGACGCGGCTGCCGGGAGTTCATTTCGGCGGGGGAAAGAGGGAAGGTAAGTACAGTTTGGGGAGCTTTCTAAAAGTATAAATAGAGCGGTTGGGGCTGGGGGGACAGGGGGAATCCTATATATTAAGGGTTTTATGCTAGGGGGAGGGAATCCTGAGAGGGAGGGAGAGGGAGGGAGAGGGGGAGAAGGGCTGCAGTACGCATGCCAAAATTCTCCCGGAGGCCAGGTAGGAGGCAGAGTCCTATATGGACTCTGCTATCCTCCTGGTGGGCAGTTTTTGGGACTTTGGGGGGGGACTACAGGAGAACCTTATGGAGCTGGGATGTGAGGTAAGGATTAAACTACACTACATGATGGGGCCAGTAGTTGGGGGGATTATAGTTTTGGGGGTGGACATGCCCTTTAAATATGACCTGGATGAATGAATATTACAGATATACCATGACCTGGATAAATGAATATTACAGATATACCATGACCTGGATAAATGAATGTTACAGATATACCATGACCTGGATGAATGAATGTTACAGATATACCATGACCCTGGATAATGAAATTACAGATATACATGACCTGGATAATGAACATTACACCGATATACCATGACCTGGATGAATGATATTACAGATATACCATGACTGGATGAATGAATATTACAGATATACCATGACCTGGATGAATGAATATACAGATATACATGACTGGATGAATAATATTACAGATATACCATGACCTGGATGAATGATATTACAGATATACCATGACCTGGATGAATGAATATTACCGATATACCATGACCTGGATGAATGAATATTACAGATATACCATGACTGGATGAATGAATATTACAGATATACCATGACCTGGATGAATGATATACAGATATACCATGACCTGGATGAATGAATATTACAGATATACCATGACCTGGATGATGAATATTACAGATATACCATGACCTGGATGAATGAATTATCAGATATACCATGACCTGGATGAATGAATATCAGATATACCATGACTGATGAATGAATATTAACGATATACCATGACCTGGATATGAATATTACAGATATACCATGGACCTGGGATGAATGATATTACAGATATACCATGACCTGGATGAATGAAATATTACAGATATAACCATGACCTGGATGAATGCATATACAGATATACCATGACCTGGATGAATGAATATACAGATATACCATGACCTGGATGAATGAATATTACAGATATACCATGGCCTGGATGAATGAATACTACAGATATACCATGACCTGGATGAATGAATATTACAGATATACCATGGCCTGGATGAATAATATTACAGATATACCATGTCCTGGATGAATGAATATTACAGATATCCCATGTCCTGATGATGAATGAATATATAGATATACCATGATCGGATGAATGAATTTACAGATATACCATGACCTGGATGAATGAATATTACGATATACCACGACCTGGATGAATGAATATTACAGATATACCGTGACCTGAATGAATGAATATTACAGAATAACCACACCGGGATGAATAAATGTTACAGATATACCGTGACCTGGATGAATGAATATTACAGATATACCATGCCTGGATGAATGAATATTACAGATATACCATGACCTGGATGAATGAATTTAACAGATTACCATACCTGGAAATAATATTATTGGAATGAATATTACAGATATAACCATGACCTGGATGAATGAATATTACAGATATACCATGACCTGGATGAATGCATATTACAGATATACCATGACCTGGATGAATGAATATTACAGATATACCATGACCTGGATGAATGAATATTACAGAAATAAGATGACCTGGATAATTAAATATTATAGATTTACCATGACCTGGATGAATGAATATTACAGATTTACCATGACCTGGATGAATGAGAACCTTTACATGCATACTGTATTTTTGAGGGTTTTTTTTAGCATTATGGGTAACCATGTTGTGGATTAGTACTTTTGGGGACAAGGCAGATGAGTGTTTGTATTGGGACTTCATTGGTCCATTTATCATAGTATCAGTGCTACACTATTTATATGCAGCATTAAAATAAACTGGCAGTGTCTCATATTATTCTGAGTGTTGGTGTTTGTTTGCAATGTGATCCGTCTAAACCTTATTTTCTCTCGTTTCAGTTAATGAGGAGAAATTTCTAGAGGGCGAAATAAAGTGGTTTTAATAATGACAGGCTGTTTGGAATATTCAGATCTTCAGGTTGGATTGTATTTCGCAGAATTCTACCAGATATGTTTATGTAATCAACATCAGAAATCACAGAAACAGAGACTTTGCAATCTACAAGAGCAGCTGGTGACAGCACAAGTAGAATTGCCGGAGGTTGAAAGGAAATACCAGTGTACATATTCTAAACATATGCAGCACCAAAACATGCCCGCCTTACACCTGCACATTGTGTTTATTGAGAGAAGCCTATCAGGCTCATTTACCCAGAGTCGCTATCGCCTTTCGCTATTTAATATCGCGTTTGCGGGATTTACCCACTGTGGGATTTTTATATTTCCTGGCGTTAAAATGCGATGATGAATCACAAGTGGCGAATGCGTGAGTTACACAAAAATCATCTGCGCACCCGGCGCTCGCGATTCAATATCGCATTTGCGCTAGTTTTAGCGCTGGATTTGGACGCTAATATGGATTTAAAGTCACGCTAACCGGTAGCAAACGGGTTAGTGCGACTTTAACAGGCGATTTCAAGCAATGTCAAATACATGAACCCTGGATTCTAAATATGGGAAATAGCGAATTTACGAGCCATCAATTTCAAATATTCTAATATTACCAAAAATGTGTCCACAAATGTTTCCCAGGTCCCCGAGCCATTTACACTGACTTACTATTGCCATTTATACCTTAAATTTATTTGGAACTTTCAGATTTTTTTTAACTCCCTTTGAAAAGCCAAAAATCCATTTTTGGAACATAACTTGCCGGTTTCCAACGTCTTTATTCAGGACGTCTCTTCACTATTATGAAATTCTAAGGTCCTCATACATTTACAATGCAGTTTAGAAATAAGCACATAATGTACATACTGTTCATATTGAAATGCTCGTTGTTTTATTTAGATCTCGTAATTCAAAGTGAACTGATTTTCCAGCAGCCATGCAATGCAGATCAGAAATAATTATTATCAACCCCGACAGAACTTACTTACATTCCTTATATTATTATTGTGACATTACTGCCCATCCCTGCAGTCTAAATAGGTTTTATACAAAAGCGGATCGGCTCTTTCCTACTAAGTGTAAGGGGTGTAGGTGCTTTACCAAATGGAACTATTATCCCTCCCCTGCCTAGTGGATTTAAGTATACAGCAAATGCATCACTGAGAGACACAGTAGTACCCAGTTCAGACACAGGTACACAACAGGTACCGTATCACTATTTGGACAGATATTGATCTTATAGCTTTATAAGGGTGTTTAGTCTTAGTGCATCAATGAAGCTCACATAGCAATCAACTGCTGTTAAAGAGTAATGGTTGCTCTATGCACAAACAGGGTTATTTAATAAAAGTTCTTATTGTTTAAAATGGTGCTAATTTTGCCCCAACCAATCAGATGTAAGCTTTCAAATGTTAAATAAAATCTAATTGGTTGGGGCAAAATTAGCACCATTTTAAACGATAAGAACTTTTTATGGTCCCATGTATGGATGATCATCAGACGATTATAAGATATTTTTATTCCTATCGGGCCAGATGGAAAAACATTTTGGCGGCCCAATCCGAACAGTATTCGTAACGCCCATGACCAACTTAACTACAATCAGACAGCCCACATCCTTAAGCACTGCACACCCTAAATGTTCTGAGGAAGGTGATTAGAGCCCAGAAACATTGACTTAATTAAGAATTTAGTTAAAAGACTGTTTTGCTGTGGTAAACTGTTGGAACTCCCATGATCCTCGCTTCCTTGCCATACATTGGCTAACCTGATCAAATCCTCACCCTTATATAGGGGACATTGAGTGACAGGGATAATTGTTGTGCTTTTGTTTTTTTCTTACTAAAATACTGAATGGAAAGAATCTAAATCCTGGCTATTAAATAGAAGGTGAGGATATGATCTGGCTATTTCGTTGGAGTAAAGATCAAGATCGAAGATCATGTAGTAGTTGATGATGAGATCCACCAGAGTTTTGCCAGACTGCAGAGTTTCTGCTCAGAATCACAGTAATGTAGATTACTGATTCTGTGTTAGTCAACGTGCATTTTATTTAAAGGAGAACTAAAGTCAAAAGGCCCTGCATGAATTTTATAAAATGGCAGTTTTAAGCTTAAACCTCCACCTCCACCTGGGAGAGAGCAAATGAGGAGGATGACCAGAGGTAACTAAATAGGAAATTTAAAATTGATCTGAACCGTATTTCGCCCCCCTCCTACCAATAAAAGTGAGTGAGGTGTGTCTATATCCTCTGTTTAATACAGAACACCAGTGACTGGTTATACCTACACTGCTAGAAGTTTTCCCAGATGCCAGGTTCTTGGCCCAATCCATAAGGTGGGAATCCATCTATCGTAACTTGCAACCCAAAGTGTTGGGGTTATAAATTAAGAATTCCTGGTTTGCTGGTTTGTTATATATTATAAGTCCTGGGGCCCTAGACGTTTTGGTCCTCACCCTGGGTACTTTTATTGGTTATATTGTGAGGAAGGTGGAAAAATGGTCACTGCTCAGTCACATACATTAGGAGTTACACACACACAGGTAAGTACAGTAACAGAATGTTATTCTTTATTATATTAAGTGGAAATTATTGAAAAACATTAAATAAACTGTTTTTTAAGGGGCAGAAATGTTTTATCCTGCAGGCAGACGCTTAGCAGCACAAGTGCAAAAAACCCTGAGAATTTGCCTGGAGGAATCATGTGGGTTTGATGGACTGTGTTAGTGTATGTGGAATGTCACTGTGAATAAAGGATGGGAAGGTCTGTAGGGCTGCTTGGGGGAACTTCCGTGTAGGATTTCTGTGTAACAAGTTTAGCTGCAATTGGGACCTGCAATGGAACAGTCTCAAAATGAATAAAGGAGATTAGATGTAACTGGTCCTGTATACATAGCACTGCAAACACTTAAATGTTTCCATTTACTTATAAAGGTTTGTTAAATCCAGGATGTGGAGCTTCATATGGACACAGAATGACCTAAGCTAAAGCTAAGTTTGACTTTATTTCTCCTTTAGACTATGCAGCTCTCAAACATGGCTGCCATTGACTTTAAGTAAAATATAAACAGGTTCCCATATAATGCAAGGAGTAAACAGAATCAAATCTTTAAAGTATAATTTTAGAATCCTGGGCATGAAACAGGCATGGATTAAAAGACAAATATTGTATACTCTATTTTATCACTCCCACATTAATAGTACATAACTAGACCTTTCCCTCTGGGTTTGTAGTATTAACCTTAACCAAGCTTTCTTAGGCCCCCTGCTAGCGATGGTCTCACTCCACCTCTCTCTGTGACAGTTCCTATGGAAAGATGCACTTCTTGTGCAGCATGTCTTCCCATGGATGTGGAAGAACGTGGCGCCAAATGGATGTGGGAAGCATGGAAGCAGGGGCAGGACTGACTGTAACAGGGGAGGTTTGACAGCTCTCACTAAAAACTCAGTGGTGAGTACCCAGACATTTGGGTCCTTTCCCTGGGTAATATTAATAGGGCAATTATGGGGAGAATTAATAATTGCCCTTTAAGATCATATAGGGCCCTAGGCAAGGTTGCCCTTATGGTCCCCCTTCTTTGTTATACATTTTGTATGGAGTATAATATTGTAGAATATTATTGTTTCTGAAGCTGGGCCCCCTAAAGTTTCCTGTGCCCTAGGCTGGTTACCTCATAATCCTACTCATTTCGTACTAGGCAGGACCATCACTGAGGGAAGTCCCTTGGCGGCCCAGTGACCAGGGATTCCTTTGTGAATTTGCCCCTTTATAACTCGTCTACAGGGCAGGGACATTGTAAGTAGCCCTGGGTCCTTTAATAAATCCATGAAACAGTTAAGACAACAGAGATGTGAATGGGATTGTACAAGGTCTTTATACTACTGTAGGACAAAGATTTGTTCAGACTACAGTTAAAAATAATAATAATAATGATAGTAATTATAATAATGATAATGCTAACAATTACAGTAATAATAATAATAATTATTAAAGTAATTATAACAATGATAATTATAACAGTAGTAGTAATAATAGTAATTATAATAATGAAAATAATAATAGAAATAACAAAAATGCTAATAATAATACTAGTAAAATTAGCAATAATAATAATAAAAATGATAATATTAATAGTAAAAATAATAATACTGATAATTGTAATAATAATAATACTGATAATTGTAATAATAATAATAATGATAATAATAATAATGCTAACAATAATAATGATAATAAAGGTACGGTGATAATAATAAAATGTAATAATAATGGTAATAATAATAGTAATTATAATGATAATAATAATGATAATAGTAATAATATTAATAACAGTTTTAATAATAATAATGATAATAGTAAAAATAATTATACTAATGATAGTAATAGTAATTAAAATTGTAATAATAATAAAACGATAATAGTAAGAATAATAGTAATATTAATAAAAATAGTAATAATAAGAATAGTAATTATAAAGATAATAGTAATAATAATAACCCCAAATTGCTCCTTTCCAAGTGTTTTCAACCTATAACAGGCAAATGAAATAAACATATTCCTTATCTGCTGTCTAATTCTATATTCCTATTTGAACAATCACAATAATATATAACATTTCTCAATACAATTCATATCACTACAGGATCCATAATACAAGGCATTGAGGGTGGTATCCCTTTAAGGTAGGTCTGTATGAGGAGGGGGGAGCTCTATAGCTTGTGCTGCATTGAACTTGTTGGGATATGTTGTAGCCCTTCCCTCCCAGCATTAGGTGAGGAACCTGCTGACTGTACAGTGGGGACAGGGACAGAACTTATCTTACCTACCTGGGGAGTGAGCTGGGTATAAAACCCATTGGAGAAATCAGTGCCAAGCTGTACAATGTGAGTATCCTCATCCCTGCAGTCAGATATATTATATAAATTAATCTTCTTTATGGTATATTATGGGAACAAATGACAAATCCATGTTCCCCTAGGAAAGGTTTAATTCTGGCAAAATCAGTCCGTCCATCTTATAGGAAGATATAATCATGTCTATGGTCCATTTAGGACAGTATATTCTCCAATGTGAGCCTGTAGATGAGTTAATGGGGCTGTGCAGAAATCATTCCTATACAGATGCAGAACTGCAGTGTATCAGCCCTTACATCACTCAGCAGCTGATTCCTGCACATTGCATGATACAGTTTGGCTGTGGGTCACATTGTACAAGGCTATTAGTTCTGCAGCAAAGCTTAGCAAGTGAGGTTAGGACACTGATTTGGCAGAAACACGCTGGGCTTTGTAGCTTGCGGATGGGGAGGAATGATATTTATGTGATCAGTACAATAAAGATTTTGTTTGGATTTTAATAAGATGTTTATTTCTGACACAATCAGGTGGTTTAATATTGTGATATTGATCAAAGCGAGGTGGTCTGTGATTAGCCAATCGGATCAGGCTATTTGTAGTGGTTTGTTCTATAAATATGCAGAGCTTATACGTTCCTGGCCTTTCCTGGCCTGCATACATTCTTGTCATGTCAGTTCTCATAGGAAGATCATTTCTAATATTAGACAATGTGGGTAATTAACACCGTGTTCAATCTGACTATAAACAGAGTGGCCACATATTCACACAGTGCAGCACGCTGCATTGTTATTGGTAGAGATGCTTTAGCCCTTTATGCAGATAACAACAAGTCTATTATTACTATTATTTCCCCTTTGCTTTGCCTTTGTTTATTTTGAAAGAAAGGGCCATTCTCATTAACCCATGGTATCAGCAATTTCCAATATAGTAAAAGCCCAATCACGTATGTACATTCGTACAAGACCATGCAGTTGTACACTACTGCAATGGTATTGTATGTGGGATCATACAATTGTGGTAATGTTCGTTAAAGGCGCAGTACCGCAAAATATGGATACTGTGCCTTTATGGACCAAAATGTGTTTAGGGTTGGAGAAAAATGGACCACAGGCAAGACTGCATCCAATACATGTTTAGCAGGATATGTGGCATGTGGATTTGCTGTGACTGCAGTCCATTTCCTTAAGTGGTGACAGCTTATTACAGCCTTGTGTGCCAAGCTACATCATCAGTGTCACATGACTTACTGAAATGTACGCATTATGGAAAAGAATTTTCCCCTATAATATCAAATACAAGGATATAAGAAGTTACATTGGAGTTCCATGTATAACTTGGCCTACAACTATGTACGTTTACATTATATTAACTTCTTATATTCTTATATAAGACATAAGGCTCCGGATTTAGAATGGGGAGATGCAGTGGCTTAAAGCCTTATTACAATCACTCAATGATGTCACTGAGTGACTTTCTGTATTCCAATGCACCTCCCCCTGTCTCTCTTAGTCATTTATATAGGAAGCCCTGTTTATTGTTGGCAGACGATGCTCAGTCCTTCTATCTCTTTTCAATAGAAATGGTAATTAACTATTTATAAAAGAAACACGTACCGAGTGCCGGCTCAGGAGTACTCCCACATTCGCCTCAGTCGTATCTAGGTCTCATGTCCCGGCATGCAGGTCCCTCCAAGCCCCCTTTGCTATAATCCATAAAACCAATAGTGCTGAGGTGGACCGCTCCTAAGGTCTCTGAGGAAGCAGCGCTCGCACTTGCGGTTTATGTTCTATCTTTTCTATGATGTACAATAAAGTTTGTTGTATTATACATCTGTGGCTTTGATGATCCCCAAAAAGGTCACTTTGTGGCCTTGTGCTTCTATGATCATGGAATGTGGCGTAATATCTTTATATTACACTGTATGTAGCGTATTATCTCTTATACACTACGCATATATACACGTGTGCAATATTATAATTGAGAACAGCACTTCATATCCTCCTAATAGTGACTAAGCTTCAGTGTGTCAGTGACTTATATGGTCTTTGCAACTGCCCTGTGGCCGATAATATTGCTATGTGTATGGCCACCTTACTTCTTCAATGTTAAGGCTGATTATATAGCATTATGTCCCACCTAAATAATACAGATATTAGGAGTCACCAGTTTTATATGGTTTTAATAGTTTTATGGTCTTAATAAAAGCACAGAATTCCCTGGTTATTTTTAATATTTTAATAACCCTATAAGTTACAGTAGAGAGTACATTATCAACTATATACTATACAGTAGTGGGTTAAATATCCCAAAGAGCAAAATACATAATTAAGGAATAAACTTGGGTGTCAGATAAATAGCAACTGACATAAAGGCCAATTATACAACCACACTAAAAGTTGTGTATAAGCAGATCCCTCGAAACAACAAAAGTTTGAAAGCTCTTACCAATTACTTGGTATGCAGCTTACTACAGATGTCTACCTCTTCTTAAAGCTTTATGAGCTGTTTATGAGCTCACACATCCGCTGATGAGGCAGCTTGGAGAACGTCCGTCTGTCATTGATTGTGGTGTCATTTGTCATGGCCATGACTGATTGCAGCTGCTAAGAAGAACCGAGAAATGGTGCATAAACACTGAGCTGGAGATCAGGTAAGAGATTTAGAACAATTGGAGTTTAGGGGAGTCTGATTACCGTATATACAATTTTAAGTTGGGGGTTAACATGCCCTTTAAAATGTGAATTCCTTGAACTAGGAAAATAATATTTACAATGACACCAAACGAATTTGATACTGGCACTTCCGGGCAAGACGGTATATTTGCCACAGATCTTCTCCAGCTGTCTGTTGGTGATGAATGTAACTTGCTGTACATAGAGAATGCATATCCTTCTCATTACACTAGGACTCTTGTAAGGTAATCCATTCAGCAGATGAGCAGTTACTGGAAAAATGGATTAGTCACAGAAGGAAAAAATGGCTATTACATTACTGCTTAGTGGAAAATGTAAAACCCATTCACAGACTTACGTGGGCTATGCATGATCCCTATAGTCCCTTGGATAACACCTGTAGGTAATAGAGTACTACATATACTCAAGAGTTTTATACAATGATAACTAGAACCCCCCCCCCCCAAAAAAAACATGACGGGACCTCATCCCTGCTTTATCTACAGTAGAGTAAGAATTGGCCTGACCAGCCAACTCCCCTAGTAGTTATGCCATTTTCTTTGGCCCATGGATGAACTTGCAACCCCCATATGCTTGGCCAGGGGTTGTAGTGGTTAAACATCTGGAGATCACACATTAAAGGTCACACGTCCCTTTAAGCAAGTCATACTTTTCCCTCACCGTGTCCTGTCCTTTGTTTCAGATGGAGTATGGATCTTATATTCAGGAAACCAGTGGTGAAAGACAAGAGAAGCATCTATACACATTATTTTTGGGAAACGTCTTTACATATTGACAGACAAAGTAAAGGCAACACCCAGAATTCCTTCCAATGTTATTAGCTTGAAAAATACAGCGGTTGGGAATATATATATATATATTGCCTAATTCACTCGCCAAGGAACTATATGGATTTATTAAAGGAAACACATTATTGTAGTGAAGAGCTTCAGGAATCCATGGAAATCCAATGACTTCCTTCTATTTCTCTCAGACCACAATATACAGGAGATGGATCCCTTCGAATCAAGGTAGATACTTCCCTCTCTGCCTTCTAGTTTGTACAATATAATAATATAAACATGCAAATGAAAAATCATAATATGTTAAACAGCTGCTAGAGATTGGGAGGCCAGAAAGGAAACCCAACTATCGCAACTCCCAGGAACCTTCACTAGGGAATGTTAATTCAGTAACAGTCCCAAGATTCCATTCCTTACAAAATAATAAATGTTTAGCTTTAGTACCTTTAATGGCCATATATGGAACAAATCCCAATCGGTTTCAATAATACCTGTCACATAAAGTGGCTGCACATGGTACAATCTCATCTGGAGCTTTAAGATGCGTTCAGATGTATTTCAGCAGGAGTAGTGTTGGGCCCTCCAAATAATTCTGATTATTATGCTGAGGCTCAGAGATAAAGGTTAACTAATTGGGATAAGGTCACACTAGCGTGTTTTTTGTGAGTTTGCGCATACTTTTTGCACACGCGATTGCGCATGCGGTTTCGGTTAAAATGGAAATTGCGGGAACGCACAAATTCCTGTGATTTCCAATGTGCATCCTTTTACGTGCATCATTTTTACGCATGCGTTTCTATAATTGTAAATTACAAAATCGCATGCACAAATGCAGAAAACAAACGTGTGACCATGCACCACAATCACACACGATAATGCTCATGACTACGCATGCGCTTCGGTGCGCTGCTGTGAGGCCTCAGCCTAAGTATGATCTGGTATACATTTGTCTTTCCTTATACCAGTAATCTAGGAATCTAAGACATCCATCCATCTAGTCCAAACTTTACACCCTCCTCTTTAACCCTACCTAACAGTTGATCCAGAGGAAGACAAAAAAGAAACCAGCTAAAAAGACAGGAAAAATTACTTCCTGGCTCCAAATGGCAATTGGAAAGTATGTATGTATGTATATGTTTATTAATATAGAGCAACTTGGGGAGGCAGCGCTGCACAGTATAAAATACAATAAAGCCACACAAGGGGGATAAATACATAGATAGTTCAGTACATAAATATATAAATTATATAAATAGAAGTGCTAGGGCTTTGCCATAAGAGGTAATGAGGTCCCTGCCCCGTAGAGCTTACAATCTAGTTAGGTGGGTAACACACAGATAAAATGGAATGGGTATAAGTGCTGGAGTGAGACGTATGCAGTGCAAATAATAATTTGAGCAAACAGAAAAAAGTGTTCTGCACCTTCCACTCTTCCAATTATAAAAGAAAACTTTATTGGATCAGATTAAAAATCAGCATACAGAGCCATAACAGCCGACGCACACAGGCATAAAGAAAAACAGTGTGTTAGATCCCAAATTTATGGGCGAGATTCACCCTGCCCACTTTTACTTTTAAAGAGACAAAACACACTAAAATAACTTATGTAACACCAGAGCCCCTACTGGTACAAAAGTATATACAGATTAAAAGACGATATATAAATACATTAATTAAATACATACATCCTGGAAAATCCTAATTGTCTAATAAAAGAGGGAGACATCCCATCTTGCATTGAGTCCCTTAGGGGCCCTTGTATCTAGATGGAATATCCAGTAAATTTCCCTGGTCTCCAATAGTCTGACCCAGTCCCCACCTCTACGGGGCATAGTGATTTTTTCAATAACTTTAACTCCGAGGTCTGTGATGTTACCTTGACAGGAGATAAAGTGTCTCCCGAGAGGGGTGGCTGGATCAGAAGATTGTATAGCCCTAATATGCTCACCAATACGACTACGTAGAGTCCTTCTTGTTTGACCAACGTATTGCACATGACATTTTTTACATTCTAGCAAATAAATCACTTTTTTTGTACCACAGTTAGCAAAGCTCTTATTAGTATAAGTTTTACCTGTGGATGTACATGAAAATCCAGACCCTGTCTCAATTACCTGACAGGTTCTACACCTACTAATACCACATCTGTATGTCCCAGGAAGAGTAAGCCAAGTATTTTTAATAGACTCTGACTTACTCAGATCATTAACTAGACTAGGAGACAATAGGCTCCCCAGAGTGGGAGGTTTTTTAGAGACAAACTTAATATCACAGTTAGAAATAGCACTTTTAAGTCTCTGATCTGCCCATAAAATAGGTACGTTTTTGCGAATAATGTCACAGATTTTATTGTACTCCTGACTGTATTCTGTAATAAAAAACACTTTTCTTGTTGCTGGGCCCTCCTCTGCTTTCTTACGTCTATTCCCAGAGTATAGAAGGTCGGTCCTCTTAAGCTGATTGGCCCTATTATAGGCCCGATCTATTACTAACCGAGTATCCTCTCTGGATAAGTCTAAGTTTGAGGTCTTCAGCTTGATTCTGAAAATCTGTCTCGTTAGAACAGTTCCTGCGAACTCTAACAAATTGGCCCATCGGGATCCCTCTTTTTGTATGCACAGGGTGGCAGCTGTCCGCCCTCAGGAGGGTATTCCCCGAAATGGGTTTTCTATAAATCGAAGTGTCTACATTACGACCTGTAACATTGGCTGTAAGTGTCAGGTCTTAGAAAGCAAATAGATCGGGGATCACTCTGTATAGTTAATACTATGTTGGAGTTATTATTATTTAAATGTTCAAGGAACATGTGGAGCCTTTCTGAGCTATCCTGCCACACCAATAACAGGTCGTCTATGTATCTCGTGTACCATGCAATAGACAGCCTGTATGGGTTGCTCTCATGATAAATATAGTCCAGCTCCCACTTGCCCATGAATAAGTCGCGTAAGACGGGCCAACGAAGCCCCCATAGCCGTACCACGGCACTGTAGGTAATAACATCATTAAACATAAAATAGTTATGTGGTAAGGAGAATCTGACACTTTCCATGATGAAATCAACCAATGTGATGGAGTAAAGGTGGCTGCCTAACAACAGATTTTTAACTGCCCGAAGCCCATGTTCATGGGAAAACAAGTATATAAGGATTAAAGTCCATAGTAACCCATATAAAATTGGGTTCCCATTTGAAAGACTCCAATTCAGAAGTACACGACTCGTATCTCTCAGATAGAGAACATTGATTCATCACTGTTGGAGCAGGAATCACCCAATTCGATAAATCCTCCAAAGGGACCCAATAATAATAATATTGGGCAATCAAAGCAGCCCTACATATATCACGATTTTACTTTCCCGACTGAGCGCTCCGGCGACAATTAGACCAATCTGCCAGAACTGCCTGTTGGTGGCATAGAAGAATGGGAAAGGTGGTTCTGGCAAGATCAAACTAATATTGCATGAGCGCTTGGTTGGATAAGTAAATTCAGATATATGTATAGCCACCTTAAATCCTATACAGTATCCTGATTTACATGCAAGGTTCATATTTATTAGTATTACCACAACAAGTTCCAGATTAAACTAACCTATGGGGTTAGGACTTGGGAGCACAGGATACTGATGGAATATCAGTGAGGGGAGAGGTGTGGATAGAGGAGCTAAAAGCTCCACACAGAGTATAAAATGAAATAGAGCCTTCTTATAACAGAAGGTACCTCATAGAATAGTGCCACGGATTAGTTGGCTGGAAATATGTGATGGTGTGGGGCGGCCAGCCGTGACCAAGTTAGGTCGTCCGTATCAGACAAATGGGTCAGTTAGTAAATCACGGGCAAATCATGCAGTTCCCTATGGAACCACATGATTAGTCTGTCACATGCGCTGCTGGCTGCAGCCACTGTTACTGTGACCAACAGTCATCTGTCCTGGCAGGGCTCTCACACAAAGCAGATGCTCAGTTGGGACACATGTATTATATGTATCCAGACAAAATGGTATTAACCTGCAGATCTGAACACAGATCTAGGCAATCCTGCCACAATGTGCAATTCAATCTGAACAGCTCCATTGGGCATCCTGAGACCCTATACAGGATCCAGAATAACATGCTAGGCTCATACTTCTTGGTAATTACCACAGCAAGTTCCAGATGTACAGTCACTATGAGGTTAGGAAACACAGGATTCTGATTAGCTTGACAAATTATGGAGAGGTTTGGATAAAGGTGCTAAAAGTTCCCCACAGGGTATAAAATGAAGTAAAGCCTTCTTATAACTGAAGGTACCTGACAGCCTCATGTTTAATCTATTAATATTGGGGTAAAAACTGCCCATTTCTCTAAGAATGCTGGGTAGTTTCAGAGACATGCAAAGTAATTTAATCATAAAGAGACACTAGCAAACAGAAACTGGATTGTCTCATTACTTTCTATGGAGAGGGGGAGTAAATGTGAGAGTCTGAAGAATTTTCTAATTGGCTAAGACTGACACATGTTTTACAAACAGCACATAACTGGGTGTAATACAGGAACTTGCTTACAATTCCTGTCTTGTCATGGACAGTGCCTAAGAGAATTTTTTAATTTGCTAACAGTGGAAGATCAGAACCTCTCATTGGATGTTAGTAAAATTCCACTTCCTTATAGTGTCTACATGGAGGCCCTGTAGAAATCCTGGGGGTATGTCTTAACCTATCATTTTGAGTTTTTCATTCAAACGTAGGGGTGTCCAGTAAAGTAAGTTTAGTTTATTAATTGTATATAAATTGTTTTGTAATTCAGTAGTAGATAGTAGTACTATATACTTTTATTTCTTATGGTGATTTTAATTAAATAGTGCATATATACATATATAGATATCATATATTGTGCTGGTTACCAGATAGGTAGGATGTAAGGGTAGATTTATCATATATTGGTATATAGATACCATATACTGTGCTGGTTACCAGATTGGTAGGATATAAGGGTAGATTTATCACATATAGATATATAGATATCAAACAACAATCCGTTTTACTTAGAAATCCAGCTAAAACCTGTACTGCTTTTAATGTGGGTGTCCACACCTTTATGCACCCAGAGTCGATTTTCGTAGGGAGTGTGAATCTTTGAAATCTGATACAGATTATTGCCAAAATCACAGTGCAAGCGCACGGTAAGCATTGCATCACACGAGATTACCATGGGTTGATAGTGTGGCCACATCGAAGGCTGCTCTGCTTGTAACAACTTTAAAGGGGATGCCTGTAACTAATATAACTATGTAACCAGCAAAAAATGGCTTTTGTCAAACTGTAATAACTGTTTGTAAAAGGTTGTGATCACGAACATTCAGGAAGTTAGAGTACTTGCTTGCAATCATTCTCCAACGCTGGCTTCTTTGACAGGTCCCTACGGAGCTTGCCATATGTGCGTACAGTGCAAGCTCCATCGGGACCTGTCAAAGAAGATCGCAAGCATGTACTCTTACTTGCCTGAATGCTCCTGATTGTTTAATTAAGAACGGGAGGTAAGACATAGCTCTTTTACCTCCAGTTTCATCTTGAATGAATGAAGTCTATTTTATGAGTGGAGATACTCTTTAAAACTTCAAATCCACTTGATCCAACTAAACCCACAGATATCCCATGACCTGGATAAGTGAGAACAATCACAACCTATTACAACAGTTATTACATGTTTGAGAAAAGCCATTTTTTTGCTGGTTATATAGTTATTTTTTGTTACAGGTATCTGACAGTATATAACCAAACTGTTACGACCTGCTAAAGGACATGTGCCACCTTTTTTCAGTACCATGCCATTTGGGTATGCAATCTTCTGAAAAACATGAACTTAAGCCTAGTAACACCGTACGATTCCTTGGCCGACGAACGCCCCAGAAAACAAAGCACACACTGTTAGGGGTCTTTTGTCAGCCAAAGAATCGTACGTGTGTACGGACCTTAACTCTTGTGAGTAGACATGCCCTTAATCTGCATATTTAGGTAAGTGTTGCCTATGACCTAAGGTAAACCCACGGTGTTGACCTAGCCATTAAGGCTGGTACACACTGTTGAATTTCTTTCAGCCAGCCAGACTACCAATAAACTGATTGCGTGTCTGTTGGTGAAACTTAAATATGAAACATTGTTTCAATAGACACATCACATTTACAAAGATCAGCAACTGCCTCACCATTTTTTTTGCTTTGGCTATTGGTTGATTTATAAATATAACTTGTAGGTACTAGGGGTCAGCTCCCATAATCCACCTCTTTGTTTGGTGGAAGTCTAAATGTACGCAGTACACACGCAGATAAAACATTCCTTTCACAAGTAAGTGATTTAAACTTTTAAACCCATGGGCTGTGTAGAGCATTAGTCTATCGAGCCACTAAGATATCACAAAAAACAGTACATTTAGAAACATTCGGGAGATTCAATAAAACTTCTTATCGTAAAAATGGTGCTAATTTTCCCCAACCAATCAGATATTATTTAACATTTGAAAGCTAACATCTGATTGGTTAGGGCAAAATTAGCACCATTTTTAATGAAAAGAACTTTTATTGAATCTCCCTGTTTATCTTTAACACAAACAACCTGGTAGACTATATACATTATCCATAGAAACTTCATCATGAAAAACTTCTGCCTGCTACACTCAACATTACATTGATTTGATATTTATGTCAGATTGAATATCTAGCGTAATCAGACTAAGAATACTATTTTTTTATTTTCTTTCTGTTTATATGGCCCTCTTAAGCTTAGGGCCCAGTACAAATGCTCCATCCACATGATCCTAAAACTGGCTTTGATGGTGTGATAGACACACGTAAGATACCACAATGGATGTCTCGATTTATAAAAAGCACACAAAGCATAAATGTCCTTCTCTCCCTCTTGTTAGTAATAAGCAATGTGTTTTTCTTGTGCATTATGTTAAACAAAATGTTCATTAAGAATGGCTGAGGAATGCTCAGGATCTGTTCTTGGAGTTTACACACTGAACTGATTCTCACTGTATCAACAGACCAACCCAGAAGCAACAAAGGAAGATGGAAGTCTGCAGTTGGTACAGGCTGCGGTGGCTGCAGGCATGAATAATGACTCAGCACCTATATTTAGATTCACATCATGTAAAACATTTGTAACGGGCAACAAACAAGGCGTAACTAGCAAAAGCATCTACACAATGTAAGTAATACAGTATAGGTTTACCAACTGCTGCTAAGATCTGGGGTACAAAAGGGAGATTCATTCAGGAAATTCATCCTAGAAAATCTTAACCCACAGATCTGGCAACTTTGGTACTATAAAGAATGTAAAATAGCTAATGAGAACTACAGTGTAAGAACATATTTATCCTGTTCAGCAGCACCCGACACAGTGATTATCTAAAATAAAAGGTATCTACAATGATGTACTGCTAATCTTTTTAGCCAATTACCACCCCGTCTCTCTCTTACCGATAGCCTCTAAACTGCTAGAACGATCAGTCTTCTCCCGTATCGCTAACTAGCTTCATGCTCATAACCTATTGGATGCTTTGTAATCTGGATTCCGTCCTGCGCATTCCACCGAGACGGCCCTGTGTAAGGTTGTAAATGATCTGCAGGTTGCAAAGGCCAATGGTCACTCGGAATGAGGTGGCATCCTGGTTTCTATCTTATCTCTCTGACAAAACTTACTCTGTATCTTATGCTAACAATACCTCTTCTCCGGTTCCTCTTGGTGTGGGGGTCCCACAGGGGTCTGTTCTTGGACCCTTATTCTCCCTCTACACTATTTCCTTGGGAGATGTTATTACCTCTTTTGGCTGCAAATATCATTTATATACAGATGATACACAAATCTACTTGTCCACCCATACGCTAACTCCTGACATCCAATCACGTGTGTCCGACTGCCTCCCCATATGTTCTTGTCCGTACCCTCTGCTCATCGCAGAACCAGCTCCTTTACAAACCCCCCACTCGGACTGCTTCCTCTTGCCTTAAACCTTTCTCTCTTGTAGCTCCCATCCTCTGGAATTCTATTCCTCTCCCTTACGCCAAGAACCTCAATTCAGATTTAAATCTACCCTTACATCCTACCTATCTGGTAACCAGCACAGTATATGGTATCTATATATCTATATATGATCAATCTACCCTACATCCTACCTATCTGGTAACCAGCAAGTATATGGTATCTATATCTATATATGATAATCTACCCTTACATCCTACCTATCTGGTAACCACACATTATATGGTATCTATATATCTATATATGATAAATCTACCCTTACATCCTACCTATCTGGTAACCAGCACAGTATATGGTATCTATATATGATAAATCTACCCTTACATCCTACCTATCTGGTAACCAGCACAGTATATGGTATCATATATGATAAATCTACCCTTACATCCCTACCTATACTGGTACCCACCATTATGGTATCTATATATCTATATATGATAAATCTACCCTTACATCCTACCCATCTGGTAACCAGCACAGTATATGGTAAATCTACCCTTACATCCTACCTATCTGGTAACCAGCACAGTATATGGTATCTATATATCTATATATGATACATCTATCCTTACATCCTACCTATCTGGTAACCACACAGTATATGGTATCTATATATCTATATATTAAATCTCCCCTACAATCCTACCTATCCGTAACCAGCACAGTATATGGTATCTATTATCTATATATGATAATCTACCCTTACATCCTACCTATCCGTTAACCAGCACGTATATGGTATCTATATATGTATATATGATACATCTAATCCTTACATCCTACCTATCTGGTAACCAGCACAGTAATATATATCTATTATCTATATATATTATATACTACTAACCCTTACATCCTACCTATCTGGTAACCAGCACGTATATGGTATCTAATGATAAATCTACACTTACATCCTACCTATCTGGTAACCATCACCGTATAAGTAATACTGTAATCAGGATACCACATCTGTTCCCTCATACCTAGCATTAATGTACTGTAAGCAGGATCCACATCCTGTTCCCTCATACCCTACGTAATGTACTGTAGCAGGATACCACATTCTGTTCCCTCATACCTAGCATAATGTACTGTAGCAGGATACCACATTCTGTTCCCTCATACCTAGCAGTAATGTACTGTAAGCAGGTAACACATTCTGTTCCCTCATACTACATTAATGTACTGTACAGAGATACCACATCCTGTTCCCTCATACCTAGCAGTAATGTACTGTATGCAGGATACCACATTCTGTTCCCTCATACCTAGCAGTAATGTACTGTAAGCAGGATACCACATTCTGTTCCCTCATACCTAGCATTAATGTACTGTAAGCAGGATACCACAATTCTTTTCCCTCATACCTAGCAGTAATGTACTGTAAGCAGGATACCACATTCTGTTCCCTCATACCTAGCATTAATGTACTGTAAGCAGGAACCACATTCTGTTCCCTCATACCTAGCAGTATGTACTGTAAGCAGGATACCACATCTGTTCCCTCATCACCTAGCAGTAATGTACTGTAAGCAGGATACCAACATTCGTTTCCCTCATACCTAGCATTAATGTACTGTAAGCAGGATACCACATTCTGTTCCCTCATACCTAGCAGTAATGTACTGTAAGCAGGATACCACATCCTGTTCCCTCATACCTAGCATTAATGTACTGTAAGCAGGATACCACATTCTGTTCCCTGCGTACCATGGCAATAGCCGGCCTGGTATGGGGTTTGACTTCATGATAAATATAGTCCAGCTCCACTTGCCCATGTAATACCACGTCGCGGTAAGAAGGGCCGCAAACGACAGCCCCCCATACGCCGTACACGTGACTGTAGGTCATAACAATCATATTAAACATAAAATAGTTATGTGTAAGGCAGAAGTCTGACACGTTCCATGATGGAAATCAACCAATGTGATCGGTAGTAAAGGTGGCTGCCTAACAAGATTTTAACTGCCCCAGAAGCCCATGTCATGGGAAATACAACGTATATAAGGATTTAACGTCCATAGTAACCCATATAAAAATTGCGGTCCCTTTTGAAAGGACTCAATTTCAGAATACACGACTCGATCTCTCAGATAAGAGGAACATTGATTCATTCACTGGTTGCGACAGAGAATCAACCCAATTCGATAAATCCTCAAAGGGACCCCAAGTAATAATTAATAATTTGGGCAATCAAAAAGCAGCCTACACTATATCCGATTTTACTTTCCCAGACTGAGCGCTCACGGCGACATAGACCAATCTGCCAGAAAACTGCATGTGGCTGGCATAGAAGAACTGGGAAAGGGTTGGTTCGGCAAGATCCAAACTATTATTGCATGAGCGCTCCTGGTGGGATAAGTTAAAATTCAGATCTATAGTATAGCACCGTTAATCCTTATACCAGTATCCTGATTACCATGAAAGGTTATATTTATTAGTATTACCACAACAAGTTCCGATTTAACTAACCTATGGGGTTTAGACTTGGGAGCAAGGCTACTGGATTGAATATACATGTGAGGGAGAGGTGTGGATAGAGGAGCTAAAAGCTCCACACAGAGTATAAAATGAAAAAATTAGAGGCCTTCTTAAACAGAAGGTACCTAATAGAATTCAAGTGCCACGGGATTAGTTGGCTGGAAATATGGGGATGGTGTGGGGCGGGCCAGCCGTGACCAAGTTAGGTCGTCCGGTATCCAGACAATGGGTCAGTTAGTAATCCGGGCAAATCATGCAGTTCCCTATGGAAACCACTGTTAAGTCCTGTCACATTTGAGCTGGCTGGCTGGCAGCCACTGTTACTGTGACCAACAGTCATCTTGTCCTGGCAGGGCGCTCAACAAAGCAGATGCTCAGTTGGGACACATGATTATATGATCCAGACAAAAATGGTATTAACCTGCACGATCTGAACACAGATCTAGGCAATCCTGCCACAATGTGCAATTCAATCTGAAACAGCTCCATTGGCATCTGAGACCCTATACAGGATCCAGAATAACATGCTAGGCTCATACTATCTTTGGTAATGACCACAGCAAGTTCCAGATTTACAGTCACTAGAGGGGTTAGGAAACACAGGATTCTGATAGCTTGACAAATTATGGAGAGGTTTGGATAAAGTGCTTGACTAAAAAGTTCCCCACAGGGTATAAAATGAAGGAAAGCCTTCTTATAACTGAAAGGTACCTGACAGCCTCATGTTTAATCTATTAATATTGGGGTAAAAACTGCCCATTTCTCTAAGAAGTGGGTAGTTTCAGAGACATGCAAAGTATTTAATCAATAAAAGAGACACTAGCAAACAGAAACTGGATTGTCTCATTACTTTTATGGCGAGGGGGAGTAAATGTGAGAGTCTGAAGAATTTTCTAATTGGCTAAGACTGACCACATGTTTTACAAACAGCACATAACTGGGTTTGTGTAATACAGGAACTTGTTACAATTCCTGTCTTGTCATGGACCCAGTGCCTAAGAGAATTTTTTAAATTGCTAACAGTGGAAGATCAGAACCTCCTCATGGGATGTTAGTAAAATTCCACTTCCTTATAGTGTCTACATGGAGGCCCTGTAGAAATCCTGGGGGGTATGTCTTAACCTATCATTTTGAGTTTTTCATTCAAAAAGTAGGGGTGTCCAGTATAAGTAAGTTTGTTATTAATTGTATATAAATGTTTTGTAATTCAGTAGTAGATAGTGTATACTATATACTTTATTTATTATGGTGATTTTAATTAATAGGCGATTCATACTAAGTAGATATGCATTATGTGCTGGTTACCAGATAGGTAGGATGTAGGGTGAGATTTACCTATATGGTATATAGATACATATTACTGTGTGGTTACCAGAGAGGGAGGATATAAGCGTAGATTATCACATATAGATATATAGATATCAGCTAGGTATGAGGGAACAGAATGTGGTACCCTGCTCACAGTACATTAATGCTAGGTATGAGGGAACAGGATGTGGTATCCTGCTTACAGTACATTACTGCTAGGTATGAGGGAACAGAATGTGGTACCCTGCTCACAGTACATTAATGCTAGGTATGAGGGAACAGGATGTGGTATCCTGCGTACAGTACATTACTGCTAGGTATGAGGGAACAGAATGTGGTATCCTGCTTACAGTACATTACTGCTAGGTATGAGGGAACAGAATGTGGTATCCTGCTTACAGTACATTAATGCTAGGTATGAGGGAACAGCTAATATCTCACACAAAGTATTTGTTTTACGTTTACTTACCTTAACCTGAGTACAATAAGACACTTCGTCCCGACTGACCATTCAGCCAGAATAAAGGACTGTCGGTTGTGGCAAATGGACTATGCAGTCCATAGAGGACCACATGATCGCCCATTCATCTGATTCGGACGAATGAATGATCCTACACCGGTCACCCATACATAGGATTTGTGGAGTGTACGCAGAATTAGAGACAGTCTTAGTGACAATTCATCTTCACAGTCACATGCAAATGTCTCCTGGCACTGACCAGTCATCAGTTTTACCACCCGTTGCATATTAGGGGAGCTGTAGCAGAAGAACAAAGTACCAGTCCTCTAAGGGCCGTTATACAAGGGTCAATATTTTGGTCAGACATTTAAAGGTAATTTACTACTGGATCAATTTTGAACCCACAAGCCACTAGATCACAGTCAATTGTATGGTCTTTAGTAGGCTGCACAATTGGTTTGTCCAACATAGTAGCCCTGTTAATCTATGATTAGTAAATAAGAAATTATTGGGCATGCGTGTACTAGCCCTAAGGTAATTAAGCTGGTGGGTTTCAAGATACCGTACATTGTGTATAGCATCTGAATACCTTTAGATAACTCCTACCTTTAGCAGCTCCCTAGGCTTTGGGCAATGCCTACCTAAAAAATGTCTGATAAAGCTGGAGCAGACCTCACCCAGCTCCACCACTAGTGCCACACCTCCCTCTTCTGATTGGGCTGGCTGTAGTGGGAGCTTATGTGCAGAGAAGAGAGACTTGACAAGTTGTCAGTTGCCCCGCTGATTTGATCAACCACAGGCTGAAATATGTAAACTTAGAGAAATAAAGCCACTGATCCAGAATGATGTATCGCTGATTTGATTTTAGTTTGTTCATTTAGTCTTCGATGCAATTAAGCAAAAATAAATGTTTTTTGACATCAGTTTCTCTGCAGTTACTTGGTACCGCCTCCTTTAGATCATGGAGCTCAGACATGCTCTATTTGCTTCACCCAATGAGTTGCTTTGTATTTCCATATAGTAGCTACCAGAATAGTGGTAGTACTTAAAATAGGATTGTATAAATTAGCATATTACAATGGATATGACATAAAATTATAAATCATATGAAATTTTAATGTCTATTTTTTAAAGCACTGAGGATATCCCCTGGAGATGGGCGACTGTATATACAAATTTAGTTGCCTCTAGTTTGTCTTTCAGGATTAAGAGATAATCTGCAGAAGTTTATTTACTTTCTCAGCATTTGTCAGTGTCGCAGTGCTAATTCAGCATTAGCAATGAGCAGGAGGAAATCGCTTACGGTTTATAATTCCTAATGCCAGTAAATTAAAGGGGCTGGATATTTGGTTACTGTAAGGAACAGAACATTATGAAAACAAGAGAAAGTGTTCAGTAAGCGAATGGGCATTTTATAAAGACACTGATATCCACTTATATCCCTGGCTCTGTAACTGCTACCATGGTATGTTCTAAAGCCAGACTTTCACCTAGAACTTACAGGACAGTATTTATAGAACTTTGTTAATGTAAAATAATATCACTGCAATAATGACGCAATCGTTATTTTATATGGTGGCTGTTATTTTACACTGCGGTCGTTATTTTACATGGCGGTCGCTATTTTACACACTGGTTATTTTACATGGCGGTCGTTATTTCACACATCGGTCATTATTTTACACAGCGGTCGCTATTTTACACGAAGGTCGTTAGTTATTTTACATGGCGGTTTTTATTTTACACTGCAGTCGTTATTTTACACGGCGGTCGCTATTTAACACGACGGTTGTTATTTTACACGACGGTTATGTTACACTACTGGCGTTATTTTACACGGTGGTCGCTATTTTACACGGCGGTTGTTATTTTACACAGTGGTCGCTATCCAATAGGTTATGAGCATGAAGCTAGTTAGCGATACGGGAGAAGACTGATCGTTCTAGCAGTTTAGAGGCTATCGGTAAGAGAGAGACTGGGCGGTAATTGGCTAAACAAGAGGGGTCCAACGAGGGCTTTATTAGTATGGGTTTAACATGGGCATGCTTAAAGGGCAAGTCCAGTCCCAAAATGAAAACTTACATACAGGTAAATCACCCCCCAAAACCCTAAAAGGCAATAGTTTGAAATGTGAAATATATAAGTCTAACCTGAAATCCTGCACAATGTCCTGTGTCACGGCCGACACTGACTGCGTTACCCGGAAGTGCAGAGCCGCGGCGGTGGAGCGAGGAGGAGCATGTAAGTATAATAACTCAGTGTGGGAGCCGATTTAAAGCTTTTGACTAAAACTATCTTTAGGTTTTGGGGGGTCATCTACAATATATTCATCTTTGAAAAGAGGGGTTGACATTCCCTTTAATGCCGTAAAGAAATAGTTCACTTTCTGAGTGAATTATTCCTTTAAAACTATCATTATTTTGCCTTTTACTTATCCTATCTAAAGAGATATGTGAATGAAGGTAATAAAAGCTTTAATTTCTTAATGCCAAGTAGAACAGACATGCTGCGTAAGTGGAGAGGAAGTGAGGGAGTGAAAGTTAGCGCAGCATTGCTGTAGTTTTTTTTCCTCTTTAGTTAGGAATCACTTAAAATTAAAAAAATATATAATATATATATATATATATATATATATATATATATATATTTTTTTTTTTTGCTGAAAACTATAATATAATGGGAGTAAGTATTCCTACCTCCGGTGGTGCAGTAAAGTGGACCTGTGTCAACTTCACCTATCTTTACTTTGGTCGTGTATGTGCAGATATGAAGCATGGTCAGGGTATGCATGCATGGAATGGAGGGATGGTGTGTTCTATTGCACCATGGGAGGTAGGAATAACACATTCCTACCTCCCCAACTATTAAAGTTTTCAAAAAGATTAGCAGTACATCATTGTAGATACCCTTTTATTTTAGATAATCACTGGTGTCTGGGCTGAACAGGATAAATATGTTCTTACACTGTAGTTCTCATTAGCTATTTTACATTCTTTATAGTACCAAAGTTGCCAGATCTGTGGGTTAAGATTTTCTAGGATGAATTCCTGAATGAATCTCCATTCTTGTACCCCAGATCTTAGCAGCAGTTGGTAAACCTATACTGTATTACTTACATTGTGTAGATGCTTTTTGCTAGTTACGCCTTCTGTTTGTTGCCCTGTTACAAATGTTTTACATGATGTGAATCTAAATATAGGTGCTGAGTCATTATTTCATGCCTGCAGCCACCGCAGCCTGTACCAACTGCAGACTTCCATCTTCCTTTGTTGCTTTCTGGGTTGGTCTTGATACAGTGAGAATCAGTTCATTGTGTTAAACTCCAAGAACAGATCCTGAGCATATTCCTCAGCCATTCTCTAATGAACATTTTGTTTAACATAATGCACAAGAAAACACATTGCTATTTACTAACAAGGGAGAGAAGGACATTTTATGCTTGTTGCTGTTTTTATAAATCAGAGACATCCATTGTGGTATCTTACTGTGTCTATCACACCATCAAAGCCAGTTTTAGGATCATGTGGATGGAGCATTTGTACTGGGCCCTAAGCTTAAGAGGGGCCATATAAACAGAAAGAAAATAAAAAAATAGTATTCCTTAGTCTGATTACGCTAGATATTCAATCTGACATAAATATCAAATCAATTGTAATGTTGAGTGTAGCAGGCAGAAGTTTTTGATGATGAAGTTTCTATGGATAATGTATATAGTCTACCAGGTTGTTTTGTGTTAAAGATAAACAGGGAGATTCAATAAAAGTTCTTTTCATTAAAAATGGTGCTAATTTTGCCCTAACCAATCAGATGTTAGCTTTCAAATGTTAAATAATATCTGATTGGTTGGGGAAAAATTAGCACCATTTTTTACGATAAGAACTTTTATTGAATCTCCCCGAATGTTTCTAAATGTACCTGTTTTCTTTGTGATATCTCTAGTGGCTCGATAGACTAATGCTCTACACAGCCCATGAGGTTAAAAGTTTAAATCACTTACTTGTGAAAGGAATGTTTTAATCTGCTGTGTACTGCGTACATTTAGACTTCCACCAAAACAAAGAGGTGGATTATGGGAGCTGACCCCTAGTACCTACAAGTTCATTTTATAAATCAACCAATAGCCAAAGCAAAAAAAGTGGTGAGGCAGTTTGCTGTATCTTTGTAAATGTGATGTGTCTATTGAAACAATGTTGCCTATTGACATTAGTTTCACTTTAAGTTTCACCAACAGACAGCCAATCAGTTTATTGGTAGTCTGGCTGGCTGAAAGAAATTCAACAGTGTGTACCAGCCCTTAATGGCTAGGTCAACACCGTGGGTTTACCTTAGGTCATAGACAACACTTACCTAAATATGCAGATTAAGGGCATGTCTACTCCCAAAGAGTTAGGGTCCGTACACACGTACGATTCATTGGCTGACAAAAGACCCCTAACAGTGTGTGCTTTGCTTTCTGGGGTCGTTCGTCGGCCAAGGAATCGTACGTGTTTACGAGGCTTAAGTTCATGTTTTTCAGAAGATTGCATACCCAAATGGCATGGTACCTGAAAAAAGGTGGACATGTCCTTTAGCAGGTCTGTAACAGTTTGGTTATATACTGTCAGATACCTGTAACAAAATATAACTATATAAACCAGCAAAAAATGGTTTTCTCAAACATGTAATAACTGTTTGTAATACGGTTGTGATTGTTCTCATTCATCCAGGTCATGGTATATCTGTGGTGTTTAGTTGGATCAAGTGGATTTGAAGTTCTTAAAGAGTATCTCCACTCATAAAATAGACTTCATTCATTCAAGATGAAACTGGAGGTAAAAGAGCTATGTCTTACCTCCCGTTCTTTAATTAAACAATCAGGAGCATTCAGGCAAGTAAGAGTACATGCTTGCGATCCTTCTTTGATAGGTCCCGATGGAGCTTGCACTGTACGCACATATGGCAAGCTCCGTAGGGACCTGTCAAAGAAGCCAGCGTTGGAGAACGATTGCAAGCAAGTACTCTAACTTCCCTGAATGTTCGTGATCACAACCTTATTACAAACAGTTATTACAAGTTTGACAAAAGCCATTTTTTGCTGGTTTACATAGTTATATTTAGTTACAGGCATCCCCTTTAAAGTTTTTACAAGCAGAGCAGCCTTTGACTGTGGCCACACTATCAACCCATGGTAATCTGTGTGATGCAATGCTTTACCGTGCGCTTGCACTGTGATTTTGGCAATAATCTGTTATCAGATTTCATAAGATTCACACTCCCTACGAAAATCGACTGCGGTGCATAAAGTGTGGACACCCACATTAAAAAGCAGTAGCATGCGATTCTTACGCGCTAAAACGGATTGTGAAGTGAAATCGGAAACGTGTAAGATGCGCACCAGTGTGGCCCAGCCCTTTCTCTGTTACATATGATGCATACCCATCAATGTTCCCTCTAATTTAAAATTGCCTGTGTGCGCGGAAGTATACTTTCTGTGCACGTACTAAATGAAATCTTGTGCACTACACAACTTAGTACTCATATTCCAGCAGTTTTTGGAGTTACGTGCGTGTGCACGAGCACAAAGCTTAGAGGGAACATTGATACCCATGTGTACATAGGAATGTACTGTGTACTGATAGCACAAGGCTTGCAGCTTAGAATGACTGTCACTATCCTAAAAAATGTGGGACAAAGATGAACATTATATAAGGTAACATTGCCGTATGACTATTTAGCCAACACTCTTAGGCTGGGTACACATGGACGAATTTTTTGTCCCAACCTTCAAAATCACTGTCGGCCATGGCGAATGTCACTGTGGCCGTCAGTTCGGCGTATTTGATTGTGCAGCCCATAGGAGACCGGCCGTGATTTACTGACATGTCCAATCGCCCGTTTCTCCGATCCGGGCAACAGATTTTTCATCCCGACCGATATATAGAAATATTGATCAGTTTGCCCGAAAATTCTGCTTGTATGTACCCAGCCTTAAACACTAATTTCAGTTTGTAGATTTACCCTGATACATGAGGAACACACATCACATAACCAGGAGAGCTCTCCAGTCTCCACTTTCTTGGTTTGGTGTTTTTGTTTTGAGTTGAATGTAGTGACAGCTATAGAAAGTATGAAAATATAGAGGTTATAGGTGTGTGTGGCCTTTAAAAGTGGTCACGACAAAATGTATGGATGAGCGCATCACCCACCACTATATCGGTACAATGGGGTGAAATGAAGTGAACAGAGAACTTGGCTGCGGGGTAATGATCAGCGATTTCCTGTGTAATGTCTCTGGAATCTATTACATCATCATATTAAGAATAATTTAATCATAAACTTAACCCTACCTACACATGGTATAAGGGATAATGTAACCCTTACTGGGGAGAAGAAGGGAATAGAAAGTGTGACTTAGATTTTTGTTATTTTGTACTCTATCATGATAAAATGACAACATAGTTAATGTAATCTAATATTACACTACATCGATTTAAATACAATTTACACAGTGAGTCAGGGATTCCCCCCACCACTGCTAAATGCAGGTACATGATTGGGTTGTTCAGGTTTAAAAAAGAAACATGAATAAAAAATAAAACATACCGGTAAACAATAAAACAAAATAAAAAAATAAACATAAATAAAAATCCTCAAAAAAATAAACAAATATAAATAAAAAATAAATAAAATTATACATTTCCCTTCCTTGGAGTCCTATGACCTGCATATAAATCTCCTAGCTCCTTAGTAACTAGTAACATTTTACAGTAGGAATAGACTATTAGTTATAATAAGGTGACTTGAAATATCATTATATTTGACAGTAGGAGACTAGTAGACTATTATAATAATAAGGTAAGTGACTTGTAATAGCATTATATTTTACAGTAGACTACTATATATTAATTAATTTAATTATAAAAAGGTGACTTGTGATCCAATTATATTTTACAGTAGGAGTAGACTAGTAACTATATTAAGGTAATTGTCTTGTAGTACCATTATATTTTACAGTAGGAGTAGACTATTAACTACCGCATATTAAGGTAATTGACCTGTAGTACAATTATATTTTACAGTAGTAGACTATTAATTATAATAATATTAATTACTTGTAATATTATTGTAAAGCGATACGAAAGATGTTGGCGTTATATAAATCCACAATAATAATTCTAATAATTATATTATATTTTACAGTAGGAGTAGACTAATTATAATAATATTAGTGACTTGTAATATGATTATATTTTACAGTAGGAGTAGACTATTAATTATAATAATATTAGTGATTAGTAATATGATTATATTTTACAGTAG
Source organism: Hymenochirus boettgeri (assembly GCA_019447015.1). Classification (NCBI taxonomy): domain Eukaryota; kingdom Metazoa; phylum Chordata; class Amphibia; order Anura; family Pipidae; genus Hymenochirus; species Hymenochirus boettgeri. Next base: position 307,715,702 of record CM033470.1, on the reverse strand, counting down.
GAGTAGACTATTAATAATATTAGTGACTTGTAATACCATTATATTTTACAGTAGGAGTAAACTATTATAATAATATTAGTGACTTGTAATATTAAATTTTACAGTAGGAGTAGACTATTAATTATAATAATATTAGTGACTTGTAATAACATTATATTTTACAGTAGTAGACTATTAATTATATTAGTGACTTGTAATATTATATTTTACAGTAGGAGTAGACTATTATTTATAATAATATTAGTGACTTGTAATATGATTATATTGTACTGTAGGAGTAGAATAGTTACTATATAAAACATGTGGGGGTGGGGCTGTAACGTTTCCATCTTGCTGATTGTTTGATTTATAATTTCAATCACTCAGTCCAATCTATAGACAACGTGTGGCATATCCAGACTGACTGAACACAGAGGGTCGTTCCGATGCCGCATTCACACACAGAGATGGACTATCCCACAATGACACACACCCGCAGGATGGTGGGCGGGGCCGGACATCTAACGGTCCTGGGATGTGACGGGGGCGGGGTCCTGTACGCATGCGCGTGAGAAGATTTCCTGCTGTAGCCCTGAGCAGGAGCCGCTGTGTTCCCGTCTGTGATGTGAGTGACAGAATGACAGGGACAGAGAGAGATGGGCAACGTCGGGGTCCGGGACATTGTCCGGGGGGAAGGAGAGGGGCGGGATTGGTATATGGAGGGTACTGCAGTATTATATAACTAGTCCTTTACTGGGGTTAAAGACTGGCCATGGAGGGTACAGGGGGAACACAGTGTTACCAACCCATCTAGTCTATGGCCATAATGTTATTATATCACTGTTTCCCCATTGTGATATTACATAATCACTGTGTATTGTGCTTACATGTTATATATCTATATATAGTGTGGGTTGTGGTTATTACTTATTGTGTGTGTATTGTATTAGTTACTTATTGTGTGTGTATTGTATTAGTTACTTATTGTGTGTGTATTGTATTAGTTACTTATTGTGTGTGTATTGAATTAGTTGCTTATTGTGTGTGTATTGTTTGTTACTTATTGTATGTGTATTATATTAGTTACTTATTGTGTGTGTATTGCATTTGTTACTTATTGTGTGTGTATTGCATTTGTTACTTATTTTGTGTGTATTGTATTAGTTACTTATTGTGTGTTTGTTAATTATTGTGTGTGTATTGTGTTTGTTATTGTGTGTGTATTGTGTTTGTTACTTATTGTGTGTGTGTGTATTGTATTTGTTACTTATTGTGTGCATGTATTGTATTTGTTAACTACTTAAAGTAGTTGTTATATATTGTTTGTATTGTGTTTGTTACTTACTGTGTTTGTTACTTATTGTGTATTGTAGTTGTTATATATATATATATATATATATATATATATATATATGTGTGTGTATTGTAGTTATGTTGTATATTGTATGTGTTTTATGTTATTTTGTTAATCTTTTTGTATATTGTAATAATACTATTTATTGTGTGCCTGTGTGTATTGTAGTTATTTGTTATGTTACATATTGTTACTGTATGCCTTGCAATTATTTTATATATTTTATATTCTGTGTGTATGTTTTGTTATATAGTGTATACATGTCTTTGGATTGTAGTTATATATTGTGTGTGTGTAGTGTATTGTATTTACTTCTTGTGTTTATTGTAGTTATATATTGCTTGTCTATTTGTGAATTTTAGTTGTATGTTGTTACATATTGTTTGTGTATGTTTTGCAGTTATATTATATATTGTGTGTGGCTGTGTGTTGTTTTTTAGGAATAAAGTTATATACTGTATACGTGTCTGTGTGTATTGTAGTCATGTTACATGTTGTGTTAATGCATTGCAGTTATGCTATATAGTGTGTCTATGTATTTTAGTTATATGTTATACATTAAATATATCTGTGTGTGTATTGTGGTTATGGTATGTATTATGTATGTGTGTGTATTGCAGTTATATGAGAGATAAAAGTAATATATTATCTGCCTATGTATTTCATTATATGGTTGTATGATATGTAATCCTCCTTTTGCTTGTTGTCCTTGAGCCATTCCACCTCTGAGCCGCACTCATTGCAGTGGGCAAATGGGAGGAAAGTGGTTAAAATTCACATGAAGTAGAAGTATAGTGATTTGAATAGTTCAGACTTGTCTAAATTTATTTATAAAATGTACTATATGGTATTTTTATATGGAGTAAGAGTGTTGGGTTACGTGCACTTCTCACCATTCTGTAAATCAGGGCATTGTTACTAATTACTAATTTCACCAAATTAACAGTTTTTAATACTGTCATTTAGGTTTCCATTGTGTACTGCGTTTTAGTAATTTGCCAGTTATGTGTGTTGGTCACAGCAGTTCTTTATGGGATAATCAATAATTAATCACAGTTAGACATTCTCTTTATTATTTGAATCCTTCCTGGAGGAAAAAACACATGTTATAGAGGGTGAAATGATTTGAGATTTCCCATTTATTGGGGCATTGAAACCACACAAATGTTTGTAGACACAAAAGGAACAGACATATGTCCTAGTCAGACATCTGTTCCACAGTAAGTTTCAGTAAGATCTCAACTGTTAGGAATCAATATTGTTTCAGTTGTGACATTTGATATTGAAACGTATAGAAAGTACATTCTATTTGGAAGTGGTGGTTACTTTTAAATGGTTATTTTCCTATTAATCCCGATATGGTTTTGTGGCCATATGTGGACACTGGAGTTTTGCTTTTCCCCTCAGTAAAACGTCACTGTTCTTATACCAATATGGAGAGATTCAGACAGCAAGCTGATGACATTTTTCTTTTGTTGTACCCCCAGGTTGCCCAGGGTGACTGTTTTGCACGAATATGTTGGAAATAGGACATATGAATTATTACCATCTAATGTTATTAAGGACATCAAGCGGCAGATCTATGAAGAAACTGGGTTTCCTGTGACAGAACAGAGATTACTTCTGTATAATAAAGAGGTTAGATTTCTTTTTTTTTCCCGCCATGTCCAATCAAACGAATGTTTGATTGGACATGGCGGTAGATTTTGTGCTATTGTGTGGTTTGTTCAAAGGCAACCAACAATATTTTGGCTTGTGGATATTTTAACTGGGTCAAAATATCGGCCCATGTGTACCCAGCCATAGTCAACGGAGAACTATAGTGAGTATAAAGTAATTTTTAAAAACGGTTAAAATAAAAGTACCTGAAGGCAGGGAGATAGGATTGGTAATTCCCACCTTTTTTGTGAGTAGCACCTGCATGGAGAAAACTGCTTTTGCCAGGTTTACTCAGTGCTCCAGCACTATCTTTAATGGAAAAACCCAGGGCACTTATCTGGCTGATTAAAACTATACGTGCTGTAACTCCTCAACAAAACGATATTGGGGAGGTAGGAATAATCATACCTACCTCCCTGCCCCAGCTACTTTTAATTTTTTTTAAAGTAAATTTTTACAGTTTAGTTGTGGTTTAAAGGGGAAACTTTGTAAAGAAAAACATATTCTTTAATTTCCTTTAATAACCAGATACCTTCTGAATATAATATTTGTTTGTATTATTTTAACTTCATTGTCCATATTAACCAGTATAACTGTACAATACACAAGAGCTATGAATATCCTCTAATTAAAAGGAAAATCTTGTGTTGTTTCCTGACTGATATTCCAGAAACTGATGATAATAATGGTAATACATTACTTGCTTTTCCAAGTGGTTCTGCATTACTGTTAAGTATATACATGCGACTTTGCATGCGAAAGGTGACAAACTATCGACCGTTTGGTCGGGCATCGTTGGTGGTCAGACCAGGCGTATCAACAAATCAATAGTTCGCCGCTGGTTGTGTACGACGTCCCACATCTTTACCAGCCTTTAACCTTTCTTCAATCTTAGCACAGGAAGAGGCAAATTAGAGAATTGGACAGCTAATGGGGTAAGGGGAAAAGTGGATTAAGGAAGTAAATAATTTACTAATGTCACACTAGTACCATTGATTAATAATTGTTTAGAAAGAAAAGGGATGTCTTTTTTTCCCCCTCAGCAGGGGCTACATGTTAGAAAAAATTAATTTTAGACCATAGTCCTCCTTTAAAAATAAATTGGTGCTTAGCTATATCAGCACAGCATTCTTACACGACCCTTAAACCTGCATATTATAGGAAACAACCCCCACTTATTTATATAAAATATAAGGGTATTAGAAGTCACCCTTGGAGTTCCATGACCAGTATAAAAGCAGTTTTATTTTTTTAAATGCCCACAGAACATGATGACTGCTAATTGACTTCTATTATACATTGTCAATGCATTATCCAGTGCAGTGTTTTATCCAGATATCCTGGTAACCTGATTCCATCCTGGGATACTTTTTACTAGTGGATATTTTATAGACCATAAGATGTGTTTGCAACAAAGCCCAGAATCTATATGAGCCTTACTAATGCCATTCTGAACAGTTACTATTTCATGTTAACTGATTCCCAGTTCCTTACCTTAACTATAATCCAGTTTCCTTTAACATCCTTCATACCTACCGTATAAACCGACCCCTGTATAAACCGAGGTACCTATTTTTACCAGGAAAAAAAAAAAATTAAAGTGGTTGACTCAAGGATAAACCGAGGGTAGAAATTATGACCTCAACTGCCTTCTGATTCTGTATTGTTTTGAGGCTTTAGTTGCCCTTTAAATGGACAGCAAAATTCCAATATAGTTGTCCCATACAGTAATAGCCAAATCCAGTATGCCTGTTACTATATGGGACTACATTATGGGAATTCTGCTGTCCATTTAAAGGATCCAATAGGTTATGAGCATGAAGCTAGTTAGCGATACGGGAGAAGACTGATCGTTCTAGCAGTTTAGAGGCTATCGGTAAGAGAGAGACTGGGCGGTAATTGGCTAAACAAGAGGGGTCCAACGAGGGCTTTATTAGTATGGGTTTAACATGGGCATGCTTAAAGGGCAAGTCCAGTCCCAAAATGAAAACTTACATACAGGTAAATCACCCCCCAAAACCCTAAAAGGCAATAGTTTGAAATGTGAAATATATAAGTCTAACCTGAAATCCTGCACAATGTCCTGTGTCACGGCCGACACTGACTGCGTTACCCGGAAGTGCAGAGCCGCGGCGGTGGAGCGAGGAGGAGCATGTAAGTATAATAACTCAGTGTGGGAGCCGATTTAAAGCTTTTGACTAAAACTATCTTTAGGTTTTGGGGGGTCATCTACAATATATTCATCTTTGAAAAGAGGGGTTGACATTCCCTTTAATGCCGTAAAGAAATAGTTCACTTTCTGAGTGAATTATTCCTTTAAAACTATCATTATTTTGCCTTTTACTTATCCTATCTAAAGAGATATGTGAATGAAGGTAATAAAAGCTTTAATTTCTTAATGCCAAGTAGAACAGACATGCTGCGTAAGTGGAGAGGAAGTGAGGGAGTGAAAGTTAGCGCAGCATTGCTGTAGTTTTTTTTCCTCTTTAGTTAGGAATCACTTAAAATTAAAAAAATATATAATATATATATATATATATATATATATATATATATATATTTTTTTTTTTTGCTGAAAACTATAATATAATGGGAGTAAGTATTCCTACCTCCGGTGGTGCAGTAAAGTGGACCTGTGTCAACTTCACCTATCTTTACTTTGGTCGTGTATGTGCAGATATGAAGCATGGTCAGGGTATGCATGCATGGAATGGAGGGATGGTGTGTTCTATTGCACCATGGGAGGTAGGAATAACACATTCCTACCTCCCCAACTATTAAAGTTTTCAAAAAGATTAGCAGTACATCATTGTAGATACCCTTTTATTTTAGATAATCACTGGTGTCTGGGCTGAACAGGATAAATATGTTCTTACACTGTAGTTCTCATTAGCTATTTTACATTCTTTATAGTACCAAAGTTGCCAGATCTGTGGGTTAAGATTTTCTAGGATGAATTCCTGAATGAATCTCCATTCTTGTACCCCAGATCTTAGCAGCAGTTGGTAAACCTATACTGTATTACTTACATTGTGTAGATGCTTTTTGCTAGTTACGCCTTCTGTTTGTTGCCCTGTTACAAATGTTTTACATGATGTGAATCTAAATATAGGTGCTGAGTCATTATTTCATGCCTGCAGCCACCGCAGCCTGTACCAACTGCAGACTTCCATCTTCCTTTGTTGCTTTCTGGGTTGGTCTTGATACAGTGAGAATCAGTTCATTGTGTTAAACTCCAAGAACAGATCCTGAGCATATTCCTCAGCCATTCTCTAATGAACATTTTGTTTAACATAATGCACAAGAAAACACATTGCTATTTACTAACAAGGGAGAGAAGGACATTTTATGCTTGTTGCTGTTTTTATAAATCAGAGACATCCATTGTGGTATCTTACTGTGTCTATCACACCATCAAAGCCAGTTTTAGGATCATGTGGATGGAGCATTTGTACTGGGCCCTAAGCTTAAGAGGGGCCATATAAACAGAAAGAAAATAAAAAAATAGTATTCCTTAGTCTGATTACGCTAGATATTCAATCTGACATAAATATCAAATCAATTGTAATGTTGAGTGTAGCAGGCAGAAGTTTTTGATGATGAAGTTTCTATGGATAATGTATATAGTCTACCAGGTTGTTTTGTGTTAAAGATAAACAGGGAGATTCAATAAAAGTTCTTTTCATTAAAAATGGTGCTAATTTTGCCCTAACCAATCAGATGTTAGCTTTCAAATGTTAAATAATATCTGATTGGTTGGGGAAAAATTAGCACCATTTTTTACGATAAGAACTTTTATTGAATCTCCCCGAATGTTTCTAAATGTACCTGTTTTCTTTGTGATATCTCTAGTGGCTCGATAGACTAATGCTCTACACAGCCCATGAGGTTAAAAGTTTAAATCACTTACTTGTGAAAGGAATGTTTTAATCTGCTGTGTACTGCGTACATTTAGACTTCCACCAAAACAAAGAGGTGGATTATGGGAGCTGACCCCTAGTACCTACAAGTTCATTTTATAAATCAACCAATAGCCAAAGCAAAAAAAGTGGTGAGGCAGTTTGCTGTATCTTTGTAAATGTGATGTGTCTATTGAAACAATGTTGCCTATTGACATTAGTTTCACTTTAAGTTTCACCAACAGACAGCCAATCAGTTTATTGGTAGTCTGGCTGGCTGAAAGAAATTCAACAGTGTGTACCAGCCCTTAATGGCTAGGTCAACACCGTGGGTTTACCTTAGGTCATAGACAACACTTACCTAAATATGCAGATTAAGGGCATGTCTACTCCCAAAGAGTTAGGGTCCGTACACACGTACGATTCATTGGCTGACAAAAGACCCCTAACAGTGTGTGCTTTGCTTTCTGGGGTCGTTCGTCGGCCAAGGAATCGTACGTGTTTACGAGGCTTAAGTTCATGTTTTTCAGAAGATTGCATACCCAAATGGCATGGTACCTGAAAAAAGGTGGACATGTCCTTTAGCAGGTCTGTAACAGTTTGGTTATATACTGTCAGATACCTGTAACAAAATATAACTATATAAACCAGCAAAAAATGGTTTTCTCAAACATGTAATAACTGTTTGTAATACGGTTGTGATTGTTCTCATTCATCCAGGTCATGGTATATCTGTGGTGTTTAGTTGGATCAAGTGGATTTGAAGTTCTTAAAGAGTATCTCCACTCATAAAATAGACTTCATTCATTCAAGATGAAACTGGAGGTAAAAGAGCTATGTCTTACCTCCCGTTCTTTAATTAAACAATCAGGAGCATTCAGGCAAGTAAGAGTACATGCTTGCGATCCTTCTTTGATAGGTCCCGATGGAGCTTGCACTGTACGCACATATGGCAAGCTCCGTAGGGACCTGTCAAAGAAGCCAGCGTTGGAGAACGATTGCAAGCAAGTACTCTAACTTCCCTGAATGTTCGTGATCACAACCTTATTACAAACAGTTATTACAAGTTTGACAAAAGCCATTTTTTGCTGGTTTACATAGTTATATTTAGTTACAGGCATCCCCTTTAAAGTTTTTACAAGCAGAGCAGCCTTTGACTGTGGCCACACTATCAACCCATGGTAATCTGTGTGATGCAATGCTTTACCGTGCGCTTGCACTGTGATTTTGGCAATAATCTGTTATCAGATTTCATAAGATTCACACTCCCTACGAAAATCGACTGCGGTGCATAAAGTGTGGACACCCACATTAAAAAGCAGTAGCATGCGATTCTTACGCGCTAAAACGGATTGTGAAGTGAAATCGGAAACGTGTAAGATGCGCACCAGTGTGGCCCAGCCCTTTCTCTGTTACATATGATGCATACCCATCAATGTTCCCTCTAATTTAAAATTGCCTGTGTGCGCGGAAGTATACTTTCTGTGCACGTACTAAATGAAATCTTGTGCACTACACAACTTAGTACTCATATTCCAGCAGTTTTTGGAGTTACGTGCGTGTGCACGAGCACAAAGCTTAGAGGGAACATTGATACCCATGTGTACATAGGAATGTACTGTGTACTGATAGCACAAGGCTTGCAGCTTAGAATGACTGTCACTATCCTAAAAAATGTGGGACAAAGATGAACATTATATAAGGTAACATTGCCGTATGACTATTTAGCCAACACTCTTAGGCTGGGTACACATGGACGAATTTTTTGTCCCAACCTTCAAAATCACTGTCGGCCATGGCGAATGTCACTGTGGCCGTCAGTTCGGCGTATTTGATTGTGCAGCCCATAGGAGACCGGCCGTGATTTACTGACATGTCCAATCGCCCGTTTCTCCGATCCGGGCAACAGATTTTTCATCCCGACCGATATATAGAAATATTGATCAGTTTGCCCGAAAATTCTGCTTGTATGTACCCAGCCTTAAACACTAATTTCAGTTTGTAGATTTACCCTGATACATGAGGAACACACATCACATAACCAGGAGAGCTCTCCAGTCTCCACTTTCTTGGTTTGGTGTTTTTGTTTTGAGTTGAATGTAGTGACAGCTATAGAAAGTATGAAAATATAGAGGTTATAGGTGTGTGTGGCCTTTAAAAGTGGTCACGACAAAATGTATGGATGAGCGCATCACCCACCACTATATCGGTACAATGGGGTGAAATGAAGTGAACAGAGAACTTGGCTGCGGGGTAATGATCAGCGATTTCCTGTGTAATGTCTCTGGAATCTATTACATCATCATATTAAGAATAATTTAATCATAAACTTAACCCTACCTACACATGGTATAAGGGATAATGTAACCCTTACTGGGGAGAAGAAGGGAATAGAAAGTGTGACTTAGATTTTTGTTATTTTGTACTCTATCATGATAAAATGACAACATAGTTAATGTAATCTAATATTACACTACATCGATTTAAATACAATTTACACAGTGAGTCAGGGATTCCCCCCACCACTGCTAAATGCAGGTACATGATTGGGTTGTTCAGGTTTAAAAAAGAAACATGAATAAAAAATAAAACATACCGGTAAACAATAAAACAAAATAAAAAAATAAACATAAATAAAAATCCTCAAAAAAATAAACAAATATAAATAAAAAATAAATAAAATTATACATTTCCCTTCCTTGGAGTCCTATGACCTGCATATAAATCTCCTAGCTCCTTAGTAACTAGTAACATTTTACAGTAGGAATAGACTATTAGTTATAATAAGGTGACTTGAAATATCATTATATTTGACAGTAGGAGACTAGTAGACTATTATAATAATAAGGTAAGTGACTTGTAATAGCATTATATTTTACAGTAGACTACTATATATTAATTAATTTAATTATAAAAAGGTGACTTGTGATCCAATTATATTTTACAGTAGGAGTAGACTAGTAACTATATTAAGGTAATTGTCTTGTAGTACCATTATATTTTACAGTAGGAGTAGACTATTAACTACCGCATATTAAGGTAATTGACCTGTAGTACAATTATATTTTACAGTAGTAGACTATTAATTATAATAATATTAATTACTTGTAATATTATTGTAAAGCGATACGAAAGATGTTGGCGTTATATAAATCCACAATAATAATTCTAATAATTATATTATATTTTACAGTAGGAGTAGACTAATTATAATAATATTAGTGACTTGTAATATGATTATATTTTACAGTAGGAGTAGACTATTAATTATAATAATATTAGTGATTAGTAATATGATTATATTTTACAGTAGGAGTAGACTATTAATAATATTAGTGACTTGTAATACCATTATATTTTACAGTAGGAGTAAACTATTATAATAATATTAGTGACTTGTAATATTAAATTTTACAGTAGGAGTAGACTATTAATTATAATAATATTAGTGACTTGTAATAACATTATATTTTACAGTAGTAGACTATTAATTATATTAGTGACTTGTAATATTATATTTTACAGTAGGAGTAGACTATTATTTATAATAATATTAGTGACTTGTAATATGATTATATTGTACTGTAGGAGTAGAATAGTTACTATATAAAACATGTGGGGGTGGGGCTGTAACGTTTCCATCTTGCTGATTGTTTGATTTATAATTTCAATCACTCAGTCCAATCTATAGACAACGTGTGGCATATCCAGACTGACTGAACACAGAGGGTCGTTCCGATGCCGCATTCACACACAGAGATGGACTATCCCACAATGACACACACCCGCAGGATGGTGGGCGGGGCCGGACATCTAACGGTCCTGGGATGTGACGGGGGCGGGGTCCTGTACGCATGCGCGTGAGAAGATTTCCTGCTGTAGCCCTGAGCAGGAGCCGCTGTGTTCCCGTCTGTGATGTGAGTGACAGAATGACAGGGACAGAGAGAGATGGGCAACGTCGGGGTCCGGGACATTGTCCGGGGGGAAGGAGAGGGGCGGGATTGGTATATGGAGGGTACTGCAGTATTATATAACTAGTCCTTTACTGGGGTTAAAGACTGGCCATGGAGGGTACAGGGGGAACACAGTGTTACCAACCCATCTAGTCTATGGCCATAATGTTATTATATCACTGTTTCCCCATTGTGATATTACATAATCACTGTGTATTGTGCTTACATGTTATATATCTATATATAGTGTGGGTTGTGGTTATTACTTATTGTGTGTGTATTGTATTAGTTACTTATTGTGTGTGTATTGTATTAGTTACTTATTGTGTGTGTATTGTATTAGTTACTTATTGTGTGTGTATTGAATTAGTTGCTTATTGTGTGTGTATTGTTTGTTACTTATTGTATGTGTATTATATTAGTTACTTATTGTGTGTGTATTGCATTTGTTACTTATTGTGTGTGTATTGCATTTGTTACTTATTTTGTGTGTATTGTATTAGTTACTTATTGTGTGTTTGTTAATTATTGTGTGTGTATTGTGTTTGTTATTGTGTGTGTATTGTGTTTGTTACTTATTGTGTGTGTGTGTATTGTATTTGTTACTTATTGTGTGCATGTATTGTATTTGTTAACTACTTAAAGTAGTTGTTATATATTGTTTGTATTGTGTTTGTTACTTACTGTGTTTGTTACTTATTGTGTATTGTAGTTGTTATATATATATATATATATATATATATATATATATATGTGTGTGTATTGTAGTTATGTTGTATATTGTATGTGTTTTATGTTATTTTGTTAATCTTTTTGTATATTGTAATAATACTATTTATTGTGTGCCTGTGTGTATTGTAGTTATTTGTTATGTTACATATTGTTACTGTATGCCTTGCAATTATTTTATATATTTTATATTCTGTGTGTATGTTTTGTTATATAGTGTATACATGTCTTTGGATTGTAGTTATATATTGTGTGTGTGTAGTGTATTGTATTTACTTCTTGTGTTTATTGTAGTTATATATTGCTTGTCTATTTGTGAATTTTAGTTGTATGTTGTTACATATTGTTTGTGTATGTTTTGCAGTTATATTATATATTGTGTGTGGCTGTGTGTTGTTTTTTAGGAATAAAGTTATATACTGTATACGTGTCTGTGTGTATTGTAGTCATGTTACATGTTGTGTTAATGCATTGCAGTTATGCTATATAGTGTGTCTATGTATTTTAGTTATATGTTATACATTAAATATATCTGTGTGTGTATTGTGGTTATGGTATGTATTATGTATGTGTGTGTATTGCAGTTATATGAGAGATAAAAGTAATATATTATCTGCCTATGTATTTCATTATATGGTTGTATGATATGTAATCCTCCTTTTGCTTGTTGTCCTTGAGCCATTCCACCTCTGAGCCGCACTCATTGCAGTGGGCAAATGGGAGGAAAGTGGTTAAAATTCACATGAAGTAGAAGTATAGTGATTTGAATAGTTCAGACTTGTCTAAATTTATTTATAAAATGTACTATATGGTATTTTTATATGGAGTAAGAGTGTTGGGTTACGTGCACTTCTCACCATTCTGTAAATCAGGGCATTGTTACTAATTACTAATTTCACCAAATTAACAGTTTTTAATACTGTCATTTAGGTTTCCATTGTGTACTGCGTTTTAGTAATTTGCCAGTTATGTGTGTTGGTCACAGCAGTTCTTTATGGGATAATCAATAATTAATCACAGTTAGACATTCTCTTTATTATTTGAATCCTTCCTGGAGGAAAAAACACATGTTATAGAGGGTGAAATGATTTGAGATTTCCCATTTATTGGGGCATTGAAACCACACAAATGTTTGTAGACACAAAAGGAACAGACATATGTCCTAGTCAGACATCTGTTCCACAGTAAGTTTCAGTAAGATCTCAACTGTTAGGAATCAATATTGTTTCAGTTGTGACATTTGATATTGAAACGTATAGAAAGTACATTCTATTTGGAAGTGGTGGTTACTTTTAAATGGTTATTTTCCTATTAATCCCGATATGGTTTTGTGGCCATATGTGGACACTGGAGTTTTGCTTTTCCCCTCAGTAAAACGTCACTGTTCTTATACCAATATGGAGAGATTCAGACAGCAAGCTGATGACATTTTTCTTTTGTTGTACCCCCAGGTTGCCCAGGGTGACTGTTTTGCACGAATATGTTGGAAATAGGACATATGAATTATTACCATCTAATGTTATTAAGGACATCAAGCGGCAGATCTATGAAGAAACTGGGTTTCCTGTGACAGAACAGAGATTACTTCTGTATAATAAAGAGGTTAGATTTCTTTTTTTTTCCCGCCATGTCCAATCAAACGAATGTTTGATTGGACATGGCGGTAGATTTTGTGCTATTGTGTGGTTTGTTCAAAGGCAACCAACAATATTTTGGCTTGTGGATATTTTAACTGGGTCAAAATATCGGCCCATGTGTACCCAGCCATAGTCAACGGAGAACTATAGTGAGTATAAAGTAATTTTTAAAAACGGTTAAAATAAAAGTACCTGAAGGCAGGGAGATAGGATTGGTAATTCCCACCTTTTTTGTGAGTAGCACCTGCATGGAGAAAACTGCTTTTGCCAGGTTTACTCAGTGCTCCAGCACTATCTTTAATGGAAAAACCCAGGGCACTTATCTGGCTGATTAAAACTATACGTGCTGTAACTCCTCAACAAAACGATATTGGGGAGGTAGGAATAATCATACCTACCTCCCTGCCCCAGCTACTTTTAATTTTTTTTAAAGTAAATTTTTACAGTTTAGTTGTGGTTTAAAGGGGAAACTTTGTAAAGAAAAACATATTCTTTAATTTCCTTTAATAACCAGATACCTTCTGAATATAATATTTGTTTGTATTATTTTAACTTCATTGTCCATATTAACCAGTATAACTGTACAATACACAAGAGCTATGAATATCCTCTAATTAAAAGGAAAATCTTGTGTTGTTTCCTGACTGATATTCCAGAAACTGATGATAATAATGGTAATACATTACTTGCTTTTCCAAGTGGTTCTGCATTACTGTTAAGTATATACATGCGACTTTGCATGCGAAAGGTGACAAACTATCGACCGTTTGGTCGGGCATCGTTGGTGGTCAGACCAGGCGTATCAACAAATCAATAGTTCGCCGCTGGTTGTGTACGACGTCCCACATCTTTACCAGCCTTTAACCTTTCTTCAATCTTAGCACAGGAAGAGGCAAATTAGAGAATTGGACAGCTAATGGGGTAAGGGGAAAAGTGGATTAAGGAAGTAAATAATTTACTAATGTCACACTAGTACCATTGATTAATAATTGTTTAGAAAGAAAAGGGATGTCTTTTTTTCCCCCTCAGCAGGGGCTACATGTTAGAAAAAATTAATTTTAGACCATAGTCCTCCTTTAAAAATAAATTGGTGCTTAGCTATATCAGCACAGCATTCTTACACGACCCTTAAACCTGCATATTATAGGAAACAACCCCCACTTATTTATATAAAATATAAGGGTATTAGAAGTCACCCTTGGAGTTCCATGACCAGTATAAAAGCAGTTTTATTTTTTTAAATGCCCACAGAACATGATGACTGCTAATTGACTTCTATTATACATTGTCAATGCATTATCCAGTGCAGTGTTTTATCCAGATATCCTGGTAACCTGATTCCATCCTGGGATACTTTTTACTAGTGGATATTTTATAGACCATAAGATGTGTTTGCAACAAAGCCCAGAATCTATATGAGCCTTACTAATGCCATTCTGAACAGTTACTATTTCATGTTAACTGATTCCCAGTTCCTTACCTTAACTATAATCCAGTTTCCTTTAACATCCTTCATACCTACCGTATAAACCGACCCCTGTATAAACCGAGGTACCTATTTTTACCAGGAAAAAAAAAAAATTAAAGTGGTTGACTCAAGGATAAACCGAGGGTAGAAATTATGACCTCAACTGCCTTCTGATTCTGTATTGTTTTGAGGCTTTAGTTGCCCTTTAAATGGACAGCAAAATTCCAATATAGTTGTCCCATACAGTAATAGCCAAATCCAGTATGCCTGTTACTATATGGGACTACATTATGGGAATTCTGCTGTCCATTTAAAGGAATTTTGGAATCCTGTGTACAAAAAGGAAATCTTTGAAATGGAAAGGGTTCAGAGAAGTGCAACTAAATTAATAAGGGGAGCTTGAATATGAAGAGAGACTGGAAAGGTTACAATTATGTACGCTGGAGAAAAGGCGCTTGCGTGGGGATATGATTACTGTGTATAAATACATTAACGGGCCATACAATAAACTATCTGGGGCATTGTTCACCAATAGAACATGTCAGAGGACACGAGGACATCCCCTAAGACTTGAAGAAAAAAGGTTTAGGCTTCAAGTTCAGAAAGGGTTTTTCACTGTGAGAATGGTAAAGCTATGGAACTGTCTTTCAGTGGACGTTGTTATGGCAGGTTCATTGGTCAGTTTCAAAAAAAAGCTGAATAAGTTTCTGCAAACAAGGAATGTTGCAGGTTACTGTTGATCCAGAGAAATTTCCGATTGCCACTTGGAGTCAGGAAGGAATTTTTTCCCCTTAAATAAATAATAAACCATAACCATAAATAATAAACCATAAATTTGGTGGGGTTTTTTGCCTTCCTCTGGAACAACAGATAGGCAGGAAATTAGGATATTGCTAGATGGGTTGGACTGGATGGACGTATGTCTTTATTCAACCTCAAATACTATACTATACTATCTGCTAGCAACCCAAACTGGTATTTTTTTACCAGTTTTTTGTTTTAAGAGTAAACATGCCCTTTAACAGTGTTCAAAGAAACATATATTGCTAGATGGGTTGGACTGGATGGACATAAAAATAAATTACTTCCCCGACCAAGCCGCCCCACACACACGATTGTAGGACAGTATTGACTAGACTTTTTCTAATTTTATCAAGCCTTTTACCTACTTTGCTGTATTTTTATTATACATATGCCAGAGCTGGGCAATGCCAGGAGCTAGGTAGCGAATCAACCTGGAGATGTACACCTTACAGCTACAGTTTTAGGTTTGTTTTTTTATTTCTGGCTATAAAACTAGAAACCTAAAAACCTAATTTGAGTTGTTGGATTCCCATGACAAGTTATTTGTCCACCCTTGATATATGCCATCCTGTGGGATATTTTGCATATACTTTCTTTCTGACAGTGACAACTCAATACCCTGAGGTTCGATCAATACTAACAATTTTACCTTTAAAAAAATAGAAGCTAAATGACAGATAGACAAATCAGCTGTCCGTTAACTTTTAAATTGCTATGTATCACTGGATTAGATAAATATATTTGAGAAAACCCTCTAGCAGACACACGGGTATCAGATTCAATCAGTCACTGACTTATTCACACCTGCTGTTTCAGCCATATATTGGCAACCAAGACAAACCACTGCATTCATAAGCAATGTCATTACACAAACAATGAACAGAACTACAAAGCCAAAGGCTTTCACACAACTTTTTTTTCCTTGATTGTCAAACACTAGGATTGTACCAACATTGGTAAGTAAATGAACAAAAACACAAAATATGTTTATTTAGTTGACTCAGAAATGTAATGTTTCACTTTTAATACCTCCAAAAAGTCCCAGACAGAACACACATGACTTTAAATTAGCAAGGCAAGCAGACTTCTCCTTAGAAAAGAACTATAATAAGCAAGAAGCTACTGGTTTAAATATAAACATATAAACTAACTAATTACACTTATTATTCATCACCTAATCGCACTTGTGCAACTTTAACTGCATGCAGCCTCACAGATGGTATATAGTACAGGTATAAAATACTTAAAGGTTTCATAACTACATAAATGCCCTTAACTAAACTATAGAAAGACAAAGCTTTTTGTATTGCTACCATAGTAAGTTCTGCTGTATATTGCATTTTAACATATTTTAGTAAATAGTAGTCTATTTAGTGCGATTTGCAGTGAACAGTGAAGTTACTGTTGGTATACCAATAATCGGATAATAGAAAGTCACACTCTTATACAATGTTCATGGTGATTTGATCTTCTATGCGCATGTGATGCGAAGTCAGAGTGCGTTGGGACCTTTAATTTCTTTTTAATTAAACCTCTAATTATAAAGAAAGAAAGAAAATAAATATGGATAAAATCATGATCCTTGATTTTAATTAGTTTTTCTCTTTTTTTATTTATCCTTATTTTCATGATTCGGATACTACTACTGCTCGGGTTATCTGTGCAACCAGCCTAAATTAACAGTCACAGAAGCAGTTCCAAGTTTCTTCAGTTTCTTCATTCTTATTACACAGTGATAACTAATGAGGAAGCTACAGTTATGTTGTCCGTACTATTATTATTAAAGGGTATTTCCACTGGAATAATCAAAATTTTGGTTTTCAGTTTTATTGAAGAACGGGAGGTAAAGGAGCTGTGTCTTACCTTCCGTTCTTCAATAAAACCTGCAGGAGCCAGATTCTGAATTTCCGAGGCTTTAGTTGCCCTTTAAAATGGACAGCAGAACTCCTAAACAGTAGTCCATTACAGTAATAGCCAAATCCAGTATGGCTATTACTGTATGGGACGACTGTTTGGGAATTCTGCTGTCCATTTAAAGGGCAACTAAAGCCTCAAAACAATACAGAATCAGAAGGCAATCTTTTTAACAATAGACACCATGATTCTGTATTTTTTGAGGCATTAGTTGCTCTTTAAATGGACAGTACTCCCATACAGTAACCCCCAATTCCTTGGCACTACAGATGTTTGGAAACTACATCTCCCAGTATACTTTAGTTGCTGGGAGTTGTAGTTTCCAAACATCTGCAGTGGCAAGGAGTCGGGGGTTACTTTATGGGATTAATTTCCCCCACCACAGTTCAGTGTTAACTTGCCTGGGTAGTCTTCAATCCGGCTGCTCGCTCTGCATCTGCCCGCCTGACGTCACTACTCATCACGGGAAACGAGACAGGTGCCGATTAACGATGTCAGCCGGGAGATGCGGAGCAAGCGTCAGCCGGATTTCTCAGTGACCCGAATTTAAACCGAGGTTTGGTTTTCAGGCTATTTTTAAAACCTGAAAACCTTGGCTTATACTAGAGTATATTGGGTACCTTTTTTACTGGCCGACTACGGTTAGAAAACATTTAATAATATCTGATTAGCTGCTGCAGATTAACAGCAAAGGCAAAATGCTTCTTTAATTAAATAAGCCCCAAAGTATTCTAGGCTGCCACAGGACATGCCATACTGCAAATCATTGTGTTTATGATTGAGTAGAATCCCCTCAGATCTTTGGGTTTTAGAGAAATTGAACCTTCTACCATTCAACCCTCCTCTAGCCATACAGTCCAGCGCCACATCCTGGGTACATCTTTACAGAGAAAATTTGGAAATACCTGCAGTCTTACTGTGTTTGTGTATCTCACCGAAGGCTGTCAGAAAAACCTTATTTTCACCAAGAGGTTCTTCCCTCGCCTCGTCTGGATCGATTATAAGGTAATACAAAGTGTGTGTGTAAACAACAGCTACCATTTAAACATAAATAATAACACACTACAATACCTCCAGGAGCTCTTATATTGTTTCTGTGAACACTGTTAAAGGGCATGTTTACCCTTAAAACGAAAAACTGGTAAAAATACCAGTTTGGGTTGCTGGCAGATAGTACAGTATAGTATTTGAGGTTGAATAAAGGCATACCCATCTAGCAATATCCTCATTTCCTGCCTAACTGTTGATCCAGAGGAAGGCAAAAAAAAAACCCACCAAATTTATGAAGGGGGAAAAAATTCCTTCCTGACTCCAAGTGGCAATCGGAAATTTCCCTGGATCAACTCTACTTTATGTATCAATACCAGTAACTTGTAACATTCCTTGTTTGCAAAAACTCATCCAGCTTTTCTTTGAAACTGACCAATGAACCTGCCATAACAATGTCCACTGGAAGACAGTTCCATAGCTTTACCGTTCTCACAGTGAAAAACCCTTTCCGAACTTGAAGCCTAAACCTTTTTTCTTCAAGTCTTAAGGGATGTCCTCGTGTCCTCTGACATGTTCTATTGGTGAACAATGCCCCAGATAGTTTATTGTATGGCCCGTTAATGTATTTATACACAGTAATCATATCCCCACGCAAGTGCCTTTTCTCTAGCGTACATAATTGTAACTTATCCAGGCTTTCTTCATATTCAAGCTCCCTCAATCCCCTTATTAATTAAGTTGTCCTTCTCTGAACCCTTTTCATTTCAAAGATGTCCTTTTTGTACACAGGATTCCAAAATTACACTGCATATTCCAAATGAGGCCTTACCAATGCTTTGTAAAGAGGGAGAATAACATTTTCCTCCCTTGAATCCATATCTCTCTTTATACAAGACAATACCATGCTGGCTCTGGCTGTTGCCGCCTGGCACTGCTTGCTTCCTTTAAGTTTGTTATCCACCAAAACTCCAAGACTCCAACAGGGATTCACTTAACACAGAGCCATTTATAGTATAAGCAGCACAAGGATTTTTAAGTCCAAAATGCATCACCTTACATTTATCAACATTGAATCTCATCTGCCACTTAGCAGCCCAATGTGACAATCTATCTAGATCCCCTTGCAACGATTGCACATCCTCTGTAGTTTTTAATGGTCGACAAAGTTTTGTGTTGTCAGCAGACAAAGAAACCTTGCTGACAATACCCACTTCCAAATCATTAATAGATTAAACAGAAGCGGCCCCAACACAGTTCTGTGGCACCCCACTTAGCACTTTAGTCCACAATGGTGAATATATATATATATATATATAATATGTATCCTGGGTCTTGAATACAACAACTTGAATTTATTAGGTGCAAAACGCCAACAAAACACAAGAAAAGCGACATCATATATGCAGTGCAGTGCAGTGAAGAATGCTCTGATTTGTATGTGGGGGAGACCAAACAGCAACTGCATCAACGTATGGCCCAGCACAGAAGAGCCAATTCCTCGGGTCAGGACTCAGCCGTGTATCTGCATCTTAAGGATAAAGGACATACCTTTGAAGATTGTAATGTTAACATACTGGCGAAGGAACGTGACTGGTTCAAGAGAGGTGTTAAGGAGGCCATTTATGTGAAAATAAAGAAACCAAGCCTAAATAGAGGTGGGGGGGTTCGACACCAACTGTCTGCCATGTACAATGCTGTTTTAACACCTTACTCTGGGCGTTCCTATAACACCTCTTAGCCACTATCTAATCACACCCTTAACACCTGGCTGTGATATGCTAATTGGGATTTTCCAGGGTACATAATTGCCACAGATTCTTGTACAAGTCATTCTGAATTGAGAAAGCCAGTCGGATGACTAGCGAAACGTCTTCAAGAACTACATTTCATGTCCAGTTGATCTAATTGAATACAACAGATATACCATGACCTGGATGAATGAGAATCTTCACAAGCAGCCATACTGGATATTACCCAGTTCAGTGGGTACCTTTTGTGGGCATTCTTCAGTGGCATCCTTCCCTGGCATGCTTTTGTGGCCATCCTTCCCTGAATCCTTTCTTGGCAGTAACTTTCCTCTGCATTAACTTACAAGAGTAAACAGGCAGCTGCTTGCATGCTTCCATACTCCCTATACTGAAGCGCCGGCTGACGTCACTACTCGGCGCCAGGCAGTGACGTTAGCCGGCGTGCCAGTATAAGGAGCGTGGCAGTGAGCGGGTGGCTTCCGTATTTCTCCTGTAAGTTAACTCATTCGAGTATAAACCGTGGTCGTTTTTTCAGGCTGATTTTACAGGCTGAAAAACTCGGCTTATACTTGAGTATATACGGTACCTCTTTTTAAGCTCAGGCACGCTCAGTGTGGTTCTCGCACTCACACTCCTATAAATACATAACGCTTATATAACACATAGAATCTTTACAAGGTTTTCCCTTTATCGCACATCATTCCCCTTCATGCCATTCATTTTCTGTAATGATAACTAATTATAACTGAACCTTTTTTTATACAGTTATGTGATCATGCAAGGATTGGGGACATGGTTTCTGAAACCTCTAATTTATTTCTTCATCTTCATGCAAGAGGGCTGAAAGGAGGAGGTAAAGTGCAGTTCCTACCAAGACATTAATATGTAGACAGCATATTCAATGGACATGTTATTTTCTAAAATGGGATTATTTTTCTCCTTTCAGGTAAGTTTGGACAAACAACACCACCTCTTGTTGACTTTCTTAAGGACATACTGAGAAGATACCCAGAGGGAGGACAAATTCTCAAGGTAAAAGATAAATAAAAATGAACTGACCACCCTACAGATCTATATCCCTAATAAAAGGGACATTACTGCAATGACTAAATAAAAAAACATTATAAACTGGGAACTCAAATAAAAATGAATGTGATCATTGGATGATGTAAAAAAACACACAATACATTATCGATCCCATCATTTATACATGCAGGGGCTGATTCATGAAGCAAAAGTTTGCCCAAGCTATTAATCTGAAGCAACCAGTTAGATGTTATCTAAAGCTGTGTACACACCATGTAATTATTTGGCCTGATCGTTCAGTGTATCGGTTGATTGGGCCCAAAGAATTGTATGGGTTTTCAGCTGAATCAGACAATTGGACACATCCGAAAACAATATGCCATCATGTACCCTCTATGGACCACACGCTGGGTCGAAGTGAACTGTCGGCTGTGGCTACTTTTGCTGTGACTGACAGTCCTTCGTCCTGACCTAATGGTCCAAATGTTTGGATTAAGGGGGCGGTCCCCGAAATGTGTCAGATGATGCTGTTATAGCTGTTTGTGTAATAAAGTTTTTTAAATCCGGAAGTGCAGCCGTCTCGCCTTTTCTGTGGAGACCGCATGGATGTGCACTCCAGTCCTGTTTTACAAACTATGTTATTACCCACAGAAATTAATGTTAAATAACCTCATTTTAAACCAATTACTGATGTAATTAAACAGATTTTAACCAAACAGTATTGTAGTTTAGTAACTTTAGGCAGGACAGTCAGTGACATATTTATAAGTGAATCCTTTGTTATATTAAACTGGATATTGGTTCCACTATATATTATCCTCCTAGCAGGAAGGAAGGAAATGCAAACATCCTTTGGAGAGATTTATACAGTAACCCAGATTTGCAAGTCATGAAATAACTGTGTTCCATTAAAGTAAAGTGTATTATAATCTGCAATTGTTAATTGGTATCTAATCATATTTAATTGTAGGAGCTGATACAAAATGCTGAAGATGCTGGAGCCACAGAGGTCAAGTTCCTATTTGATGATACTCGATATGGGACGGAATCTCTTTGGTCAAAAGAAATGGCTCTGCACCAGGGTATGGATAAAAAATAACAAGCTCTAATGTAACAGAAAGTAGTATATATTATTTTAGAGTATTGTGTTACATCAGCTTATTTATCTCATTATGTTTTTTTATTATTATTTTCTGTCAAGATATTAACTGGTCCCACCATAATATTCCACATTTGCCATTCCTAACTGACAGGCCTAATTACCACATGTGCAGGCTCTTTGATAAGCCAGTGCATAGGGTGTATGATGCTGGGCCAGGGGCACCTTATAGAAAGGTTTCTAACCTACACACTGGTAGACACCCATGTGGTTGCTAAAATCTTAAAAACTTTTCAAGCTGGTGAGGTGACACTAATAGCTACAGAGCAATAAGAAGTTATTAAAGGACATCTATAGTTTATTAGTACACGTTTGCTGATTATATAATGCAGCATATAATGTACTCTTTGCACTTACAGTTTGTGCCAAATTGTCTCTGAAAGTGTGAACCTTTAGATAATTCCCGTGGAGCTTTGGCCCTTTTTTCAGTCACTGGCTCTTTGCGCCTTCCTTGGTAAATACGTCATACTGGTTGTAGATAAATTATAGCGGTTCAGGTCTCCACCGTCTCCATTTTATGGGAAATGGCTTAGCTGGAGTTTCTAATGTTGATTTGCTCTTTAAAGGTCCAATAATGTAAAATATGGTGTCTAACAGAAACCAATGTAGACATAAGGTATAGTTCAAGTACTAATTCAATTTATATATCTGATCCTTTTTGCAATTTATATCTATTTCTTCATGTGATGTATTCCCCCTGTACAGGTCCAGCTCTGTATGCATACAACAATGCAGTTTTTACCCCAGAAGACTGGAATGGAATCCAGGAAATAGCAAGAAGCAGGAAGAAAGACGACCCATTGAAAGTTGGAAGATTTGGAATTGGGTTTAATTCTGTGTATCACATAACTGGTGAGGATTGACTTAATAGTGGCGTACAGTAAATAAGCAGTGTGCTCACATTATTGCCTTATATAAAGGGAATCACAACACCATAATCTTTGATCCATATTGGTGCTGTGATTTAACATGTTTGATGAAGAAAAAGCTTACTTTAAAGTATTTAGTTATCTGAATAT
The DNA here is from genome assembly GCA_019447015.1 of Hymenochirus boettgeri. Classification (NCBI taxonomy): domain Eukaryota; kingdom Metazoa; phylum Chordata; class Amphibia; order Anura; family Pipidae; genus Hymenochirus; species Hymenochirus boettgeri. The sequence goes on along the minus strand of CM033470.1, from coordinate 307,692,364 downwards.
AGGCATCTCACCCCTGGGTCTTACCTTGTTATTGAAAACTAGACGTTCAAAGTTAGTTTCTAAAAGCCGTCACTGGACCCATCCCCCTTTCCCTTTCAGCATTGAATGAATGGGAAGGCATGCTCTACAAAAACGTGTCTTCCTATTGGTCAGCCCTGCCACATTCTCGGACTATGGCAGGGGAGCCCAGAAAGTGGCTTCATGAAAGTGACTTTGCAGGGCTAATAAGGTAAGACCCAGGGTACTATTAATTGGAGGATGATAGTATAGAAGGGTATAGTGCATAGGTTTCTTTAGTATTGCTGGGAAGATTGTCACAAATAAAACGATGGGTTAAAAAAACAAGAATCTGTCTATCTTTCTAGTGGTAGGAAAACTCCTCTATTTATTTTAATTTAACCATTTTCTCCATCATTTTTGGTGAACTTAAATATGTGCTGCTTTCAAAAATAAATCTGTAAGGGTGGACATGCCTTTTAATGTGATTGGTAATTTGCTACTGCATAATAAGAATGAGCAAACAGACTCTCAGCTAACAGTTTATTTTCATTTACTTATTTTACCTTGTGGTGTTGCTTATTTTGTTACTCATCTCCTGTTTCTTATCTCCCCCTTTTTAAGATCTTCCCTGTATTTTTAGTGGTGATCAGATTGGAATGTTGGATCCACATCAGGTTCTGTTTGGACGTCACGAATCAGGGCAGTGCTGGAACATTAAAACAGACAGCAAAGAAATCTATGAGCTTGCAGACCAGTTCGCTCCTTTTTTTGGTATTTTTGAAAGCACCAAGGAAACCTTTACGCAGGGTTATTTTCCTGGAACAATTTTCCGATTTCCCCTTCGCGTTGAACCATCTTTATTAAGCAACAACTTGTACAATAAAGATAAAGTCCTTGAACTATACGAGTCCTTTAGAGCAGATGCAGATACAGTTCTCCTTTTTCTTAAGAATGTCCAGAAAGTGTCTTTGCACGTACGAGAAGCTGATGGATCTGAAAAGCTTCTTTTTAGGGTCACTGCAAGTGAAAACAAGTCTGGGAAACACGATAGACCGAACTGCATCAAAATTCTTGAAAAGGCAATTGATGGGTACTGTAAAGGGATACCAAGCAACAGCATTACGTGTGTAACATACAATGTAAATATTGGAGTGGAGGATGAAAGTGTCAAGGAGACGCAAACCTCCTCTTGGTTGGTTTGTAACAGTGTTGGAGGTCGGGGCATTTGCACTGAATTAGACTTTCTTGCAGATGAGTTAAAGTTTGTTCCTACCATTGGAATATCAATGCCTCTCTACAGCAATGGGGCTGAAAAAGGGGCTTCATCAGATTTTTCAGGAAAAGCATTTTGCTTTCTTCCTTTACCACCTGGGGAGGAGAGCAAAACTGGACTTCCTGTTCATATAAGTGGTTTTTTTGGCTTGACTGATAACCGCAGGAGCATTAAATGGAGGGAGCTCGACCAATGGCGAGATCCTGCTGCTGTTTGGAATGAGCTTCTTGTAAAAAATGTTGTCCCTAAAGCGTATGCCACTCTTATATTAGAAGCCATTGAAAGGATGGAAACAGAAAAAATTCCAGATTTTACCCTTTCCGCAGAGAGTATCTATAGAGTATGGCCAGATATTGACAAAACAAGGACACACTGGAAGCCCGTCATTGAACCTTTACTTAAGGAGTTATTTCAGAATGCAGTTATATATTCAACCGCTAACTGCTGGCTAAAAGAGGCTGACGTGAACTTCACAGAAATCGATGAAAGCAAAGAGTATGCAAAAACAATATTGAGCTACCTCCAATGTTCAGGGACTCAGATTGCTAAGGTCCCATATAATGTAGCAGCCGCATTTCAAGTTCCAGTCAATAATTCAAAGCCAGTGAAGAAGGTCACTCCTGCTCTACTGAGGCAAGTGCTTAGAAAATGTGGACACAAGGGCCCAGTAGAAGAAAAACTCCACCTTCTAGAATTTGTCCTGGCTGATGAGGCCTACAGTGATCTTCTCGGGCTTGAGCTGCTTCCTTTGCAAAATGAAACATTTATACATTTCTCTTCATCCGTATCAGATAAAGATGCAGTGTATATAACGTCAGATGAATTCCCCAGGTATATTGTTCATGAAATTATCATGGCTTGCTTAAAAAACTTAAGATAGCCATACACTAGTTAGTGAACTGGTTGTATCATCTACTACCCTAGTGGTTCTTACCTGAAGACGTTACTGCAACATATTGCAGTGATATCGGCAGGTAAGATGTAGTGAATGGGCACTTTTACATTTATAAACAATAAGTGACTATGCCTGAATGAGAACAAACTCCCATCAACAGGGAGGTTCCCTCGCATTGTTCTCTAAAATTAATTACGAAAACCAGGATAGGTGGGTAAAAAAAGCGGAATGTTTCCTTTAATACATGCTGGCGCTACATAGGGCTGCTGTCAATTCTTTGCTAGTACCACTCAAAGCATTGCCAAATATTTGAGCTAGTTCCCCCAGCCCCAACCGCTATAATATTTTTTCTAGAAACTTCCCCGATCTTTACTTACCTTCCCTCTCTCCTCCAGCATTCTGAACTGCCGGCAGCCGCGTCCGTGATTGGCTGCCTCAGCCAATCACGGACACGGCTGCTGGTCCGGCCCCCTGCTTGCTGTTTCATACAAGCAGAAGACCGGCAGTGCGGCGGAGGAGAGAGGGAAGGTAAGTAAAGATCGGGGGACTTTCTGAAAAATATATTATAGTGGTTGGGGCTGGGGAACTAGCCCTACAACATATACAAAATTAGAAAACGGGGTGGACATGCCCTTTAAGGTATTTTTCTCAACTCTGTTCATGTTATAACATTTTTGCTGTAAAGAAGAGGCATGTGATTAATGGAATTTATTTACCCCCAAAAATATGCAGCCTTATTCTACATAATTAAAAAAACGAATCTTTATTTCATGATGGAATAACCTTTGGATGGTAATATATTTTTCTCAAAAAGCATTTTATTTAAAAAAATCTGATTTCAATCAAAAAAATCTGATAGCTGCAGTCTATCCTAATTTGTAAAAAGGGTGGCGTTTCCAGCTAGCACATGACCAGCATCATTGCCACAGGCAATGAGCATGCCCAGTTGTATTATACTGCTGTAATATCATCAACATCAGTCCTGCCCCCAAACTTCTTAATCATTTTTAAAGCTATCTACAAACATGAAAAGAACACTAGGTAGAGGAATAGACAGAGTGGTTGCAGGTCTTTAAATAGCTTCAGAAAATGTTTTTTGGTGGGCAGCACATCGTGTGACTGTCACAGAGTCCCTTGTTTATCTTGACTGTGAGTCTAACTTTAAAAGCCAATAATAACAAAAATACAACAAATGTGGCAACCTGCTAAAGCTGAATGGGTCCCACACTCACTGGGAAGAACTAACCCCCAAATATAATACAATATGAACAAATAAATAGCAGGAGGAATACTACAAGAAACGTTATTTATTATAATGCGCTTGATCTGTGTTAGCCTCCGCTGGGTTGTGAGTACAGATAGATTCTGTTTTTGCCATTTTGCTATATTACTATTTGGTAATTTCTTCCATCTGGACTTGTATCAGTGCTGAGACACATATGGACTATTGAGTCTTGTTTTCTAGTGTGTTTTACTCTGGTGTTTTTATGTTTGGTCAATATTTTATATGGGTACATTCTTATACTAGTGATCCATTATAATAAATTATGTTTCTTGTAGTATTCCTCATGCTATTTATTTGTTCATATTGTATTAACTAAAATAAAATAGAGGACATAATAAAAGCTAATAACGTAAGACCCAGAGAAGCTAGCCAAATTCATCCAAGGCTTGTTAGAAAGGTAGGAGAGTATGAGGTATTCTTTTAAATAGAGGACATTTGTATAGAGACCACAGTTACCCAAACCCTATTATGAATTGCATTATTAAATACACAAGGATTAGAATATTCTCAGTAAGTATTTTACTGTGTGTTGATTTTTTTTTTTTTTTAATTTTATTAATTTTTACTGTTGTTGGTTTTTAAGGGCGTTGTTTCCAGGCCTAGAGGGAAGACTTCTTTCTGAAGATCTGCCACCTAAAATTCTAACAGCACTGAAAAAAGCATCTACTAGTCGAGGTAATAGCTGTGACTGCATTTTCTTATTTACTGAAACTTACCATGTGGCTGATCGTTTTTGAACAATTTGTCCCCAAAAATTGATCAAAAATAAGATTGGACAAATCTGATGGTTTATTAATCAGTAGTTGGTTAGTCGGGAATATCAAGCTCTTTGTGACTCGCGTGTACCAGGCCATATGCATAGTCCGTGTATCTATTGATTTCTATTTAGAAAGCAGGACCATGAAATATTGGGTATTTGCAATGTTTCCCCCATAAATGCTTCTTTGAGGAACCCAGAACATAATGGGATTAGACCAAGATTTAACAAATGTATTGATTCCAACACAATAAGTTATTCATTATTTTGCAGTTGCATACTGTCTAGCTCTTTCCAGGTTTGTCCAAGTGATTTTGTTATGTGATAATACAATTGTGTGCACCATATATAAGGTTATCAATGGTTAAAATGGACACACATGTACACAATAGCGAATAAGAACAGGATGTTCTGGGCATCCTGTACGTTTGAGTCCACAAAAAGAATAAAAAAATATATAAACGAGCCTGAATGTTTTTTATTGTTCCTGACTGACATTTATCTGTGTCTCTCAGCTCTTCAGTCCACGTTACTGTAGAACAACTGTCAAAAATTCATCAGATTTTGGGCTTATCCCGAGTTCTTTACCCTTTATATTCCCAGGGGATAGTAATTTGTTTTGTTAAACATTGCTAAGCTCTACTCAAACTGCCTCAGAAAAAGTAGTCTTTCAGTAGTGCCATATCTGGCAGTGGGGGATAGGCATAGGATCTAGAGGATTTACTGATCAATGTGCAGATTTGTGTCTTGTGTATGACCCACAAGAGGGGCAACACAAACAGACTGGAAACATCAAGAAATCGAAGATCATTAAAGCAATGTTGCAAATTTAAGCGATGAGATGAGAATTGTAGAATCTAATAATATTTTAGTTCAAAACTTGGGATGTGTTAAGATGCCTGTATATGTGCTGCAGTTTTTAATAATTTAAGCTGTAAACATGACCTTTTAATCTGCATTTCATGTGATTTATACACTGCCTTTTATAAGATGTTTCTCGGGCATCCTATAAGGGTTCTGGCACATGAAGTGCTTACAAAGCCTTGCCTGCTACTGTACCAGACAAGGAAGTTGGATGGCAGTTACCGGCTATGGAAAATTACACATTCCCAAGCTGTTTTCATCAATGTGACTGTTCCGTGGGGCAGGTCATAGGTGCTCCCCATTTTGGTTATTAGAACGTGAAAACTCTGCTCAGTTCTGTGCTAGCTTCCTGCTCTGGTACATTGCAGCTCTGTGTGTGGTGGAGAGCCCAACATCCAATCAACAGCTGTTGTGATGTGGTAATGGCTTATGGTCCTTATTTTGCAGAAGACATTAGGAGACAGGCTTTAATTTGTAGCCTTAACTGTGTCACTCATTGCATTGTAGCACAACAGCTTCTTTGGGGATGTGCAGGTATGTGTGCTGGACGTTTCAAGGCTTGAGGAAATGTTCTTTTTATGTGTTTGCATACTAAGCATTTCGTACCCTGGTTAAGAGAATATATATTTATAGCTTGTTTTTTCATTTAAAGGAGATCTATTTGCACAATACATTCTCCACTTAGCTGAAATGTTCACATTTTAAAATGGAATAAAGTGAAAAATCGTCGTTTAAGCTGTACCCAGGGTAAGAGCTTTAATTGCTAGGTCCATCTAGGGGTGCTCATTCGCCCTGGGCCAGCTGCCTCTTCACTGCCACCGATTCATCTGATACTCTTCCAGTGAGAAGACGCATGTCCTCCTATTGGTTTAAATGCTGGCTTATGTGAGGGGCACAGCAGAAACAGTTTTTAAAGACCTCACCCTGGTTACTGTTTAAGGGAGGGAGGAATCACTTTTTCCTCCTTATAACCTTTCTAAGGCTTCCAGTATTGTAAAATCAATGCGTTTTTGGCTCTGTTCCATCCTATTGGGTCCTGATGCAGAAGGGGGACATGTTCTTTATTAGTAAGATGTCCTTATAACACTCTGTCTCTGTCAGAGAGCATGTGCAGCTCTTGGCTGAGTAGGGGAAGTAGTCCTCTTTTTAGTTTAAGGATACATCTTACTGTTTGTAAAAAAACCCAAAATGTTTGTTCATACTGGTTCACATTTGGCAGTGGTATCTTAAAGATATTTGTGGGATCTGCCATATCGATAACTTTAATTTATCTATTGTTCATAGATCTTAGTACAACTTTAAGCTATATCCTCATGACTTTCTAAACTTTTAATGAAAAAATAAAGCAAAGTATATATTCCCTTCAGGGCACTAATGTCAGAAACATAATATGGTATATTGGTATAGAAATCTGTTTACTAATCTTTTGACTAATATTATTTTGAATGTGTGATGTTTGCATGACTCTTCAATGGAACTTTACTCAATAGTTACTGTAACATATATCCTTTACAAGTCCCCATGTATAGTAAATTAACAGGGCAATCTAGCCTATTGTAACATTAGCAAAATCCCTCTGGTTTCCTTTCTTGCATTCACTTCAATTTTTTTTTGTCTTCTGTTAAAGGGCATTTATACCCTTTAAACCCCTCCCTCCAGTTAATAGTACGCAATGTGAGGACCTAAACTGCACCCCTAGGTCTTACCCTATTTCAGGAAACAATCCTTGAGCCACCTACACCATAAATGTAAATTGCTTTGTGGAAAAAGATTTGGGGGTTACAAGACAAGATTTTGTCTTGTATAAAAAGGGCAATAGATTCAAGGGAATAAAACACTCTTTACAAGGCACTGGTAAGGCCTCATTTGAAATATGCAGTGCAGTTTTGGAATCCCATATACAAAAGGGACATCTTGGAAATGGAAGGAGTTTAGAGAAGGGCAACTAAAATAATAAGGGGAATGGAGGACTTGACTATGTAGGCAGATTAGACAAGTTAGGGCTGTTTACATTGGAGTAGTGACAATTGTATGGGGAACATAATCACTTTATATGAATATATTAATGGGCCATACAATAAACTCTCTGGTACATTGTTCACCAATAGGTCATATCAGAGGACTCATGGACATTCTTTAAGATTAGAAAAAAAGAAGTTTCATCTTCAGGCTAGGGAAGGTTTCTTTACAGTGAGAACGGTGAAATTGTTTTCCAGCAGATGTGGTAATGGAAAGTTCATTGAATAGCTTTAAAAGGGGGATGGATACGTTTCTTAAATGAAAAAATATTGAGAATTACAGGTATTGATCTATTTAGTTCCGGTTGATCCAGGGATCCTTTCCAATTGCCAGTCAGGAAGGATTTTTTCCCGTTCGTCAGCTGTTTTTTTTTCTTTACCTTTTTCTGGACTGCTAGGTAGGGTTAATGAATAGGTTATATTATGGGTAGGGTATAAAGGTTGTACTAGATGGATGTATGACTTTATTCAACCTCTAATACTATTATACTATTAGACAGGCATTATGGGTAGGGTATAAGGGTTGGACTAGATGGACGTATGTCTTTATTCAACCACCAATACTATGTTATTATGTAACTGTTACACAGGCATGGGTAGGGTATATAAAGGTTGGACAAGATGTACGAATGTCTTTATACAACCTCCAGTACTATCTTATTATGTTACAAACAAGCCGTTACAATTTTGCACGCTACAGAAAAGCTGAGAAAAGCTGGATATGATAACTGTGTATAAATACATTAACGGGCCATCACCTTTTCTCCATCTTCAACTCCCTTCTGCGCCCCTCTCTCGCTGACCCTCTCCTTTCTCCGCACTCTCAGGACTTTGCGCATTACTTCCAGCATAAAGTGGAGTCCATCCGTGTGCAGATATCTGGTCCTAGGGATGACTCTCAGATTATGTTGCCCTCTCCTCCCTCAGCTATTCTTTGATCGTTTGCTCCTGTGACCCATTATGTCTCTCGCCTGCTTCTATCATGTCCGCTCACGAATTGTCCTCTTCATCCCATGCCCTCTGTATTTCTGAAGCACTGTAATCATGTGCTTACCCCTATACTCGCCCACATATTCAATGCCTCCCTTACATCTGGAATTTTCCCTTCAGTCTTTAAGCATGCCCATGTTAAACCCTGTCTTGCTAGTTCAATGACACTTATGTCAGCCCGGTAACTATCAAACAAAATAGGCAGTTTAATGAACTAGAGACGTATATAAATTCTAACTCTTTATTTGTGAATTTAATGTGAATTATCTATAACATGAATTTGTATTACACTACACATTGATAGAGTAAGCATCAATACATCACCGGATATTGTAGCATCACTCTGGGGGACTTTCTCAATCAGAGGAGGATCCGGGAGACTGCAGACACGTCTGCCACTTCCATAAAACAAGTTGAATCCCACTCTCCTGTGGAAATCCCCTCTGGTATATACTCAATACAAGGCGTTGGCTGTTTATCATTGCGCAAGCGTATCTTATACGCGCAGTTATTTATGACCGCGCGTTAGAGTAGTTTATTTACTTAATATAAAAGGTGCACGTTTAAGGTTACTAGCAATTGAACAATACTTTTCTTACTGTTATCAGGCATCGCAGCTGCGCAGCTCTCGCCTTCAAGGGGAGTTGGCGCGTAATAATCTCACCTTGACCAATGAAATATTACTTATCCCCACGGGATCAGAAGATGTTCGCTCTCCTTGGTGAAAAACATCTGTAAACTGTAATAACCTTCAGCCAGTGCAGCTTATGGCAAGCTGTGAACTATCATAACCCTCTGTTAGTTTAGACTATGGCGAAAGACAGATCCATTACTATCTGTGATACATAAACATTCTCCCATACACATCACATACGTATCACAAGCCCATACTTAAAAAGCCCTCGCTGGACCCCTCATGTTTAGCCAATTACCACCCCGTCTCTCTTACCGATAGCCTCTAAACTGCTAGAACGATCAGTCTTCTCCCGTATCGCTAACTACCTTCATGTTCATAACCTATTGGATGCTTTGCAATTTGGATTCTGTCCTGCGCATTCCACCGAGACAGCTCTGTGTAAGGTTATAAATGATCTGCAGGTTGCAAAGGCCAATGGTCACTTTTCTATTTTTATCCTCCTTGACCTCTCCTCTGCTTTTGACACAGTCGATCATTCCCTTCTTATGCGGATACTTCACTTTTTGCACATTCGGAATGAAGTGGCATCCTGGTTTCTATCCTATCGCTCTGACAGAACTTTGTATCTTATGCTAACAATACCTCTTCTCCGGTTCCTCTTGGTGTGGGGGTCCCGCAGGGATCTGTTCTTGGACCCTTATTGTTCTCCCTCTACACTATTTCCTTGGGAGATGTTATTACCTCTTTTGGCTTCAAATATCATTTATACTACTTGTCTACCCCTACGCTAACTCCTGACATCCAATCATGTGTCTCTGACTGCCTCCTTACCATCTCCTCCTGGATGTCTCAACGCTACCTCAAATTAAATCTTTCTAAAACTGAACTGATCATTTTTCCACCTAAACCTGGTCCTGTCCCATCTTTCTCCATCTCTTTCCCATCTGCTCGCTGCCTAGGGCTAATTACTGACTCCTCTCTCTCCTTTTCTAACCGCATTAACTATGTTGAGAAAACCTGCCACTTCTTCCTTTGCAATATAGACAAATTCCTTTCTCTCCCGACCACCGCTATGCTTATGCATGCTCTTGTCCTATCGTGCCTGGACTATTGCAACTTACTACTTTCTGGTCTTCCTGCTTCCCACCTCTCTCCCCTTCAGTCTATACTTATTGTTTTGCTCTCTAATAAACCGGATCCCAAATCTCCTCTGTACTGGAGAACAACCTGGCTCCCCGTTAAACAGCGCATTGTATACAAAATCCTTCTTCTAACATTTAAATCCCTTCGCTCTGCTGCTCCTCCTTATATTTCCTCTCTAGTCTCCCCATATGTTCCTGCCCATACCCTCCGCTCATCGCAGAACCAGCTCCTGTACAGACCCCCCACTTGGACTGCATCCTCTCACCTTAAACCTTTCTCTCTTGTAGCTCCCATCCATTGGAATTCTATTCCCCTCTCTCTACGTCAAGAAACCTCAATCAGCAGGTTTAAATCTAGCCTTACATCCTACCTATCTGGTAACCGGCACAGTATATGATATCTATATATCTATATATGATAAATCTACCCTTACATCCTACCTATCTGGTAACCAGCACAGTATATGATATCTATATATGATAAATCTAGCCTTACATCCTACTTATCTGGTAACCAGCACAGTATATGATATCTATATATGATAAATATACCCTTACATCCTACCTATCTAGTAACATGCACATTATATGGTATCTATATATCTATATCTATATATGATAAATCTACCCTTACATCCTACCTATCTGGTAAGTGGTCGCTATTTTACACGGCGGTTGTTATTTTACACAGTGGTCGCTATTTTACACGAAGGTCTTATTTTACATGGCGGTTGTTATTTTACATGGCAGACGTTATTTTACATGGCGGTTGTTACTTTACATGGCGGATGTTTTTTTACAAGGATAACGTTATTTTACAGGGCGGTTGTTATTTTAAACAGCGGTTGTTATTTTACACGGCGGTTGTTATTTTACAGGGCGGTTGTTATTTTACAGGGCGGTTGTTATTTTACACGGCGGTTGTTATTTTACACAGAGTTGTAAGATGTACCTTGTGCCTTTATTGTTTGACATTTGAACTGCTGCTTTCTTGTAAACATGGCGTTTCTTTTTGCGTTATTGCGGTGATATCGTTATTTTACATTTACACAGTTTTAGAAACACCGTCCATAGCTCTGAAAATTCCAGACAATTCATCAAAGACCTGAAGGAAACTATTTCTCATAACAGGCCTCGATCAAACAAATCCAATGGAAAACAGGCCAAGAACAGAGCCATAAAGGGGATGATGTATTGTTGTTGTAACCTCATTGTCGACTGAGACTTCCTGTGTGTGCCAGTAGATTCTGACTTTTGGATAACGTAGGTCCTTGAACATGAACCAATAAACACCTGAAAAGTGGAATTATTTAGCCTAAGTAAGGGCACGGCCACACTGCAACGCAAACGGGTTCGCATGCGATTTCATGTGCGATTTAAAATGCAGAATGCAAATCGTAGCGCACCCGAAAATGCATGTTTTTGGTGCGTTGCTGCGGTTTCAATGATCTGAAAAAAACAAAAAATGCAGCAGTGTGGCCTAGCCCTCATTAAAGGCCATATTTAGAAAGACATGGTGGTAAATATGCTATAGTGATTGGTACTTTGCATTTGTGTCATTACCTGTGGTAAAAACCTGGGTTGTCAGATGTTTCCAATACCACTGATTTATAAACATGTCTCTAATGTAGTCAGTCAATGATAGAAAAACCTGACCTAATACTGAATGGGCAAATCTTTTACCCTAGGGCCTGGACATCTATTAAACTTACACAATGGACATAATAAATATTTTCACTTCTCCCCATAACATCAATTTAGGTCCCAGGTGATTGGTTGTACAGGTTATTTGCTATAAGCAACCAGTCCAGCCATAAATGAACCCATAACTACCACCCAAACATTTCTATTCTATTCCACTCTCCAGGACATTGGTGCCTAGCGGGAGTTTCCCGTGGTCTCGCGGGTGTGCGGGAGTTTCCCCATGGTCTTGGGGGTGTGCGGGAGAGGGGTGGGATACCTGAATGTAAATATCCTTTTCAGTGAAATTTTGGGCATTTTCCAATGTGCAATCAATTCCTAAGTCTGTTTATACTCTGTCATCCATGATCCTTATGGATGCTAAATAAGCTCCACCTGGAATGTACACATAAACTCCCATAATACTCTCCACAAGCCAATAACATCCTTTGTTCCACAAAATGGAAGTACCACAAATGTTAAAAAAGTGGATCCTGCACCTTTGTGGTGCTGCATTTAATTGTGTGGTAGTTGTTATGGGTTACTGCACTGTGCAAAATCTCTATCTATATTACCAAACGAGCAATACCAGTGTTTAGTAAATTACAATAACCGTCATCTATACAGATAATCACCCTAATAGTCACTATTCAAATACTATCTCTAGCCTACATTGATGTTTTTGAAAAAAACATTTGCCAGAAACAAACATATAGAATTCATATAATCAACAAAATACTGCCGGTCCGGTATCAGTGTCTTAAACAGCTGATCGCACCCACATTTACCTAAATACGCACGATCGGCTTTCTTATAAAAATTCTGGGGAGGGGTGCGTGTCAGTAAACTTGCAGCAGGGCATGGGCCATTGCTGTTTAGCTAGTGGCTGCATGCTTGTGAACACAAACTGTCTGGCCTGCACACAGGTTAAAATAGAGAACGCAAAAATCTGTCACAATACAAGCACTGCAGTGTAAACCACAAACAATACAGTCAATTTGGGCTGCACACCTACTTATCAGCTTCACAGCATCCTGCTACACAGGTGTCCCTGACAAACCCCCCACGAATGTAAGTCCAACACTTTTTTTTGCTCCCTTACCCATTGTTAACATGCACCCAGTAGCAGCAGGTAGCAAACCATATGTATTTATAGGGGCAGTTGCTAAATAACCCTATTAATTATCTGATTAAGCCATCAACTCTCTGTATAAGGTAGAGCCATCAACTCTCTATATAAGGTAGCCTAAGTACCACAACAAAATCTGATCGGTCTAGATACAACCATAGTAAATAAATAACCAATCAGATATTTCAAAATACTTTCACAAAAAAAACCCCACTGGCACCAACGTTATTCATTTCTAACAAATGTCTGCAAAATTAAGAAACCCTCAAACCCCAGCAACACTAATAATGTGCATAATGTGTATGTAATGTCTTGTTTTCATTGGACTAAGATGTAATGTTTTACAATCATCCAATTCCATAGAAGGAATAACAGACGATTAGCCGACTGCATGATAAGCGTCTGCAACAGCTTCTGCAGGGAATAATAATAGCGAAATACATATTTCTTTCCAAGTCCTGATTATCCCAACCGCCTCTCATTCAATCACTTTGCCGAGTAAATCAAGACAATGACTTTCCTAAGACACAAGAAGACAATTGGAGACAGTGTGAGATACGTGACCGGTTGGAACACTAACAAACTAATAAAGCTTTAGGTTTCACATAAAAGTGTCCCAGTAAATTCACTTGCAGCAACGAGACTATAAAATTAGCCTTAGGAAAGAGAAAATGAAAGACTTAAACCTCCAATAAATATCTATTAACCCGACTCACTGTACACATTGGAGATGTCTCACGGAAAGGCAACAGGCTGAATAAAACGATGATTACGGTTATATATAATGATCTTTTGTAAATCGCAAAGGTCACATTGAGTGGAAGATGTTCCTGGACAGGCAGAGTTGTAAATTAAACTAGGAAATAATGATGTGATAAGTAAAGTGACCATGTGACATGACAACAAAGGCAAAGAACGAGTCAATTTCATTAAAGTTATTACGCTGCGTTCGTTGGCAGCGATTTTTCCTACCTCCCATGTTTGGTTATTACTGCAATAACTGTATTGGGCGCCTCCTGATTGCATCACCTGCCAAATCATGTACACTGTCAAGGAGGAAGCATGGATATGTAAGATAATCAATAGCCCTGCATACAAGTCTTTGTATAAATCATTATCACAGAAGCAATGTGGCTATTTGTTAAGCAGTACCTCAGTTGTTTGGAAGATTCAGCTCTGACGAGGGGAGTTTCTACAGAGTGTTCAAACAGAGCCCCTTGTGGTCCTACAACAGAGAAGAACATAGGAATAAGATATAAACATTTTTTTGATCTCTGAAAATGATTAAACGCTTATTTGCTTATAAATATTACAAATCAGATTAAAAGGTGGTAAATCCTTGTTTTTCTTTCGGACTGTATTCTCGGCAGAAAAGATGGAGTAAGACCACATGGTACCAGTGTTAGGGCTGTGATTTGTGATGTTTATAGGACACAGATAAACACTTTCCAACCTCCTAAAAAAGCAGGAGTCTCCCATGTGTTTCTGTACAGCTACAAACAGCCATTCATGAACTGAGAAAAACATTTCAGCATGTCCAATTGGGGCAGAATTGAATCATCCACCCATGGTCTGGCAGTCATACAATATCAAATATTCAATATCTAACCTGTAATGCAAAACTTAACACAGGAATGTATAGCAATGTTGCACAAACCGTGCGACTTACCTCCGTGTATTTCTATATTTCTAGGATTGCACTGCGAGATTGCAGAAAAGTAAGCCGCACGCCTTTGCTATATTGAATCTCCCTGTATGAATCTTAAAGATTTCAGTTAGGGTGAACCTGACCTAATATAAGAATGTTAAGGCCATACACTAATTATCTAATATCTATTAGTGACCTACCTCTGTCTAGACAGTTGTCATAATGTCATAGGAATGTTTGGAGGCAAGTCACATATTATAGAACCCAGCAAAATATAGGGCACTTGTAATCTTTAGAAACCCTATAATAGTGGAGGTGCAAGTAAATGGCTAAAAGATACGATAGCTAACAATAGAAGAAGCCAAACTGCAACACTCTACTATAGAAAATGTTAAAATCATTTAATCATATTCACAGGGATATAACAATTAAAAACACATGCTTTCTACCTCTATCATCTACATACAATATATATGCAGTCACATTTTACCCAGTGTATCAAATACAGTGTATCAAATACAACTGTACCATGTACAATACAACTGTGCACTTTAATTGTTATATCCCTGTGAATATGATTAAAGGATTTTTAACATTTTCTATAGTAGAGTGTTGCAGTTTGGCTTCTTCTATTGTTAGCTATAATATAGAACCCATTCTTGGGAGATTTAGATCTGGTGTAGATATATGTTTTCTTTTTGTTCAATGGTTTTTTTATTGTATTTTCATTTTGATACAAATAAAATTAACAACTTTAACAATAAAATAACTTAATAATAGTGTTATTATAGCATGCAGTGACTCTTTTTCAAAAGGCATTTCTGCTGTTGTTCAAATATTATATATTTCTCTTTATTACTAAGCAGTATATTTCTTATGATACCCCTACTTACGGTATCTGGATATATGTAAGGTCCAGACATTCCATACCTTTGTCCATTTTTTAAAATTTGTTTTGTAGGGAGTATGCCAAGTATTCGGAGTCATGAATCCCCCATAGTTTAATAATTAAAGGAGAACTAAATCCATTTTTTATACTCCAGAATCTGAAAACAACCCCCCTAAAAATACCAATAAGCTATATAATATGACTTCAGTAAATTGTATTAAAGTAAATGTAAGCCTGTTAAGAACTGGATGAAGTATCAGTGTGTATGTGCAATGTGAGACCACACCTCCTGACCTCAGTCACATACTTCCTTGCTTTATCTGTCCTGTAAAAGGAACAAGTTTCTGCCATAGCTAAGGACTGAGCATGTGCAGAACATAATGGTCGTTGACCAGACTGTGTGATATTAGAATGCTGTGATGTTAAGCACAAACCATATATTATTTAGGTAAATTTCCCAGCGCCCATATCAAAATGAGAGGTAAGACACAGATTGATGGCTTTATATCAAGGTGTTCTGCCTTCTGGTTCAGTGTTGTTCTGTGGCTTTAGTTGTCCTTTAAAGCTTGCCTGTTTAGGCTAGGCTTTTTCCAGTGTGCGGCCAGCAAACTTCTAACTGCACCACAGACGTAATATACTAAGGAGTTGGCCTCTCTGTTTAGGTCTGTAATTGGGAGATTAAAGAGTGCCATCCAGGGGCTTAATGTTATTTCCCTGGCGAACAATTGAGTTAGGATATTTTCAGTTACCTTCTACAGTTTTTTAGCTTCTCTACATTCCCACCATGTGTGTACCAGCCTCATTACCGCAGTTGTGGAAAGTTTTGTAAGCTTGGGTTAAGTTTGTGGAGGAATTGATGTGAGATATACCAGTCATAAGGAATTTTATATGACTTTTCCTTCGCTGTTATATTTGAAGAGTACCTGTTGGAGTTGATGCAGATTTGAGACCACTGTGACGGGTCAGTGATCCATTAAATCTGTTTTCCCATTGGGTTTATTTTTGCTTGCAAGTTGTCATACCACATGATTCTGTATATTGCTGTAATGTTCCTCTTGTGGATTCAGTCTTAGTTATTAGGATTTCAAAGTTTGTGGGTGTGTTGTTATGTTTGCTTAGTAGGGTATTGATGAAGTGGCTGATTTGCGCATATTGGTACCAATCTTCATTATTCAGTTTGTATTTTGCTTTGGCCTGTTCCCAGAGAATTGCTTTGCCTCTGTTATCACATAGGTTCCCTACCCTGTGTACTCCTCTGTTCCTCTGTCTTTCCATTTAGCTGCTACGTTTCTATCCATCCCTATTGGGAGAGTTGGTAAATACCATAGAGGGAACTCATAGTTTGGGTTGTTTATTAATTGTTTTTGTTAGTTGATTTGATCCCACAGTTTGAGTGATTGTTTAATTATTAGGGGGAGGTTTTTCTGATAGGGAAGTTTTGTTCAAATAAATTTGTCAATTTAGATATATATTTTCATCTCTGGAAACTGCAAATTATTTACATTAATCTGCATGAAAGATATTTGGATGCATACTTAACGATTCTAAATGCACTTAGTGCGCCAATATTGAACGCCATTCGAAGCAATGAGGTATTTTACAGGAAATTCGCCTCACACCCAATAACACTTCACAGTGGCAGTTGTAAAATTTGTAAAGCAAATGTGTAATTATTAGGTTAATACCCAGATAATTAAATTCAGAATGTAGATTAGCAAATGATGGGATTTTTACAGGGTAATTACATCTCTCTCTTCCATTAAGACCATTAATGTTCAGCAGATTTTGAGAAGTGAAATAAAGAACGCAGAATGGGAATGAAAGGGGAATAATATCTTAAAGGATAATATCTTAAAGGAGAATTAAAGCTAAAGTATAAATAGGCCCAGACATATTCTGTAATTCCTAAATAGCAGATAGCTGTATTTCTCAGCGCCGAAATCAGGAGTATTGTGGAGAAATCAGCTATTTTATCTAGCAGGTTTCTCCCTTTTCCCGAATTGTCCTTCCAAAATTGGAAGCGAGAGCGCGATGCCGTGTACTCGGGAATGCGATCGGGTAATGATATGCAATTGGAGCGCATGCGGATCGCAATTGTATCGCGCTTTTAAGTGCATCAGCGTGGCCTAGCCCTTACACAAAGTTTTAAAAGGCTCAGTAAGTTCTCCTGTTTTTTTCTCTTTCTGCCACTTCCAGTTAGCAGCTGTCAGTCATGGATGGAACAGATGACATCATAGCCACTGAATGCTATTCCCTAGCTGCCTCCTCTGAGCATCATTTTGCTGCATAACAGATTAGCCCTATGTCTGTCATCTTTCTAACTATTGTAGTTTTGTGTAGAGATTTGCACATATATATATATATATATATAATTTTTATCTGAGGGTTGAACATGCCCTTTATTGTATATAGGTAAATTCCCCCCCATAACTTAAAACTACAATAGTTAGAAAGCTGACAGACATATAGATAATCTGTTATGCAGCAAAAAGTATGCTTTTCCCCTTCCCCCATCTCTAAGCTCTTCAGCAGCAGATAACTGTAGCGCATAAACTCCTACTATGTAGTTCAAAAACGAACACTGATGCCTTTAGTGCTGAAGTCCTGAGTTTGAATCCACCCTTGGACGCATCTGCAAGGAGTTTGTATGTTCTGCCCGAGCTTTTGTGGGTTTCCTCTGGGCACTCCGGTTTCCCCCACAATCATAAAGACATACTGATAGGTTGTATGTGTCAAATAAATGTGCTTAGATTGTAAGCTCTTCGGGGCAGGGCCTAATGTGAATGTATACATGTCATTGTAAAGCGCTACGGAAGATGTTGGCGCTATATAAATCCACAATATTAATAATTTGATTGGGTGCCTGTGCTGGAACAATGGAGTTAACCCCATACTAACCTCATATTACATTGGAAAGCATAGGGTTAACTCCCTTTCCCCCATATTATCATTATCTCCCTGCTTGTTTTTAAAAGCTCTCTGGCAAGAGGCCCATAATATGTTAAAGAAAAGATTTCGGCAGTGGCCTAACTACTGCCCCCCCCATCCCCAGAGGGATATGGGGGGGGCGGATCGCATGAGGCATATAGGAGGGTGTCAGGGGCCCGGCCTCCATTCTCGTGGGGGGGGCCAGGGCCCCTGCAGGTATGCCCCTGGATTTTGGGGTTCCATTAGACCATGGAATAAGTATTGCCTTCATAAAATAATTGTAAGCCACTCTAAAATAGTAATAACCATTACCCCCGTACCTGAAATTAAACCGACATCTAACACGCACAACCGAAACTCAAGAACCGTGTGCGCCCTGAATATCAACATTGATAGGGTAGGATGCCTGAATACAGGTAAATAAATTACTATCATGTGAGCTTGCCTTGGTCCTAAGTTAGTTGTAGTTCTTGCCCTGTCTGTCTCTTTTGAAGTCCAGCACTCACTGATTGTGCAGCTCAGACCACCTCATCTAAAGATATGAATCTCTGTAGCGTATCTCAGGTTAGGTTGTGTGTTGGGTAGTCAATCGATTCACCACCAGATGGCAGCACACAGGTCAGGTCGCATCTCCATTAACTTATACATGAATGAAAAGGGGTCAAAAATGATCAATATTTGTTAAATTGTTAGTTTGTGTAATGCCTTCTTAGTTACCGTATATACTCGAGTATAAGTCGAGGTTTTCAGGCTGTAAAAACAGCCTGAAAACTGAACCTCGACTTATACTCGGGTCAGTCACTCACTTGATGGAGGAATCCGGCTGCTGCATTCACTGATGGTCGCATCCACTGACGTCACTACTCGGCGCCGGGAAATGAGATCGGCGCTGAGTACTGATGTCAGTGGATGCGACCATCAGTGCATGCGGCAGCCGGATTCCTCCATCACAGTGCATGCGGCAGCCAGATTCCTCCATCAAGTAAGTTACCGGACTCTCCTTCAACTGTGACAGCACCCACAGCACCTGGAAAAAGGTAAGTCTGCATAAAAAACGTACTTGCCTATGAAGTGGAAGGGTGGGTACTGTAGTGGCAGGGAAATAAGGGTGGGGTGGGGGGGAGAGTAAGGGAGTCATTTGGGTCAGGGACAGGATAGGTAAGGTAAGGACTGTACTGTACTGTAGTGGAAGGGTCATATTTTCTACCCTCGACTTATATTCGAGTCAACCAGTTTTTACTAAATTTTGAGGTAAAAATAGGTACCTCGACTAATACTCGGGTCGACTTATACTCAAGTATATACGGGTATTCTACATATTCTCTCCCATTTTGAAAAATCAGTTGATTTCATACCCTTTGCTGTTCCCTGCTGTTGACATTAGTGAGCTGACATTTCAGGTTCTAATGGTCCTTCTTATTCCCAGGATGCACCACTACCTTGGAATGTTCCTAACAGTAATTTCTACTGATTGGCTGTGGATGGGTCAAAGATGCTCAGATCTCTACTGAGCAACTGAATCAACCCAGGCGCTGGGTCAAGGGCAAGACCATGACGTTCTCTATTAGGGGTCCTGCAAACAGGATGTCAGTATTTCGGTTACATTTATTTATACACAGACACAATGCTGGATGGGCAGTTTAAGGTCATTGGGATGAAAAAATACTGCTCTTTTTGTATGTATTTGCACTGAACTTCCCCTTTAAAGGGGTGGTTTGTAAAAGTAGTAAAATGTTGCATGCATACCAATATATATACCATATATATATATATATATATATATTGAAATGAGCTTTGTCTTGGCCATTTCCAGATATTTGGGTTCATGCTTCTAATCATACCAGTGCTACTTTACTCTTTGTCCATCTTGTGCTCAATATGATTATCATTGACTCTGACGGTGATAACCACCCTTTACAATAAACTGCCATTGTGCCATCATATTGTGCCATATATACGGCATTGCACAATTTAATTTTGGTCTCAGACTAAAAAAACCACAATATATTTTCTTTGCCCCCAAAATCACTTTTTCTTCTGCAATGGCTTTCACCTGCTTTGTGTAGAGTTCTGGATCTGGTTGTCCCCTTGGACAATCCCTCTACCTCATTACTTAGACATCCTTTGGCTTTCTCCTGTTCTGCTATATGTCTTCATTTGCTTTTTCGTTTATGAAACTGGCATTCCATTCTAATGGCTATTTTAACGTTGCCTTTAACACTTCAAACTCTTGGTTTGGGGCCCACAGCAGTAATTATGGAGAGGACAATGTTACAGCTCCACAGTTTGTTCATGAAGTCCTTTTTGCAGATGATTATCTATTTGGTTTGTCAGTCATCTAAATGCTCCACGAAACACAAAATCCTTCCCTGACCACCTAATTGTTTGGATGTTTGTTCTGTGTCGGCACTTTTTTTGCTTTGTTCTAACAGCAGAAATCCATCATCATCACTGTAGAAATAATTGGCAATATGTTCAGGTTCTATTGGAATATCAGGCAGAATTTGCTGAAACTTGTATTGCATCAAAGCTATCCTTTGTATATACAGGCTAATTAAATAGAAAATCACACAGAGAGAGAAGTAGTTGTATCCAAGCTAAGTGAGTAAATAAGGATATTTGCATGCAAATCCTTGACAGAATTACTTGTGATTAGAGTGCATTCAGGTCAATCTGTTTGATTCTAAAACCATCAGGTCTAGAGCAATGGTAGGATAAAAGCTAAAGATCTATGGGTAACATCAAGTGGGAACAGCATGCTGCGCTACAGCAGGGGTGCCCAACCTTGCCCAGTCACCCCAGCCAGTTACCAAGATGCTTTTGGCTTTGCTCCTGAACCTCCCATGCCCCACCTCCAGAAAACCCATGCCCTACTTCAGGACCTTCAGGATTTTCACCTTTGGGCCGAGATTTTCAACAATTGGGCCACAGGTTGGAAATCAGTGTGCTAAATCATGGCAAACTTAATAAAATAACACATGCGACATACTACTTTACATTTAGGGAAATCACTTATGAAATAGAGTTTGGTATAAGCAACAAACCAACCTGTGACCCTTAGTTTGTCTGTCCCAACCAAGACCTCCTTTTCATTAACAGAAAAGAGCATCTTGCCATCCCGAGAGTTGATTTGGAAGTGTCGTCCATGTGTCTCAACTGCATCAGGACCTAAAAAGAGAAGCACAATAATAAATATTAATTCTGCTTTACAGTTGTCGTCAACTATACAGTTCACTGTCCAGGGTCTTATCAGTAGTTTAGATGATGTACAGATGCTAATGCAAAATGACTCATCTTCTGGTCTCATGGACCTTCATTACAATTCCAGTAATTTGCGCATCATCAGAAGAACCGCGTAGCCTGATCTTTTTTTGCTTCTGATCACAAATGAATGGGCCAGGAATGCAAATGCCTTGGAAATGGTAAAAGGAGAACATCTGGATTATTCAAAATGCACCATCTGTGGCTCAAATTAATCCCTTAAAGAGGGTATGGTATATTATTCCACTGGAAATATAGCAGTGAGTTAGCCCATTACCAATTAGGTGATATATAACATAGAAGGCTAAATGTTACTGGTTTTAAAGCTAAATTCAAATCAAGAGATTATAACAATGTGTTCCTGTTCTTGGGCTGTCTGGTTCCGTATATTAAGACACAGGGATGCAGGGCAACCAACAGATAAGGATAATAGTTCATTTTTAACTGCACTGATCCCTATTGGCTGTTTTTTAATCAATGGCACCACAACTTTCCCTGTTGACCAAGAAATATAAACAGGAGGAAATAAACAGAGCAGAGTAGCAATGGCAGCTGTAGATTTTAACTATAGGATTTTATGAGTTCTTCATAGTAACATAGTAATGGAGGTTGCAAAAAGACATACTGTATGTCCATTTAGTCCAACCTTTATACCCTACCCATAATCCTTACTAAAAATTACATAGTAACATAGTATTGGAGGTTGTATAAAGACATATGTCCAGCAAGTCCAACCTTTATACCTAACAGTTGATCCAGAGACAAGAAAGAAAGTATCCCATGATCAACCAGAACTACAGTATATGTATTAATACCAGTAATTCTCAATATTATATAGTATCCCTGTACCTACCAGAACTACAGTATATGTATTAATACCATATTCTCATATTTATATAGTTCCCCTGTATACAACCAGAACTACAGTTATGTATTAATACCAGTAATTCTCAATATTATATAGTATCCCTGTACCACCGAACTACAGTATATTATTAAATCCAGTTAATTCTCAATATTATATAGATCCCCTGTACCAACCAGAACTACAGTATATATATTAATACCAGTAATTGTCAATATTATATAGTGTCCCTGTACCAACCAGAACTACAGTATATGTATTAATACCAGTAATTCTCAATATTTTTAGTGTCCCTGTACCAACCAAAACTGCAGTATATGTATTTATACCAGTAATTCTCAATATTTATAGTATCCCTGTCCTACACAAACTACAGTAATATGTATTAATACCAGTAATTCTCAATATTATTAGTATCCCTGTACCAACCAGAAACTACAGTATATGTATTAATACCAGTAATTCTCAATATTATATAGTATCCCTTGTACCAACCAGAACTACAGTATATGTTTAATACCAGTAATTCTCAATATTATATAGTCACCCGTAAAACCATACTGCAGAATATGTATTAATACCAGTATTCTCAATATTATATAGTAATCCCTACAACCATAAACGCGTAATATGTATTAATCCAGTAATCTCATTATATATATCCCTGTACCAACCAGAACTACAGTATATGTATTAATACCAGTAATTCTCATATTATATAGTATCCCTGTACCAACAGATCTACTATATGTATAAATACCAGTATTCTCAATATTATATAGTACTCCCCGTACAAACCATAACTGCAGTATATGTATTAATACCAGTAATTCTCATTATATAGTATCCCTGTACCAACCAGAACTTCAGTATATGTATTAATACCAGTACCGTATATACTCGAGTATAGCCGACTCGGTAATAACCGAGGCAACCCATTTTTGCCTCAAAAATAGAAAAGATGATTGCCCCGAGTAAAGCCGAGGGTATACAGTAACCCTAATACCTTTCCACTGTAGATGTTTGGAAACTACAACTCCCAGCATGCTGGTTGCTGGGGATTTGTAGTTTCCAACCACCTATAGTTAGAAGGTATTGGGGTTACTGTATGGCATACTGTCCCCCACCCTAATACCTTTCCACTGTAGATGTTTGGAACTACAACTCCCAGCATGCTTGTTTGCTGGGAGTTGTAGTTTCCAACCACTATAGTAAAAAAGATAATGGTGGGTGTCTGCATGGCATACTGTCCCTCCATCAGCCCTCCCCCCAGTACCCCCAGCCCTCCCCCCAGTCCCCCCCCCAGCTCACTACCTGTACCTGGTCTTCAGTCTTTCCTCTCTCTGCATCCAGAGGCAGCCGCGAGTCCGGCCGGCAGTTCCCTATTACGGCTTCGCGGCGCGCGATGACGTCATCCCCCACGCGTGCGTGATGACGTCATCGCGCAACCGCGAGGACACTACTGGGAACTGCCGGCCGGACTCGCGGCTGCCTCTGGATTCAAGGTAAGTTTCTTCTGACTCGAGTATAAGCCGAGTCAAGGTTTTTAGGTTAATTTTTAAACCTAAAAACCTCGGCTTATACTCGAGTATATACGGTAATTCTCAATATTATATAGTATCCCTGTACCAACCAGAACTACAGTATATGTATTAATACCAGTAATTCTCAATATTTTGTAGTTTTAGAAACCTATCTAGGCCACTTTTAAAGCTACACAATGAACTTGCCATTACCACCTCTGCTGGAAGACAGTTCCACAGTTTCACCGTTCTTACTGTAAAGAAACCTTTCCTAACCTGAAGATGAAACTTTTCGTCTAGTCTGATATGACCGATTAGTAAACAATAAACCAGAGAATTTATTAAATGGCCCATTAATATATTTATATAGAGTGAACATATCGCCACGCAAACGTCACTTCTCTAATGTAAACAGTCCTAACTTGTCCAGTCTGGCCCCACAATCAGGCCTCTCCATTCCCGTTATTAATTAATTTTGTTGCCCTACTCTTTCCATTTCCAAGATGTTTCTTTTATATATGGAATTCAGAAACTGCGTCGCGGATTTCAAATGTTGTCTTACCTTCTAATCTACCCATTGCATTGTACCCTCTATTATAACAGATTACTTCACCAGTAATATCTATTTTACTTCCCTACTTAAACAGATCGTACATTATTTCAAATATGAAACATAGAATCATTAAGAAGAAAATCCGAATTTTAATATTCTAACTTGCAGTCACTTTATAATTGTTGCCATAGAGGTTTTTCAGAGAGTAATGTAACAAGCAGGCTCCTAAGGTCGCGAGGGCATGGGGAGGGGGATGGCTAGCCCAATTCTGCCCAGTGACTCTGTGGGAAGTTCAATTTTCCCACTGTGTCGCTGGGGGTTCTGATTGGTCTCCAGGGGACCTGGGAACACATCACTGCGTTGGTGACAGAGTTACCAGCCGAGGGATTGGATGCTTTCCCCTCCCAGCATCCACCTGGCCGCAACTATGTGGCTATATAACCTGGGTCTGGACCCCCCCCCCCAGCTTCAAACAACAGATTGAAATCACCACCTCACCTGAACAATGGCAGGAATCACTGGCAAGGTAGCCGAATGGATCGGACGGGCGGAGGACCCAGCGGAAGCCGAACGCGCCCTGTAGCAATTTCTGGCCTCCCGCGCCATAGGCGGAGGCCGTACTGGGCACAAGGATCCGGAGGACGCAGCATCGGAGGAAGTGGCCAATCCCGAGAAGGAGGAGGCGGAGCCATCCCCCCCACCATCCAGAGCACCGGCTAGGCCTAAGTCCCGCGAGACAAACAAGTGGAGGCGGGACATAGTGGAGCCGGCCAATAAGAGCGGAGGTGTGTCAGCCGAGCCCCTGCTGTCAATCTCCCCTCCGGCTCTGGTTCAACCAGCTGCAGGCATCCGAAACAGGAGAGGCAGGCGCTCAATGCTGTCTCCCCCTGGGAAGCCTTACAGCGGGAAAAGAACAGAAAGATCCACAGGTCAGCCGCACTCAACTTGGCTGTCCTGCTTCACCAAAAGCTGCAAACCAATGCTGCCAAGCCAGGCAGCAGGAGAGCTGTGACCACTACACCCACTGCCACACAGACCGTTGCTTCAAATGGTCTGGTGGTGGGTGTCTTTTTCTCCCCTACAGTACACCGGAGCCTCCAGTACCAAGCCCCATTCGTCAGGAGGCGGCCAAACCCAAGGAGAAGATCAGCAGCCCCGCCTCAAAGGCAAGTCTCACCGCAACCCAGCCGAAGCCCCTGTGAGAAACCAACCAACATCATCCTCCACAGCAGCCAGCCACAGCGGAGTAGACTTGGCTGCAGCCACAGTAATTACAACGACCAATACTATCTTAGAGAGGCAATATTAATACGCTCTCTACTGCTTTACTTAAATTCCAAGAACCACTTAATCTCAATCACCCTCCCGCTAATGTAGTCAAATGTCATAGGCGCTAGTCAGACAGCAGTAGCTGACATTCAAAGGGCACTAGGGCCACAGCCTCACACGTTACTGATTTGCTTGAGAGATGTTTTGGCGTGCGATACCACGCCATTGGGCCTCCATTTATCCCTATCTCAAAGGAAAAAATAGCAAGGGGGTGAATATGTGGATTTGTTGCTTTACTGCCTCAATAAAACAGCCAAAAAATCTGAAGAAAAAATCTGATGAATCCAAAGGAAAATAGGAGAACAATTGGTCCCTTGCACCTTTTCCAATTGGCTTCAAGCTTTTGCATTACTCAAACATTCTTTGCTCTTCAAAACCGGAGTTTAGGCCAATCACTTTTTAACACACATAGATACAGTTTCTCGAGGCATACAGGAGCTACGGCGGCCATACATGGTTCCTCCTATGCCAAAAAAATTTGGCAAAAATTGGCAGTCACCCAGGCATAGTGTTTGGGGGTAAAAAAAGACAGATTTATGGTTGAGTATGTTAGCACCCAAACACATCACTTTCACAACACACATAAATTAAGCCGAGCAATCAGCAAACAGAGCCAACACCTGCTGGGCATACAATGAATCTAGTTGTAAATTGGCAGGCACCCAAATTGTGAACATACCGAATGTTCAATCTGCAACGAGCCACCTGGCCCTTTCGTTGCATCAGAAAATTCAGCCCCTCCCTCAAAACGCCCAAAAGACACTCCAGGCAGAATTGAATACGCCAGTGAGTGGTTCTTAAAAATGCTGCCCTGGCTAGAGGCTATCTTCCAAACAACAGACAGCAACATTAATTATGATTTTAATAAGGCTTTTGGATCCCATTTGAAAACATTCGCCCAACCAAGGTGGGTACCCGATAATAAAATCAGTCCGCTCAAACCTAAACATAGTTAAACCAAAACTTCAAAGGAA
This sequence comes from Hymenochirus boettgeri, assembly GCA_019447015.1. Classification (NCBI taxonomy): domain Eukaryota; kingdom Metazoa; phylum Chordata; class Amphibia; order Anura; family Pipidae; genus Hymenochirus; species Hymenochirus boettgeri. The sequence goes on along the minus strand of CM033470.1, from coordinate 307,665,724 downwards.
ATGGAACTAGGCCTTTTTAATGAATTTCCATTCCCGAAATTCAAGGTATCCGCCCCTAGGATTAGTTCCAAAAAAGGAAGCAAATTCCTTTCGGCTGATCACACCTATCTCTTCCAGCCGGGGTGGTCTGTAAATGACGGAATTGAACCAGAATTATGTCTCTCCTATTATTCTTTTGATGCCTGCATTAGACATTTTGAGGCAATGCGGCCCAATGGCTATGCTAGCCAAGTCCGACATAGAATCGGCTTTCCGTCTTTTGCCTATCCACCCGACGTTACTGGATACTGGGATTTCACTTTCAACGGACAATTATCCACGATAAAAACTTACCCATGGGATGTTTCCCTTCATGCCACTACTTGAAATCTTCGCAAATTTTCTCGAATGGTCAGTAAAATACGAATCAGGATCACCCATTTTCATTCACTACTTGACGATTTTTTTATTTATCGGCCCCCAAAAGACCAACACGTGCCAGCACCTATTAATACTTTTATGTGGATCTGCAAACAGTTCGGCAATCCCCCTATCTAGTTCAAAACGGTACACCCTTGTATATCATCCAGTTTCTAGGGATAGAGATCGACTCCATCAATATGCAATTCAGATTCCAAAAGAAAAATTAGAAGAAAAGCTAAAAAACCCTAGTAGCCAGGGCATTAGGAACAAAAAAGTTACAGCTGAGAGAACTCCAATCCCTTTAGGCCACCTTAATTTCGCCACAAGGTAATTACCAGCAGGCAGGGTCTTAACCAACGACTTATAAACCTAACCAAGGCACAACTAACCAGTCACCAATCCCCCACCGTTTATCATCCGAATGCAAGGAAGATCTAAAGTCTGGGAGGAATTCCTAACATATTTCAATGGTCAATCCTTTTGCAACTAGAATTCACAGAACAACAATTCGCTGCAATTGTTCACCGATGCAGCCGCATCGGGGTGGGCTATGAGCATTCCTAAACGGAAAATGGTCGTAGGAAAAATGGGCCAACACAATGGATCCATGAAAGACTCGCCAAAAATTTAGCCTTTTCGAGCTTTTCCCCCAATAATTATGGCCCATCGAAATACGGGGTAACACACTAGCAAACCAGAAGAATAGTATTCAGATGTGACAACCTAGGTTATCAACCACCTGTTATGCAAATTTCCTCCCGTTCTTAAGTTATGAGACATTTAGGGGCAATTTTATAAAGCTTCGTAAGTTTTCGCGGCCGTTTTCCCCCTGACATTAACGCATAAATCGCGTTTAATGCGATTTATTAATGCCCGAAAACGGCAGCGAAAAGTTAACGCAGCGTTAACCCTTCGCGGCGATACTTACCTGTTACCGCCGCTTCTATTTATAAAGCTGCGGTATGTGTTTCGCACTGCTAGTATCGGCTGTTTTACAGCCTCCCTGATACTAGCCTCCCTGCGGCGGGGATGGGCAGGCAACCCGCGGCGGGTGGTCGCACCCACCCCGGGAGGCACGCAACCCCGCCCACAACCCCACGCCCACCTGCCGCCGCTTCCCAGCAGCCCCTCCCAACCCCTTCCCCGCTCGCGGCAATCTCGGAAAAGGAGGCTAGGAGGGGCTGCCGGAAAGGGGCCGCAGCAGGTGGTCGCGACCACCCGCCGCGCACCCCCTCCCCAGCAACCCGCTGGGAGGAGCGGCGGGTGGTCTCCGCCGCCGCGGGTTTGGGGCGGGGTGGGCGTATGTCCCGCCCCCTTACAGAGGCGTTGGGAAGGGATTTTAAGTCCCAATATTGCCCGCGAAGGACTTAAAATTACCGCAACACATCGCGGCAATGGCGCTCGCCGTTATAATACGGCGATAGCGCTATTTTCGTTGGCCGCGGTGTGCTGGCGGGTATTTTTTTGCGTAATTTCGCGTTTTTATAAATATGCCCTTAGTCTTAGGTGTCTACAAAACAACATCTGGTTTAAAGCAACAGCATATAAAAAGGCGTAGACAACGTTACTGCAGACTTTGTCTCGATTTCAGTTCAGGGTATTTTGGAGGGGAATCGGGGATGGAGACCGCAGAAAGCCAAGGAGTGAGCTGCCCAGATTACTTATGGGATCTGATTTGGAACCACTAAAGGAATTACTCAAGCAGTCTCTGTCAGAACAAACCTGGGGTTCATATGTGTCAGCGTGGAAAGCTTGGGCAGAATTTAAAGCCCAGAGTTCACTGTCAACACATTTATCAGAAAAAGATCTATTTATATATTTTATCCTCAACCATATCAATGCAAAACACTCATTTGCCTACCTGAAGAAAAGGGTAGCAGGTATTTCATTTTTCCTTAAGTTACTCGGGGAACCAGATTTTACCAATTCCCCTCTCACAAAACAACTCCTAAAGGGTTTTGAAAAAAATAAAACATCACCTGACAATAGAAAACCCATTACCCTCCCACTGCTCGACAGAATAATAGGAGAACTTCCCTCGGTTTGTTTAAATGCCCACGAGGCAGCCCTGTTCAAATGTTTATATGTTACAACTTTCTTTGCTGCTTTACGAATAAGTGAAACAGTCTCCCCTAGTAAATTAATTCCAGGTGGCCTGAGCATAGAGGACATCAAAATTATTGAGAACAAACTTTGCATATCCATCCGCCATTCAAAAACGGACAAAACCGGCAAAGGCCTGGTATCATGGTTGGGCCCATTCGCCAGCCCCAACCTATGCCCCATAAAATGCTACTTACACTACATTGCACTGAGACCACCAGCACCAGGCCCCTTCTTCATACACCAAGATAGGTCCTTTGTGTCCAAATTCCAGTTTTCAAAGGTACTAAAACTTACTTTGGATTCCCTTAAGGTTCCCAGTCAGAACATTACATCCCATTCATTCAGAATAGGCGCAGCGACCCAAGCCTCCATTCTAGGCATGGACTCTGCCAAAATCATGAGAATAAGTCGCTGGGAGTCCAAAAGGTACAACTTATATGTGCGTCCCCACCTTATTAACCAACATTAACCGGCTCATCTTTTGTAGGTACAATGACCAACATTTGGATAATTGGACACTCGTTTGTTTATTGGGCCAAGCGGAGAGGCAAACAAAGAGTATATGGAAATAACCTCGGCCTCGACCCACGTAAATATAAAATCCAATGGATGGGCATTAGGGGGTTAAATTGTGATAATCTTTTTACTGCGCTATCGCGCTTACAGGCCCCCTGGGGATTCCCAGACATAATTCTGATACACCTGGGAGGAAACGAAATTGGGGGGAAGTCCACCATCTTTACCATAAAAACAATGAAAAGGGACCTTGCAAAACTCCGACTGATACCCGATGTGGTCATTATATGGTCCGAGATTATCCCCCGTTTAATTTGGTTTTTCCCTACTCTAAAAGCACTGGAAGAAAACAGGCGCAAGATTAATTTATCCATTAGTAAGTTTGCAAAATCGTTGCATTTCTGTTCCTTCAGACACAGAGAGCTAGAGGGTGGTGAATGTGGCCTATATAGGAAAGACGGCATACACTTGTCCGACATCGGACTAGATATTTTTAACGTTGGCTTACAGACAGCCATCGAAAAAGTTTTGTGTTGGGTCAGGCCAGGCACAATTGAATGTTTTAAATGAGCCTGGCGTGGCCAAAGGTAACAGAAATTAAAAAACTGCAGGCTCCTGGCTAAATATGGTTGCATTAAGGCGGAGCCAAAGTGAGTATGGAATATGGATAGGGCAACCTGCTGGGGGTTTTAATCAGGGGTTGGCTGGGTAACAAAGTTGGTTATTTAAAAATGGTAAAAGTTAAAGTATTGGATTGTTGAATTGAATTTGAAATTAATAAAAGGTGTTGCGGCCACTTTTCACCACAGCTCTGTGTCAGTGTATTATTTACTAAGGTTATACATGGTAATATATGTGGTTTAATGGGTAGAGTCCATCATCCCTACCCCATGGAACATAGATAGACATTTACCCTCTATCTACTGTCAAAGATTAGAGCTGTCACAGATTAACACTTTCTTTGTGACTCCTACAGGGAGATTCACCCAGAGGCACAAGTTCTATGGGCAAATCTCCCGTATGGGATTTACCAGAGGCAGTGCGGCTCTGGGTGAATCTCACCCAGAGACTTAAGTATTTAAGTAATTTAAATACTTATGCGCAAAGAGGCACACAACCTCTGGTAAATTACCCTGGTGAATCACCCTGCAAGTGTTGTATTGCTCATCCAATCTTATTTTGGAAGTGACTAGAGGAAAGTTGAATTCAGAACAGACAAGTTTAAAGTTGGTAATCTTCCCCCTTATGGTACAACAGCACCTAAACCAACTTAACAATGGTAGATTAGTAGATATAACATGGAGAGGGACATTTTTAAACAAATTATTAGGGGCTGATTCAATAAAAGTTGCAATAATTTGCCTGTGTTTTTAACCAATCAGTTAGCTTTTTACTGGGTTACTGCAGTTAGATCAAATCTGATTGGATGCTGCAGCTTAATAGCACCTGCAAATGTTTGCCCTCTTATTGCATCTAGTTTCTAACTTTTTAACATTTAAGAAACATTTTTCAGGAAACCTCCCAGGAACTTTTTAAAACTCAGGTAAAAAGTTAAAACAAACCACAAAATAAATCTTCTTGGGAACCTAAATCTTAACCTAAATGGAAGGAGTTTTTGTAAAGAATAATAGCCCACAAACACACCAAGAGATCGGAGATGAAATGGGATCCTGTTTTATTGTCAAAGTTTACTTTAGTTTCCTCAAGCATCAAAAAATGTCTCTTAGCAAGGTCCCCTATTTGGAGTCCATGACTCTTCCTGGACTGTTCAACGGGTAGACACACTCCATGCAGAGGGAGTCAGCACTTCAAGTTGGCCTATGACGCTTGTTTGGAGAAACTACAGGACACCCAGGGGATGGAACAAAGTGGATAAAAGTTGTCGTTCATGCAAACTGGAAACACTTTTGTCCAACCCAATTTATAAAGCAGACGTGGCAGGAACTCCCATGGGCACGTTTTACCAAATCTGCATCCATCTCCTCTCCATTAAATACTCATTAGGAACTTTTTCATAAACGAAAAAGCTTAATAACCAGAGGAACTTTGTAATGTATCTTTCCTAATCACCCCTTTATTAATTCAGCCGTTGTAATGGACCAGCTACATAATAATTAAGAAATAACTAATTTCTTCCCTTTATTTAGGAGAAAGATCTCAGGCAAAGACATTTGTTCCCTTACGATAACAAAGAAGGAGCTATTGGAGAAGATGAATTCTAAATGACGTTCATTCGGAATTCATAAAGGAAGGAACCTAATGAGATTATGATGTTCATCATTAAGTCAAGTTTGCAAACCTGGCTTCAGGGTATTGTGCTAAAGTAAACTTTCCTATACTTCATTAACATTCCTTAATATATTTCTTTATGCTTAACAGAACTGAAGGATGGGTAACTAACCCATACCCGCACATCGGGGCGTTGTCCCCAACAGCCAATAGAATGTTGGTCTTTACAAGAATGCAGTGAAAACAGGAAGGAAGATTTGTTCAACCCAAGTGATTGAGCCAGTTCATTTACACATCCCTGACGGCACAAAAAGTGGCAAAATGTCCGCCGAGTGTCACTCGGTCTTTAAATTTAGCTATGTCACAACTATTTCAAATTAAAAGGTTACACAAAAATCTACATTTGTTCATTTATGATGTGATTATGAAAGATTACAGTATACTTTATACTGTGTTCATTTAATTGTTAAATGACTGAAGGAAATTGGGATTGTACAGTACAACTAGGTCCCTAATTATACTAAATTTCTCAAAACTGTCCAGTTTAATAAAATCAATAATGATAAACCGGTTTCGATTCGGAACTGTCGTTTGAAAATCTGCGAATCTGATCTTTTTTTGGAAATTCGAAACTCTGCAAAAAATTCGAAAAAAGATAACTTAAAAAATTCCATTCAGAAATCGAACAAAAAAATCAGGTTATGTGGAATTGCTGTCTCTGTCAATGAATGGCATTGCACTTACATAACCTAAAATATTCAGGTTACAGCCACGGAGGTTGCAGTTTAAAATGTTGCTGGCATGGTTTAAAGCATTTATTCCCCCCCCCCCCCATATATATATGGCTGAATACAACTACTGTCAAAAAAGAGTTCATATGTTAAGGAATCATTCTGGATTAAGTTTTTTTTTTCTTTAAAAAAGGGCCCTAAATCATAACTGTCCGATGGGTAAATAGTTTAATAGAGATCTCACTATGACAGATACTGTATGATCCCTTTAAATTATTTAAAGGGATACTGAAACTAAAAATGATAATTTCTGGCATAGTGTAGAGATATTGATTGTGGAGGCTGCAACGCAATAATAGTTCTCTCCTGTACCCCCTGCTGTTACCAAACACTCCTACCATTTCTTATTCGGGCACGCTAGCACACACATTAGGGAAGGAGGGGGAGGAAGGCACACCTACTGAGAACTGTCATCATAGGCCGTCTTTCACTATTAAGGAACACTAAACCCCACAAAAGAAACTATGTGCCATTCGTTTCTTATTATTCACAGGGAGGTGAGAACGCTTATTCTCACCTCCCTGTAATTATAGGAGACAGGTCCGGGGAACCTGGAACTTACCCTTACTGCTGCTCCACTCGCAGCCGTCCTTCACTGACAGCCGTTCTGTCCCGACCACGCGCCCTATCTTAGGCGCATGGCGCCAATACAAAAGATAGGGCGCGTGATCGGGAGAGAACAGCTGCGAGTGGAGCGGCGGGTAAGGTAAGTTCCAGGTCCCCGAGCATCCTATTATTCACAGGGGGTGAGAATAAGCGTTTCACTCCTCCTGTGAATAATAGAAACGAATGGCCATAGTTCTTTTTAGGGGTTTGGGGGTTTACAGTCCCTTTAAAATCTCTGTACTAGTAAAGATTGGGAGGTAGGAGTAATATTTTCTTCAAAGCTTGACCAAACACTATCCAAATCAAATGATCAAAAGTCTTATAGCTTTTGCAAGGCACTATGCTGTCCCAGTCAGATCCATTCTTTTTGCTCCGTAATAAACTAATAATAGTAACAATAAAGAAACATGCACAATGTGTAAATAAACACAACGAAACAGGTAAGATAACCAGTCTGCTTACCCCACTGTCAATCGACCTGTCACATGACCATCTAAGTTCCGAGCATTACAGTCACATTCTGCGATGAATGTAAAAGCAGAGAATCGTCCTGAAAAACAAAGAATAATTATCAATGAAATGTGTTTAAATCTCTAGAATGTCACTCAAAATTAATTAACAAGAGTTTCATTTTTTCATTACAGTAGGAACGGAAATAAATTGAAACTTATAACATTTTGCATTCATTGAATAGAAATAAAGTTATTTTCAATTATAAAGGGTCAAGGCCTCATTATTTCCAGCCCCTCAGCCCTTTTCTATGTCATTATAAGTTAATGGAATCTAGATTTCAGGACCAACAATATAAAGTGACTGATAACAGGTAGGATTGTATAAGTGATACTAAAGCCTCATACACACGTCTGATTCTAAGACGACAAACGACTCCCGAGACAGGGCACGTGTCGAATGGCCGTTCTGGAGATAATCGAAATGTGTAGGGGTTCGGTTGGCATCGTTCTGAAATAAACTTATTGTACTTTGTTAAGTGCAAGATCTTGCATTGCATATACTTAGAGTAAATATATCTGTTGTATTGAATTAGATAACTGGACTTGAAGTTTAGTTCTTGAAGACGTTTCGCTAGTCATCCGACTGGATCTCTCAATCAATATCAGAATGACTTGTACAAGAATCTTGGCAATATGTCCCTGGAAAGTCCCAATTAGCATATCACACCAAGTGTTAGGGACCTTCAAATGCAAGGTGTGATTGCATTGTGGTAAGAGGTGTTATAGGAATGCCCAGAGTAAGGTGGTAAAACAGCATTGTAAATGGCAGACAGTTGGTGTAGAACCCTCCCACCTCTATTCAGGCTTGGTTCAACACCAACTGTCTGCCATTTACAATGCTGTTTTACACCCTACTGGGCAGTTTTGATAACACCCCTTAGCCTCAATGCACCCCAAAGCGCAAGTTTAACTCCCTATTTCCGCATTGCACAGTGGTAAATGTCTTATTGTCTTTATAGTACAATAATTATAGGTAAAGGGTAGTAAAGGGTTGAGGTGTGTCAGATCTGATAAGATCTATTAAGATATGAATGAATCAATAAAACAAAAAATACAAATCTGTGAGACAATATATCAAATTAGTACACACTATGGGTTTAGGTCTTAGTAGAAATGCTAAGCAATTGTTGCAAAGTAGTAATTTTTTCAATAGCATCTACATTTCCATGTCTACCTTGTAATATGAGGTAGCATTTTTCATACATTACACTTGTTCCATTATGTGAATTATTTGCGGTAACAATAAGTTTATGGATAGCTTTGTAGGCCAGTCATGGATGTGTTGTCATCACAATTGACTTCACGGTGTCATGAACTTACCTGCCGCTCCGGGTGCTGCACTTCCGGGTGGCCATCGTCGTAGACTCATGACGCGGGCGGCGCGTGAGGAATCAAATACCGGCGTCCTCCTAGACCCGGTGCCTGATTGTAGTGTTAGCTACCCCCGGCTCCTTCTACTACCTGCCCTAGTTCTGTTGCTCCATTATCAGAGACTTACCTTGCCGCTCCATCATCAGACTTACCTTGCCAGCTCCATCTTTAGAGACTTACCTCGCCAGCTCCATCATCAGAGACTTACCTTGCCTGTAAAGGGTTTCCGGTTGTCGCAATCTGGCCAATGAGAAGACACGCTTCTTTCAGAGTGTCGGCGTCGCCAATGGAGTCCTGAAGGATTCATTCTAGAACCTAGAAAGTGAGCCCGGGGTTGAGGTTTAGGTCCTCACCCTGGGACTTTCCATTGAGGGATCAAGGATTTTGTGAGTGTAGGTTGTCCTTTAAATCCCCAGTTTCTTTTCAAAGCTGCAGATAGCTATTTTACCCAATCGCATGGCCATAATCAGTTTGTAGAAATGACATTCACTCCATACTAAGGGTTTCCTGGCCTTTATTAATCAGCCTGTGTCCTCGTACCTTTATATGGAACTCCTACTGTGACTTTAATATCCTTATAATTTATGGTAGGGGTTACTTTCTCTTATAATACAGGAATGCTACTCTGGGTTTTCCGATCTGTTGGCCTGTGTCCTTTATATGTACACAATTCAGATATTCTATGACCTTATACTTTACATTTGGGGGTGCATTATCCAGTATATAATTTACAGAAGGGGTTGATAAATGTTAGGCAAATGCATTGTCTGCTGCTTATACTCCGAATGGCTCTGTGTTCAGTGAATCTGTTGGTAAAGGATCCTGGAGTTTGGGGATAAGAAAGTTGAATGTAACAAAAGTTGCCAGACAGTAACAGCTAGAGCCAGCAATATATTGTCTTATAGAAAGAGGGGTTGGATTTAGAGAGAAGGCATGTATGGGCATATGGTCACGGGTAGGATGTCAGGATAATTTGTTTCCCTCTTCAGGCACAGCCACACTGGCCTGATGCATACTGATTCCGGTGCGTTTGGGCATGCAGTTTCAGGTGTTAAGGGCGGGATTGCATAGTGGCTAAGAGGTGTAAGGTTTCAAAAACATTGTACATGGCAGACAGTTGGTGTCGAACCCCCACCTCTATTTAGGCTTGGGGCAATTTATAAAGGTTCATTAACTTTTCGCGGCCATTTTTGCAAAAATCGTATCTTCCCGATTTTAAATGGGGCGGGAAATGACCGCGAAAAGTTAACGAATCGTTATCTTTTTGCGGCCATCTGAACAGCGGTGATAACTGTACGCAAGGCTAATTCGGCCGTATACTTCTCCACTTCCAGGGGGGAAAACGGCCGAGATTCCCCCTGGATCGTGGCGGTGGTCGCACCGCCCCAGGAGGCACGCCCACCCCGCTCTTGCCTCCCGCGGCGGCGACCACCCACCCCCGCCCCTCCAGCAGCCCCTCCAACCCATCCCGCTCGCTGCGAACATATGGAACAGGAGGATAAGAGGGCAGCAGTTGCTCGCGACCATCCGCGCGCACCCCCCTCCCCAGCAGCAGCCCTCCAAGCCCCCTGCCCCGCTGCTGGGAGGGGAAGGGCCGCTGGGAGGGATGGAGGCACCCTCCAGCGGGGGCCCTGAGCATATCCAACCTTAAATAAACTGGTCACACGTTGGCTATCTGCCTCCAACCCAATTGATACAGTCCGCAGATTATTGATGTATTATATCAACCAGATATTAAAGGATAATTATTGCCTCTATTCTGGCAGAGGTGCTCGCTCCTCCCCCATGCAGTCAAACAAAACTGTGTGGCTGACATCATAACCCATGATTGACTTCTGGTTCACCTGCTTCCTTCACTGCACATGGAGAAATAGACGCAGGTACCCACCTCTCCTGGATTGTCCGGGAGTCTTCCTCATTCTGGGTGGTCTCCCGCACTCCCACTAGCACCACCGACTCCCGCAACTGAGAGGAGACTAGAGTCCTCCTCAGTCACGCTCACTGTTAACGTCACGCCGGAACCCACCTGGGAACGCCCCTAACTCTCCTAACTCCACCTCCCACCACTCCAGCTGCTGGCCATGCCTCCGTGTGACATGAAGCACCTCTAACCACGCCCCCCTTTCCCCCCTGCCCGATAGCCTGAAATACAATAGAATATGTACCAATCAGCATGTAACGGTCAGGACCTCCTGAATGTAAGGTGTTGCACATTCATTCAGGTCTCTTTGTTTTGACATAATTGGTTTTATTATTTATACCAGTATATTTTTCTAATTATTTACATTACAGTTTAAATGTGTGTCTTTTCTTTAGGAATTGGCTCTTCTGAGACAGCACTCTTCACTACACTGGGATTGAACAACTGCAGGTGACCAATTGTACCATAGGAGGACAGGTTATTGATCGTTGTGTGTCAGTCATTGAAATGTATTGTAATTATATACAATTATCGGCATGCTCGTGGAGCTCTGAAGCCGCCTCTGCCAGATCTGCTATGCAATACTGGTGACTCTCTTTCTGCATTAGTAAGGAGTATATAAAATTAGTTAATTTATATAGGCCTATAAATCTATTGTGTGGCCCTCAAAGGTGGTCAGGGGCCGCAAATGAGGCCATTGAGGTCAAATGGGTTGGGCACCCCTGGCATGTATGATGCTGCTATTTCTGTGACATCCTTTCTAAATATGGGACAACCATTTTCTTTTCTCCTGTTGTGCTTCCTTCCTTTACTGGTGTATTGAATTTTTCTTTATCTAGTCTTGACAGTGGCCCAGACAAGATATCCACAAGTTTTAAGGGATCGTCTGAGCTCTTAATTTCCCAATGCCCTGTGGCTTATGGGGATGTTCTCTGCTTGGCCTCTGTTAAAAATGTCTCTGTACCTGCTTTCTCCCTGTAAAGTTCTCCATGCTGTGGGCAGCTATCCACCTGTAAAGTTTCTCCTCTGTGGGCAGCTCTACCCTTCCTCCTCTGTTTGCTTTGATCCATGTAGCGTTCAGCTCCATCTCTGGGATAACACTAATCTTGCAAACGTAAAATAAAAAGAATCTATTGGACCAAATAGTCCCATAAGGATACCGATAAGGGAGATATATTTAGCAGTTCCTAGAATAGATTAAGATTTATAGCGTCACCTTCATTTCTGTGAATATCTCCCACCAGAATTACCTTCCACTGACCCACTGCCACTAGATCAGGTGGTGTGTAAAAACTTCTCCACAGCTTTTCAGTGTGATGCTTGGATCTGTACAATACACGGGGTCCTAGCCACCTAGTTTTCCCATCCACAACTCTAACCAATCATCAACCCTTATAGAGTAACAATTCTATGGTAGATATTAAAATGTTACTGCTATTATTATTATTTAAGTGATTTAGAGCTAAATGTGAGAACTGCAATGTTTGAATTGGAATATCGCTAAATATTTCTTCCTTTAACTCTTGATGTTTGGTCTTCTAGGTTTTCTACGATAAAGAGCAGATCCATGGGGATTGAAGGTCTATGGATCTACGGGAATTCAAAAGATCCAGCACCAAACAGAGAAAAGGGAAGGGAAGGGAAGGGAACAGTGGGGGAGACAAAGTAACACCCAAACTGTGAGTCTTAAGCTGGGCACACACAGTAACGATAAAGCCCCGATATCGTCGGATCCGACGGGATTGGGGCTTTACGTTACTTGGTGTACGTTCGTTTCCCGAATGAGTGTTTCCCGACTGTGTGTATGCAGATCTTTGAAAGATGGCAGACAGGATCTTGCAGATCCTGTCTGTCATCTTTCAGAAATCTGTACTGTGTGTACCTAGCTTAACTATACGATATGTGCTATGTATGTAATGGACCATCTATATTCTTTACTATTTCTATTATCTCCTTTACTCAGTGTTAAAGGATTAGCCATTCCGACAATGCTACTTTTTCATCGCCTTTGTTTGTTTAAGTATTAAGGAAGTTTCCAGTTACTTCCTTAATACTTATCAAGGGTCGTACACTCCTTATCATTTGGGGTACCAGCCAGATTCTGGTAAAGAATCATGCTTTATGACTCTTGAGCTAAAATATATGGTAACTTTCTCTCTCCTGAGACAGCATCTCACTGCCCCACTGAGCTAACTGGTGGTGTTGTGTGGTGTGGACAGGGATGGCAGCATGCCTAAGGTTTTCCTATATGCCAGTAAAAAAAGTAGAGTAGTAAAGCCATTCCAGCACTGGGTAAAGAAAGAGTTGCGTAAAAAACAGAATTAAAAAGCCTCTTACATTCCTTTTTGACTCTGCACGGGCACAGTTCAGCTCCCACTTCTTCTGGTTTGCAGAAATCCTTGCTCTCACAGACCGGCACGGCAAGGATGTAAGAAAACAGAAGGGAAGTACTTTCAGGGCGAGCACAGAGAGGAGCTATATTCGCATGCACCCTCCGTGCATCCGCAATTATCAGCCGATGTGCCTCTTGGTGCATCTGGTTGCTTGTCAGATGGTGCCCCAGTGACCTGAGAGGAATTTTGACAGCGTTTGCTATTCGCTCAGTTCTGCGTCTTGTCAGGAACTGCCTATAAACTTGGAAATGGCTGACTTTTTTGGTCTGATGGGAGTTATAGTGTCTGTGCTGGGGAGGTGGGGTGATGTCTAGGAGAGGCAGTAAGGGTATGGTGCCGTGTCTTGGGGGGAGAGGCAAGGGGGTGCAGTGAGGGTATGGTGCCTGTGCTTGGGGGGATGGGAAGGGGGTGCAGTGAGGGTGGTTGGTGCCTGTGCTTGGGGGGTGGTGATGTGAGGGGGGGGTGAGGGCGTGAGGAGTGTTATGGTGTCCTGTCTAAGGGTGGGTAAGGATGCAAGGGGGGCAGTGAGGTATGGTGTCTTGTTAGGTGAGATCATGGAAGGGGGGGCAGTGAGTGTATGGTGTCTGTACTAAGGTGAGATACAATGTTGATAGCAAGGGGGGCAGTGAGTGTATGGTTGTCTGTACTAAGGGTGAGATAACAAGGATAGCAAGGGGGGCAGTGAGTGTATGGTGTCTGTACTAAGGGTGAGATAACAATGATAGCAAGGGGGGCAGGGAGGGATGGTGCCTGTGCTTGGGAGAAGATAGCAGTGGGGCAGTAGGGTAGGGTGCCTATTTGGGGGCTGTGATGGCAAGGAGGGGTAGTGAGGGGAGAAAGGAGGCATAGTCCTATATGGACTCTGCGGTACTCCTGGTGGTCACTTTTTTGGACTTTGGGGGGAGGGGGAGGGATTACAGGAAAACCATTTGGATCTGGGTGGTAAGGATTTTACTACACTACAGAGTGGGGCAAGTAGTGGGAGGATTATAGTTTGGGGGTGGACATACCCTTTAAACAAAGTAACAATCTCTGCCTGCACCTGCAGTTACATTCTATTGCACTGAGCATATTCCTACCAGAACAAGTGTCTGCATGGAAATAGAAATCCCTCTGTCTAGATCATTCTATCAGTGATCCACAGTGTTTAAAGGACAATTATACTCACAAAACCTCCACTCCTGTCATCCATAGTACCCAGGGTGAGGACCTAAAATCGCACTGTCCTACCCCTGGGTTCACTTCAGTCTATATTTACTCACATTCCTTCGGTGCTCTGCTACCAGTTCCGGACAGGGCCGGCCTTAGAATAAACAGGCCCTGTGTAAGATTGTTACTGACGCTAGCACCAACCCCAAACCCCCCCAAAAAAAACTCCCACCCCCCTGGCACAAACACTACTCCGTTGAATGCTGCTGCCTTCAAATCAAGTAACCCCACCTGCGCTTATTGTCTTCAGTATCTTCATGCGTGCTTGATATATGGTGCGTACATCATATGTAACAAGTAACATACTAAATGCACAGACAGAACAACACAGCATACAGACATCTTAAGTAAAGCTTCATGTGTTGGGGCTTAGTATGTGGGTGAGGTGCTGATAAATATATTTGATCTGGAGGACCGTAACTAGAGGGGCTGTGGCACTGATGCACGACTTTGAGGTACAGGTCCGTGACCTAAGACTCCCAGCTGTCACCCCCACTGGTGATGCAATATTAAAGCCATATCAAGCGGCCTGGAGGGAATCTACTAACAGGAGATTTAATAAAGCGCTTATCTTAAAATGTGTAATTTTGTCCCAACCAATCAGATCTTATTTAACATTTGAAAGCTAACATCTGATTGGTTGGGGCAAAATTAGCACCATTTTAACGATTAGAACTTTATGAATAACCTGTAGTTTTTTAAAATGTTTTTTAACCTATGTCCCTATATGTGCTGTTATAAATAAAGGATCGGTTTTATTATATATTCTTATAAACGTGTCGCAGTCTGCCTTTTTGCTTCTTTCTATATGTTTGGATGTGCCCATTTGGCCACTTTATTATAGTTTTGTGGCTTTTGATCTATGCATAAATGTAACAGTTATAATTAATGATATATACTATAAATACTCATATCTATAGGATTAACTTTTCCATAAACCATTAATTCATAAACTTGATTCGAGCACTTACCTCTCTTGACGAATTCTTTGGCGTATAGGGGAATAAAGAAATTCAGATTCTCCCTCTAGCCGAAGACCTTCACTGGTAACGCGCAAGTGTCCCATTCCACTCGCACAAATGAATTGGAACATTTGTTGTTTATAGAATTAACTTACA
Organism: Hymenochirus boettgeri; assembly: GCA_019447015.1. Taxonomy (NCBI): domain Eukaryota; kingdom Metazoa; phylum Chordata; class Amphibia; order Anura; family Pipidae; genus Hymenochirus; species Hymenochirus boettgeri. Next base: position 307,650,550 of record CM033470.1, on the reverse strand, counting down.
TCATTACCATGGTAAATAACACAGGGGGGGTGATGTTATATATTTCCTTTTGTGTAACTTACCAGAACGCAATCTGCAATGCTGCGAATCCTTGGCGAGACTTACTGCATCGCGGGATCCGTTAAGTAAGACGTGTGGTTTACGTCTCCATTAAAAGAGTGTTAGGCTAAATATTATCACCAAACTTACCGTAACCTTTTCTGCATCGGATGCACAGTGCTGTTTCTAAAAGTTCTGGAAATGGCGCTGCCACACCAGAAACTAGTGTAAATCCAGTGCTAACCGATAATAATAGGGTAGTGTGGGGTTTACACTAATTTGGCCACATAGCAGCTGATATAGCATCAGTGACTTCACATAAAATTTCAGTATCCAGATAGTATAGTATGTATGTATGTATGTATGTATGTATATGTTTATTTTATAGCCGCACTATAATGTAGTGCTGTACAATATTAGAATACCAAAAAAAATGTACAAGGGGGACAATAAATAAATAAATAATATATATAAATAATTATGAGTATCATGAAATATACAAGTGCTTGAACCATGTAACATGAGGAAAGGAGGTCCCTGCCCCGTAGAGCACTACATCTAATTAGGTAGGTAACTACAGATAGTTCCATAGTAATAACTGGTGCTGTGTCAACAGTCCTATGCTGTGCTGGGTGCAGAGAGATGGATGAGAAAGTAGATTTAAACTTGTTTAATGAGTTTCTTGACATAGAGAGAGGGGAATAGATTCCAGAGGATGGGAGCCCAAAAGAAAGGTATAAGCGAGCGGAGGCAGTGTAAATGAGAGGCCTGTATAGAGATAGTTCAGTGATGAGCGGAGGGTACAGCCAGGGCATATGGTCACACTGAAAACATAAGAAGGAGCAGCAGAGAAAAGGGATTAAATGTTATGGAAGGATTGTGATAATCTGTTGTGTTTATGGGGAGCCAGGGGAGTGTGAGGCAGAGAGGAGATTTCATTCCCGATGTTAGAGAGCGAAACAATGTGTGCGGCAGAGTTAAGTATCGACTGAAGGGGAGAAAGATGAGGGAAGCAGGAAGATCAGAAAGCAGAAGGTTACAAGTTCAGCGTGCGTGATAGTATGAGAGCATAGATAAGCATAGCAGTAATCGGGAGAGGAATCTACGGATTTTCGCTATATTACGAAGAAAAAAGCGAGAATTAGAAAAGGAGGGAGAGGGATCATAATAACCCCAAACCAACGTGCCGACTGAATATGGTAAATGGGGGTGTGTGTCAACAGAAATGAAAAAAGGTGGGAAAATGATAAGTTCCATTTTAGTCAGGTTAGTTTGAGGCATCGGTGCGCCATCCAATGAGGAGACAGCCCAGAGACAGTCTGGATGCGTGATAGGATGTCAGGACGTAGAAGGGGGTGGGAAAATATATTTGGTATATATCGGCATACAGATGGTAGTTAAAACAAATGAGCTGTTGACATCTCCTAGGGAAATAGTCAGAGGGAGAACAACAGACGTCCAAGAACAGAGTCCTGCGGAACCCCCGCATAAAGAGAAACGAAAAGGATGTTTATATATGAAACAAAGGTTTCTGGGTAGAGAGGTAGGATCGTAGTAAGGATGCTGCAGTATATTTATATATAAATTGTTATCATGTTCTTCACATTAAATATATAATTAACTCCCCCCAACAAATAAAAAGTACAGTCTATGTTATTAGGCCTACTCAGAGCATTATAGATGGCATGTTCCTTATCACTCAGTCATATTTTAAAGACTACCTGTGTGGTCACAGAGAGACTAGGAGATATTCTGTACAGATTGTTTAAGGAAACAAACACACACATGCAAGAATAAACTGATTAACAGAGTCGATCAGCCTACTTAGTCGAAATATCTATTAATTGCTAAATTCAAGACATTTGCGGCTCGGTTAATAGTCAACGGGAAACCGATACGACGAGTAATCCATGGCTATAACACAGACACTGCACATTTTATTATTCGGAACCTTGAATGTCGAACAAGCAGTAAAACCACCCAAGCGATTCAGATTCCCATTTTATCTCCTCGCCAGGTTGAAAGGGAATCAATAATTGTGAATATCCCTGACAATAATATGTGTGAAGACGAAGCCTTTTTCTGCGCAGTCCCTGACGTACCATAAACAATTCATTTCTCTTAAAATTCTCCATCCTCCAAAGAATATGACAGCAGATTCATGATTTTCCCAGTGGAACTTAATGGTGCACATTAGCAATTGGGTGAATGGTTATTACAATTAATAAAGTTGTTTCTTTACTTTTCACTGATTTTTTTCATTTTGTTACAGAAAATGAATACCTAAGATTTTGCCATGCATGGAATTGGGATTTTGGAGACTTGTGATCTGTTAATACTTTATGTACATGGAAGTGCTATTAAATTAAATTCAATTATTGAAAATCCAAATGCTGTTTAAATATTAATAATCTATGCCGAAATAGCCTTGGTGGGTGTGCTCTCACCCCGGAGAGGCAATCCTTGCACAAGTATATGCAAAAGGTTTGTGGGTTATGTATCTTAAGTAAAGCACAAGGGAGAGCAGTGGAGTTTGTTTTTATACATTGATGCTCTGTTTGTAAAATAGTATTCAGTTCCCCTTTAGGGTGTTAATCCTATGAAGTCTTTAAATGCAAAAAGAAGCCCAACTAGAAATAATTCATTTATATTTAATGGAGGCCCAGTAGACAGGCTAATCCTTCTATATGATGAATCCACTGGTCTTGCAACGGGGGACAAATTCAATCTGATCCTTTAAGGGTATGTCCAACCCCTAAATAACATCTGTAAAAGGTAAAGCAACCCCCATAAGCTTTCTATTATACTGACCTTAACCAAAGACGTGCTAACTACTTACACACCCAGTCCTCCACCCACTGCTGTCTCCTGTTTGCGGATACTAATAGGCATTCTTGAAACAGCCGTTAGCGATGTTGTCACAGCAATCACTAGTGATGGTTGTTCGAAGATGCCCACACTTCTGCTGTGTAGCTCCAAACCCCATTGCATCAGCAGCAGAGGGGTGTGTCAGTGCAGAGGAGGATCAGGGATCTGTAAGTAGTGTTAGCAATGTCTTTATTTAGTGAAACTGTCTTATGTGTTTAGCAGGTGGAAATGCCTCTTTAAATACTTTCATTTATATCAAACATTTCCTTTCATATAATGACAATGAATGGTGGGGGCTTTAAGCCCACCTCACTTTAAACGGTATCTGTTGGTGTGTAAATAAGAGAAAATCCAAGAAGTGATAATCACAGAAGAAAATTTAAAAAAAATAACTGTAAGAGTTGGAAACTGTCTGGTAGAAAAAAGTGCAGCTTTTAAATATGTCCCTTAGCCTGTAATGTCTTTCCATTGAAGGTGTCCTTATTTAGCTTCTATACACAAATTTTGGGCAGGCAAGGACTTTTGAAAGGATCAAAGGTAACTCCTCTCAGCCAATCAAGCCCTCGTCTTGCAGGCTTAAAAGTGACCAATTTCTTGCCGAAATAACCTTGATGTTAGAACTTAGCTAGTGCAAGTTCAAGGACACTTCCCTTTTCACACTAAGGATACTTTTATCTTGAACTTTTCTGAAGGGCGTATTAGGTTTCAACACACTGTAGTTATTTTATCTCAAAAAATATGACGGTCACAAACCTTGGCTTCCCCTGTTCCTATCAGAAACACTGCATGATTCCTAAACTAAATTGTCATGTGTTGTTCGCGTAAAAGGATAGAATTGAATGGACAAAGACACCCTATCATATTCATATCTGGGACACCCCCCGTCCCGGTACCGTTTCCCCTCTGGCCCACCCCACCTAAGGCAGCATTTTGGGAAGTTCTCAGGAGTTTAGTGGTTGGCTGCGGGTGTGCGGGAGGAACGCCCCCGAAGCCGGGAGACTCCCTGAACTACTGGGGGGGTGAGATAAGATGAATAAAAGAAACAATGTACCATTTCCCCAACATTTGTGGACTACATTTCTTATCTGGTCATCAACACATATCAGAATATTCAGACACCAATCAGAGATGTAAACTTGGGGCCCTCCAGATTTTGAAAACACATCTCCAGATTCCCTGGAAATGCTGGGAGTGTAGTTTTTAAACATCTGGAGGGCTTCAAGTGTTGACATAATCTGTTTAAGTTAGATTAATGTCAATGTTCCCTCAAAGCGTGTGCACCAAACCTAATGCAACTAACTTGCACTTGATCACACCAGGTGGTGTACATACAAACATTGGCACTGCGTGTGTAGCACACAAAATGTCAATGTGACACTCCCAGATAAATATATTATATGGCTGATAGATATAAACTGCACTAAGCTAAGAATATTGAGCAAATAGTACCTACAATAGATTTGATTTTTACATGCATGTTTAATTACAGGTTCAAATCATAGTATAATTGCCATTTGGATACAGCTCAGTATAAGAAAGATTTAACTGCATAATATCTTTATTTTATATAAGTGCCTTTAATGTATATAGGCCTAATACTGTATTCTAAAATGTACAATTTAATCTACATATTTAACCAAACTTTAATTACTGTGGCAATTTAGGACATCTGCCTCCCTCATATTTTCTTTACTTTCCCGGGAGGGGGGGTGGTGTTTTCCCGTGGGAGGGGGTGTCGTGTGTTTCCCATGGGAGGGGTGTGTTCCCGTGGGTGGGGGTGTGTTTCCCGTGGGTGTGTTTCCAGTGGGTGGAAAACTGAACGGCCACAATTGTACAGCATTCGTCTAACTTTAACACTACAAATTTCGAAACATGACAGACAGGATCTACAGACCGGCATGTCAGTGCAAAGTTCTGCTTCCGGTTCCGCACAATTTGGCCTGTCCTGTCTCACCTGCAACCGTGGATCTCTTATCTCACCTCATCTTGCTTTAGAAAAGTAAGTGGGCAACGTGTATGTACTTGTCAGTCACAGTGGGCGAGTATTTTATGTACAGAACAGTGGGTAAACATCACATGAATGTACACAAAGTGTATGTGGCAGTATAGTGAAAAACTTGTATGTGCCAGTCAGAGGGATCAAACATATATGTACCTGTCAGTAAAGTAATATGTAACTGTGCACAACCTAAACATTCCAGATATAAATGTATCACTTCAAGTGAAGCACGGCTGCCTATTAGGAAACATTAAATTGATACAATTAAAGAGCAAATGACCCCCCTAGGCGCACTGGGAAAAATGGACCTTTATTTAAACAATGTGGCAAAAATGTAAAAATAGAGATATACAAAATAAAAACAATTAAAAATATTTTTAAAAAACTATTAAAAATGTAAAAACTAGCAGCTACCTCCATCGGATCCCACAGTAACACAATATCTAACTGCGTATAGTCAGTAATCAAACATGTCAAGTAAGTCTATTGGGTTTAACATCATAGTCAAACATCCCCCAATTATATTGAAAAAACAGGTAAGCCCACATGAAAAAAGCTGAAGTAAAGTTAACCGAGGTATACTATCTATATATACAGATTGGGGACGACCAGTATAACTTGTGTAGTGTCGCAAGGGTAAATCTGAGGGAACCAGACTTCAAAGGGGGGGACGGTGGCTAGATGTTAGCGCTCCCATATTCTGGACGCGTTTCGCATTAAGCTTCATCTGCAGTAAAGCAGACATTGTTACCTTATTTGCTCCCGTTTAAAAACCGTCAAACACCCTAATAGGCTGAGTTGTCAGTGACGTCAGTGTGCGTTTCATCAGGGGGTTCACTGATGAGGAGAAAACCCGAAACGTTGTGATTTTGTGGTTCACTAGTTAATAAAGCTACATTTGGAGTGCGACTTTCTCACCTTAGTTTTGAGATACTGTATTTCTATGCCCCTTGGGGTGGGGATCGGAGAGACGTCTAACACAATACCCGGCAAGTGGCATTTGGGACCTTTTGTTGATACGTTGAGAAGAGATCTGTCTGGCGCCTGGTTATTTCGAAAATATGTGCAAAATATACACCAGTGTTTACCAGGCCTGGGCGAGAAGTGGTAAGTTGTTTAATATTCGTTACCAATACATAAAGTTATCTGGGACCCTTCATTAAATAACTAAAATCACTACAAATTATTTTTTATATCAGCTAACAAGATTTGCTTATTATGCGGTGCTGCCATTTGCAAATAAGGTTGACGCCTAAAATGTGAATCAGTTTGAAAACTATAACAAATGCAGAGAATCGAAATTCCAACACGCATCGTGCAGTGCATAGCTCTCTCTTATTCGGAATGTTGTAGCTATTAACCGGAGAGAATATGAATTTCCTCTCTTAAGGTCTACTGCAGGATACCAAGGATTGGCTGGAATTCTGAAAATTCTATTGATTCTCCGTCTGTCAGCTGAGCAAGACGAATGGTTTTCTGAATTTAGCAGAGCGCTCACATTGTTTTATTTATTAGGGTGTCAGTTGGATAATGTTTTTGCATAGAGACCCGACTGCCAAAGGGGGTCAGTTCGTTTATAATTAAGAGACAATAATTGTAGGAACAAAGATGAGCAGGTTTTAAAGAACCCTTTTGATTACACTTTTTTTGGACCTGCCCCCCCCCCCGTGCTTCTTCTAATCTAATGTTTGGTTTGGTTTGTCTGCTTGTTTTTTAGAGTCAGGAACATTCTAGAAAACAACAAATGCAAGTTAAAAATCCACATAAAAACACATTTTTGGTGGCGTTTCTGTGGAGCCATGGCCTAAAGCGTTATTTTACTAGTTAAATAACATCTCCCATCCGTTAGGCTGGGTACACACAAGAGATTTTCTGTCCCAACGGACAATATTTCCTTATTATGGTCGTTCGGCCCGAAAAATCTGAAGTGATTAGCCGGGAATTGTGAAATGAAGGAAAAATCACAGCCGATCATTCTGTCTCTAGGGACCGTGCGATGGTCCAACCGACCGCTCGATGTGGCAATTGCGTCGGTCGCGGTGAAAAAAACCTGTGTACCCAGCGTTAGGCTAGGTAAACAGGGGCTTGCTGTGGCCATATTTTTGGCTGATTTTTTGGAAAAACTAATGCATATTAGTTAATTGGTTAAAGTGATCTACAGAGCTATATAACAATTCGGGCAGCATTCGGTCAAAGCTGGAATTGAAGGGCCTTTGCATAGAAGTGGGTATTGAGTAGCTCTGCATGGCTACAATGGTGCGGCCAGAAATTGCCACCAGACACAACCAGTTATTTGTAAGGAGACATAACACCTAAAAGAGGAGTGCCTGGAGGAAACCAACACAAGCCGGGGAGACCACTGAGCCACCATCTTACCAGCGGATAGTAAATCTGTGGTGGAGCTTGGAACATACACTTGTCCTTTAAATCCCTGTTAGTAGTTTATTGATAGGCAGCACATTCATTATTACACAATTAGTTATTCTCATAGGATGGAAGGGTAAAATAACATCTATAACATACAGAGAGGAGGTTTTACTAGCACCGCTTGTTTAGCCAAAGCTTTGTAATCACAAATTTAATGGTAAAAAAGTAAACAATCAAATTTGTTGTTCCAAGATAATGAGGTTTGAGCAAAGATTGTTTATAAGCAATTAGAAGGAGCAAGGTTAGTAATGAATTGGATAAAAGTCTACTGTTATTTCACCCATCCATTCACATGCAGTACCGGCACAGACTGCCTACCGCACTATGGCAGTGTGTGTGGTCTAACAATACAGTTGCAGTCTTAACTAGAAACTCGCTACAGCAATGATATAGCCGTTTAAAAGAAGCATTAACAGATTTAAAGGGATTACAGTAAAACGTACTGGTACAAAATGAATGTCTTGCAAACTATTTATCGGAAAACCAGCACTTAATTTTCGATTTCATTAGTAATAAAAGATAACGCTCACTTGCTTTGTCCGTTGTGAAATTGAGCTCCTTTGGACAGCAAGCTCAATACAATGCTCTAAACCATCACATGACCTTGTGTCCCTCTAGAAACAAGCATGGAATGCTTCAAGGAGAATTAAAGGTAAAATGTAAATAATCCACAAAGGGTTTTACCAACTAGTCATAGCTGCAACTTTCTGTAGCCTTGTGGAGAAATAATTGTAATTCTGCAAGTTTCAACATTTTCCTGCTTTTTGTATTGTCTTATTTTAATAGAGAAAGAAACAAGCGAAAGAAGCAAGAAGGAAGAAAAGGAAAATAAGGGAAGGAAAGGAAGGGAAGGGAAGGAAAGGAAGGGAAGGAAAGGAAGGAAAGAAGGGGAAGGAAAAGGAAAGGAAGGGAAGGAAAGGAAAGAAGGGGAAGGAAAAGGAAAGGAAGGGAAGAAAGGGAAGGAAAGGAAGGGAAGAAAGGGAAGGAAAGAAAGGGAAGGAAAGAAGGGGAAGAAAAAGGAAAGAAGGGGAAGGAAAAGGAAAGAGGGGAAGGAAAAGGAAAGGAAGGGAAGGAAAGGAAAGAAGGGGAAGGAAAAGGAAAGGAAGGGAAGGGAAGGAAAGGAAGGGAAGAAAGGAAAGGAAGGGAAGGAAAGAAGGGGAAGGAAAGGAAGGGAAGAAAGGAAAGGAAGGGAAGGAAAGGAAGGGAAGACAGGAAGGAAAGGAAGGAAAGGAGCGAAGAAAGGAGGAAAAAGGGAAGAAAGGAAGGAAAGAAGAAAGGAAGAAAGAAAGGATGGGAATAAAGAAAGGAAGAAAGGGAAGAAGAAGGAAAGCAAGAGAAGGAAAGAAGCCAAAACCACTTCTTAACCCAATTTAGTCTTGTGTGCAATATTGGCCACCATGTTGCAATGTGTACATGCACAACACTAACTGTCCATCTCCACCTATTTAATCTTAGTGAACAAGGTTTTTGAACACATCACAGCTGACTTTACCAGAGTCTTGTTCCATTCTTTTATGCATAAGACTGGCTTATTGACCTCGTGGGACATTATGGAAGAGGATCTTACCCCATGGGTTCAAAATGATCCTGGTTTTTGATCTAAGGGGAAACTGTGGTCAAAAATGACTTTAGGATAATGAGGTAAATTGACAGGAATTGTCTACACCTGGGAATTTTTGTAATTTATTTCCCATTGTTTGATTTTCCATAGTTTTGAAGATATTTACTGTTCCCTCACACACTGAGGGAGTCTGAGGCTGTGCTCAGCACTGTGTAGAGAAGCCTTAGGAATGTCCACCCATTAAATTCTGGTCAGTCATTTCTGACTATCTTGGGCTGTGGAGCAGGTGGTTGATGGCTCGTTTAAAGGTAGGAAACTGACTTAAAATTATTGGAGACCACGGTTCCCCTTTAATACTAAAATGGCATGTGTAGCTGGAAGATAAATTCAACTAGTTGGAGGAGCCACTGCTTCATATGGTACTACTTGCCCTGTATATTATGGGGTGTGCTTCATGCATACAGACTTTCCAAGTTATCAATTAAAATTGAAACATCCCCATGATGTGTGTGAATACCACAAAAGTCTGATTTCATTAAATGGGAGTTAATATAATGGAGCAGAGAATTTGTGTGTAGTGTAAGTTTGAATCTTAGTTCATGCTTCAGTCACCTTTGTCTGTGGACCTGTACAGAACTGTAGGACATAGAACACACTATTATAGAACTGTGCTTCCATTATGTGGTAGATGTGCTAAGACCAGTTAGAAGGAAACTTGTATTATATAATCAGGGAAGGTGGAACTAGAAACCCAACGTGTTCCATTTCCCCCCACCATATATATATATATATTTACGGCAACGATGTACAATTAGTTGTGGCAATCATAAATGTACTACGCCTATACTTTTAGCGAACAGGCAGATCGGAAATACTAATTTGCCCTTATATTTCTTAAAAAGGCGCCCACCCCTCAAATACCTTTTTCTATGAACAGTAAACCACCCAAAATCTAGAGCCTTGTTCACTCACTGTTTGCTTGTCTCCCATGCCTTGAGACATCTGTTTACAGAAATGTTTTTGAGGGGGGTGGACAACCCTTTAAGAAAAATTATTGCCGTGCTTTTACCACTAACCCATGGTATTGGAAATACTAACTTGCCCCACTATTCCTGACGACAGGCTGTATGGCAAACAAATCCTGGGGCCGATGAACCCACAATGATAGGAAAAAAAAATTACCCATCAATTTTCTCCCCCCCCCCCGTGTTGGAATAAATATCTGGTCCTGGGTAATTCCTTAGATGCTCTCTCCACAATACTTAACTTGGTCATTTAAGTAAACGAACAAACACCACCATGTAGAAACCCCAAGGAAAGTAAATGACGCTGACATTAGGAACAAATATACGTAATAATAAACATCATTGGAAAATGATTCAATAGAAAATTATTTCCTTAGAACTTGCCCAAAGGAATTTAATTAGAGAGAGGATGAAAGACCCGAAGGAAAAAAGAATCCAAGATAAAGGGATAGCCAAGAAATAAAGGTCCCCACGTGTGCAACAGGTGCTAATTACACGTGAATATTAGGAATAATAAGGAATAATCAGGGAGATTCAAAAAGTTTCTATTGTTAAAATGGTGCTAATTTTGCCTCAACCAATCAGATCTTATTGAACATTTGAAAGATACTGATTGGTTGGGGCAAAAATAGCACCATTTTTAACGATAAGAACTTTTATTGAATCTCCTGTACATTCGTAGACGTTACATTGTGGACTTGAATTATCAGTGAATTTGCAGTTTTACAGCCCTCATGCTTACAAAACATCTTGAAAATACAACTTTTTAAAAGGTTAAATGGCTTTAATTAAATCCGCACAGCCCTGCTGTGGTGTGTAACCTAAAAGGAGGAAAACAACGAGAACCAATGTCAGTGTGCAGAGCGTTCAGCATAGCCTTGCACGACCCCTATTCCCTGAAGCGGGGAGATGCTTTTAAAGTGCTCTTAAATGTTGTTTTTTTAGAATGATAAAAAAACACTGTAAATTACCTGGTAGATTTACCGCTGACATTTTAGTGAAGCTGATGATGTCACTGTACCTCAACTCGCACTTGATAACCTAGAAAATCCCTAGGTAATTTCATGGGTGTTGCATTGACTCCTACATACGATCATTCTACCCAGTGGGAGGGAGACTGGCAGTACAGTGCTGATGATATAATTTAACTTCTCATTCAGTATGAGGACTACACAACATCAAAATTTAGGGCAGCACAGTGGCTCAGGGGTAGCACTGATGTCTTGCAGCGCTGAGGTACTGAGCTCAGTCCACCCTTGGACACAAGACCAAGGAGTTTGTATGTTCTCCCCGTGCTGCGTGGACTCTGGTTTCCCCCACAATCATAAAGACATCTGATAGTTTCTCTGCTGTACATAAAGTGATTAGAAGTAGCTCTTCAGGGCAGAGCCTGATGTGCAATTGAGTAAATAATTGTAAAGTGCTGAGAATATGTGGCGCTATATAATAGTATACCCAAAACTAAATTAAGTTTTTTTTTTCTTTAAAAAAGGGCCCTAAATCATAACTGTCCGATGGGTAAATAGTTTAATAGAGATCTCACTATGACAGATACTGTATGATCCCTTTAAATTATTTAAAGGGATACTGAAACTAAAAATGTATAATTTTCTGGCATAGTGTAAGAGATATTGATTGTGAGAGCTGCACGCAATAATAGTTCTCTCCTGTACCCCCTGCTGGTTACCAAACACTCCTACCATTTCTTATTCAGGCACGCTAGCACACACATTAGGGAAGGAGGTGGGAGGAAGGCACATACTGAGAACTGTCACACATTAGGGAAGGAGGTGGGAGGAAGGCACATACTGAGAACTGTCAGCATGGCCGTCTTTCACTATTAAGGAACACTAAACCCCAAAAAAGAACTATGTGCCATTCGTTTCTATTATTCACAGAGAGGTGAGAACGCTTATTCTCACCTCCCTGTGAATAATAGGACGCTCGGGGACCTGGAACTTACCTTACGCTGCTCTACTCGCAGCCGCCCTTCACTGACAGCCGTTCTGTCCCGACCACGCGCCCTATCTTAGGCGCATGCGCGCCATACAAAAGATAGGGCGCGTGATCGGGAGAGAACAGCTGCGAGTGGAGCGGCGGGTAAGGTAAGTCCAGGTCCCCCGAGCATCCTATTATTCACAGGGAGGTGAGAATAAGCGTTCTCACCTCCCTGTGATAATAGAAACGAATGGCGCATAGTTCTTTTAGGGGTTTGGGGAGTTTACAGTCCCTTTAAAATCTCTGATACTAGTAAAGATTGGGAGGTAGGAGTAATATTTTCTTCAAACTTGACCAAACACTATCCAAATCAAATGATCAAAAAAGTCTTATAGCTTTTGCAAGGCACTATGGCTGTCCCAGTCAGATCCATTCTTATTGCTCTCCGTAATAAACTAATAATAGTAACAATAAAAAACATGCACAATGTGTAATAAACACACCGAACAGGTAAAGTAACCAGTCTGACTTACCCACTGTCAATCGACCTGTCACATGACCATCTAAGTTCCGAGCATTTACAGTCACATTCTGCGATGAATGTAAAAGCAGAGAATCGTCCTGAAAAACAAAGAATAATTTCAATGAAATGTTTTTAAATCTCTAGAATGTCACTTAAAATTAATTAACAAGAGTTTCATTTTCATTACAGTAGGAACGGAAATAATTGAAACTTATACATTTTGCATTCATTGAATAGAAATAATGTTTATTTTCAATTATAAAAGGGTCAAGGCCTCATTATTTCCAGCCCCCCAGCCCTTTTCTATGTCATTATAAGTTAATGGAATCCTAGATTTCAGGACCAACAATATAAAGTGACTGATAACAGGTAGGATTGTATAAGTGATACTAAAGCCTCATACACACGTCTGATTCTACAGACGACAAGCGACTCCCGAGCACAGGGCAGTCGAACGGCCGTTCTGGACGATAATCGAAGATGTGTAGGGGTTCGGTTGGCATCGTTCTGAAATCAACTTTATTGTACTTTGTTAAGTGCAAGATCTTGCATTGCAATATTACTTGAAGAGTAAATATATCTGTTGTATTGAATTAGATCAACTGGACTTGAAATGTAGTTCTTGAAGACGTTTCGCTAGTCATCCGACTGGATCTCTCAATTCAGAATGACTTGTACAAGAATCTGTGACAATTATGTACCCTGGAAAGTCCCAATTAGCATATCACAGCCAAGTGTTAGGGACCTTCTTAATGCAAGGTGTGATTGCATTGCGGCTAAGAGTTGTTATAGGAACTGCCCAGTGTAAGGTGTCAAAACAGCATTGTACATGGCAGACAGTTGGTGTAGAACCCTCCCACCTCTATTCAGGCTTGGTTCAACACCAACTGTCTGCCATTTACAATGCTGTTTCAACACCCTACCCTGGGCAGTTTTGATAACACCCCTTAGCCTCAATGCACCCCAAAGCGCAAGTTTAACTCCTTATTTTACCGCATTGCACAGTGGTAAATGTCTTATTGTCTTTATAGTACAATAATTATAGGCGTAAAGGGGTAGTATAATGGGTTGAGGGTGTCAGATCTGATTAAGATCTATTAAGATATGAAATGAATATCAATAAAACAAAAATACAAATCTGTGAGACAATATATCAAATTAGTACACACTATGGGTTTAGGTCTTAGTAGAAATGCTAAGCAATTGTTTGCAAAGTAGTAATTTTTTCAATAGCATCTACATTTTCCATGTCTACCTTGTAATATGAGGTAGCATTTTTCATACATTACACTTGTTCCATTATGTGAATTATTTGCGGTAACAATAAGTTTATGGATAGCTTTGTAGGCCAGTCATGGATGTGTTGTCATCACAATTGACTTCACGGTGTCATGAACTTACCTGCCGCTCCGGGTGCTGCACTTCCGGGTGGCCATCGTCGTAGACGTCATGACGCCGGGCGGCGTGAGGAATCAAATACCGGCGTCCTCCTAGACCCGGTGCCTGATTGTAGTGTTAGCTACCTCCCCGGCTCCTTCTACTTACCTGCCCTAGTTCCTGTTGCTCCATCATCAGAGACTTACCTTGCCAGCTCCATCATCAGACTTACCTTGCCAGCTCCATCTTTAGAGACTTACCTCGCCAGCTCCATCATCAGAGACTTACCTTGCCTGTAAGAGGGTTCCGGGTGTCGCAATCTGGCCAATGAGAAGACACGCTTCTTTCAGAGTGTCGCGGAGTCGCCAATGGAGTCCTGAAGGATTCATTCTAGACCTAGAAAGTGAGCCCGGGGGTGAGGTTTAGGTCCTCACCCTGGGAACTTTCCATTGAGGGATCAAGGATTTGGTGAGTGTAGTTGTCCTTTAAAATCCCCAGTTTCTTATTCAAAGCTGCAGAATAGCTATTTTACCCAATCGCATGGCCATAATCAGTTGTAGAAATGCATTTCACTCCATACTAAGGGTTTCCTGGCCTTTATTAATCAGCCTGTGTCCTCGTACCTTTATATGGAACTCCTACTGTGACTTTAATATCCTTATAATTTATGGTAGGGGTTACATTTCTCCTTATAATACAGGAATGCTACTCTGGGTTTTCCGATCTGTTGGCCTGTGTCCTTTATATGTACACAATTCAGATATTTCTATGATCCTTATACTTTACATTTGGGGGTGCATTATCCAGTATATAATTTACAGAAGGGGTTGATAAATGTTAGGCAAATGCATCTTGTGCTGCTTATACTCCGAATGGCTCTGTGTTCAGTGAATCTGTTGGTAAAGGATCCTGGAGTTTTGGTGGATAAGAAAGTTGAATGTAACAAGCAGTGCCAGACAGTAACAGCTAGAGCCAGCAATATATTGTCTTATAGAAAGAGGGGTATGGATTTAAGAGAGAAGGCATGTATGGGCATATGGTCACTGGGTAGGATGTCAGGATAATTTGTTTCCCTCTTCAGGGCACAGCCACACTGCGCCTGATGCATACTGATTCCGGTGCGTTTGGGCATGCAGTTTCAGGTGTTAAGGGCGGGATTGCATAGTGGCTAAGAGGTGTAAGGTTTCAAAACAGCATTGTACATGGCAGACAGTTGGTGTCGAACCCCCCACCTCTATTTAGGCTTGGGGGCATATTTATAAAGGTTCATTAACTTTTCGCGCCATTTTTGCAAAAATCGTATTTTCCGCGATTTATAAATGGGCGGGAAATGACCACGAAAAGTTAACGAATCGTTATCTTTTTGCGGCCATCTGAACAGCGGTGATAACTGTTACGCACGGCTAATCTCGGCCGTATTACTTCTCCACTTCCAGGGGGGAAAACGGCCGAGATTCCCCCCTGGATCGTGGCGGGTGGTCGCACCCGCCCCAGGAGGCACGCCCACCCCGCTCTTGCCTCCCGCGGCGGCGACCACCCACCCCCGCCCCTTCCCAGCAGCCCCTTCCAACCCCATCCCGCTCGCTGCGAACATATGGAACAGGAGGATAAGAGGGGCAGCAGTTGCTCGCGACCATCCGCCGCGCACCCCCTCCCCAGCAGCCCCTCCAAGCCCCCTGCCCCGCTGCTGGGGAGGGGAAGGGCCCGCTGGGAGGGATGGAGGCACCCTCCAGCGGGGGCCCTGAGCATATCCACTCTTAAATAAACTGGTCACACGTTGGCTATCTGCCTCCAACCCCAATTGATACAGTCAGCAGATTATTAGATGTATTATTATCAACCAGATATTAAAGGATAATTATTGCCTCTATTCTGGCAGAGGATGCTCGCTCCTCCCTCCATGCAGTCAAACAAAACTGTGTTGGCTGACATCATAACCCATGATTGACTTCTGGTTCACCTGCTTCCTTCACTGCACATGGAGAAATAGACGCAGGTATCCCACCTCTCCTGGATTGTCCGGGAGTCTTCCTCATTCTGGGGTGGTCTCCCGCACTCCCACTAGACCACCCCAGACTCCCGCAACTGAGAGGAGACTAGAGTCTCCTCCTCAGTCACGCTCACTGTTAACGTCCACGCCCTGAACCCACCTGGGAACGCCCCTAACTCCTCCCTAACTCCACCTCCCACCACTCCTAGCATGCTGGCCATGCCTCCGTGTGACATGAAGCACCTCTCACCACGCCCCCTTTCCCACCCTGCCCGATAGCCTGAAATACCATAGAATATGTACCAATCAGCATGTAACGGTCAGGGACCTCCTGAATGTAAGGTGTTGCACA
This sequence comes from Hymenochirus boettgeri, assembly GCA_019447015.1. Taxonomy (NCBI): domain Eukaryota; kingdom Metazoa; phylum Chordata; class Amphibia; order Anura; family Pipidae; genus Hymenochirus; species Hymenochirus boettgeri. Next base: position 307,634,451 of record CM033470.1, on the reverse strand, counting down.
TCTATTCAGGTCTCTTTGTTTTGACATAATTGGTTTTATTTCCATCTCATTTATACCAGTAATCTTTTTCTAATATATTTACATTACAGTCTTTAAATGTGTGTCTTTTTCTTTAGGAATTGGCTCTTCTGAGACAGCACTCTTCACTACACTGGGATTGAACAACTGCAGGTGACCAATTGTACCAATAGGAGGACAGGTTATTGATCAGTTTGTGTGTCAGTCATTGAAATGTATTGTAATTATAATACAATTATCGGCATGCTCGGTGAGCTCTGAAGCCGCCTCTGCCAGATCTGCTATGCAAATACTGGGTGACCTCTTTCTGCAGTTAAAGGGAGTATAAAATTAGTTAAATTTATATAGGCCTATAAATCTATTGTGTGGCCCTCAAAGGTGGTCAGGGGCCGCAAATGAGGCCATTGAGGTCAAATGGGTTGGGCACCCCTGGCATGTATGATGCTGCTATTTCTGTGACATCCTTTCTAAATATGGGACAACCATTTTCTTTCTCCTGTTGTGCTTCCTTCCTTTACTGGTGGTATTGACATTCTTTTCTTTATCTAGTCTTGACAGTGGCCCAGACAAGATATCCACAAGTTTTAAGGGATCGTCTGAGCTCTTAATTTCCCAATGCCCTGTGCTTATGGGGATGTTCTCTGCTTGGCCTCTGTTAAAAATGTCTCTGTTACCTGCTTTCTCCCTGTAAAGTTTCTCCATGCTGTGGGCAGCTATCCACCTGTAAAGTTTCTCCCTGCTGTGGGCAGCTCTACCCCTTCCTCCTCTGTTTGCTTTGATCCATGTAGCGTTCAGCTCCATCTCTGGGATAACACTAATCTTGCAAACGTAAAAATAAAAAGAATCTATTGGACAAAATAGTCCCATAAGGATACCGATAAGGGAGATATATTTAGCAGTTCCTAGAATAGATTAAGATTTATAGCGTCACCTTCTATTTCTGTGAATATCTCCCACCAGAATTACCTTCCACTGACCCACTGCCACTAGATCAGGTGGTGTAAAAACTTCTCCACAGCTTTTCAGTGTGATGCTTGGATCTGTACAATACACGGGGTCCTAGACCACCTAGTTTTCCCATCCACAACTCTAACCAATCATCAATCCCTTATAGAGTAACAATTCTATGGTAGAATATTAAAATGTTACTGCTATTATTATTATTTAAGTGATTTAGAGCTAAATGTGAGAACTGCAATGTTTGAATTGGAATATCGCTAAATATTTCTTCCTTTAACTCTTGATGTTTGGTCTTTCTAGGTTTCTACGATAAAGAGCAGATCCATGGGGATTGAAGGTCTATGGGATCTACGGGAATTCAAAAGATCCAGCACCAAACAGAGAAAAAGGGAAGGGAAAGGGAAGGGAACAGTGGGGGAGACCAAAGTAACACCCAACTGTGAGTCTTAAGCTGGGTACACACAGTAACGATAAAGCCCCGATATCGTCGGATCCGACGGGATCGGGGCTTTATCGTTACTGTGTGTACGTTCGTTTCCCGAACGAGTGTTTCCCGACTGTGTGTATGCAGATCTTTGAAAGATGGCAGACAGGATCTTGCAGATCCTGTCTGTCATCTTTCAGAAATCTGTACTGTGTGTACCTAGCTTAACTATACAGATATGTGCATATGTATGTAATGGGCCCACATCTATATTCTTTATCTATTTCTATTATCCTCCTTTACTCAGTGTTAAAGGGATTAGCCATTCCTCGACAATGCTACTTTTTCATCAGCCTTGTTTGTTTAAAGTATTAAGGAAGTTTCCAGTTACTTCCTTAATACTTATCAAGGGTCGTACACTCCTTATCAATTTGGGGTACCAGCCAGATTCTGGTAAAGAATCCATGCTTTATGACTCTTGAGCTAAAATATATGGTAACTTCTCTCCTCCTGAGACAGCATCTCACTGCCCCACTGAGCTAACTGGTGGGTGTTGTGGTGCGTGGACAGGGATGGCAAGCATGCCTAAGGTTTTCCTATATGCCAGTAAAAAAAGTAGAGTAGTAAAGCCCATTCCAGCACTGGGTTAAAAGAAAGAGTTAGCGTAAAAAACAGAATTAAAAAGCCTCTTACATTCCTTTTTGACTTCTGCACGGAGCACAGTTCAGCTCCCACTTCTTCCTGGTTTGCAGAAATCCTTGCTCTCACAGACCCGGCACGGCAAGGATGTAAGAAAACAGAACGGGAAGTACTTTCAGGGCGATGCACAGAGAGGAGCTATATTCGCATTGCACCTCTCCGTGCATCCCGAAATTATCAGCCGATGTGCCTCTTGGTGCATCTGGTTGCTTGTCTCAGATGCGTGCCCCAGTGACCTGAGAGGAATTTTGACAGCTGTTTTGCTATTCCGCTCAGTTCTGCTGTCTTGTCAGGAACTGCCTATAAACTTGGAAATGGCTGACTTTTTTGGCTGATGGGAGTTATAGTGTCTGTGCTGGGGAGGGTGGGGTGATGTCTAGGAGAGGCAGTAAGGGTATGGTGCCTGTGCTTGGGGGGAGATGGCAAGGGGGTGCAGTGAGGGTATGGTGCCTGTGCTTGGGGGGAGATGGCAAGGGGGTGCAGTGAGGGTGTGGTGCCTGTGCTTGGGGGGGTGGTGATTGTAAGGGGGGCAGTGAGTGTATGGTGTCTGTACTAAGGGTGAGATAACAAGGATAGCAAGGGGGGCAGTGAGGGTATGGTGTCTGTGCTTGGGGGGGTGGTGATTGTAAGGGGGGGCAGTGAGTGTATGGTGTCTGTACTAAGGGTGAGATAACAAGGATAGCAAGGGGGGCAGTGAGTGTATGGTGTCTGTACTAAGGGTGAGATAACAATGATAGCAAGGGGGGCAGTGAGGGTATGGTGCCTGTGCTTGGGGAGAAGATAGCAAGTGGGGCAGTGAGGGTAGGGTGCCTATGTTTGGGGCTGTGATGGCAAGGAGGGGTAGTGAGGGGAGAAAGGAGGCATAGTCCTATATGGACTCTGCGGTACTCCTGGTGGTCACTTTTTTGGACTTTGGGGGAGAGGGGGAGGGATTACAGGAAAACCATTTGGATCTGGGTGTAAGGTAAGGATTTTACTACACTACAGAGTGGGGCAAGTAGTGGGAGGATTATAGTTTTGGGGGTGGACATACCCTTTAAACAAAGTAACAATCTCTGCCTGCACCTGCAGTTACATTCTATTGCACTGAGCATATTCCTACCAGAGCAAGTGTCTGCATGGAAATAGAAATCCCTCTGTCTAATGATCATTCTATCAGTGATCCACAGTGTTTTAAAGGACAATTATACTCACAAAACCTCCACTCCTGTCATCCATAGTACCCAGGGTGAGGACCTAAATCGCACTGTCCTCACCCCTGGGTTCACTTTCTAAGTCTATATTTACTCACATTCCTTCGGTGCTCTGCTACCAGTTCCGGACAGGGCCGGCCTTAGAATAAACAGTGCCCTGTGTAAGATTGGTTACTGACGCCTAGCACCAACCCCAACCCCCCCCAAAAAAACTCCCACCCCCCTGGCCACACACAATACTCCGTTGAATGCTGCTTGCCTTCAAATCAAGTACCCCACCTGCGCTTATTGTCTTTCAGTATCTTCACTGCGTGCTTGTATATATGGTGCGTACATCATTATGTAACAAGTAACATACTAAATGCACAGACAGAACAACACAGCATACAGACATCTTAAGTAAAGCTTACATGTGTTGGGGCTTAGTATGTGGTGAGGTGCTGATACATATATTTGATCTGGAGGACCGTAACTAGAGGGGCTGTGGCACTGATGCACGACTTTGAGGTACAGGTCCGTGACCTAAGACTCCCAGCTGTCACCCCCACTGGTGATGCAATATTAAAGCCCATATCAAAGCCGGCCCTGGAGGGAATCTACTAACAGGGAGATTTAATAAAAGGTCTTATCATTTAAAATGGTGCTAATTTTGTCCCAACCAATCAGATCTTATTTAACATTTGAAAGCTAACATCTGATTGGTTGGGGCAAAATTAGCACCATTTTTAACGATTAGAACTTTTATTGAATAACCCTGTAAGTTTTTTAAGTGTTTTTAACCTATGTCCCTATATGTGCTGTTATAAATAAAGGATGGTTTTATTATATATTCTTATAACAGTGTCGCAGTCTGCCTTTTTGCTTCTTTTCTATAATGTTTGGATGTGCCCATTTGTCCACTTTATTTATAGTTTTGTGGCTTTTGATCTATGCATAAATGTAACAGTTATAATTAATGATATATACTATAAATACTCATATCTATAGGATTAACTTTTCCATAAACCATTAATTCATAAACTTGATTCGAGCACTTACCTCTCTTGAACGAATTTCTTTGGCGTATAGGGGATAAAGAAATTCAGATTCTCCCTCTAGCCGAAGACCTTCACTGGTAACGCGCAAGTGTCCCATTCCACTCTGCACAAAATGAATTGGAACATTGTGTTTATAGAATTAACTTACATCATTACCTATGGTAAAATACACAGGGGGGGTGATGTTATATATTTTCCGGTGTAACTTACCAGAACGCAATCCTGCAATGCTGCGAATCCCTTGGCGAGACTTACTGCATCGCGGGATCCCGTTCAAGTAAGACGTGTGGTTTACGTCTCCATTAAAAGAGTGTTAGGCTAAATATTATCACAAAACTTACCGTAACCTTTTCTGCATCGGATGCACAGTGCTGTTTCTAAAATGTTCTGGAAATGGCGCTGCCACACCAGAACTAGTGTAAATCCAGTGCTAACCTGATAATACATAGGGTAGTGTGGGGTTTACACTAATTTGGCCACATAGCAGCTGATATAGCATCAGTGACTTCACATAAAATTTCAGTATCCAGTATAGTAAATATGTATGTATGTATGTATGTATGTATATGTTTATTTTATAGCGCCACTATAATGTAGTGCTGTACAATATTAGAATACCAAAAAAAATGTACAAGGGGGACAATAAATAAATACATAAATATATAAATAATTATGAGTATCATGAAATATACAAGTGCTTGAACCATGTAACATGAGGAAAGGAGGTCCCTGCCCCGTAGAGCATACAATCTAATTAGGTAGGTAACATACAGATAGTTCCATAGTAATAACTGGTGCTGTGTCAACAGTCCTATGCTGTGCTGTGCTCAGAGAGATGGGATGAGAAAGTAGATTTAAACTTGTTTAATGAGGTTTCTTGACATAGAGAGAGGGGAATAGATTCCAGAGGATGGGAGCCACAAAAGAAAAGGTATAAGGCGAGAGGAGGCAGTGTAAATGAGAGGCCTGTATAAGAGATAGTTCAGTGATGAGCGGAGGGTACAGCCAGGGACATATGGTCACACTAGAAAACATAAGAAGGAGCAGCAGAGAAAAGGGATTTAAATGTTAAGGGAAGGATTTTGTAGATAATGTGTTGTTTAATGGGGAGCCAGGGAGATGTGAGGCAGAGAGGAGATTTCATTTCCCGATTGTTAGAGAGCGAAACAATGTGTGCGGCAGAGTTAAGTATCGACTGAAGGGGAGAAAGATGGGAAGCAGGAAGATCAGAAAGCAGAAGGTTACAATAGTTCAGGCGTGATAGTATGAGAGCATAGATAAGCATAGCAGTAATCGGGAGAGGAATCTACGGATTTTCGCTATATTACGAAGAAAAAAGCGAGAGTAATTAGAAAAGGAGGGAGAGGGATCAATAATAACCCCCAAACAACGTGCCGACTGAATATGGTAAATGGGGGTGTTGTCAACAGAAATGAAAAAAGGTGGGAAAATGATAAGTTCCATTTTAGTCAGGTTTAGTTTGAGGCATCGGTGCGCCATCCATGAGGAGACAGCACAGAGACAGTCTGAGATGCGTGATAGGATGTCAGGACGTAGAATGGGGGTGGGAAAATATATTTGAGTATTATCGGCATACAGATGGTAGTTAAAACCAAATGAGCTGTTGACATCTCCTAGGGAAATAGTACAGAGGGAGAACAACAGACGTCCAAGAACAGAGTCCTGCGGAACCCCCCGCACTAAGAGGAACCGAAAAGGATGTTTTATTATATGACACAAAGGTTCTGGTAGAGAGGTAGGATCGTAGTAAGGATGCTGCAGTATATTATATATAAATATTGTTTATCCATGTTCTTCACTAATTAATATATAAATTAACTCCCCCCCCAACAAATAAAAAGTACAGTCTATGTATTAGGCCTACTCAGAGCATTATAGATGGCAATGTTCCTTATCACTCAGTCATATTTTAAAGACTACCTGTGTGGTACACAGAGAGACTAGGAGATATTCTGTACAGATTGTTTTCAAGGAAACAAACCACACATGCAAGAATAAACTTGATTTCTAACAGAGTCCGATCAGCCTACTTAGTCGTAAATATCTATTAATTGCTTAAATTCAAGACATTTGCTGCTCGGTTAATAGTCAACGGGAAACCGATACGACGAGTAATCCATGGCTATAACACAGACACTGCACATTTTATTATTACGAACCTTGAATGTCGAACAAGCCAGTAAAACCACCAAGCGATTCAGATCCCCATTTTATCTCCTCGCAGGTTGAAAGGGAATCAATAATGTGTGAATATCCCCTGACAATAATATTTGTGAAGACGAAGCCTTTTCATCTGCAGTCCCTGGACGTACCAATAAACAATTCATTTCTCTTAAAATTCTTCCATCCTCCAAAGAATATGACAGCAGATTCATGTATTTTCCCAGTCGGAACTTAATGGTGCACACTTAGCAATTGGGTGAATGGTTATTACAAATTAATAAAGTTGTTTCTTTACTTTTCACTGATTTATTTTCATTTTGTTACAGAAAATGACCTAATGATTTTGCCATGCATGGAATTGGGATTTTGGAGACTTCTGTGATCTGTTAATACTTTATGTACATGGAAGTTGCTATTAAAATTAAATTCAATTATTGAAAATCCAAATGCTGTGTTAATATATTAATTAATCTATGCCGAAAATTAGCCTTGGTGTGTTGCTCTCACCCCAGGAGAGGCAATCCTTGCACAAGTATATGCAAAAGGTTTGTGGGTTAATGTATCTTAAGTAAAGCACAAGGGAGAGCAGTGGAGTTTGTTTTCTTATACATTGATGCTCTGTTGTAAATATAGTATTTCAGTTCCCCTTTAGGGTGTTAATCCTATGAAGTCTTTAAACTGCAAAAAGAAAGCCCAACTAGAAATAATTCATTTATATTAAATGGGAGGCCCAGTAGACAGGCTAATCCTTCTATATGATGAATCCCCTGGTCTGCAACGGGGACAAATTCAATCTGATCCTTTAAAGGGTATGTCCACCCTCTAAATAACATCTGTAAAAGGTAAAGCACCCCCACATAAGCGGTTTCTCTTATACTGACCTTAACCAAAGACGTGGCTAACTACTTACACACCCAGTCCTCCACCACTGCTGTCTCCTCGTTTGCGGTACTAATAGGCAGTTCTTGAAACAGCCGTTAGCGATGTTGTCACAGCCAATCACTAGTGATTGTTCCCGAAGATGCCCACACTTCTGCTGTGCTAGCTCCAAACCCCATTGCATCAGCAGCAGAGGGGTGTGTCAGTGCAGAGGAGGATCAGGGATCTGTAAGTAGTGTTAGCAATGTCTTTATTATTAGTGAAACTGTTTATTTGTGTTTAGCAGGTGGAAATGCCTCTTTTAAATACTTTCATTTATATCAAATATTCATTTCATATAAATGAAATATGATGCGTGGAGGGCTTTAAGCCCACCTCACCTTTAACGGTTTATCTGTTTGGTGTGTAAATAAGAGAACATCCAAAGAAGTGATAATCACAGAAGAAATTTTTAAAAAAAATAACTTGTAAGAGTTGCGAAAACTGTCTGGTAGAAAAAAGTGCAGCTTTATAAATATGTCCCTTAGCCTGTAATGTCTTTCCATTGAAGGTGTCCTTATTTAGCTTCTATACACAAATTTTGGGCAGGCAAGGACTTTTGAAAGGATCAAAGGTAACCTCCATCTCAGCCAATCAAGCCCTCGTTCTGCAGGCTTAAAAGTGACCAATTTCTGCCGAAATACCTTGATGTTCAGAACTTAGCTTAGCCTGCAAGTTTCAGAGACACTTCCCTTTCAACTAAGGATTACTTTTATCTTTGAACTTTTCTGAAGGGCGTATTGCAGGTTTCAACACACTGTATTTATTTTATTCTCAAAAAATATGACGGTCACAAACTCTTGGCTTCCCCTGTTCCTATCAGAAACACTGCATGATTCCTAAACTAAATTGTCATGTGTTGTTCGCGTAAAATGGATAGAATTGAATGGACAAAGACACCCTATCAATATTCATATCTGGGACACCCCCCGGTACCGTTCCCCTCTGGCCCACCCCACCTAAGGCAGCATTTTGGAAGTTCTCAGGAGTTTAGGGTTGGTCTTGCGGGTGTGCGGGAGAACGCCCCCGAAGCCGGGAGACTCCCTGAACTACTGGGAGGGGTGAGATAACTGATGAATAAAAGAAACAATGCACCATTCCCCAACATTTGTGACTACATTTCTTATCTGGTCATCAACAAATATCAGAATATTCAGACACAATCAGAGATGTCAAACTTGTGGCCCTCCAGATGTTTGAAAACTACATCTCCCAGCATTCCCTGGAAACTGCTGGGAGTTGTAGTTTTTAAACATCTGGAGGGCTTCAAGTTTGACATCTCTGTTTAAGTTATGATTAATGTCAATGTTCCCTCAAAGCTGTGCACCAAACCTAATGCACCTAACTTGCACTTGATCACACCAGGTGGTGTACATACAAACATTGGCACTGCGGTGTGTAGCACACAAAATGTCAATTTGTACATCCACAGATATAATATATTATATGGCTGATGATATAAACTGCACTAAGCTAAGAATATTGAGCAAAGTACCTACAATAGATTTGATTTTTACATGCATGTTAATTACAGGTTCACATTCATAGTATAATTGCCATTTGGATACAGCTCCAGTATAAGAAAGATTTAACTGCATAATACTCTTTATTTTATATTAATGTGCCTTTAATGTATATAGGCCTAATACTGTATCTCTACAAATGTACATTTTAATCTACATATTTAACCAAACTTTTAATTACTGTGGCAATTTAGTACATCTGCCTCCCTCATATTTTCTTTACTTTCCCGAGGGAGGGGGTGTGTTTCCCGTGGGAGGGGGTGTGTTTCCCATGGGAGGGGGTGTGTTCCCGTGGGTGGGGGTGTGTTTCCCGTGGGTGTGTTTCCAGTGGGTGGAAACAGCTGAACGGCCACAAATTTGTACAGCATTCGTCTAACTTTAACACTACAAATTTCTGAAACATGACAGACAGGATCTACAAGACCGCGCATGTCAGTGCAAAAGTTCCTGCTTCCGGTTCCGCACAATTTGCCTGTCCTGTCTCCACCTGCACCGTGGATTCTCTTATCTCCACCTCATCTTGCTTTAGAAAGTAAGTGGGCAAACTTGTATGTACTTGTCAGTCACAGTGGGCAGAGTTTTATGTAGCAGTCACAGTGGGTAAACATCACATGAATGTACACAAACGTGTATGTGGCAGTTATAGTGAAAAAACTTGTATGTGCCAGTCAGAGGGATCAAACATATATGTACCTGTCAGTAAAGTAATATGTAACTGTGCACAACCTAAACATTCAGATATAAATGTATCACTTCAAGTGAAGCACGTGCTGCCTATTAGGAAACATTAAATTGATACAATTAAAGAGCAAATGACCCCTAGGCGCACTGGGAAAAATGGACCTTTATTTAAACAATGTGGCAAAAATGTAAATAGAGATATACAAATTTAAAAACAATTAAAAATATTTTTTTAAAAAACTATTAAAAATGTAAAAACTAGCAGCTACCTCCATCGGATCCCACAGTAACACAATATCTAACTGCGTATAGTCAGTAATCAAACATGTCAAGTAAAGTCTATTGGGTTTAACATCTATAGCAAACAATCCCCCATATTATATTGAAAAACAGGTAAGCCCACATGAAAAAGCTGAAGTAAAGTTAACCGAGGTATACTTATCTATATATACAGCATTGGGGCGACCAGTATAACTGTGTAGTGTCGCAAGGGTAAATCTGAGGGAACCCAGACTTCAAAGGGGGAGGACGGTGGCTAAGATGTTAGCGCTCCCATATTCTGGACGCGTTTCGCATTAAGCTTCATCTGCAGTAAAGCAGACATTGTTACCTTATTTGCTCCCTGTTTAAAAACCTGTCATACATCCCTAATAGGCTGATGTTGTCAGTGACGTCAGTGTGCGTTTCATCAGGGGGTTCACCTGATGAAGGAGTAAAACCCTGAAACGTTGTGATTTTGTGGTTCACTAGTTAATAAAGCTACATTTGGAGTGCGACTTTCTCACCTTGTCTTTTGATATACTGTATTTCTATGCCCCTTGGGGTGGGGATCGGAGACGTCTACACAATACCAGGCTAAGTGTGCATTTGGGACCTTTGTTGATACAGTTGAGAAGAGATCTGTCTGGCGCGCTGGTATTTCGAAAAATATGTGCAAAATATCAGCCAGTGTTTACCAGGCCTGGGCAGAAGTGGTAATGTATGTTTATATATTCGTTTACCAATACATAAATGTATCTGGGACCCTTTCATTAAATAACTAAAATCACTACAAATTATTTTTTATATCAGCTAACAAGCATTTGCTTTATTATTCGGTGCCATTTGCAAATAAGGTTGACGCTCTTTAAAATGGAATCAGTTTGAAAATCTATAACAAATGCCAGAGAATCGAAATTCCAACACGCATTCGTGCAGTGCATAGCTCTCTCTTATTTCGGAATTTGTAGCTATTAACCGGAGAATATGAATTTCCTCTTCTCTAAGGTCTACTGGCAGGATACCAAGGCATTGGGCTGGAATTCTGAAAATTCTATTGATTCTCCGTCTGTCAGCTGAGCAAGACGAATGGTTTTCTGAATTTTAGCAGAGCGCTCACATTGTTTTATTTATTAGAGTGTCAGTTGGATAAATGTTTTTGCATAGAGACCCGACTGCCAAAGGTTGGTCAGTTTTCGTTTATAATTAGAGACAATAATTGTAGGAACAAAGAATGAGCAGGTTTTAAAGAACCCTTTTGATTACACTTTTTTTGGACCTGCCCCCCCCCCCCCCCCCGTGCTTCATTTCTAATCTAATTGTTTGGTTTGGTCTGCTTGTTTTTTAGAGTCAGGAACATTCTAGAAAACACAAATGCAAGTTAAAAATCCACATAAAACACATTTTTGGTGCGTTTCTGTGGAGCCATGGCTTAAAGCTTTATTTTACTAGTTAACATGACAGAGAACATCTCCCATCCGTTAGGCTGGGTACACACAAGCAGATTTTCTGTCCCAACCGGACAATATTTCCTTATCGGTCGTTCGGCCCGAAAAATCTGAAGTGATTAAGCCGGTGAAATGAAGGAAAATCACAGCCGATCATTCTGTCTCCTAGGGACCGTGCGATTGGTCCCAACCGACCGCTCGATAGTGGCAATTGGTCGGTCGCGGTGAAAAAAAACCTGTGTACCCAGCGTTAGGCTAGGTACACAGGGGGCTTGCTGTGGCCATAATTTTTTGGCTGATTTTTTGGAAAAACTAATGCATATTAGTTATATTGGTTAAAGTGATCTACAGAGCTATATAACAATTCGGGCAGCATTCGGTCAAAGCTGGAATTGAAGGTCTCCTTTGCATAGAAGTGGGTATGAGTAGCTCTGCATGGCATACAATGGTGGCAGCAATTGCACCAGACAACCAGTTATTTGTAAGGAGACATAACACCTAAAAGAGGAGTGCCTGGAGGAAACCAACACAAGCTCGGGGAGACCACTGAGCCACCATTCTACCAGCTGGAATAGTTAAATCTGTGGTGGAGCTTGGACATACACTTGTCCTTTAAATCCCTGTTAGTAGTTTATTTGATAGGCAGCACATTTCATTATTACACAATTAGTTATTTCTCATAGGATTGGAAGGGTAAAATAACATCTATAACATACAGAGAGAGGTTTTACTAGCCCGCTTGTTTAGCCAAGCTTTGTAATCACAAATTTAATGGTAAACAGTAAACAATCATATATTGTTGTTCCAAGATAATGAGGTTGAGCAAAGATTGTTTATAAGCAATTAGCAGGAGCAAGGTTAGTAATGAATTGGATAAAAGTCTACTGTTATTTCACCATCCATTTCACATGCAGTACGTGCACAGACTGCCTACCGCACTTACTGGCAGTGTGGTCTAACAATACAGTGCCAGTCTTAACTAGAAACTCGCTACAGCAATGATATAGCCGTAAAAGAAGCATTAACAGATTTAAAGGGATACAGTAACCGTATACATGTACAAAATGAATGTCTTGCAAACTATTTATCGGAAAACCAGCACTTAATTATTCTATTTCATTAGTAATAAAAGTAACGCTCACTTGCTTTAGTCCTGTTGTGAAATCTGAGCTCCTTTGGACAGCAAGCTCAATACAATGCTCTACACCATCACATGACCTTGTGTTCCCTATAAGAACAAGCATGGAATGCTTCAAGGAGAATTAAAGGTAAAATGTAAATAATCCACAAAGGGTTTTTCCCAACTAGTCTATAGCTGCAACTTTCTGTAGCATTGTGGAGAAATAATTTGTAATTCTGCAAGTTTCAACATTTTCCTGCTTTTTGTATTGTCTTATTTTAATAGAGAAAGAAACAAAGCGAAAGAAGCAAGAAGGAAGAAAAGGAAAATAAGGGAAGGAAAGGAAGGGAAGGGAAGGAAAGGAAGGGAAGGAAAGGAAGGAAAGAAGGGGAAGGAAAAGGACTGAGGGAAGGAACGGCAAGAATTTTGCCGTCCCACTGCAAGGCCTTGCCGCCCGTCTCACCCTTCCGTTCCAACTTTCATTCCAGGCCCTGTCCTGAACGCTGGCCCCCCCTTTCACGGCCTCCTTCACTCCTTCCCCTTCCCTCCTTTTCCTCCCCTTCCCTTTCACTTTCCTTTCCCGCTCCCCTTTCCTTCCCTTCCCGTCCTTTCCCGTTCCTTCCCTTCCTTTCCTCCCCTTCCTCCTCCTTTCCGCTCCTCCTATTCCCCTTCCCTCCTTCCTCCCTTCCCTTTCCTTTCCCTTCCCCCTTCCTTTCCTCCTTCCTTCCTCCCTTCTTTCTTCCCTTCTTCCTCCCTTTCTCTGCTTTCCTCCCTTTCCCTTCCCCGTCCTTCTTCCGCCAAACTTTCACCTCCCCTCGACTTCCTTCCCACTTGAATAAAAGAAGGAAAGGCAAAGAGGAAAGAAGCCAAAACCACTTCTTAACCAATTTAGTCTTGTGTGCAATATGGCCACCATGTTGAATGTGTACAGTGCACTAACACTAACTGTCCATCTCACCCTATTTAATCTTAGTGAACAAGGTTGACACATCACAGCTGACTTTCCAGAGTCTTGATTCCACTTCTTATTTATGAATAATGACTGGCTTATTGCTCAGTGTGACATTATGGAAGAGGATCCTTACCCCATGGGTCAAATTGATATGGTTTGATCTTAAAGGGGAACTGTGGTCCAAAAATGACTTTAGGTAAATTGAGGTAAATTGACAGGAATTGCTCCCCTGGGAATTTTTGTAATTTATTTCCATTGTTTATTTTCCATAGTTTTGAAGATATTTACTGTCTCCCTCACACACTGAGGGAGTCTGAGGCTGTGCTCCAGCACTGTGTAGGAGAAGCCTTAGGAATGTCCCACCCATTAACTTTCTGGTCAGTCATTTCTGACTATCTTGGGCTGTGGAGCAGGTGGTTGATGGCTCGTTTTAAAGGTAGGAAACTGACCTTAACTTATTTGGAGACCACGGTTCCCCTTTAATACTAAAATGCATGTGTAGCTGGAAAGATAAATTCAACTAGTTTTAGGAGCCACTGCTTCATATGGTACTTACTTGCCCTGTATATTATGGGGTGTTGCTTTCATGCATACAGATCTTTCCAAGTTATTCAATTAAAATTGAAACATCCCCATGATGTGTGTCAATACCCACAAAGTCTGATTTCATTAAAGGGGAGTTAATATAATGGAGCAGTAGAATTTGTGTGTAGTGTAGTTTGAATCTTAGTTCATGCTTCAGTCAACCTTTTGTCTGTGGACCTGTACAGAACTGTAGGACATAGAAACACACTATACTACGAACTGTGCTTCCATTATGTGGTAGATGTGCTAAGACCAGTTAGAAGGAACCTTGTATTTTATATAATCAGGAAAGGTGGAACTAGAACCCCAACTGTTTCCATTTCCCCCACCATATTATATATATATATTTACGGCAACGATTGTACAATTATGCTTGCATCATAAATGTACTACTGCCTATACTTTTATGCGAACAGGCAGAATCGGAAATACTAATTATGCCTTATATTCTTACTGGTTAAAAGGCATGCCCACCCCTCCAAATACATTTTTTCTATGAACAGTAAACCACCCAAAATCTAGACCTTGTTACCTCACTGTCTTCTGCTTGTCTCCCATGCCTTGAGACATCTGTTTACAGAAATGTTTTTGAGGGGGGTGGACAAACCCTTTAAGAAAAATTATTGCCGTGCTTTTACACTAACCCATGGTATTGGAAATACTAACTATGCCCCTATATCCTGACCGACAGCTGTATTGGCAAACAAATCATGGGGCCGATTGAACACCACATGATAGGAAAAAAATTACCAATCCAATTTTCTCCCCCCCCCCCCGTTGTTGGAATAAATACTCATGGTCCTGGGTAATTCCTATAGATGCTCTCTCCACAATACTTAACTTGGTCATTTAAGTAAAACGAACAAACACAACCATGTAGAAACCCCAAGGAAAGTAAATGACGCTGACATTAGGAAACCAATATACGTAATAATAAACATCAATTGGAAAATGATTCAATAGAAAATTATTTCCTTAGAACTTGCCCAAGGAATTTAATTAGAGAGAGGATGAAAGACCCGAAGGAAAAGAGAATCCAAGATAAAGGGATTAGCCAAGAAATAAAGGTCCACGTGTGCACACGGTGCTAATTACACGTGAATATTAGGAAATAATAAGGAATAATCAGGGAGATTCAAAAAAGTTCTTATTGTTAAAAATGGTGCTAATTTTGCCTCAACCAATCAGATCTTATTTAACATTTGAAAGCAAAAATAGCACCATTTTTAACGATAAGAACTTTTATTGAATCTCCCTGTACATTCGTAGACTGTACATTGTAGGACTTGAATTATCAGTTGAATTTGCAGTTCTACAGCCCCTCATGCTTACAAAACATCCTTGAAAATACAAACTTTTTAAAAAGGTTAAATGGCTTTAATTAAATCCGCACAGCCCTGCCTGTGGTGTAACCTAAAAGGAAGGAAAAACAACGAGAACCAAATGTCAGTGTGCAGAGCGTTCAGCATAGCCTTGCACAGCCTTCCTATTCCACTGAATGCTGGGAGGAATGCTTTTAAAGTGCTCTTAAATGTTGTTTTTTCTAGAATGATAAAAACACTGTAAATTACCTTGGTAGATTTACCGCTGACATTTTTAGTGAACTGCTGATGTCACTGTACCTCACTCAGACTTGATAACCTAGAAAATCCCTAGGTAATTTCATGGGTGTTGCATTGACTCCTACATACGATCATTTCTACCCAGTGGGAGGGAGACTGAGCAGACAGTGCTGATGATATTAATTTAACATTCTCATTCAGTATGAGGACTACTACAACATCAAATTTAGGGCAGCACAGTGGCTCAGTGGTTAGCACTGATGTCTTGCAGCGCTGAGGTCCTGAGCTCAAGTCCACCCTTGGACACATCTGCAAGGAGTTTGTATGTTCTCCCCGTGCTTGCGTGGGCACTCTGGTTTCCCCCACAATCATAAAGACATACTGATAGTTTCTATGTGTACATAAAGTGATTAGATTGTAAGCTCTTCAGGGCAGAGCCTGATGTGAATTGAGTAAATAATTGTAAAGTGCTGCAGAATATGTGGCGCTATATAATATATAACAAAATCCTAACTGCTGCTTCTGTGAGTCTGTGTGTGTGTGTGTGTCACTGCAGTTCCTATGGACTCACCACTAGAAGGAGATGGTAAGATTGTCTCTGCAGTTCCTATGGACTCCCCACTAGAGGGAGAAACACAGAAAACATATATGGCAGCATGGAGACAGACAGCAGATAAGGTAAAGGGGCGGGACACTGCCACAGAGTGGGGGGGAGGGAGTTCTGTCACAGAGAGGGGGCGGGACTCTGCCACAGAGAGGAGGACTCGGCCGCAGAGGGGTGACTCTACCACAGAGGGGGTGACTGCCACAGAGGAGGGGGACTCTGCCACATAGGGGGCTGTCATATGGGGAGGGGACTGTCACAGAGGGGGGACTCTGGGACAGAATGGGGTGGCTCTGGGACAGAGGAGGGGAACTCTGGGCCAGAAGGGGGGGCTCTGGGACAGAGGGGGGCCCTGTCTTTTGGGACAGAGGGGGCTCTGCCTTTTGGGACAGAGGGGGGTCTCTGGGCTTCTAGCGTCCATTAATGTAACTGCTTAATGTCTAGTAAGATATAAAATACATACATACAAGATCAGCCTTTAGTTCCTCTCACAAGAAAACTATTCTGCAGACGCACAAGACGGAATTTTTATCTTAGGCTGTGTACACACCAGCCAATGTTCACATCAGACAACACAAGCAATAAATGACGTCCTTGACATTTGTTGAACAATCCTCACTTATAGGACAAATACACTGTAAAATTGCACTTTTAAAAAATGAAAGTACCTTGGGCAGGAAGGTTTGGATTGATTGCTTGATTTAGCCCTACCTCTCAATATCATTTTGTTGAGCAGCTACAGCACGTAATTAAATACTAACGTGGGGTTAAATTTACCCACAGCCACTCGTGTGGGAGATCTACCCAAAGCGGGGAGAATCTCAATTAATGTTTTTTCAGTAAACAATTCCTCCAGTTTAGATGTCCTTTAAAATAAACATAAAATAATTAAGGTAAAATAGTACAAGTCCTAATAATAAAATAAGGAAACCAATCACTTACCGGTGAGAACCACATCACTTTAAGAATCCAAATTGTCAAGGCAAAATTCACCAGCAAGATGATAATGAGCAGAAGAACAAATAGGTAAAGGCAACGTTTTCTCCATCCGTAAATTCCAATATTGTAGACGTAGTGTTTCTCTGGCCTCTCGATGTTCGTTCCCTGTGTTGATGTTGTGTATTGTTCTCGGACCATTTGCTGTAAGACAAATAATGCATGAAAATCCACCACATAATGAAGCTTTTTATATTCTGATATATTCACAGCGGACACCTGTGCTTTCTACTTAACTATTTACTCACTAGTGTCCCTGTTTGTGGCAAACCCTTTACATTTCCTTTCTAGAACATTAATACCTATTCTGTTGTTAAAAAAATCCATTTCTGACCCTTCTAAGATGACATTATACAAAGAAAAACGGGGCCACAATTAGGGAGGGGGAGAGAGAGACGAGGACTTGAGGCGACCTGGGGGCGCATCCACATCTGTACCCCAGGCAAGCACAAGGAGAGAGAATAGCCCACATGTTCAGGTCTTCAATAAAAGCTTTATTAAGATCAACACACCATTAAAAACACACAATCATCATCTGTCACGTTTTGGGGGTATCTGATGATGTTCTCCATGATTTTAATGTGTTGATCTCAATGTTTTTTCGAAGACACAGAAGTGCGGCCTACCCTTAAGGTCTGCTTAGCAATTGATCCAGACAGGGAAAAAAAACAGTGGGAAAAAATTCCTTCTTGGGTCCAAACAGCAATTGGAAGAATCCCAGGATAATTTCCTCATTACTCACCAACAATGTCAATTAAAATATATGTATAAATATAATATATTATAATATTAATTCTATTTATATAATTATGCAACCCTAAACGCTAGGGTTTTAAGTTAAAAAAAGTGCACAGAAACAGACTTACCGACCTTTGTTCCCCTGGCCTCTGCTGCTACTTCCAGGAACGGAGTAGCAATATGGGCCAGCAGCCGTGTCTGTGATTGGCCAAGTCAGCCAATCACAGACGCGGCTGCCGGCTATTAAAGAGCTGAGGAAAAAAGGTTGTTTAGGGTTGCAGGTGGGTCCCCTACACTACAGAAAAGATTACTACTATTTAAAGTTACTGGCAGGACAATGATCTGGATGGGGGGATGGAAAGGCCACTCACAAAAGGCTGAAACATTGGTAATCTGCATTTTATGAATGAATAAAAGAATTTGAGGCAGACCCTGTGTGCACTAACATCTGTATACCTATACTTATATAATATTGGCAGAGCACTCATTTGGCTTTAAAAGAAGACTTTATTAGGTAATTTACATGATCATGTTAATATATTCGGTAGCCGACCTTGCAACGAGTGCTGCCAGCCTGTATATGTGAATATATATATATATATTGTAATGTTTCTTCTTTAAATAGAAATAAAATAAAGTCAAATTACAGCAGGATTGTTACTCTGGGAAATAATTGTACATGTAAAATGGCTAAATTACTGCTAGACTAAGTGTAATTTTTACTTGCAAATCTAGTCATGCCTGTAATCACCGTTCATTTTCTCGGTGTACTTTGAGCAATTTTTCCTGTACTTAAGACAATTTAAGGTGTTTCTACTAGTTTAAACAGTAATGGACTTTGGGAAATAACAGCTCCCATAATATTTATTTTTATTTAGTTCTATATATGCAAATCCTACGCAGTGTGTAAAGCATAATGGTGAATCTTAGCAATAGTTGAAATACCAACAGTGAAATAGTGAAAATGACAGAGCCGAGGATTGTTGTCTCCACACAAGTGGCTTTTATTAAAAAGGCCACATTTCTACAGTACCTTAAAAATGACTTCAGATCACGCTTCTGGCTGCAGTCTATCCAAAGTTACAGCAGTGTAAATTGTGTTTGTCCTTGCTAGCACTGTGAGCTGTGACATCGCCAGCACCACTGGCCTGCCTCCAAGTCTCAGGTTGGGGCATGTCCACTACTTAGGAAGAGCATCATCAGCTGCATCATAAGCCCTGCCCCCAAATTTCTAAATAACAGACAGAGAATGCTTGCAGGTCTTTAAGGCTGGATACACACCATGCAAAATACGATATTTCCCGTGATTAGGATGGTCGGCCTGAATAATCTGCTGGTTTTTGCAGGCAGATATAACCAATATCCAACTGTCCGGATTGGACATGCTAGATTGCGAGATCCCCCCTAGTGGTGAACCATCGTATGGGATGAACAATCTGCTGGTGTGTACCCTGCTAAAACTGGCTTCAGAAAAGGTCTAATTTCTTTTTGGTGGTGGGGCTTCTTTTACACAGCACATCATGGTACTGTCACAGACTCAGACAGTCAGGACAGACAATGAAGTGTAACTTTACAAGCCTATAAGATCGGAGAAGCTAGAGACCTTTTCCTAGGCTTTTTTGAATGGACACTTGAATGAGAACACAGTTTCCCTTAAAAAGAGTTGTATCCTTGTATAAAAACAACTAGAATGTTATACATTCATTTAACAGGAGTTTCTGTGTTCTCTTTCAGAAAAAATATGTTAAGCGACAGTTATCCATAATAATGCAGTGATAGAGTTTTATTACCCCTAATGCTAGAGGGTTTAATAAGGGTGATTCATACAGATATCCATTTATTGTCCATCAATCTGTCATGTCACAGTGAAGCAGACTATAAATCTAAATGGAAAACAGGACTCGGCAAAGTAAAACTTGAATTATTGTCCCATGGAAATCAGGGGTTTTGGGGGGCTCTGCCTTCTTTTCTTCAGTCATGAACAAAAGTTTCAGGACTTTCAAGACAAGTAAAACACAAATGTCTGACTAGAACAGTTTTAGTCTAATTTAGAAAGATTGCCGCTTGTCAGATTTTGTTTGTTTGGTACCTAATTTAGCAAACGCTCGAACAAAAGCGCAAGACAGACAAGGGTTAAATGTCACAGAAGACAGGAAGGTAAACGTACCAATCCATTTTATAGTGGCTCAAAACAATTCATTTACTGTGATAAGGTTATTAAAGGCGAAGACTATTCAACAATTTAATGACCCTCTTCAAATAATTGTGGCCATTAACAGGAAGAATAGAAAACATTTATAGAAAGGGAGAGAGCCCATCGCCAATGAATTCCTGTTACCTGTAGTGATTGGCTGTGTACATTGACATGAGGTTTGTGGTTTGACAGGTTTTTTTATTTTCTATTGACTAGCACAGAAAAGACACACTGTTTATAAAATGCTGGGACTCCAGTTAGTCACCATGTAATTAGCAAGACCAGCTGTTTCAAGGCTCTATCGTACGGATGGTTTTCTTGTTTGCTTCTCGACAATTCTGAATGACAGGGCCAATGGCTTCCTCCACCGAACACACGCACTCACAGTTGCCATATCCATGTTCCTAAATGTCCATTCAAATACAATTCTACTTTACACTAACGACATTCCTTTCATTGAAGGAGAAGGAAACATTTCAAACGGTATCACTGTAGCACTAAATGTAAATTACAATTTATAGCAAGAGGCGTGAAAGACGACTAATTAGTAATAAATGAAAATAATATAACTTGGCTTAAAGTTATATATTTTATCATATTTTTATAAATTACGTATCAATATAAATTAATTCGACAAAAGGGGTATTTAAAATGAAAATCTCAATTGGCGTTATTCGTATGTCCTAAAATAAATTATGATGACATCTAAAAACAAATTAAAACAAAACAGTAAGAAACGAAATAATAAAATACCACAGATTTGTTAATCAATATTAATAATTCAGTTTGTATCTGAAATCTATTTCTAGGAACTGACTGTGAAACGTTACAGAGTTGGCCATAATGGTTTTTGGACCAATCAAATTTCTAAAAGGGTTTAGGAGACATTATAAGGGTGACCTCCTACTCATATGGGTCTTGCAAGCCACTAGGCCTAGGTTGCTGAATTAAATCAATCTCTGATGTGTTTGCAACCCATTCCTAAAGACATATGGGCTTATTTAAATGGGAACTGTGGTCCAAAAATGACTTTAGGTAAATTGCAGTAAATTGATAGGAATTGCTCCCCTGAGAATTTTTGCAATTTATTTCCATTGTTTATTTTGCATAGTTTTGAAGATATTTAAATTTTTGTGTGTGATATGGCAGCAGCACCACCAGGTCCCCTGCACTTCCTGCTCTGAAACTGTCAGTCAATCTGTCCTGTGTCTCCTCCTCCCCTTTGCAGCCCCCCTGGTCCCTCCCACTCATGGACCTCATGGTCCCTCCAGTTGCAGGCAATCCATGGCCCATTATCTTACA
Organism: Hymenochirus boettgeri; assembly: GCA_019447015.1. NCBI lineage: Eukaryota > Metazoa > Chordata > Amphibia > Anura > Pipidae > Hymenochirus > Hymenochirus boettgeri. Next base: position 307,613,055 of record CM033470.1, on the reverse strand, counting down.
GCCCCATGTGGCCCCGCTCACTCGTGGGTGCCTAAGTCCCACCTACTCACGGGTCCCTAAGCCCCGCCCACTCATGGGTGCCGTGGGTTACTCAGACCCCCCCCCCCCCCCCGCCACACACCTGAAAAGGCTGTTTCCTTTACCTTCTCTGTCAGGACTTCACACAGCAGAGAGGAGGAGGGACTTCCTGTCTCCCTCACACACTGAGGGAGTCTGAGTCTGTGCTCGCCGGCGGCACTTTGCAGGGGAACAAATAATGTTGTATCACTGTGTTATACCAAGATAGACTTTCTCAAGAAGCATTAGTAAAATGTGTCTCTTTTCTAACATATTGGCTTTTTTTTTTTTTTTTAATCAAATAGAAGCTACTGGTAATCTAAATACAAATAATCCAAAGCCCCCTCAGCTGCCTTGCATGTATGTTTTTTTTTGCCAATTTTATTTATATAAATGTGTTATATGTATGAAAACAACTGCTATACATCAGTACAGATCACAGGGAGATGCTCAGTTTTATGATTTAATTTTCATACTTTTTTGTACATTATATAATGATACGGCAGCCAAAAAATTGTACATTCTGCTCTGTTCAGCTGGGTACACAGCATCTAATATTTTAGCCCAACCGACCAACATTTCAGTGTATCAGTCGATCGAGCCAAAATATTGGATGGTCCCTTCGTGCAGGTCGTTCATCCAAATCGAACACAACAGAAGACCACGGGCAATTGCGCGGTCTTACATGGACTGCTAGCTCAGTCATGGCAAACTGTTGGCCACTTCTGCTGCGACAGACAGTCCTTTGTCCTGGTCGACCAGCCGGTCAGGATGAAAAATTTAAAGGTGTGAACCCAAGCTTTAAGCTGGGTACACACTATCCAATCTTTTGGCCAGACCCACCATTATTTCAGTGTATCAGTCGATATTGGATGGTTTCCTGGGGCGCACTCGGCCAACTATTTTTACGTCCTAATCTGTGCGGATGAAAATCCACAACCAATCGTGCGGTGCTCTATGAACTGCACGCTCGGTCGCTGCTACTTTTGGGTGTGGTGGGCCAGCATGATGTCAACAATGCTATCAAAAGGGTGGGGGCGGAGTTAGGGGTGGGGCACATGTGATTTATGTATGTATGTATAATTACACTTGGGTACACAGCGCTGTACATTATAAAATACAGAGTATACAAACAAGGGGACAAGTGCAAGACATTATACAGATAGATAAAAATTAAATACAATTTCATACATCGGCTAAGAAAGCATATATAAAAATTATGTATAAATTGATATAAGTGCAGCAAACCTTGACACATTAGGAATGAGATCCCTGCCCCGAAGAGCTTACAATCTAAGTGTGATGTATTACGTCACAAAAAAAGGTGTGGTTAGGGGGCGTGGTGGAAGGCAGAAAATCTGGTGACCGATCTTCCAGAACCTATCTTACCTAAGTAACATAGTAAACATAGTAATTAAGGTTGAATAAAGACATTCGTCCATCAAGTCCAACCTATTCCCCTTTTTTTTTTTTTTTTTTTTAACCCTACCAACAGTTGATCCAGAGGAAGGCAAAAAACCCCAGCTAAAAAAGGGGGGAAAAAATTCCTTCCTGACTCCAAACGGCAATCGGAAAGTATCCTGGATCAACCAGATCTATATGCATTAATACCAGTAATTCTCAATATTTTTAGTTTTAGAAACTTATCCAGGCCTTTTTAAAGTTATTCAATGAACTTGCCATTACCACCTCTGCTGGAAGACAGTTCCACAGTTTCACCGTTCTCACTGTAAAGAGAAACCTCTCCTAACTTGAAGATGAAACTTCTTTTCTTCCAACCTTAAAGGATGTCCACGAGTCCTCTGATATGACCTATTAGTGAACAATGCACCAGAGAGTTCACTGTATGGGCCATTAATATATTTGTATAAGGTTATCATGTTCCCCACGCAACCGCGCTTCTCATCGTAAACAACCCTAACTTGTCTAATCTGCCTGCATATTCAAGCCCCTCCATTCCCCTTATTAATTAGTTGCCCTTCTCGGACTGCTTCCATTTCCAAGATGTCCTTTTGTATATGGGATTCCAAAACTGCACCGCATATTCCAAATGAGGCCTTACCAGTGCCTTATAAAGAGGGAGAATAATATTTTTCTCTCTTGAATCTCATTCCACTCTTTATACAAGACAATATCTCGCTAGCTCTAGCTGTTGCTACCTGGCATTGTTTGCTACAGCTAAGTCTGTTATTACCAGAACCCCCAAATCTTTTTCCATTTCAGATGCACCTAAAAAAGAGTTATTTATGGTGTAGGTGGCACAGGGATTATTAAATCCCAAATGCATCACCTTACATTTATCAACATTGAATCTCATCTGCCATTCTGCTGCCCATTTCGATAATCTATCTAGGTCTGCTTGCAGCACTTGCACATCATTGGAAGTTTCCAAAGCGCTGCATAATTTAGTGTCATCAGCAAACACAGAGACCTTGCTCTCAATGCCCCCTTCTAAGTCATTTATAAACAGATTAAACAGAAGCGGCCCCAGTACAGAACCCTGAGGAACTCCGCTTAGAACTTTAGCCCACATAGATGTAGCTCCATTAACCACCACTCTCTGTTTGCGGTCCAATAACCAGTTCTCTATCCATGAACAAATGTTTTCTTCAAGGCCAACAGTCCTCAGTTTATACATTAGTCGCCTATGTGGCACAGTATCAAAGGCTTTTGCAAAATCCAAATATACCACATCCACAGCTGTGCCTGAATCTAACTTCTTACTCACTTCTTCATAAAAACCAATTAAATTTGTCTGGCATGATCTATTTCTCATAAACCCATGCTGACTACTACTAATAGTTTTCACGCTATTGTTGGGAATTACAAAAAGTTCTTCCGATCCGAAGACGAACCTATCGTAATTCCCCTCTATAGAATGAAAACTATGGTAGATAGGTTCTGGAAGATCGGGTCATCGGAAAATTTTCTGTCTTGCCCAATCATAGATTGACGATTGGTCCTTTGAAAACACGGGGAAATGTCTTCCATATTCTGTTCAATTCGGTCAAATTCCCAAATTGATCCGAATATCAATGCCTTGTATGGAGGCCTTAAATTTGATTTGTATGTTTATCAGCTTGTGACACTCCTATACACATATATTATGCCCTATAGTTATAGTTTTAGTGACCACAACTGTTAATTATACATCAATTAACATCAAGTACTGTATCCGCTTATCTAAATACAAATGGGCAGATTGGCTCTTAAATACTTTTATGCTTTTTGTTTATGTTTTATGGAAATTTAATAAAGAATCAGAACATCTTAGTAACCACACGCCAAATCCATTACGTCAGACGTGTGTACAAGGCTTAATATATACAGTATGTATTAATTGAATGCTCAATATGGTAAATTAAAGAACACAGGAAGGCAACATAGACAAGCTGGGAGAAAGTTGCAAGTGCTTGCATCCAGCAGCTGATTAGAATATTCCATCCTACCTCCCATATAATAATAGAATCATGGTACAAAAATGAAAACGGCTTGTTTCCAATTGACAGATGAACCTAGTGACAGTCCTGCTAAACACACATATAAAGTATGCAGTCTGGGAATTTATGACTCTACAAAGGGTTTCAAAAGAGGTTTTCGTCCATTGACACCAAGTCAATGGCGAGATTTGCTGTAAACAATACATCTTCAGTATTGGACTGTACCTTTTCTTCTTGTTATAATGCATGACAGAATGAAGGATTCTCTGATTAACCTACCTCTAAAGCAATAGCAGTCCATCACAGCACACTGACCTGCTGTAACCTTTCTTGTAATAATTTACTAACTCAAGCCACATTTAAGAATGAGAGCAGGGAGTAAAATGAACCACTGGCAAATCTTATAACTATGCAATTCTGTATCACCATAAGGAAATGTAAAAATCTTGGAGTCAAGATCTTAGCTTGACCTTGTCAATTCAACTCCAAGAACTACATCTTCTGATAATGAAAATACATTCACTGAACATATCTAAGCTACTTTTTTCCTATCCTACCTGTTCTTCTTAGCCTCTAAAAATGTTTCATTATTTAAGAGATAGAATAACCCGACAGTGAGTTGCATGATATTAGAATACACAAGGTAGGTCTCTGCCCACATGAAAGCCAAACATTAAATAAAGGGCGGAACGGGTTTCTCTTATATTGGTAACTTTCCATCAATTCATCTATTATTCCTGTAAAATGCTTTATAGTGATATATGAATAACTATGGGTGCTGCAATTCTGGAGGGGTTATCATTAGTTATAGAGGAAAAGTGATTTTATAAGCACATTTTTGGATTTTTGGTTGGACTCACGGATGGTGGCCAGACTTCAACATTATAAAGTGTATAATCGTATTGCTGCATATATGTTATGTCTCTTACATAGTAACATAGTATTGGAAGTTGAATAATGACATGTCCATTTAGTCCAACCTTTATACCCTACCCATAATGTCTGTCTAACAGTTACATAGTAACATAGTATTGGAGGTTGAATAAAGACATATCCATTAGTCCAACTTATACCCTATCCATAATGTCTGTATAACAGTTACATACTAGTAACAGAGTATTGGAGGTTGTATAAAGGACATATGTCCATCTATCCAACATTTATACCCTACCCATAATGTGTGTCTACAGTTACATAGTAACATAGTGATGGAGGTTGTATAAAGACATATGTCCATCTAGTCAACCTGTATACCCACCCATAATGTCTGTCTAACAGTTACAAAGTATGCAGGTTGTATAAAGACATATGACTATTTAGTCCAATCTTTATACCCTACCTATAATGTCTGTCTTACAGTTACATAGTAACATAGTATTGAGGTTGTTAAACAACATCGTCCATCTAATCCAACCTTTATACCCTACCTATAAGGTCTGCTTACAGTTACATAGTAACATAGTATTGGAGGTTGATAAAGACATATGTCTCTAATCCAACCTTTATACCTACCTATAATGTCTGTCTTACCGTACATAGTAACAGAGTATTGGATGTTGTATAAGACATATGTCCATCTAATCCAACCTTTATACCCTACCCATAATGTCTGTCTAAAGTTCATAGTAACATAGTATTGGATGTTGTTTAAAGACATCCATCCATCTATTCCAACCTTTATACCCTACCTATAATGTCTGTATAACAGTTACATAGTAACATAGTATTGGATCTTGTTTAAAGGGTATGTCCACCCCATAAACTCATTTTTAATATGCTGCTGCCCCATGTCCCCCCCCCCAACAATATTTTTTCCAGAAAGCCCCCAAACTCTTACTTACCTCCCCTCGTTCCTCCGCCGCACTGCCGGACCTCTGCTTGCGAGAATGCAAGCAGAGGGGCGGGACGGCAGTCGCGTCTGTGATTGGCTGAGCGGCAGCCAATCACGGACGCGGCTGCCGGTCATTCAGTGCAGCGGAGGAAAGTGGAGAGGTAAGTAAGAGTTTGGGGAGCTTTTTGAAAAAAAAAATATGCGGTTGGGCTGGGGGACATGGGGGAGCAGCATATTAAGGGGGATTGACGCTAGGGGTGGGATAGTAGAACGAGGGAGAGGGGAAGGGAGAGGGGGGGAGAAGGACTGCAGTGCGCATGGCAAATATCTACCGGAGGCAAGATAGCAGGCAGAGCCCTGCTATCCTCCTGGTGGTTAGTTTTGGGACTTTGGGGGGGGGTTTACAGGAGAACCCTATGGAGCTGGGATGTGAGGTAAGGATTAAACTACACTACATGGTGGGGCCAGTAGTTGGGGGGGATTATAGTTTTGGGGGTGGACATGCCCTTTAAAGAACCTCCATCCATCTAGTCCACCTTTATAACCAACCTATAATGTCGTCTAACAGTAAATGCGGTTGTATAAAGACATGACTATTTATCCAATCTGTAAACCCTACCTATGTCTGTCTTACAGTTACATAGTAACATAGTTATTGGATGCTGTTTAAAGACATACATCCATCTAGTCCAACCTTTATACCCTACCTATAATGTCTGTCTAACAGTTACATAGTAACATAGTATTGGAGGGTTGTAATAAAGACATATGTCCATCTAGTCCAACCATATACCCTACCCTAATGTCTGTCTAACAGTTACATAGTAATGAAGTTTGTATGAAGACATATGATTTGTAGTCCAACCTTTATACCCTACCCATAATGTCTGTCTAACAGTTACATAGTAACATAGTATTGGAGGTTGTATAAAGACATACATCCATCTAGTCCAACCTTTACACCCTACCCATAATGTCTGTATAAGTTACATAGTAACATAGTATTGGAGGTTGTATAAGACATACGTCCATCTAGTCCATCCTTTATACCCTAACCATAATGTCTGTCTAACAGCTACATAGTAACTAGTATTGGAGGTTGTATTAAGACATATGTCCATCTAGTCAACCTTTATACCCTACCTATAATGTGTCTGTCTTACAGTTACATAGTAACATAGTATTGGAGGTTGTATTAAGACACACATCCATCTAGTCCAACCTTATACCCTACCTATGATTCTGTCTTACAGTTACATAGTAACATAGTATTGGAGATTGTTTAAGACACACATCCATCTAGTCCAACCTTTTTAGCTTACCCATGATCCCAATATAATAGGATCATGGGTGAAAAAAAAAGTAGGATGGGAGGAAAAAAACCTTCTTGACTCCAATGGCAACCACAAGGATCTTAGAACGTACCAAACCCTCTCTTAATATATTTTATATGTGTGGCCAGATTTTCCACACCTTCCCTATCTATGATATTTCCTAGAAATGAGATCACTATTATACACAGTAGAACAAAAAAGGCACATTTGAGCAGTATGGTATGGAGTTAAGAGGGTATTGTTTTGTAGAATGTGTTTATCCCTTATATTATATAAATATATTTATATCTCCATAGGAGATTGCATGAGATTTTAGGAGCTACCAATGTGGTGGGGGGTATAGGATATTAAACATAGGAAAACGTGTATATGTTTGTGTGTACTATCTCACTGTTACATTTAAATGACCATCAGTAGTAAATGTAATAAAATGTAGCACTGACTTATATTAGGTACAACACAAAATATACAAAATACATAAACTTACTTACAGAGCTAGATCCTTATGTTATATGAACAGTCAAATGGCAGCTTAAACCACACCCCTGTGTCTGCTCCATGTGAAAGGAAGTGTAATCCAAAAAAAGTTTCTGTCTGCTACACAGGATGTGATGTGTATTGTAATGGGCATATACACCAAGGCTCCTTATATACCACCTCCTCAGCCTGCAGGTAGTGTCAGTGAGTAATAAAATACAAGACATCCCTGCTCTCTATGATAGGAGGAAAGTGAAAGTGGATTGTGGTGTGTGCTTTGGAGTGATACTGACTGCAGCACAAGATCCTGCATATAAGACCCTGTGTGTAAGATCCTGTTACCACCTGTTGGGAGGACAGATTATTGGACAGACAATGTCCAATTTTAGCATTGCTATTGTGACACCTGAGGAAAGGATATAGTGATCCTCGAAAGGTTGTGTGTGCATGATTCAATAAAGATTTTGGGGCATATTTATAAAGCTTCGTTAAGTCTTCGCGGCCGTTTTCCCTGACATTAACGCATAATCCGTTTAACGCAATTTATTAAGGTCCGAAAAGTTAACGAAGCGTTAACCCTTCGCGGCGATACTTACCTGTTACCGCCGCTTCTATTTATAAAGCGGGTGGTATGTTTTCGCTCTGCTAGTATCGGCTGAGATGTACCCCTGCGCCCGCCGGCGACCTCAACAAGGCCGATGTTGCCGGCGTCTTGATCCGACGCAACGCTCGGGCTGGCAACACCAACCCCACTCAGGTCGCCGATGCCAGGCAGACTCACTGCAGCCCGCCAGTGAGCCCCTGCTGCACCGCCGGCCTCAGCAGAGCCGATGTTGCCAGCCGCTTCTTCTTCTTCTATCTTCAGTCATCTACTGCGATGGCATCTGAGTTCCGCAGCGGAGTGCACCTCTTTATATAGGTTTGCAGAAAACCCTAATCCATTTCTGATTGGTCAATTTTTTAATGCTTGGTTTACATGCTTTACATTAACCAATCAGATTTCAGAACTTTCCAGAAATCTGCTAACCTTTATGTACCTGTGATAGGAGATTCCTAATTGCTTTCTTTCTTTTGGTGGAAACCATAGTGCCAATGTTGAGCGTGGTTTAGGCTAGGCCCCCCTACACTGCACTTGCACTGCGGTTCCTCTGATGTTACCCTATGCGCAGGGCAAGGCACAGACATAGTGGGGCCTCTTACATAGAGCACAACACTAGCCCAACGAACAGTGTGAACAGAAATGCCCAAAAATACCCTAGTGAAATCTCTCAGCAGTAATTTATACTAAATATTTTATCATCCCTTAAAATTATTATGTTGCCCGTTGTGTAAACTTATGGTATGTGTAGGTCAAATAAAGGGCATGTCCACCCTTAAAACAACCCATCACCACCACTACTGCCTTCAACCCCATATGCTCCATTCACAGTGTTAGACTATTCATTATGCCTGTCCGCATGAGCTACTGTAGCCACCTCCTCATCCCCTCCCCCACTACTATTCATCAGCGGAATTGACTACATTCCTGCCTTTTTTACCTCTCCTTCTGCATGAGGTCATAGAGCGCGTAAGGTGACGGCTATCTTGGGTTTCACATACCAGGCTTTTATTTCTATGGCCCATTGGTTTGAATGTATTTATTTCAGAAATAACAAACAGTGGGCATTATTAGGAAATATTATTCAGTACAGGATTCTAGATAAAATGACATTAAAGCAATGTTCCAGTTGACCTCAAATGTAATAAAAGCTTCCAAAAGCTGGTTCAGTCTCATGACAAATATGTGCAACTTGTAATTGCATTACGGAGACTATTAGCTGCATATTTTGGATAAGCACAAGGTCACCACTGTCTCTTGGTGTGCTTCATATTCATTGTTTCGGTTTCTGTGCCAATAGCTCTACATGGCCACTAACTACTTCTTTGTCCTGCTAAAAAGCCTCATCCACATTTTCATAATTAGGTCACATCATGTATAAACCATAATGTTTAACTCTAAATACCTCCAGGAAGGGAATCTGTAATGATTGCCTGTGAACTTCCACACACCATCTCTTGGACTCTATGCATCTAGTTTGACTGCACACTCCCTTCCATTAACAGTGAAGCAATCAATAGCTTTTAGATATTTTATCTTTCACTCCGTGCATGTTTACACAGCAGTGTTGCAATATGAATAATCCATTAAAATAATTTAAAACAAATGTATTAAAAAACACGATAAAACTATCTGTTCTTTTGGTCTGTCTGTGGAGAAGAAATTATTCAGTATAAATGAAAGTAAAACCAAATAAATTTATAAAGAAAATGCAAGCGCTTATAAATTATGCTGTCCTTGGAGACCCGGCCACTTACCAATAGTACCCAGGGTGAGGACATAAACTGTTAGGTTGTCTTCCCTGGTGCAGTATATATGTTAAGCAATTAGGAAGCTCCACAAAAAGGTTGTCTTCCCATTGGCCAGCCTGGGAACAGTCCGTGACTGAGAAAGGGGTGGGGCTAGAACAGCAGTAATGCAGGAACTTTAACTACTTCATAATGTACATAGGACAAACCAGGGCCAAATATAGAGCAAAATACCATTTCTCATTTTTCTCAGTGGAAATCATTCTATTTTGTTGCAATAATGTAGATTTAGAACAGTTTTTCTGTATCCGTATACTCGTGTGTTAAGTCAAGGTTTTTAGGCTTTAAAAACAGCCTGAAAATGAACCTTGACTTATACTCGGTCAGTCACTTACTGAATGAGGAATCTGGCTGCCGCATCCACTGATGGTCGCATCCACTGATCTGCCAGCTGACGTCCCCTCCGCGATGAGTAGTGGATGCCGCGATTAGTGGATGCAGCAGCCAGATTCTTCGTGTCTAGTTAGTGACCTGACACGGCAAGTTGCTGAATGCTGCATTAAACCCCTACTCGCTCAGTCACCACTCATTTCTGGCTCTTGGTGTGTGGCTCTTGTGTGGCGACCAGAAGCAGTGACACTGCTCATTCTGGCAGCAAGGGTGGAGGGTGTGTGAGGGCGTGTGCAGTTCCACGTCAGGATGTTTTGTAAACTACAAACTTCCAGCAACTAAAGCATGCTGGGAGTTGTAGTTTCCAAACATCTGAGAGCCAGGAATGGGGGATTACTGTTAATTTAAAGGGCAACTAATGCCTGAAACAATACTGAATCAGGAGGATGGTATCTATTGTTAAATAGATTGCCTTCTCATTCTGTATTTTTTGAGGCTTTAGTTGCCCTTTAAATGGACAGCAGAATTCCCATTCGTAGTCCCATACAGTAATAGCCATACTGGATTTGGCTATTACTGCATGGGAATGCTGCTGTCCATTTAAAGGGCAACTAAAGCCTCAAATCAATACAGAATAAGAAGGCAGTAGTGGTCATAATTTCTACCCTTAACTTATACTCAAGTCAATCAGTTTTGACTAATTTTTAAGGTTAAAATGGTACCTCGACTTATACTCGGACTGACTTATTTAGAGTATATATGGTATTTAAATTTGGTCTTACACGACCCCCAAAGACAAACAAGCATGACCCACTGCCCAATAGGCACAACCACTAGAATATAGAATGTTACGGCTATAAAATATCTTTAAAGAGAATTCCAGTTTCGAAACAAACCTGGATTCGGTGGAATTTTCTTGATTTCGAAGAGCAAATTTAAAAAATAAAAATCACAGATGAAAATTGCCATCACAAAACCAAGACTACGAAAATCTAGAAATTGGAGTTTGAATCGGATTTTGAGTTCCATGGAATTCAATACATTCCCACTGAACCGCCAGTTTTTCAACTATTGTATCTTTATTCAACTATATTATAGAACTCTGCAGTACAGGTTATCAAGAGAACCTGCATTACCGCTGCCATGTGCACCACTGTCTAGGAAGGACCATTAGGAGACTACATAGACGAAACTTTTTCCAGCTAGATTAGAATGTACCACTTGTACCACCGTTAGAATTATACTGTAAAACATATAGTGATGCTCCTCACATGTTCTAAGCACATTTATTAATCTTAAACAAATTCACTCCCTCAATATCTTCCTCTTTTCTATCATTAGCTGCTCAAAATGATGTAAAGGATTTGATTTTGTTCCTATGGCACATCTTTGATGTGATTCACCATCTCCATAAACCCCCTTTCACAGAAAGTTAAGAAAGTTAAGTTAAGAAAAGTTAAGTTAAAGAAAAAGCAGATTAAAATAATAACTGTTGGTAAACCGCCACAGGAATTCAATGTTGTTTAGACCTTTTCCTGCTTACCGGGAAGATCTGGGCACCCAGTGTCCAATTTAAAAAATGCAAACCAGGCAATGCCTTTCATAAAATACCATACACTATCAGGAAAATCAGATTTCAGCAGGGTGAAGCAGGACACAGCGCAGTCACTACATGACGATCTTTCACCCTCTCAGAAAGGCTGCGTAAACCTTCTAAAGTTTCTATCCTAAGCATTATTCCTAGGGAAGAGATTTTACTAAAATGATATAACTTTTCTATGATTTTTCATTAGGCCACACTCCATAGCCGTGATGGGTTTCACCTTAGGGTGAAGTGTGTTGTGGTAAAGGAAGGAGATAAAGAGTCTGCAGCATAGAATGCTCCTCCTCCTTATGTAGAGATTAACGAAACAGACAGATGTGTAGAAATTCCGCAGACTTAAAATTCAAACTGGACCAGAATGTTTCGAATCATGTCCACATATTTCCAACCTTGTTAAAAACCTGTGCACAAACGGTTGGATGCTTTTAGTTTATTGAGCAAAAAAAAAAAATACACAGCATGCTGGGACTTATACTGAATTAACTTTATTTAAACGTGCTCCAACATTCTCCTCCAACACATTGCACAGAGCTGTGCGGAGATCAGGACCACTTCATTTATCCTCCCCCTGTGGCTCTGCACCATGTTGTTCTATGATGCTCCTTTAAAAAGGGGAATTTCGGAGGGTATACAGTTATATAATAGAATAGAAATTTAGAGAAAATGAATAACATTGTGATTCTACTTGCCTTTGTGTTTAGAAAGACTATGATAGTATGCGGGACATAAAAGAACCCACTTGTCTACTCAAACAACAAAAACTCTTTTGGATAAAAAGAAAATGTTTCCACTCCACTCGCTTTACACAAATAGGGTCTTTATACGCAGACCAGAAATGACTATTAACTCAACGGGTAGGGAATACATTAAAATCACCGCCAACTTCTTCAACTAGAAACCTAAAATATGACCTTTCAATAGTTTTGTCAGAAAAGGCCACTGTCAAAATAAACATGTCAAAACCTATTTGCAAATTTTTCCAACCGCGTTGTGCTTTGTAGCATCAACACCTCCAAAAGCTCATAAAGTAAAAAAGGTTTTAGGCTCCCGCAGTAAACACATTATTGGTCTTATCAAATATGGCTTATACGAGATATCCCCTCTGCTGTGACAGTGCATTAATAAGAGCTCACACTGTTCCACAAACAAGAAGGATACAATTCTGTCTTTGTCAGCAGTTTTTCCTCTTGGCTACAGTTTGATTACACAATGCCTCGGAGAATGTGTTTTTTTATATAAAATATATATGCGGATATTTGAATGCTAGGAAAATGCTGTAAGTAATTGACTTAAAAGAAAAGACAGGGCAATAGGTTGTTTTAGAGCTCAAAATGTTCCATTGCTTTTTATATCTAATACAAATGCTTTAAAATCTGATCTCAAATTTTTTGGATGGATAAATACTGTAATGCACGAAACCTATAAGTTTATTTAAAGAAATAAAGCGTGAAGACTTGGTATTGTGTGATGATGCATCCCGCAGAGAGCAAGTGGGATTAACCATTCGAATGGATTCTCTTAAAAACAAATGTTTCTTCTTGGTGATCAGTCACCTGTTCACCCAATAACAGAGGAGGAACTGTCAGTCACATGTCACTAACAAATGAATAAGTAAGAAGGATCTTTAATGTTAAAAATACATTACCGATAAAACAGAGTTTCTGGAGTAGCTTGCCAGCAAAGGGATTTGGACTTTGAGACTTTACCCATCATCAGGTATGTCCACGAGGATATGCCCAGCCTAAATAAAACTTTTAAGTTTGTTTGATAAAAAGTGTACAGAACTATACTTACAATCCTTCGATCCCCCGCATTCTAAACCAGGCCCTGCTTGCCTGACTGCAAGAAGGGGACCGGACCGGCAGCCGCGTCTGATGGTGCAAAGGCAGCCAATCACAGATGCGGCTGCTGGCAATACAGAACATCCGGAATGAAGGATAGTAAGTAGAGTTTTTTCACTTTTTTTAGAAATAGATTTAGTAGTTTAGGGGTAGGCTAGGGTCCTACCATATGTTAAATGCTTTTAAAGGTAGGGCACCCCAGATGGCTACGGAGGGAGGAGGGGGGCCTCCTCTGCGCATGTCATATTAGCTAACAGGGAGGATCCAGAGTGTGCAGGAACGCATAAGGCATGGAAGCAAGATACTATGCAAGCTTGTCTTTACAGAGATGCTCCTGCACTGCAAAACTAGCATTACCAAAACGTATGTATCTCAAGTTTCCCTGGATGATTTTCACGCGTGATTTACCAACTATTGCCCATTCATCCAAACCACAAGATTAAGATTGGTCACGGTCACCCCACCCACAGTATTTCTGTCCGAATGGTACTATTGGCAGCAGTAAGTACATATTGTATGGTGTGTACCCAGCCTTAGATAAAATGCAATCAACACCTTGCATTAGGGAGGTCCTGGACTTGCTTTATACCTGATTGGGACACATTCTTGGGTTTTAATGACAACAAATTCTTGTTCATCTCAATTCTGAATTGAGAGATCCAGTCGGATGACTAGTGAAACATCTTCAAGAAACTAAACTTCAAGTCTACAACCTTCGGTGATTGGCTAAGTCTCAATGCAGTAGGTGCTATGATGGTCTAGAGGATGAGCATTGTGTGCCCATTCATTCTCCCTCTGTAAACAAAAAAGTCTAATTGCACTGCTGACCCCAAAGGATGCTGTACAGATCCTTCTCAGGTAAAAGTGTATTATAATGTGTATAATAATGTCTTCGGCAGGTTTTGTTCTATTTACAGTGCATCTAATGAATTATCTTCTGTGCTGAGAACAGGAAGAACCATTTTGGATTGAACTCCCATACTGAGAAGTTTGAGTCAGTTAATATATTATAAATTTCATTTAATTATTGTTTCATCAAGCAGACGGCGCGTTTCTTTATTAACAAAATTCAAACTTCCAAAAAATAAAATAAAACCCGTTTTCCTGCAGGTGGATCTGCAACTATTAATTATGTCAAGTTCACCCTGAATAACGAGTGGCATTTCTGGTTCTATTTTAAGATTAGAGGTTTCTAAGCCCGTTGAACCGTAAACCGGGACGCCGTCACGGAAATTGAAATTGTTTAACTGGTCACATTTATATTTGTAATTTATTAGGCAGATTTAATAAAAGGAATAGGCTATTAAAATTGCTAAACATAAGTTCCATGTGTAGATTTGCCTCATTACGCCCATCTCTTTTTTTATGTACATGCAAACAGTTTAAATGAATTCCTTTCAATTTATATTGCCTGTACGAAGACGCACAAAACAATGGAATGTTCGATAATGTCCTACAGCGCACTAGCCAAATGTTCTATTTGGTTTTTTTACATCTTAGATATTGGGCAGTTCCTAGCCAATATTGTAGTCTTGGTTCATAAAGGATGCAACTCTACTGCAACTGTAGTGCCCCAAAGTTGTATTATTTGCAAAGCATATGTAAAGAAAAATGTACCTGTACGGGGATCCCACGGCGCGTCCTCCACGTCCAAGCGCCTTCGGCTTTCTCCAACGCTCCTCGGTCTTCGGCAGCATTCGCACTTCATTTGTGACGGAATGCGTTTTGATTTTATTTCAAAATTTCCCATTATCCAATCTGCTCTCTTCTTCTCATCTTGGCTGTTATCCTATTGGTCCCTTTAGTCTTTTTAAACCCCTTAGCCCATTGGTCCTTGCCCGATATTGCGGTTAGTTTATCTATCTTGCTGGTGGTGTGCTTTTCTTCGTATATTCCGTTATGGACCCTTGCCTGTTTTTTGACCTTGATTCGTATCTGCCTGCCCTGACCTCTGCTCGTGCCTGACCAAGCTTCTTGCTCAACCCTCTGTACCGTGCCTGGCGGCCTGATTCCTGTTTTTTGACCTCTTGCACTGTTTTTGACTCTTGTCTGCCCTGTCTGTACCTCGTATTTTGGTCTCGGGCTTTTGTCTCTTCTTCCTTGTGCCTTGCCTGTATGTTCCCTTCGGACTTCTCCAGTATTCCCGTCCTCAGTTCTGATACCTTGCACTCTAAGTCCAGGGGGCAACCGTGTTCGGTGAGGCGCATCTAGCCTCCTGGCAAACGGGGGATTGTCTATTGTGAAGATAGTGTTGTTGATTGCGGTATTTGGACTGAAGGAATACTTAGGAATCCCGAGCGTTACAGTATATCGGGCCAATAAGAATCCGGGAAACTCCAGCACCTAAAGAAGTCAGAGGAATCTCTCTAGGTGGTCAGGTAATTCCTCAAGTTTCTGATAAAATTTTGTTACCAGTAAAAATGTTATATGTTTCTAATAGTAAAAACAACACAGGCCTTTCTGGATAGTGTGGTGGCTGGGAATTTCATGGATATTGCATTTGCCAGTTTGTTAAAATCCAGTAACTAAAATGTCTGAACCCATGTATGTAAGGGCTATTCATGATTCTCTTCTTCAAAAAGGTAGTCTTAAAAGTTGTGGTTCTCCATTCTGAGACCATTCAGATTTTTGTATTAAATTTCATACCATTCCCCTTATATTGGGATTACCCTGGCTCAGGAAGCACAATCCATTGTTTAATTGGACCACTGGTCAGCTAGAAAAGTGGGGCTTAAATGTGTAGATTCATGTTTATCTGTTCATCTGGCTAACCTCTCCTTGGAAGGTGTTCCCCCACCTTTGGAGCTTTCCCGATGTCTTTTCCCCACAGGGCTCCGATGTTTTGCCTCCTCAGACCTTATGATTGTCCCATTGACCTTTTACAGGAACCATCCGTTTCGTGGACATCTATATAATTTGACGGGTCCTGAGTGAGGCCATGAAAACATACATAAAGAGAACTTGGATAAAGGTTTCATCAGACCTTCCACTTCTCCGCAGGAGCAGGTTTCTTTTTTGCAGAAAAAAAAAGATGGTGGTTTAAGACCCTGTATTGATTATAGGGCTCTTAATAAAATAACTATCAAAATAGATACCCTTTACCTTCATTGATGACCTCTTTCTCAAACTGTCGGGGCACAAATTTTTTCTAAGTTACCTCCGAGGTGCATATAATTTAATCAAATAGGGGCTGGATAGCCTTCAATACTAGATATGGCCATTGTGAATATTTAGTCATGCCCTTTGGTCTCAGTAACGCCCCTGCGGTATTCCAAGATTTTATTAACAATGTGTTCAGAGAATATCTTGATAAGTTTGTAGTAGTTGTTTTGACGACATCTTAATCTATTCCTCCTCTGCAGGAACATCAGGATCATGTCAAGCTAGTTCCTTGTTAAATTAATTGAACACCATTATATGCCAAACTTGACAAATGTATGTTTGGAACAACACCAGGTCCTGTTTCTTGGTTTCATTATCTCAGATCAACGTTTGACCATGGATCCTAAGAGTCTCTGCATTCTGACTGGAAACCTCCTTCCAATCTCAAGGGACTCCAGAATCCTAGGATTTTCTAATTTCTACCGGAGGTTTATTAAAAACTTCGCCTCTTTAGTATCCCCTCTCACTAATATGACTAAGAGGGAGCTGATATTACTTATTGGTCTGAAAAGCTCTCATGGCATGTGAAAACCTTAAAAAGGCTTTCTGCTCAGCTCCAATTTAACTCACACTAATGTTAAACTGCCCTTCGTTGTAGAGGTTAAGGCTTCAGAGGTAGGAGTGGGAGCTGTACTCTCCAATACCTGGCTCTCCAAAACCTCTTCTGCTTTTTCTTCATCCCAAAAATATTTAGAGTACTAGAGAACACCAAAAGATTAAACCCTAGACAGGCCCATTGGGCACTTTTATTTTCTAGGTTTAATTTTAGTAGTTTCCTATAGACCCGGGTCAAAAAACGTAAAGCAGACGCTTTATCTCGCAGTTTCATAGAGTCTGAGTTCTTGCCCACTAAAATCCTATACCTATTATTTCCCCCTCAGCGTATCTTAGGAGCTTTAACTACTAACTCTGTTATAGCTAATCTATCTGAATTGTTAATTCCTTATCAGGTAGATGCACCTCCAGGTAACCCAATGGTTGTCTGTTTGTTCCTCTTCTTTTCATTTGCAGGCCTTAAGGCAATTTCATGACTCCAAGCTGGCTTGGGAAACTAAAACTTTATATTTGTTATTAAGGCATGTGTGATGGCCTTCTATTTCTGATCATTTTAAAGCTTACGTCAAGGCTTGTCCTGTTTGTGCCAATAAAGTCTTCTCTAATGCTCCTTCTGGTACTCTTTTACCACTTTCTATTCTGAAAAGCCTTGGAACCCTAAATTCATGGATTTTGTAGACTGCCCAGGTCCGATGGGTATACTGTAATTTGGGTGGGTTGATTCATTAAAATGACACACTTCATTCCGTTAACTAAACTCCCCTCAGCTAAAGAACTGTTACAGCTAATTATTCTTCACATATTACTGGTATTCCAGAAAATATTGTTTCTGACAGGGGAGTCCAGTTCATTTCAGGATTTTGGCGATCTTTTTGTGCCGGTTAAAGATTTCTCGTTCTTCTCCTCTGGTTTCCACCCAGAAACTAATGGTCAAACCGAAAGAACTAACCAATCATTAGAACGTACCCTCAGGTGTTTCATTTCCAACAACAAGAACAATGGTCGAGTTTTTATCTTGAATTCGCTCTTAACAATGCTGTCCACCCATCATCTAAATTTCACCCTACATCTTCTCTTTCTCAATTCTATTCAGATATACCAGTTCTAGAGGATTGGCTCACCAGATACAGGAATGTGGACCCAAGTATCTCCTAATCTCAGACAAGCAACCAATCGTCAAGAAATTGTTTTGGACCGCCACCGTTTTGTAGAACCTGATTTTTCCTGGAGATTGGTCTGTGTGTCCACCCGAAATATTCCTTTACAGCAACAGATCAATAGGGTGACTTATAAGGTAACTTACCTAAAGTCTTTAAAAAATTTGGCACTTTTCATATATCTTTACTCAAACCAGCCAATAATACTAATCTTCTGGATGTTTCCTCCACCCTCTGTTGAAGTGCAAGGTGAAGCAGAATACGAAATTGACAGGATTTGGATTCTCGATTTGTTTAAAACTCTCTTCAATACCTTGTTGACTGGAAGGGCTATGGTCCCGAGAAAGATCTTGGGTTCCTGTTCATAGTATTCATGCTAAAAAGTTAATACAAAAAATTCCACGCTTAAAGTGACAGTTTGCTTTTATTCAAAATCTTCCCATTATCCAATCTGCTCTCTTCTCTCTCTTCAGGCTGTCTTCCTATTGGTCCCTTTAGCCTTTTTAAAACCCCTTAGCCCATTGGTCCTTGCCGCGATTAGCGGTTAGTTTATCTATCTTGCTGGTGGTGTGCTTTTCTTCATATATTCTCTGTTATTGCCCATTGCCTGTTTTTACCTTGATTTGTATCTGCCTGCCCTGACCTCTGCTCGTTCCTGACTACGCTCCTTGCTCAACCCTCTGTACCATGTCGGCGGCCTGATTCCTGTATTTGACCTCTTGCTCTGACCTTTGTCTCTTCTCCTTGTGCCTTGCCTGTTTGTTCACTTTGGACTTCTCCAGTATTCCCAGCCTCAGTTCGGATACCTTGCACTTAGTCCACCGTGTTCGGTGAGGCGCATCTAGCCTCCCAGGAAATGGGGGCTTGTCATTGGTGAAGATAGTGGTTGTAGAGTGGAGTATTCAAACTAAAGAATACTTGGGATCCGGAGTGTTACAACATATCTTCTAATAGATCAATGCAGCCTGGGACTATAATCTGAACTTTAGAGGAATGGTGGGGAAAAAAGGTTAAAATCAGGGGTAAGGACATAGCACTTTATGTCCTACCTCGGGTACTATTAGGTTAGAGATATGGTATATGTGGTCTATAGGTGAGGAAGGGGGCCTAGTCTCCCGAAACGTTGCGCATATTTGGCGTGTGGTTACTCAGAATAAATGAATCAATAATTCATTTTCTGGAGTGGTGTGCCTCCCTTTACTTCTATCTTTGATACCTAAGAAAGACACCCCACATGACAGTAATAGGGGAAGAGTAATACCCAGGGAGACACCCACATGACCACATAGGAGAGTATACCCTGGAAGAAACCAATGTGGCCACGATAGGTTAGAGGATAATTAGAAAATTATCCAGTCCACTTTTAGGGTATCTCCAGTGGTTAAAACCTCTTTTCGCTATTAACTTTTATTGAAGAAGGGTGGTAAAGGAATTGTGTCTTACCTCCCGTTCAGGGGCTGGGAATGAAGTTAAAGAACTTTCCCGGTCTCTTGCTCCCCGCCACACCTCTGACAAGTCCCCGAAGGACTCTATTTTCTATGCGCACACGCACATAGAGTACTAAGTTGTCGGGAAGTGTCAGAGAACGCAGCAAAGAGCAAGAGACCGGGTAAGTTCTTTAACTTCATTCCCAGCTCCTGAACGTTTTTATTGACGAACGGGAGGTAAGACACCGCTCCTTTACCACCCTTTCTTCATTAAAATTATAGTGAAAAGAGGTTTTAACCACTGGAGATACCCTTAAAGCTATTTATTGAAATTGCCATTATCTCTGGAAGACAGTTCCATAGTTTTAAGATGAAACTTCTTTTCTTCTAAGGATGTCCATGTGTCCTCTGATATGACCTATTAGTGAACAATGCACCAGAGATTTTTGTATGGCCCATTAATATATTTGTATAAGGTTTCATGTCCCCAACCAACCCGCTTCTCCAATGTAAACAGCCCTAACTTGTCTAATCTGCCTGCATATCAAGCCCCTCCATTCCCCTAATTATATTAAGTTGCCTTCTCTAACTCTTTCTATGTCCAAAATGGCATTGTTTGCCCAGCTAAGTCGTTATCTACCAGAACCCCCAAATAATTTCCATTGAGATATCACTTAACCTTTATTTGGTGTAGGTGCACAAGAATTGTTAACCTCCAAATGCATCACCTTACATTATCAACATTGAATCTCATCTCCATTCTGCTGCCCATTTTGATAATCTATCTAGGTCTGCTTGCAGCACTTGTACATCATTAAAGTTTCCAAGCTCTGATTAGTTTTATGTCATCAGCAACACAGAGTATCTTGCTCTCAATGCCCTCTTCTAAGTCATTATAAGCAGAATAATCAAAGCGGCCCCAGTACAGAACCTTGAGGACCTCCATGTTACACCCACCACTCTCTGTATGCGATTCAACAGCCAATTCTCTATCTATGAGAAATTTTTGTTTTTCTAAGCCTCAGTTTATTCCTGTGTCCCTGTTTAATAAAATCCAAGTATTGGTATCACACATAATTATGCATGGCTTTAAACGGCCCTCAGAGTAGGGACACTGAAAATCTACTTAGTGCTTTGTGTTGACATTTTTATTGTAACAGTTCATATGGTCCCAAGCATCGATTTCTTTGCTAAACGATGGCTCAACACAAACAAGTACAAGCAGAACATCTCACTGGAATTCAAGCAGAACGCAAAATCTGTCTATTTAAAGCAGCAACCTGTCATCTGGGAGGACACAGAGAGGAAGAATTCATATTCTTATATGTCAGTGCACAGTAAACACAAGTGAAAGACTGGACACTATTCTTACACAGCTATACACATTTCCTAAACAATTTACATCTTACAATATGTGGGTTATCTGCTTAGTTCGTGGCTTACATTATTTGACCCATTTGTATTTAAAATATATACCTTTAGCTTAGCCCAGTGCTAGGAATTTCCAATTAACGTAAGACCACATTCCACCCTTCCCTTCCACTAAAAACAGCATTTACTACTCATGTCATGCATGTCTCTAATCCAAACACACTCTGGAATACTGTAACCTAATGCTTACAGGTTCCCTGTTTGCCATGTCTCCCTACTTCAGTCTTGAAATCTACTGTTTATCACACTTTCTGTTAAAAAAACAACAGCTCCATTACTATTACATAGGATGGTTTCCTGTAAAACATTCACTTCAAAAACCCTCCACACAGATGGCCTAGTGTTCCTCTGTTCCTTTCCAAAGCTATCCCCTCTGCATAATAAACAACTTCTCCCATCTTAATCTTTCTCTTTTGCTGCTCCTTGCCTACGGAGCATATGAGCTTCCCTTAGTAAGATAACCTAAACATGAGTTTATCCTCATCTTGTCCCATGTTCCAACGACAGCACTTTATTACACCAATGCATAATTTATAGTGTTGGTTCTGGATTGTTGCTATTTACTGTAGGTAATTCATTTAATTCATTATTAACTATGCATCTTCCATTTGTTTCAGAAGGAGGACAGGACATGGGCAAGCTGACAGAGCCTGCCAAACTCAGCACATGTCACACACCCCTGTACCCATTCTCTACCCATTCTGGGACAGGTTGGATGCTATTCAATAACCAAGAAGAATTTATTTTCTTGTAACTTTTTCCTTAACCTACACAAACACGTATAACCATGTTCCTCTAAAAACGGGCTTATAAGATGGACTATCTAATAACAAAACAGAAACTAGCAAAAACAACAACAGAACAACCAAAGTAGATAGGTCCCATCAGAACTTAACATAACTTGGACACTTATACACAGATCCCATTAAAGGGTATGTCCACCCCAAAAAGATTTTTTTTACATAAGATTCCCCAAGGGTCCCCCCCAACCGCTATAACTTGTATCTTTAGAAAGCCCCCCAAACTCTACTTACCTCCCTCTTTCCTCCGCGAAAATGCAGCAGGGGCGGAACCGGCAGCCGCGTCTGTGATTGGCTGAGCGGCAGCCAATCACGGACCGGCTGCCGCAGCTACTTCGCCGGAGGAAAGAGGAGAGGTAAGTAAGTTTGGGGAGCTTTCTGAAGATACAAATATTGCGTTGGGGCTGGAGCCTTTGGGAATCTTTATATTAAAGACTTTACGCTAGGGGAGGGAATCGGGAGAGGGAGGGAGGAGAGGGAGGGGGAGGAGAAGGGCTTGCAGTCCGCATGCCAAACTTCTCCCGGAAGCCAAGTGGAGGCAAGTCCTATATGGACTCTGCTAGCCTCCTGGTGGGCAGTTTTTGGGACTTGGGGGGGGACTACAGGAGAACCCTATGGAGCTGGGGATGTGAGGTAAGGATTGACTACACACATGGTGGGGCCCAGTTAGTTGGGGGATTATAGTTTTGGGGGGGTGGACATGCCCTTTAAAGATTAAAACTGGCAGGTTTGGTTTCAACCAGTGGTTACATGGAACTTATTCAAATTCCAAAAAATCCGATTCATTCAATTTCAAGAACAAGCTATACGGACGTGAAACTAGGTTCGTTTTTTTTAGAAACCGTGAATCCTCTCTAATCCACATTCATTAAAAGTAAATGGGCCTTAACAGGAGTAAACACCCTATCATCATATCTGGTCTACAGGACATCGCATTACAGGAAATAAACTCTACAATGACACCATAATCATTATATGGCATCATACAACAAAGATTTAAATTCCAACCCCATAGGACACATTCAGGTATAGTCAAAAGACATCCGTTTCAGGAACTGCCATCATAATTAGATTGTAAGCTCTGCGGGCAGGGACCTCCTTACCTCTTTTGGCAAATCCCTAGCCTTCTATTTAATAATTTTATACATTTATGTACTGAACTATCTATGTATTTATCCCCTTGTATGACTTTTTGTATTTTATTACTGTACCAGCGCTGCGTCCCAAGTGGCACTTTATAAATAAACTATATATACACATACATACCTCCTACCTACATACATCCTACATCAGTACATAACATCATGTGCCTAACTAGAAAAAATAATGGACCACCCAATTTTAACGTAAAATAAAAGCTGAACTTAAAATTTTGATTAACTTCCATGAACAACGGCAAGTATTATTCCTATTAAAAGTTATACACACGTGTTTTTTAAACCCTTTAGATGAGATTCTAGCCCCAGTTTGCACGACTCAAGATAAAATCCATTTACATGAAATGAAAAACCAGTCTGTAAAACACGAACACCATCTACTCATAACACAGCGAGGAGTTCTCGACGTACTGGCTGAACGATTCCGAACACACTTGGTAAATCTCTATTCATTGTATAAGTTGTATGGTTTTAATCCTCACTGTTAATGCACATAACCCTTGTGTGTGCGGTATTATTGGCTGTGACATACTGACAACCCAACACTAAATAAACGAAAATGTGCCTATAGAAACCATTTACAACCAATCAATACCCCAGCTGATGTCTGCATTGAACAGGACTCGTTCCATTATGCACAACTTAAAGTAAAACGATTCCTTTGCAGATTTACTATGCAGTTATTAAAGTCATTTGTGACCTAGAGTAAAGAAGGTTTATACAGGAAACACATGAAACACACGGGATTCTTACCTCGGATTTCCCTGCAGGGAATTTTGCCGTTTGTGCAGAATAAAAGAACAAAGTAGAGAGACATGGAACAGACAGGGAGATATAGCTCTGGCCTTTAACGCCGTCACTTTCTGATGTTGATGGAAGTATTTAGTCCTGCCAAATATACTGGAGGAAAATGCATTCACATGTTTGGCTGTGCCTCGCATTCCAGCCCAGTGAAACCACACACCCAGCTAATTTTACTCAATGGTATTGTAGCTCTGAATTTGAAAAAGCACAAAAAAAAAAACCCCAAAAGAATTGAACATTGTTACCTTTCAATTCCCTCCTTATTAAGTAGCAGATCGCGGAGTACGACAGCAATACTGTGCAGAGTTTTTGGTTGGTTATCAAAGAGAATAGTTTTCCTGAACTTTTGAAGAAAACGTATAAAATGGATGGCAGATTGGTACATGGAAATAAGGTCATCCCTGTGAGCGCTGAAGGCCTAGAACTGTCAGACCACTTTGGAATAACAATCTTGTGTTCTAGGGCCACATGACATGTCCATTTAGTCCAACCTTTATACCCTACCCATAATGTCTGTCTAACAGTTACATAGTAACATAGTATTGGAGGTTGAATAAAGACATATGTCCATCTAGTCCAAACTTTATACCCTATCCATAATGTCTGTATAACAGTTACATAGGAAACAGAGTATTGGAGGTTGTATAAAGACATATGTCCATCTAATCCAACCTTTATACCCTACCCATAATGTGTGTCTAACAGTTACATAGTAACATAGTGATGGAGGTTGTATAAAGACATATGTCCATCCAGTACAACCTGTATACCCTACCCATAATGTCTGTCTAACAGTTACAAAGTAATGCAGGTTGTATAAAGACATATGACTATTTAGTCCAATCTTTATACCCTACCTATAATGTCTGTCTTACAGTTACATAGTAACATAGTATTGGAGGTTGTATGCCACCCTTAGAGTTATGGCCCTGCACCCCCACCCCCCCAGTGACATCACACCTACCCCCATAAATGTGTCTGCTATAAACCAGTTACAGAGTTAACAACATAGATATTGGAGCCCGTCTATCCCCCCACACAGCTGCAATGTCACACTCTTCCAGACGATCAGCCCTGTATAAGTGGCAGGAGTTGGGTCATGGTCATGGACTTTCACCGTAGGAAGGAGTAGGTGCTTATTTTTGTTGAATAACCCTGCACTTTGTAATTATAAACTTATATTGCCAGTTGTTCCATATAGATAGTCCAACACAATATAGGGCCACACATCAATCATACTGACTCACACATACACCAATGACGACAGAACATAGTTAATCCCGCCCAAAACCTGGAACTCTTTCAACCACACCATTCACTACAGAAACCAACGTCTCCCATTTCTGCAGTAAATAGTGAGGTGTAGACTGTGGGCAACTGGCTATCCCCTCCAGGAAACGGGACACTTCATTTCAAAAGTGTCAGTTTCTCTACATTTACAGGTCACCCTAGTTCCACTATAAAGACACCACATCCAGCTCACAAGCATGACTCATGACAGCCCAATCAAGGTCAACTACTTTTATACCATCCAAACCACCCTCCTTATATTATATGTCCACCTGCATAGAAGACCTATCTTGTTGTATTGAAATTTTCTTTGCGCTTGGGGCCGCATTTCTTATCTGATAGAGAAAATACATCCCAGCCAAATAGTAATGAGGATAGTCCAAACAACCACCACACACACACACCTTATATAAACCCTCTATCTTAAATTATAATAATTTAATATAAATAACCCTACCCATAATATGCTGTATAACAAGTTTACATAGTAACATAGTATTGGATGGATTGTATAAAAGACATATAACCCTACGAATACGTCCAATGCCATATCCCATGGCCAGGTCCAACAGGTCCACCAACACCTTTATATAACCCTAACTTTATATATAATAACTCCAATTCTTCACCCATCCAGTCCAAAACCTTTATTATTTATAAAAATTATATTATTAAACTTATATATTATCAAAAATAATTTATAAATATACCCGACCCAAATATTAGATAGTATATAACCGAGCAACCTTATATGATAATCTCAAAATTTATTTATTTAAAATATAATAATACATATAAAATAACCCCTCTAAATATATATTAAAATTAACTTTATATACCCTACCAAACGCTTAATTATATAATAAATAAAAATATGCTATATACTGTTTATAATAATTAACCAGCATCCCACATCCATCCAGCCAGCCGTCCATCCGGTCCAAATCCAACCAAAAAAATCCCAACAACCTTATAACCCCTCTTCAACCCAAACTGTCCGGAAAGGGTGTTCAAAAGAGGTTTTCGTCCATTGACACCAAGTCAATGGCGAGATTTGCTTGTAAACAATACATCTTCAGTATTGGACTGTACCTTTTTTCTTGTTATAATGCATGACAGAATGAAGGATTCTCTGATTAACCACCTCTAAAGCAATAGCAGTCCATCACAGCACACTGACCTGCTTGTAACCTTTTTGTAATAATTTACTACTCAAGCCACATTAAGAATGAGAGCAGGGAGTAAAATGAACCACTGGCAAATCTTATAACTATGCATTCTGTATCACCATAAGGAAATGTAAAAATCTTGAGTCAGATCTTAGCTTGACCTTTGTCAATTCAACTCCAAGAACTAACATCTTCTGATAATGAAAATACATCACTGAACATATCTAAGCTACTTTTTTCCTATCCTACCTGTTCTTTCTTAGCCTCTAAAAATGTTTCATTATTTAAGAGATAGAATAACCCGACAGTGAGTTGCATGATATTAGAATACACAAGTAGGTCTCTGCCCACATGAAAGCCAAACATTAATAAAGGGTGGAACGGGTTTCTCTTATATTGGTACTTTCCATCAATCATCTATTATTCCGTGTAAATGCTTTATAGTGATTATGATAAGACTATGGGTGCTGCAATTCTGGAGGGGTTATCATTAGTTATAGAGGAAAAGTGTTTTATAAGCACATTTTTGGATTTTTGGTTGGACTCACGGATGGTGGCCAGACTTCAACATTATAAAGTGTTAATGTATTGCTGCATATATGTTATGTCTCTTACATAGTAACATAGTATTGGAAGTTGAATAATGACATGTCCATTTAGTCCACCTTATACCCTACCCATAATGTCTAACAGTTACATAGTAACATAGTATGGAGGTTGAATAAAGACATATGTCCATCTAGTCCAACTTTATACCCTATCCATAATGTCTGTATAACAGTTACATAGTAACATAGTATTGGAGGTTGTATAAAGACAATGTCCATCTATCCAACCTTTATACCCTACCCATAATGTGTGTCTAACAGTTACATAGTAACATAGTAATGGAGGTTGTATAAGACATGTCCATCAGTATCAACCTGTATACCCTACCCATAATGTCTGTTACAGTACATAGTACAAGTATGCGGTTGTATAAAGACATATGACTATTAGTCCAACCTTTTACCCTACCATAATGTCTTACAGTTACATAGTAACATAGTATTGGAGGTTGAATAATGACATGTCCATTTATCCAACCTTTAATCCCTACCCTATAATGTCTACAGTTACATAGAACATAGTATTGGAGGTTGATAAAGACATATGTCCATCTAATCCAACCTTTATACCCTACCATAATGTCTTACAGTTAATAGTAACATAGTATGGAGTGTTGTATAAGACATATGTCCATCTAATCAACCTTTATACCCTACCCATAATGTCTAACAGTACATAGTAACATAGTATTGGAGTTGTTTAAAGACATTCCATCTATTCCAACCTTTATACCCTACCTATAATGTCTAACAGTTACATAGTAACATAGTATTGGATCTTGTTAAAGTATGTCCACTAGTCCCCATACCACCATATTTAACAGTTCATCAATAACAAGTATTGGAGTGAATAATGACATGTCCCCCCATTTAGCCTAACTTGAATCCCCTCGTTCCTATGTCCTCAGTTACATAGGAACATAGTATTGGAGGTGAATAAGCACTACGTACGTTGTCCACTTATACCCTACCCATAAGGTCTAACGTTACATAGTAACATAGTATTGGAGGCTTGAATAAAGCCAAGTCATCTAGGTCCAACTTAACTACCATAGTTAAAGATTGACTATTGTAGAAACATAGTATTGGGAGGTGAATAAGGACATGAGTGCGCATTTAGTCAACTATACCTACCCATATGCTGTATAACAGTTAAGTAACATAGATTGGAGGTTGAATAAAGAATTACGTCATTAGTCCAACCTTTAACGCTACCATAATGTCTGTCTAACAGTTACATATTAACATATATTGGAGGTTGGATAAAGACAATGCATCTAATCCAAACTTTATTACCCTATCCATAATGGTGTTACAGTAATTAACATAGTGGTGAGTTGATAAAGACATATGTCCATCTAACAACATTTACCCTACCATAATGTCTGCTTACAGTTACATAGTAACATAGTATTGATGTGTATAAAGACATAGTCCATCTAGTCCACCTGTATACCCTACCATAATGTCTGTCAACAGTTACAAAAGAATGCAGTGTTGTTAAAGACATATGATATTAGTCCAACTTTATACCCTACCTAATGTCTGTCTTACAGTTACATAGTAACATAGTATGGAGGTTGTATAAAAGACCTACGTCCATTAATCCAACCTTTATACCCTACCTATAATGTCTGTCTACAGTTACATAGTACTAGTATTGGAGGTTGTATAAAGACACATACGTCCATCTAAGTCCAACCTTTATACCCACCTATAATGTCTGTCTTACAGTTACATAGTAACATAGTATTGGAGGTTGTATAAAGACATAGTCCACTATCCAACCTTTAACCCTACCATAATGTTTGTCTTACAGTACATAGTAACACAGTATTGGATGTTGTTTTAAAGACACATCCATCTATTCCAAACCTTTATACCCTACCTATAATGTTCGTCTTACAGTTACATAGAACATATATTGGATCTTGTTTAAAGGGTATGTCCACCACATAAACTCATTTTTAAATATGCTGCTGCCCCATGTCCCCAACCCCAACAATATTTTTTCAGAAGCCCCCAAACTCTTACTTACCTCCCCTCGTTCCTCCGCCGCATGACCGGACCTTGCTTGCGAGAATGCAAGCAAGAGGGGCGGGACCGGCAGTCGCGTCTGTGAGGGACTAGCAGCAGCAATCCACGGAGGGCTGCCGGTCATTCAGTGCAGCGGAGGAAAGTGGAGAGGTAAGTAAGAGTTTGGGGAGCTTTTTGAAAAAAAAAATATGCGGTTGGGGCGGGGGGACATGGGGGAGCAGCAATAAGGGGGATTGACGCTAGGGGGTGGGATAGTAGAAAGGGAGGGAGAGGGAGAGAGAGGGAGGGGAGGAGGGGGGAGAAGGACTGCAGTGCGCATGGCAAATATCTACCGGAGGCAAGATAGCAGGCAGAGCCCTGCTATCCTCCTGGTGGTTAGTTTTGGGACTTTGGGGGGGGGGGGTTTACAGGAGAACCCTATGGAGCTGGGATGTGAGGTAAGGATTAAACTACACTACATGGTGGGGCCAGTAGTGGGTGGGGGGGATTATAGTTTGGGGGTGGACATGCCCTTTAAAGACATCCATCCATCTAGTCCAACCTTTATAACAACCTATAATGTCTGTCTAACATAGTAATGCAGGTTGTAAAAGACATGACTATTTAGTCCAATCTGTAAACCCTACCTATGTCTGTCTTACAGTTACATAGTAACATAGTATTGGATGCTGTTTAAAGACATACATCCATCTAGTCCAACCTTTATACCCTACCATAATGTCTGTCTAACAGTTACATAGTAACATAGTATTGGAGGTTGTATAAAGACATATGTCCATCTAGTCCAACCATATACCCTACCCATAAGGTCTAACGTTACATAGTAATGAAGTTGTGAAGCAATGATTTGTAGTCAACCTTTATACCCTACCATAATGTCTGTCTAACAGTTACATAGTAACATAGTATGGATGTTGTATAAAGACATACATCATCTAGTCCAACCTTTACACCTTACCCATAATGTCTGTATAAGTTACATAGTAACAAGATAGTTTAGGTTGTATAAAGACATACGTCCATCTAGTCCACCATCCTTTAACCCTACCCATAATGTCTGTCTAACAGTTACAAATAGAAACTAGTATTGGAGGTTGTATTAAGACATATGTCCATAGTCCAACCTTTTATACCCTACCCATAATGTCTGTCTAACAGTTACATAGTAACATAGTATTGGAGTGTGAGGTTGTATTAAGACACAATACCATCTAGTCCAACCTTTATACCCTACCTATGATGTCTGTCTTACAGTTACATAGTAACATAGTATTGGAGATTGTATTAGACACACTCCATCTGTCCAACCTTATACCCTACATGAGTCGTCTACAGTTACATAGTAACATAGTATTGGAGATTGTATTAAGACACACATCCATCTAGTCCAACCTTTTTAGCTTACCCATGATCCCAACATAATAGGATCATGGGTGAAAAAAAAAGTAGGATGGGAGGAAAAAAACCTTCTTGACTCCAATGGCAACCAGAAAGGATCCTTGGATCAACAAGAACGATATGTAATAAATAATACCAGTAATTTACAACATTTCTCAAAAATTTTAGAAACGTACACACCCCTCTCTTAATATATTTTATATGTGTGGCCAGATTTTCCACACCTTTCCCTATCTATGATATTTCCTAGAAATGAGATCACTATTATACACAGTAGAACAAAAAAGGCACATTTGAGCAGTATGGTATGGAGTTAAGAGGGTATTGTTTGTGTAGAATGTGTTTATCCCTTATATTATATAAATATATTTATATCTCCATAGGAGATTGCATTGAGATTTTAGGAGCTACCAATGTGGTGGGGGGTATAGGATATTAAACATAGGAAACGTGTATATGTATGTGTGTACTATCTCACTGTTACATTTAAATGACCATCAGTAGTAAATGTATATAAAATGTAGCACTGACTTATATTAGGTACAACACAAAATATACAAAATACATAAACTTACTTACAGAGCTAGCCGATACTAGCAGAGCGAAACAACATACCACCCGCTTTATAAATAGAAGCGGCGGTAACAGGTAAGTATCGCCGCGAAGGGTTAACGCTTCGTTAACTTTTCGGACCTTAATAAATCGCGTTAAACGCGATTTATGCGTTAATGTCAGGGAAAACGGCTGCGAAGACTTAACGAAGCTTTATAAATATGCCCCAAAATCTTTATTGAATCATGCACACACAACCTTTCGAGGATCACTATATCCTCTTCCTCAGGTGTCACAATAGCAATGCTAAATTGGACATTGTCTGTCCAATAATCTGTCCTCCCAACAGGTGGTAACAGGATCTTACAACAGGGTCTTATATGCAGGATCTTGTGCTGCAGTCAGTATCACTCCAAAGCACACACCACAATCCACTTTCACTTTCCTCCTATCATAGAGAGCAGGGATGTCTTGTATTTTATTACTCACTGACACTACCTGCAGGCTGGGAGGTGGTATATAAGGAGCCTTGGTGTATATGCCCATTACAATACACATCACATCCTGTGTAGCAGACAGAAACTTTTTTTGGATTACACTTCCTTTCACATGGAGCAGACACAGGGGTGTGGTTTAAGCTGCCATTTGACTGTTCCATATAACATAAGGATCTTAGCTCTGTAAGTAAGTTTATGTATTTTGTATATTTTGTGTTGTACCTAATATAAGTCAGTGCTACATTTTATTACATTTACTACTGATGGTCATTTAAATGTAACAGTGAGATAGTACACACAAACATATACACGTTTTCTATGTTTAATATCCTATACCCCCCACCACATTGGTAGCTCCTAAAATCTCATGCAATCTCCTATGGAGATATAAATATATTTATATAATATAAGGGATAAACACATTCTACACAAACAATACCCTCTTAACTCCATACCATACTGCTCAAATGTGCCTTTTTTGTTCTAACTGTGTATAATAGTGATCTCATTTCTAGGAAATATCATAGATAGGGAAGGTGTGGAAAATCTGGCCACACATATAAAATATATTAAGAAGAGGGTTTGGTACGTTTCTAAGATCCTTTCTGGTTGCCATTGGAGTCAAGAAGGTTTTTTTCCTCCCATCCTACTTTTTTTTTACCCATGATCCTATTATATGGGATCATGGGTAAGCTAAAAAGGTTGGACTGATGGATGTGTGTCTTAAACAATCTCCAATACTATGTTACTATGTAACTGTAAGACAGAAATCATAGGTAGGGTATAAAGGTTGGACTAGATGGATGTGTGTCTTAATACAACCTCCAATACTATGTTACTATGTAACTGTAAGACAGACTCATTATAGGTAGGGTATAAAGGTTGGACTAGATGGACATATGTCTTAATCAACCTCCAATACTATTTACTATGTAGCTGTTAGACAGACATTATGGTTAGGGTATAAAGGATGGACTAGATGGACGTATGTCTTTATACAACCTCCAATACTATGTTACTATGTAACTTATACAGACATTATGGGTAAGGTGTAAAGGTTGGACTAGATGGATGTATGTCTTTATACAACATCCAATACTATGTTACTATGTAACTGTTAGACAGACATTATGGGTAGGGTATAAAGGTTGGACTACAAATCATATGTCTTCATACAAACTTCATTACTATGTAACTGTTAGACAGACATTATGGGTAGGGTATAATGGTTGGACTAGATGGACATATGTCTTTATACAACCTCCAATACTATGTTACTATGTAACTGTTAGACAGACATTATAGGTAGGGTATAAAGGTTGGACTAGATGGATGTATGTCTTTAAACAGCATCCAATACTATGTTACTATGTAACTGTAAGACAGACATAGGTAGGGTTTACAGATTGGATAAATAGTCATGTCTTTATACAACCGCATTACTGTTAGACAGACATTATAGGTTGGTTATAAAGGTGGACTAGATGGATGGAGTTCTTTAAAGGGCATGTCCACCCCCAAAACTATAATCCCCCCCAACTACTGGCCCCACCATGTAGTGTAGTTTAATCCTTACCTCACATCCCAGCTCCATAGGGTTCTCCTGTAAACCCCCCCCCAAAGTCCCAAAACTAACCACCAGGAGGATAGCAGGGCTCTGCCTGCTATCTTGCCTCCGGTAGATATTTGCCATGCGCACTGCAGTCCTTCTCCCCCCCTCTCCCTTCCCCTCTCCCTCGTTCTACTATCCCACCCCTAGCGTCAATCCCCCTTAATATGCTGCTCCCCCATGTCCCCCAGCCCAACCGCATATTTTTTTTTTCAAAAAGCTCCCAAACTCTTACTTACCTCTCCACTTTCCTCCGCTGCACTGAATGACCGGCAGCCGCGTCCGTGATTGGCTGCCGCTCAGCCAATCACAGACGCGACTGCCGTCCCGCCCCTCTGCTTGCATTCTCGCAAGCAGGTCCGGCAGTGCGGCGGAGGAGAACGAGGGGAGGTAAGTAAGAGTTTGGGGGCTTTCTGGAAAAAAATATTGTTGGGGGGGGGGACATGGGGCAGCAGCATATTAAAAATGAGTTTATGGGTGGACATACCCTTTAAACAAGATCCAATACTATGTTACTATGTAACTGTTATACAGACATTATAGGTAGGGTATAAAGGTTGGAATAGATGGATGGATGTCTTTAAACAACATCCAATACTATGTTACTATGAACTTTAGACAGACATTATGGGTAGGGTTATAAAGGTTGGATTAGATGGACATATGTCTTATACAACATCCAATACTTGTTACTATGTAACGGTAAGACAGACATTATAGGTAGGTATAAAGGTTGGATTAGAGACATATGTCTTTATCAACCTCCAATACTATGTTACTATGTAACTGTAAGCAGACTTATAGGTAGGGTATAAAGGTTGATTAGATGGACGATGTCTGTTTAACAACCTCAATACTATGTTACTATGTAACTGTAAGACAGACATTATAGGTAGGGTATAAAGATTGGACTAAATAGTCATATGTCTTTATACAACCTGCATTACTTTGTAACTGTTAGACAGACATTATGGGTAGGGTATACAGGTTGTACTGGATGGACATATGTCTTTATACAACCTCCATCACATGTTACTATGTAACTGTTAGACACACATTATGGGTAGGGTATAAAGGTTGGATAGATGGACATATGTCTTTATACAACCTCCAATACTCTGTTACAGTAATGTAACTGTTATACAGACATTATGGATAGGGTATAAAGTTGGACTAGATGGACATATGTCTTTATTCAACCTCCAATACATGTTACTATGTAACTGTTAGACAGACATTATGGGTAGGGTATAAAGGTTGGACTAAATGGACATGTATTATTCAACTTCCAATACTATGTTACTATGTAAAGACATAACATATATGCAGCAATACGATTATACACTTTTATATGTTGAAGTCTGGCCACCATCCGTGAGTCCAACCAAAAATCCAAAAATGTGCTTATAAAATCACTTTTCCTCTATAACTAATGATAACCCCTCCAGAATTGCAGCACCCATAGTTTCATATATCACTATAAAGCATTTACAGAGAATAATAGATGAATTGATGGAAGTTACCATATAAGAGAAACCCGTTCCACCCTTTATTTAATGTTTGGCTTATGTGGGCAGAGACCTTGTGGTATTCTAATATCATGCAACTCACTGTCGGGTTATTCTATCTCTTAAATAATGAAACATTTTTAGAGGCTAAGAAAGAACAGGTAGGATAGAAAAAAGTAGCTTAGATATGTTCAGTGAATGTATTTTCATTATCAGAAGATGTAGTTCTTGGAGTTGAATTGACAAGGTCAAGCCTAAGATCTTGACTCAAGATTTTTACATTTCCTTATGGTGATACAGAATTGCATGTATAAGATTTGCCAGTGGTTCATTTTACTCCCTGCTCTCATTCTTAACTGTGGCTTGAGTAGTAAATTATTACAAGAAAGGTTACAGCAGGTCAGTGTGCTGTGATGGACTGTATTGCTTTAGAGGTAGGTTAATCAGAGAATCCTTCATTCTGTCATGCATTTAACAAGAGAAAAGGTACAGTCCAATACTGAAGATGTATTGTTTACAGCAAATCTCGCCATTGACTTGGTGTCAATGGACGAAAACTCTTTTGAAACCCTTTGTAGAGTCATAAATTCCCAGACTGCCATACTTTATAGTGTGTTTAGCAGGACTGTCACTAGGTTCATCTGTCAATTGGAAACAAGCCGTTTTCATTTTTGTACCATGATTCTATTATTATAGGGAGGTAGGATGGAATATTAATCAGCTGCTGATGCAAGCACTTGCAACTTTCTCCCAGCTTGTCTATGTTGCCTTCCTGTGTTCTTTATTTACCATATTGAGCATTCAATTAATACATACTGTATATATTAAGCTTGTAACAGTCTGACGTAATGGATTTGGCGTGTGGTTACTAAGAGTTCTGATTCTTTATAAAATTTCCATAAAACATAAACAAAAAGCATAAAAGTATTTAGAAGCCAATCTGCCCATTTGTATTTAGATAAGCGGATACAGTAACTTGATGTTATTGATGTATAATTAACAGTTGTGGCATACAACTAAAACTATAATATAGGGCATAATATATGTGTATAGGAGTGTCACAAGTGAATAAACATAACAAATCAAATTTAAGGCCTCCATACAGCATGGATATTCGGATCAATTGGGAATTTGACCGAATTGAACAGAATATGGAAGACATTTCCCCGTGTTTTCAAAGGACCAATCGTCAATCTATGATTGGGCAAGACAGAAAATTTTCCGATGACCCGATCTTCCAGAACCTATCTACCATAGTTTTCATTCTATTAGAGGGGAATTACGATAGGTTCGTCTTCGGATCGGAAGAACTTTTGTAATTCCCAACAATAGCGTGAAAACTATTAGTAGTAGTCAGCATGGGTTTATGAGAAATGATCATGCCAGACAAATTTAATTGGTTTTTATGAAGAAGTGAGTAGAAGAGTTAGATTCAGGCACAGTGTGGATGTGGTATATTTGGATTTTGCAAAAGCCTTTGATACTGTGCCACATAGGCGACTAATGTATAAAAAGAGGACTGTTGGCCTTGAAGAAAACATTGTTCATGGATAGAGAACTGGTTATTGGACCGCAAAACAGAGAGTGGTGGTTAATGGAGCTACATCTATGTGGGCTAAAGTTCTAAGCGAGTTCCTCAGGGTTCTGTACTGGGGCCGCTTTCTGTTTAATCTGTTATAAATGACTTAGAAGGGGGGCATTGAGAGGAAGGTCTCTGTGTTTGCTGATGGACACTAAATTATGCAGCGCTTTGGAAATTCCAATGATGTGCAAGTGCTGCAAGCAGACCTAGATAGATTATCGAAATGGGCAGCAGAATGGGAGATGAGATTCAAGTTGATAAATTAAGGTGATGCATTTGGGATTTAATAATCCCTGTGCCACCTACACCATAAATAACTCTGGTTAGGTGCATCTGAAATGGAAAAGATTTGGGGGTTTCTGGTAGATAACCGACTTAGCTGTAGCAAACAATGCCAGGTAGCCAGCTAGAGCTAGCGCGATATTGTCTTGTATAAAGAGTGGAATAGGATTCAGAGAGAAAAATATTATTCCCCTCTTTATAAGGCACTGGTAAGGCCTCATTGGAAATGCGGTGCAGTTTGGAATCCCATATACAAAAGGGACATCTTGGAAATGGAAGCAGTCAGAGAGGGCAACTAAATTAATAAGGGGAATGGAGGGGCTTGAATATGCAGGCAGATTAGACAAGTTAGGGTTGTTTACATTGGAGAAGCGGCGGTTGCGTGGGGAAAGATAAACCTTATTACAAATATATTAATGGCCCATACAGTGAACTCTCTGGTGCATTGTTCACTAATAGGTCATATCAGAGGACTCGTGGACATCCTAAGGTTGGAGAAAAGAAGTTTCATCTTCAAGTTAGGAGAGGTTTCTTTACAGTGAGAACGGTGAAACTGTGAACTGTCTTCCAGCAGAGGTGGTAAATGGCAAGTTCATTGAATAACTTAAAAAAGGCCTGGATAAGTTTCAAAACTAAAAAATATGAGAATTACTGGATTAATGCAATAGATCTGGTTGATCCAGGGATTACTTTCCGATTGCCGTTGGAGTCAGGAAGGAATTTTTTCCCCCCTTTTTTAGCTGGGTTTTTTGCCTTCCTCTGGATCAACTGTTAGGTAGGGTTTAAAAAAAAAAAAAAAAAAAAGGGGAATAGGTTGGACTTGATGGACGAATGTCTTTATTCAACCTTAATTACTATGTACTATGTTACTATGTAAGATAGGTTCTGGAAGATCGGTCACCAGATTTTCTGCCTTCCACCACCGCCCCCTAACCACACCTTTTTTTGTGACGTAATACATCACACTTAGATTGTAAGCTCTTCGGGGCAGGATCTCATTCCTAATGTGTCAAGGTTTGCTGCACTTATATCAATTATAACATAATTTATATATATGCTTTCTAGCGATGATGTATGAAATTGTATTTAATTTTTATCTATCTGTATAATGTCTTGCACTGTCCCTTGTTTGTATACTCTGTATTTATAATGTACAGCGCTGTGTACCCAAGTGTAATTATACATACATACATAAATCACAGTGGCCCCACCCCTAACTCCGCCCCCACCCTTTGATAGCATTGTTGACATCATGCTGGCCCACCACACCCAAAATCGCAGCGACCGAGCAGCAGTTTCATAGAGCACCGCACGATTGGTTGTGGATTTCATCGCACAGATTAGGACGTAAAATAGTTGGCCGAGTGCGCCCCAGGAAACCATCCAATATCGACTGATACACGAAATAATGTGGGTCTGGCCAAAGATTGGATAGTGTGTTACCCAGCTTAAAGCTTGGGTTCACACCTTTAAATTTTTCATCCTGACCGGCTAGTCGACCAGGACAAAGGACTGTCTGTCGCAGCAGAAGTGGCCACAGTTTGCCATGACTGAGCTGCAGTCCATGTAAGACCGCGCAATTGCCGTGGTCTTCTGTTGTGTTCGATTGGATGAACGACCTGCACGAGGGACCATCCAATATTTTGGCTCGATCGACTGATACACTGAAATGTTGGTCGGTTGGGCTAAAATATTAGATGCTGTGTACCCAGCTGAACAGAGCAGAATGTACAATTTTTTGGCTGCGTATCATTATATAATGTACAAAAAAGTATGAAAATTAAATCATAAAACTGAGCATCTCCCTGTGATCTTGTACTGATGTATAGCAGTTTTTCATACATAAAACATTTATATAAATAAAATTGGCAAAAAAAAACATACATGCAAGGCAGCTGAGGGGGCTTTGGATTATTTGTATTTAGATTACCGGTAGTTCTATTTGATTAAAAAAAAAAAAAAAAAAGCCAATATGTTTAGAAAGAGACACATTTTACTAATGCTTCTTGAGAAAGTCTATCTTGGTATAACCAGTGATACAACTTATTTGTTCCCCTGCAAAGTGCCGCCGGCGAGCACAGACTCAGACTCCCTCAGTGTTGTGAGGGAGACAGGAAGTCCCTCTCCTCTCTGCTGTGTGAAGTCCTGACAGAGAAGGTAAGGAAACAGCCTTTTCAGGTGTGTGCGGGGGGGGGGGGGGGGTTTGAGTAACCCACGGCCCATGGTGGGCGGGGCTTAGGGACCGTGAGTAGGTGGGACTTAGGCACCCACGAGTGAGCGGGGCCACATGGAGCTGTAAGATAATGGGCCAGGATTGCCTGCAACTGGAGGGACCCGAGGGTCCATAGTGGGAGGGACCAGGGGGGTGCCAAAGGGAGGAGGAGACACAGGACAGATTGATGACAGTTTCAGAGCAGGAAGTGCAGGGGACCTGGTGATGCTGCTGCCATATCACACACAAAATTTAAATATCTTCAAAACTATGCAAAATAAACAATGGAAATAAATTGCAAAAATTCTCGGGAGCAATTCCTATCAATTTACTGCAATTTACCTAAAGTCATTTTTGGACCACAGTTCCCATTTAAATAAGCCCATATGTCTTTAGGAATGGGTGGCAAACACATCAGAGATTGATTTAATTCAGCAACCTAGGCCTATGGCTTGCAAGACCCATATGAGTAGGAGGTCACCCTTATAATGTCTCCTAACCCTTTTAGAAATTTGATTGGTCCAAAAAACCATTATGGCCAACTCTGTAACGTTTCACAGTCAGTTCCTAGAAATAGATTTCAGATACAACGAATATTAATTTGATTAACAATCTGTGGTTTTATTATTTCGTTCTTACTGTTTTGTTTTTGTTTGTTTTTAGATGTCATCATAATTATTTTAGGACATACGAATAACGCCAATTGAGATTCATATTAAAACCCCTTTTGTCGGAATTAATTTATATTGATAAGTAATTTATAAAAAATGATAAAATATATAACTTTAAGCCAAGTTATATTATTTTCATTTATTACTAATTAGTCGTCTTTCAGCCTCTTGCTATAATTGTAATTTACATTTGGTACAGTGATACCGTTTGAAATGTTTCCTTCTCCTTAATGAAAGGAATGTCGTTAGTGTAAAGTAGAATTGTATTTGAATGGACATTAGGAACATGGATATGGCAACTGTGAGTGCGTGTTCGGTGGAGGAAGCCATTGGTCCCTGTCATTCAGAATTGTCGAGAAGCAGCAAACAAGAAAATCCATCCGTACGATAGAGCCTTGAAACAGCTGGTCTTGCTAATTATACATGGTGACTAACTGGAGTCCCAGCATTTTATAAACAGTGTGTCTTTTCTGTGCTAGTCAATAGAAAATAAAAAAAACCTGTTCCAACCACAAACCTCATGTCAATGGTACACAGCCAATCACTACAGGTAACAGGAATTCTGGCGATGGGTCTCTCCTTTCTATAAATGTTTTCTATTCTTCCTGTTAATGCCACAATTATTTGAAGAGGGTCATTAAATTGTTGAATAGTCTTCGCCTTTAATACCTTATCACAGTAAATGAATTGTTTTGAGCCACTATAAAATGGATTGGTACGTTACCTTCCTGTCTTCTGTGACATTTAACCCTTGTCTGTCTTGCGCTTTTGTTCGAGCGTTTGCTAAATTAGGTACCAAACAAACAAAATCTGACAAGCGGCAATCTTCTAAATTAGACTAAACTGTTCTAGTCAGACATTTGTGTTTTACTTGTCTTGAAAGTCTAAACTTTTGTTCATGACTGAAGAAAGAAGGCAGAGCCCCCAAAACCCTGATTTCCATGGGACAATAATTCAAGTTTTACTTTGCCGAGTCCTGTTTTTCCATTATAGATTATAGTCTGCTTCACTGTGACATGACAGATTGATGACAATAAAATGGATATCTGTATGAATCACCCTTATAAACCCTATAGCATTGGGAATAAAACTCTATCACTGCATTATTATGGATAACTGTCGCTTAACATATTTTTTCTGAAAGAGAACACAGAAAACTCCTGTTAAATGAATGATATACATTCTAGTTGTTTATACAAGGATACAACTCTTTTTAAGGGAAACTGTGGTCTCCATTCAAGTGTCCATTCAAACAAGCCTAGGAAAAGGTCTCTAGCTTCTCCAGATCTTATAGGCTTGTAAAGTTACACTTCATTGTCTGTCCTGACTGTCTGAGTCTGTGACAGTACCATGATGTGCTGTGTAAAAGAAAGCCCCACCACCAAAAAGAAATAGACTTTTCTGAAGCCAGTTTTAGCAGGGTACACACCAGCAGATTGTTATCCTCATACGATGGTTCACCACTAGGGGGATTCTCGGAATCTAGCATGTCCAATCCGGACAGTTGGATATTGGGTAATCTGCCTGCAAAAACCAGCAGATTATTCAGGCCGACCATCCTAATCACGGAAATATCGTATTTTGATGGTGTGTATCAGCCTAAAGACCTGCAAGCATTCTCTGTCTGTGTTTTCGGCTCGGGGTTGGCTATAAAAGTTATTTAGAAATTTGGGGGCAGGGCTTATGATGCAGCTGATGATTGCTCTCCTAAGTAGTGGACATGCCCCCAACCTGAGACTTGGAGGCAGGCCAGTGGTGCTGGCGATGTCACAGCTCACAGTGATAGGCAAGGACAAACACAATTTACACTGCTGTAACTTTGGATAGACTGCAGCCAGAAGCGTGATCTGAAGTCATTTTAAGGTACTGTAGAAATGTGGCCTTTTATAAAAGCCACTTGTGTGGAGAAACACAATTCCTCGGCTCTGTCCATTTTCACTATTTCACCGTTGGATTTCAACTATGCTAAGATTCACCATTATGCTTTACACACTGGTAGGATTTGCATATATAGAAATAAATAAAAATAAAATTATGGGAGCTTTATTTCCAAAGTCCATTACTTTTTAAACTAGTAGAAACACCTTAAAATGTCTTAAGTACAGAAAAATTGTCAAAGATACACCGAGAAAAATGAACGGTGATTACAGGCATGACAGATTGCAAGTAAAAAATTACACTTAGTCTATAGCAGTAATTTAGCCATTTACATGTACAATTATTTCCCCAGAGTAACAATCCTGCTGTTTATTTGACTTATTTTATTTCTATTTAAGAAGAAACATTACAATATATATATTTACATATACAGGTGGCAGCACTCGTTGCAAGTCGGCTACCGAATATATTAAACATGATCATGTAAATTACCTAATAAAGTCTTCTAAAGCAAAATGAGTGCTCTGCCAATATTATATAAGTATAGGTATACAGATGTTAGTGCAACACAGGGTCTGCCTCAAATTTCTTATTCATTCATAAAATGCAGATTACCAATGTTTCAGCCTTTTGTGAGTGGCCTTTCCCTCCCCCCATCCAGATTCATTGTCTCTGCAGTAACTTTTAAATAGTAGTAATCTTTTCTGTAGTGTAGGGGACCCACCTGCAACCCTAAACAACCTTTATTTCCTCAGCTCTCTTAATAGCCGGCAGCCGCGTCTGTGATTGGCTGACTTGGCCAATCACAGACACGGCTGCTGGCCCATATTGCTACTCCGTTCGGAAGTAGCAGCAGAGGCCAGGGGAACAAAGGTCGGTAAGTCTGTTTCTGTGCACTTTTTAACTTAAAACCCTAGCGTTTAGGGTTGCATAATTAATAAATAGAATTAATATTATAATAGATTAATTATATTTATACATATATTTTAATTGACTTGTTGGGGTATAGTAATGAGGAAATTTATCTGGGGATTCTTCCAATTGTGTTTGGACCCAAGAAGGAAT
Organism: Hymenochirus boettgeri; assembly: GCA_019447015.1. Classification (NCBI taxonomy): domain Eukaryota; kingdom Metazoa; phylum Chordata; class Amphibia; order Anura; family Pipidae; genus Hymenochirus; species Hymenochirus boettgeri. The sequence goes on along the minus strand of CM033470.1, from coordinate 307,570,885 downwards.
TTTTCCCACTGTTTTTTTTCCCTGTCTGGATCAATTGCTAAGCAGACCTTAAGGGTAGGCCGCACTTCTGTGTCTCGAAAAAACATTGAGATCAACACATTAAATCATGTGAGCAAATCATCAGATACCCCCAAAAAAAACGGACAGTGATGATTGTGTGTTTTTAATGGTGTGTTGATCTTAATAAAGCTTTTATTGAGACCTGAAAATGTGGGCTATTCTTCTCCCTTGTGCTGGCTGGCGGTACAGATGGGATGTGCCCCAGGTCGCCTCAAGTCCCCTTCTCTCTCCCCCCCTAATTGTGGCCCCGTTTTCTTTGTATAATGTCATCTTAGAAGGGTCAGAAATGGATTTTTTTAACAACAGAATAGGTATAATGTTCAGAAAGGAAATGTAAAGGGTTTGCCACAAACAGGGACACTAGTGAGTAAATAGTTAAGTAGAAAGCACAGGTGTCCGCTGTGAATATATCAGAATATAAAAAGCTTCATTATGTGGTGGATTTTTCATGCATTATTGTTCTTACAGCAAATGGTCCGAGAACAATACACAACATCAACACAGGCGACCGAACATCGAGAGGCCCAGAGAAAAACACTACGTTACAATATTGGAATTTCGGATGGAGAAAACGTTGCCTTTACTATTTGTTTCTTCTGGCTCATTATATCTTGCTGTGAATTTTGCCTTGACAATTTGGCTTCTTAAAGTGAGTGGTTCTCACCGGTAAGTGATTGGTTTCCTTATTATATTAGGAACTTGTATGATTTTACCTTAATTATTTATGTTTATTTAAAGGAAATCTAAACTGGAGGAATTGTTTACTGAAAAAAAAACAGAATGAGATTCTCCCCGCTTTGGGTAGATCTCCACACGAGTGGCTGTGGGTAAATTAACCCACGTTAGTATTTAATACGTGCTGTAGCTGCTCACACAAAATGATATTGAGACGGTAGGGCTCCTAAATCAGCAATCAATCCAAACCTTCCTGCCCAAGGTACTTTCATTTTTTAAAAGTGCAATTTTACAGTGTATTTGTCCTATAAGTGAGGATTGTTCAACAAATGTGTCAAGGACGTCATTTATTGCTTGTGTTGTCTGATGTGAACATTGGCTGGTGTGTACACAGCCTAAGATAAAAATTCCGTCTTGTGCGTGCGCAGAATAGTTTCTTGTGAGACGAAACTAAAGGTTGTGTGATCTTTGTATGTAGTATTTTATATCTTACTAGACATAAGCGTTACATTAAGGCGCTAGAAGCCCGAGACCCCCCTCTGTCCAAAAGGCAGAAGCCCCCTCTGTCCCAAAAGACAGGGCCCCCCTCTGTCCCAGAGCCCCCCTTCTGGCCCAGAGTTCCCCTCCTCTGTCCAGAGCCACCCACATTCTGTCCCAGAGTCCCCCCCTCTGTGACAGTCCCCTCCCCATATGACAGCCCCCTATGTGGCAGAGTCCCCTCCTCTGTGGGCAGTCACCCCCTCTGTGGTAGAGTCACCCCTCTGCGGCCGAGTCCTCCTCTCTGTGGCAGAAGTCCCGCCCCCCTCTCGTGGACAGAACTCCCTCCCCCCCACTCTGTGGCAGTGTCCCGCCCCTTTACCTTATCTGCTGTCTGTCTCCATGCTGCCATATATTGTTTTCTGTGTTCTCCCTCTAGTGGGGAGTCCATGGGAACATGCAGAGACAATTTACCATCTCCTTATAGTGGGAGTCCATAGGAACTGCAGTGACACACACACACACACGACTCACAGAAGCAGCAGTTAGGATTTGTATTATATTATATAGCAGCCACATATTCTGCAGCACTTTACAATTATTTACTCAATTCACATCAGGCTCTGCCCTGAAGAGCTTTACATCTAATCACTTATGTACACATAGAAACTATCAGTATGTCTGTTATGAGTTGGGTGGGGAAACCAGAGTGCCCACGCAAGCACGGGGAGGATGGAGAACATAAACTCGTTGCAGATGTGTCCAAGGGTGTGGACTCGAGCTCAGGACCTCAGCGCTTGCAAGACATCAGTGCTAACCACTGAGCCAACTGTGTGCCCTAATTTGATGTTGTAGTAGTCCTCATACTGAATGAGAATGTTAAATTAATATCATCAGCACTGTCTGCTAGTCTCCCTCCCACTGCGGTTAGAAATGATCGTAGTAGGGAGTCATGACAACACCATGAAATTACCTAGGGATTTTCTAGGTTATCAAGTCTGAGTGAGGTACAGTGACATCAGGCAGTTCACTAAAAATGTCAGCGGTAAATCTACCAAGGTGAATTTACAGGGTTTTTATCATCTTAGAAAAAAACAACATTGTAAGAGCAACTTTAAAAGCATTCCTCCCAGCATTCAGTGGATAGGAAGGCTGTGCAAGGCCTATGATGAACGCTCTGAACACATGACATTTGGTTCTCGTTTGTTTTCCTTCTGTTAGGTTACACCCAGGCAGGCTGTGCGGATTTATGATTAAAGCCATTAACCTTTTTAAAAAACGTTTGTATTTTCAAGGATGTTTTAAGCAGAGGGGCTGTAGAACTGCAAATTCAACTGATTAATTCAAGTCCTACAATGTCGCAGTGCTAACGAATTACAGGGAAGAGTCAATCAAAAGTCTTATCGTTAAAAATGGGCTATTTTGCCCCAACCAATCAGATTTTAGCTTTCAAATGTTAAATAAGATCTGATTGGTTGAGGCAAACTTTTCCTAACCCGTCTTAGCACCTTTTTAACAATAAGAACTTTTTGAATCTCCTGAATATTCCTTATTATTTCCTAATATTCACGTGTAAGTAGCACCGTGTGCCACGTGGACCTTGATTTCCTGGGCTAATCCTTATACTTGGATTCTCTTTCCTTCGGGTCTTTCATTCCCTCCTAATTAATTAAATTCCTGGGCAAGTCTACAGGAAAAATAATTCTCTATTGATCATGTTTCCAATTGATTGTTATTATTACGGATATTGGTTTCTAATGTCAGGTCATTTACTTTCCTGGGGGTCTTCACATGGTGGTTTGTTCGTTTATTACCTTAAATGACCAAGTTAAGTATTGTGGAGAAGAGAGCATCTATAGTGAAAACCAGGGAACCATCCAGTAGTATTTATTCCAACAACGGGGGGGCGGGTGGGGAGGAAATATGGATTGGTAATTTTTTCCTATATGTGGTGTTCAACGGCCCCATGATTTGTTGCCAATACAGCCTGTCGGTCAGGAATATAGGGGCATAGTTAGTATTCCAATACCATGGGTGTAGGTGTAAAAGCACGGCAAATAATTTGATTCTTAAAGGGTTTGTCCCACCCCCTCAAAAACATGCTGTAAACAGATGTCTAAGGCATGGGGAGAAAGCAGAAGAAGTGAGTGGGTACAAGCGTTAGATTTTGGCGTGGTTCTGTTCATAGAAAAAAATGTATTTGGAGGGGTGGGCATGCCTTTTAAGATATAAGGCCATAATTAGTATTTGCCATTCCGCCTGTCTCCGTTAAAGAGTATAGGCAAGTAGTACATTTATGATTGCAAACATATGAAAATCGTTGCAGTAAAATATATATATACCTATAGGGGGGGGAAACTGGAAACGTGGGGTTACTAGTTCCACCTTTCGGATTACATAAAATACAGGGTCCTTTATAACTGGTCTTAGCAATCTAACACATAATGGGAAGCACAGTTCTAATCATAGTGTGTTTATGTATACAGTTCTGACCGGTCCACCAGACACAAAGGTGACTGAAGCAGTGAAACTAAGAGTCAAACTACACTACAAACAAATCTCTGCCCAATTATATTAACTCCCATTTAATGAAATCAGTACTTGTTGTGGTTATTGACAACACATCATGGGGATGTTCAATTTAATTCGACATAAATTGGAAAGATTACCTGTATGCATGAATTTTGAAAGCAACACCCCCAGTATATACAGGGCAAGTAAAGTACCATATGAAGCAGGGGCTCCTAAAACTAGTTGAATTATCTTCCAGTACACAGCATTTTAGTAGTAAAGGGGAACCGTGGTCTCAAATAAAGTTATGGTCAGTTTCCTACCTTAAAACGAGCCATATCAACACCTGCTCCAACCCCAAGATAGCAGAAATGGACTGACAGAAAGTTTAAGGGTGGGGACATTCTAAGGCTTCGCCTACAAGTGATGAGCACAGCCTCAGACTCCCTCAGTGTGGAGGGAGGACAGTAAATATCTTCAAAACTATCGAGAAAATAAACAAGGAAATAAATTACAAAATTCCAGGGGAGCAATCCGTCAATTTACCTCAATGTAAAGAAAGTCATTTTTGGGACCCCAGTGCCCCCTAAGATCAACCATATCCAATTTGACCCATGGGGTAAGGTCTCCTTTCCATAATGTCCCATGAGCAACTGAGCAATAAAGGCCAGTCATTATTCATAAATAAGAAGTGCGAATCAGACGCTGGAAAGTAAGCTGTGAGTGTCAACCTTGATCACTAGATTAAATAGGGGGTGAGATGGACAGTTAGTGTTAGTGCACTGACAAATTCAAATGGGCCAGAGTTGCACAAAAGAATGTAAAGGGGTTAAGAAGTGGTGTGGCGTCTTTCCTCTTGGACGTGCGGAGGGGAGGAACGGGAAGGGAAAGGGAGGGTGTGAGGGAAAAGCACAGGGAGTGAAGGAGGACAAGGAAGGGACGGAAAGGGAGCAAGGAAGGAAGGGACAGGGGGAAAGGAAGGGAAGGAAAGGATGAAAGGAAGGGGAAGGAAAGGAAGGGGAAGGGAGGAAAGAGGAAGGAACATGAGGTAAGTAAAGGGCAAGGGCGGGTTACACACACACACACAAACAACACACACACACCACCACACACCCACACACACACACACACACACACACACACACACACAACACACACACACACACCACACACACACACACACACACACACACACACACACACACACACACACACACACACACACACACACACCACACACACACCCACACACACACACACACACACACCTCTCTTCCCTTCCCACATCCACAGAAATGCCCACTTTATGTATGAACTCTTACGTCTGGATTGGATATTTAGATCTTGGGTCTATCTACACACACACACTCTCCTCCTGCTTCCCTTCCCCCAGCCACAGAAATGGCACACTTTATGTATAACTCGCTCCTTTGTCTCTGCCAGCATTGTCTGTTTTACTACGTTGTGACAATGCAGGAGAGGATCTTTTTTACTAAAAGCACAGGGTCAGTGGGCGGGACCAAAACGCATGGTAATAGCCTCATTTAGTAATCAGCTCACTTCCTTATCCAGCACAGCTAAAGGCCACACCCCAAAAACGATAGAACTTCTAGAGACTGCTGCAAAGGTAGGGAATGGAATTTTTTCAAAAGAAAGGCAGGAAAAGGCTTCTGGGATGGGTACTACCTTATATGTAAAAAATTTTTTGGGGATTTTGGTGAATAGACATACCCTTTAAGACACAGTCAACTATATTCTGGGTAACAAATAGGCCACGGCTTTAATTATAACTTTAAATTAATTTAAATAAAATATGCCCTTTTATACTTTTATTTACACCACTGTACACCCTTTGTACCATAACCATACTTGTTGTTAACCAACCTAGCCGTAGATCTCAGCTTGAAGGCCAACCTATGTCTTGCCAGAGGGCATGTAACGCTCCATAAACATATCCAGCAGGTGTACCCGCCAGCTTGACTCCAACAAACAATAGAAAATTATTCATCTTTTTTTTTTTTTTTACATACAACATAGTAATAGAAAAAATCCCTTATATTATATAAATAATTTTATTTTTTACGGAGATTGCATTGAGTTTTTAGGGCAACTAACTAGGTGGGGGTATATAGCATTATTACACATAGAAAGGTCCTTATGTATGTGTGTAATTACACTATTTAATTAAAATCACCATAAGAAATAACACCAAAGTATAGTACTACTACCTACTACTGAATTACAAAACAATTTATATAAAATTAATAAACTAAACTACTTTACTGGACACCCCTAAGTTTGAATGGAAAACTCAAAATGGATTTCTACAGGGTCTCCATGTAACACTAAGGAAGTGGAATTTTACCAACATCCAATGAAGGTTCTGATCTTTCACTGTTAGCAAATCAAAAAATTCTCTTAGGCACTGTCCATGACAAGACGGAAGTGTAGGAAGTTCCTGTATTACACCCAGTTATGTGCTGTTGTAAAACATGTGACAGTCTTAGCCAAACAATTAGAAATCTTCAGACTCTCACATTTACTCCCCCTCTACTCTCCATAGAATGTAATAGGACAATCCAGTTTCTGTTGCTAGACGAAGTGTTTTATTTATGATTAAATGACTTTGCATGTCTCTGAACACCCCAGCATTCTTAGAGAAATGGGCAGTTTTTACCCCAATATTAATATATTAAACATGAGGCTGTCAGTACCTTTAGTTATAAGAAGGTCTACTTCATTTTATACCTGTGGGGAGATTTTAGCTCATATTCAAACCCACCCCCATAACTTGTCAGCTATCAGAATCCTGTGTTTCCTAACCCCATACTTACTGTAAATCTGGAACTTGCTGTGGTAATACCAATAAGTATGAACTAGCATGTTACTGGATCCTGTATAGGGTCTCAGGATGTCCAATGGAGCTGTTCAGATTGAATTGCACATTGTGGCAGGATTGCCTGGATCTGTGTTTAGATCTGCAGGTTAATACCATTTTGTCTGGATATACATTAACTCTATCATGTGTCCCAACTGAGCATCTGCTTTGTTTGAGAGCCCTGCCAGGACAGATGGCTGTTTTGTCACAGTAACAGTGGCTGCAGCCTGCAGTGCATGTGACAGACTGATCATGTGGTCCCATAGGAAACTGCAGAATTGGCCGTGATTTACTAACTGACCCATTTGTCTGAACGGACGACCAAACTTGGTCGCGGCTGGCCGCCCCACACCATCACATTTTTCCAGCCGACTAATCCGTGGCACTATTGGTCGTTTACTGGTGTTTACCCAGCCTTAAGGTTCGTACACACATGCGATCGTGGGTGCCTCGCGGTGTGAGCGTAATGACGTCACACCGGCGCCGCGGCTCCGAGATCACAGATCCTGCAAACAGGAGAGGAGAAAGACACCGCAGCTGCCTGCAAATGGGGATATGCTCCCCCCCTTACGGTCAGCGCCCCATCCTCTATGCACGGCGGGGCTCACAAAACTGCTGCAATGTATATGAAGCAACATGTGCTTAAGTTTTTTAATTTCCACTAAAGTTAACTATGTGGTTAAGATGGGATTTTCACCTAGCACCTCTAAATAAAATATATTTTCGCATGTAATTATGTTATATTTTCCTGTTTATAGTTTCTGCTTAAAATAAAAATGATTTACCATATTTAATTAATTAAATTCAAATATTTACATGGGAACAACTGTTACCTGTAATTTCAGGGAATTAACTTAATTTCGTTTAGATTTTCCCACATACCTCCATCGGATTCTCTCTGTGGAACAGTCTGTCATTTTATTTTATGATTTATATGATCTCACATTTCAAAGCTATAAATTTCAGTCGTTTCCCATTTGCTCTTTACCCAACTGATTTTTAATCCAGAAAAATGATCGTCTTGTCACATTTTAGGAAAAGCAATTATAAAAAGAACATTTAATGCATTTTGCTAATTGGCGCCTTATATTTTATTCCTCAACATGTGGCATTCAATAAGATCTTCTTACTTAATTAATTTAATAAAGTTACAAAAACTATTTCAAATTCAAGGACTGCATAATTTTTTCGCAGACTAGATATCTGTGGAAATAGACATGGAGCTGATGCAATTAAAGGACAACTAAAGCCTCATAACAACAATGAATTGAAAGGCAGATCTCACTGTTCTAAAAGCATATAATCAGTGTCTTACCTCTCATTTGAACATGCTTGTTGAGAAATGTAACTTTCTAACATGAGGTTGTGTCTTATTTCCAGTGTTATAGTATTGCACAGTGTGGTCACTGACCATTTGTTCTTTACACATGCTCAGTCCTAAGATCACTCAGGAACTTGTTACAGTTGGTCACATCCACTAGTAGCCCTAGCCAATCCTTTTACAGGACAGAATAGGCAAGGGACATGTGACTGGATCAGGGGGTGTGCCAGACACTGTACATAAACAGTTATTTCACCCAGTTCTTCAAATGGTAACATTTACTTTAATGCTATTTAATGTATTACTATTTTACAGTTTTATTGTTGTTTTTAGAGGGTATATGTTCAGATTCTGGAGTGTAAAAATTTCGGTTTGTTCTCCTTTAAAGGGGAACTGTGGTCCAAAAATGACTTTAGGTAAATTGATAGGAATTTCTCCCCTGAAAATTTAACAATTTATTTCCATTTTATTTTGCATAGTTTGAAGATATTTACATTTTTGTGTGTGATATGGCAGCAGCATCACCAGGTCCCCTGCACTTCCTGCTTCCTGCTCTGAAACTGTCAGTCAATCTGTCCTGTGTCTCCTCCTCCCCTTTGCACCCCCCTGGTCCCTCCCACCATATACCCCATATGGTCCCTCCATTGTTCATATCTTACAGCCCCATGGGGCCCACTCAAGGTGCCTAAGCCCCGCCCACTCTTGGGTGCCATGGGTTACTCAGACTCCCCCCTACAGAAAACTCTGTGGATCAGCCTTTTCAAGCAGAGTGAGGCTGACTAATCAGGAAGTATTTGCAAATCTCGAGGGGTGGAGAAAACCATTCATTACAGTAAAGAAGATGTCACAACTTTGAATCATCTAAGGTATGCTCAGGAGGGTATAGGGGAAAAAATGCCATAAGTATTTTTAGGGCTGCAGCTTCCAAGTGACCATAACTTGATTTTATGGTGTACTTATTCTTTAACCTTTTATTCCATTTAAATACTAACTTTCCTCATGACAAGCTATTTTCGAACATCCACATTGAATTTTCGAGGGTTACCGAAATCAAACGCCATGTTTGAGGGTTATCGACTAATTCGAGGTTTACTGAAGGCTGCATTCAAATGTCATGGATCGCTAAAGTCAGAGTTATGATATTGGGCTCTGGTTGGAAAGTGAAGAGAGCTGAAATAGGAGTAAAGACAGCACTTTTATAGTATTTTATGGGTGAACCAAACCAACCTGCCAATAAGCGCACCACGGTGTAAAATACATTAGCCACCTGCATCCCCCACTAATCTAATGTGTTTTATTTTGCAGATCTACTTTTTAGAATGTGGTTATAGTTCATTGTAAAATATCCTTTTTAGGGTCATAAAACAGAAAAGTCGGATTTCTCATTCCGCACTGGTTCTCTTGTTGCATTGTGTGGCTTGAGTGACTGAAATCCCAACCAGAAAGCAGTTAATATGTAAATTGATTTAAAAATAGAAAAAAAAAAAGACCAACTATAAATTGCCTTAGAATACAACTGTCTAACTTTATGCGAATGTTAATTTAGAGTTAGAATGCAGGGAAAATTAAAACATTTCAAGGAAAATGTGACAACCCCTAAAAAAGTAATCACTGGTTCTAAATGCAAACACAGTGCTAAACTGCATAAGCACTATTAAGTGATAATGGTAGGATAGTAGTTAATTATCTTGGTGTCTTTATTTCTGATATATGGGCATCTGAAAGAGTGTGACTGTTTCTCTCTAACGCTTTACTTCCTCCTGCTTTAAATCACTTCAAACTTCTACAGCTAAAAGAAAATCTTACTTGATTCAAGCGTGATTACAGCTCCCAGTACTGCTTACCTTACCTTGCAGAACAGTTTTAGTTTCAATTTCATTATAACAAATAAAAATTGCTGGGATTAATTCATTGGCTGTAGGGGGCACAGATCATCTCCACTGCACATGCTCCACACTCTAGCTGTGCCTCAGTTTTGGGTGGGGTGGACACATAGAGAGAGACATGCATACTAACTAGGAGTGAGCTGAACAAGACATGAGTGAGAGGGAGCACTAAGAGTCAAGTGACAGCACTAAAAATAAGAAACGGATAAAGGCAAGTCATTTTTTTTAGTTTAGTGTCCCTTTAATGCATACTGAATTACTGATGCTTTTGGCAATGCAAATGGAGGGAAAAAATGACGTTTTTCTGTAAGATATATGTTGTCTTAATGGCTCTAGACTAACATTTTGCAATGTCCATAAGCTAAAAGAAAAAAGCCATGTTACCAGAGAAACTTATATAGTGCCCCCAGTTCACCCAAAATGAAGGTTCGTACACACGTCCAATGTATGTACCAAGCCACGACGTACTTTCGTTTGTTTCGATCCAATCCAATCGCGCATGTGTATTTGTTCGCCGTCGGGGGTCGTGGCTCGGTGCCAAATTGGCTGTTGTAACAAACCTTTAGTTTCTAACCACTCATTAGATTAAATGTTAATTTTAATGTCACCAACACACTGTAAATTAAAGGCACAGGAACAATATTCCAGGACCAAGGCTATGTATAAACCAGCATTGGATTATTTATTTCTTTCCCAGAACAATAATATGTAATGTGCAGTTCTTAAAGGAGAACTTAACCCAAATTTTTATACTTCAGAATCTGAAACAATCCCCCTCAAAAAACCCAATAAGCTATAAAATCCCATTCCAGTAAATTGTATTAAGGTAAATGTAAGCCTCTAAGAACTGGGTGAATATCTGTGTGTATGTGCAGTGTCAGACCACACCTCCTCACCTCAGTCACATGCTCCCTTGCTTTATCTGTACTGTAAAAGGATTTGCTAGAGATTATTAATGGGTGTGACCAACTGTAAAGTTTCTGACAGGTGCAGAACATAACGGTCTATGACCAAACTGTGTGATACCAGAATGCTGTGAAGCCATATATTATTTAGTAAATTTCCCAGCGCTCGTATTAAAACGAGATGTAAGATACAGATTACTGGTTATATAATCATGTTCTGCCTTATGGTTAAGTGTTGTTCTGAGGCTTTAGTTGTCCTTTAACAACACACATTCCTGGTCATCCGCAGTGCTTGCATAGTAAAAATTCACAATTACTGTCCTTAAAGCAAGTGTTCTATAATTTGTATCATTATATAGCAAGGGAAGGGTAAACAGTAGATATGAGAGCCCTGGAGCTTAGAATATAAATAATAAATAATTTTTAACTCATTTGAAAACATCAATACAATCAAAGCTTCTGAGCGTGTATAAAAAAAATAAATAAACGTTTGTTTCATAAAATTGTATTTTTAACAAGTAAAAAAAGAAAAATAGATTTATCAAACAATGAAATCATGTAATATAGGTACGGGCTAATAATTCCATAATTTAATTAAATAAAAAAAAAAAACAAAAACCCCAAATGTAACTGACTGTCCAATAACGTTAGCGATATTTTATAATGGGGATGGATAGGAGCTATTTCTGGTTGTGAACCCTCTTTTAAAAGTCTTTTACCATTATGTTGTGTCAAGTCACAAAGCAACTAACTAGCCAGGAATCAACAGTATCATTGTGAAGAGAGATAAAAGAAATTTCAGCTCACAGGTGTTCTAACAAAGCCAAAATTTTAAGTGCAAATTGTTGTTAAATTGTCATTCTATAGAAGTAAATACTTTTTGTTAGATAAGTTGGCAGGTTTAGCAGGATTAAATTGTAAGCACTGAAAGTAAAATACCCGAAAATAAAGTCCAAGAGAAATACTCTTATAATGGGATCAAATTATACTGACAATGCAGCATTAAAGTACAAACGGCATGGTCAAGTTATTGCATTAATTTTATTATTATTATTTATTTTGTTCTCATTTCATTTCTAGACCATGACTGTTTTAGGGAAGCTCTTCTGCTTCAAGCCATGGAATTAAGTTGTCCAGAATAGTGTGTGTGTCATGATTCTGTCCAGACATAATTAAATATGGTAGTTCTTCAAATGTAAGGTTACAATGAGTCTAGCCTCCATATTGTAAGGAAACTTGTGGAGAACTGTCACATGCAAAAACGCTGGGAACTATAATAACAAGGTAAATATTTTGGACGTATTGCAAGTACAGTTTTATTTCTAGTTGCCATGCAGTGCGTTTAAAGGGAACTAAAGCCACCAGACAACAATGTCCCAATGACAAAACACATTCACAAAGATATAACAGCTGTGTTTTATCTCTCCATTTGTTGTGGCTGTTAGCTGATCTAGGGGTCAGCACTGTCTTAGTGCACACGGTAAACTCTTGCACAGCAGATCAAAACAAGGAAGCCGCGCCTACCCTGCTACCTTCCCTCTGAAAGCTGACAGCAAATTAGGGGTTTAACTACAGGGGAGCGAGGGGCGGAAGCCAGAGACCCCATCATCTTATCTTTCTTATGAAGATATAGCATTCTACCAGAAAACCACTGTGGATAAAGCATGGATAGAGGCCCCTCATAGTTTTGCTGGGAGGCCCAGTGATTCCTAGTTACACCACTGCAGTCAATCATATACACAGTACAGAGACCCACCTCTGTTAGTCGCAGAAAATTTTACAGAAGATTTAGCCACTCTGATACAGAATGGAGATTTAAAGGGACACTATACTGAAAAAATGCTTTGCCTCATCTTAATCTATAATTGAATACATGTAAGTAGCACTGATTTGCGTGTGTTGTGCATACCTTCAATCCTCAATCCACACCATTTTGTTTAGGAGCAGTATCCTCCCTCCTTCTTTTAACCACTCCCACTTCCACCCGACCTGACTTTTTCCCACAAACCCACTGTCAAGCCTGCACATAGCATCACGCATTCCAACTGTCAAAACTCTGTCACCATTCCAGCTGCAGTAAAACTACTCACAGAAGAATAGTTTTTGAGAGCAGGAACTTGACTGACAGCTGAATATAAGATGTTTAGTTAGTTATCTGCGAGGGATCGGGGTTCCATAAGTTCTAATAAATCAGAGTGGGAGTGTCCAATGAAGGTAAGAATAAATTAAAATTGGGGTTTGCGGGGTGCATGGGGAAATGCACCAAAATCGCACAATTTCAGGTACGACGTGATAGCGCATCCGTTCGTATACACCATCGCATGCGATCACCATTTTTATGTGCAATTGCATGCGATTTTGGATCTCAAAGGAGAAATCTCATGCGCAAACGCACAGAAATTGCATGCAAATTGCACTGAAATTGCACACCATGGGTGCGTTACGTGAGCGCTTGTGTGCAATGCAGTGTGGCTGTGACCTTAGATATTTTATGTTACCCAGCCCTATTAATGATGTCAAGTTACTACTGATTGTAATAGTAAACACAGTATAGACTAAAAAAAACTAATATATTTCTTTACACTGTCCACTGCCATTTACCAATATGGTGACCAACATACAATGTTACCTGAAACTCAATATCAACCTCTGCTTGCTAGTCCCAAACCAGTAGGTTCTCAATTTTTGCTTTTTCAGCTGAACATCAAATCATATTATCTTGCTAGAGCTTAACAACTGGGGCTTGTTATAATAGTTGCACTCCATTGCAAATCACATTAACTCATTTGCGAATGTGCCCTTGACCGCCCAATGACCAAAATCTTTATGGCTTTTAAAATGCGTAAGCATAATTTCCAGCTGTTCGTTCCGCATTTTCCTTGCAGGATCTATATAGTATTGACTTTTCAAGATTGCTCGCTGCAGCAGAAAGAAGAATATTACCAGCAGAGGGTAGTAGCATCACAACATAAAAGTTTTCTTTAGTCTTATATAGCCACATATGACTGTTTCTGCATATATTTACACCGATATTTACAATCTATTATACCATACGCAAAATCTCCTGGAATGGAGCTTATGATATAAACTTTCATTTCTATCACCCACTTACAAATTGTTTGCAGCTGCTGTAAAGGAGACTGTACAACCAAGCATAATCACATATGGCTTTGAAGTGGAAGTATGAATTTGAAGCACATTTCATCTTTTTTTCCTTCCCCATTGACCTTAGCTGTGCAGACGTGTTCTGTTTTTGTTTAAACATCAAACAATGGTGTAGTGTAGTGCTTTTAAAAAGAATGAGCCTGCAATAATTTTTTTTCATCCAACAATTGTTCTCCTTATACGTATTTTGTAGTGAATTAAACTGTGTAATTAATAATTGATTAAAATGTCATGTAAATGATGCACATACTTTATTATTTTGCGTTAGAAAGCTGAATTGAGAATGTTTATGGGTTGTGTATGAATCCCCCCCCACCGGACCTCTTTTAGCTGTTTTGAAGTTCTGTCTGTGTGTTTTGATTAAGATTGTGCTTTGTCCCTATTTGATCTTTTTAAACACCTGGGCAAGAGTGTGTGCCAAGTTTGTCTGGATTAATACTGGATGCATCTCATGTGGCCATGCTAATCATGCTAATATCTCTGAATTCATGATGGATCTGAGCTCATCTGAGTCTGCCCCCCCCCCTCTTAGAATGATAGACAATTATTCTGTAGAAAGCATGTCATTGTGTTTCAGAGATGGAAATAAATCTTCAAATAGCAGTTTAGTTTTTATGCTTTGTTTTTCTTGCGTAAGAAAATGGAAGGAACACAATGAATGCCGGGGAGAGAAAAATACCATAATGACTAGCAAATGATTCTTTCCCTAGTTAACTATGCTTAATGATCTAGTTTGGAAGAACAACTGGATCACTGCTTCAGGACATTAACAGGCTGTACATTGCCGCATAAGAAATCTTAACTCTTTCAAGAAGATTAAATAAAGAATAAGTAAAAAAGAAGAACTATGGCTTGATAGTCTAGAAGACCAGTTGATTAGATATGGTGGAGAACCCAGGGTATATTTTACAATTCACATTTCTTTGCAGTTTCTTCTTATATATTTTGTTTAAAGGTGTGATATTAATTGAGCTGCTTTTAGTACAACAAAAAACAATTCTGCTTTTAAGTTCCTGTTCCTAGGCAGAAGCAAAACTGTGCCTAGTTGGCAGGAAGTGATATGCACATAGGTAAACTGCTTCCATTAATGGCTTTTCAAAAAGAACAGAAATTTGTGATGATGATAATGAGACATTGTGATGGATAATAAAACCTAAATTAATAAATTGTTCTATTCTATTGGTAGTTGTATGCCTTCTCATCAGTATCTTTTTACTTCTCTGTCCATCATGCATGTGGTTTTCCTCCAGCCCTTGATTCCATACAGCTATACAATAGATGGCTTGTCAAAGAAACCTGTCTTGGCTGATCTTTTAAGATTGACACACACCTTTGATGGTTGCAAGATGGTGCAGTCATTTGTTACTTCTCATCAAAACGTTCAGGAGGTTTCTATCTATTTCTATCTATTGTACCATCTATCTTAGCAGTTTTCAGTTTCCCAGATAGATTACCCAAACCACCACCTGATTCAAAGCAATTTTACCCCCCTTCTCAATCTTGCATTACTGAGACTAAAGCCTGACAAATTCCCCAACTAGTTTGATAGGCCAATGATAAAAGACACACTGAATGAGAATGTAATGCCAACAAATAACTGCCAATAAATCATGCTAATCTTAACAAAAAGGTATTAATGAGAACCACCGCAATATAAAGTCCAATAGCAGCCACAAGGGGGAGCGATTGGGACATTCTGTAATATTCTTCAAAGCATCTTTTTATTGGTTAGTTAGAAGGGTAACACAAACCAAGCTGAAAAGAAAATAATAAATAAACCTTCCAGTTTTCTTTAATTCTAGTTGTGCAGCTTAACTCAATGTAAGTTACCCTTACACACTTGGCCACATTCTAAACCAACAATGGAAAACACATGTAAGACTGGTTGCCGTACTGGACTTAGGTGAGAATTCAGATGGAGGAAAGAAAAGGTGAGTTGCTCTATTCACTAATTCATCATTTTGCAAATTGCAGATGCAAAGTAAACATTTAAGGCATGTCCACCTCATTTTGCAAATTTGCTGTAGGGCTCCCTCTCCACCCAACCACTATAGTAGTTTGTAAAAAATGTTAGCCGACCTATACTTATATTGCCTCTTTCCCACGGCATTCTGTTCACTATCTCTGTGATAGGGAAGAGAGAGAGAAACAGGAGGAGGAGGGCTTCTCTGCGCATGTCATTTTTCTCCCGGAGGAGAGACAGGAGGCTGACCAGTATGGGACACTGCCAGGCTCCTGCTCTATACTTTTTGGGACTTTGAAGAGCCATTGCAGGGCAGCCATTTGGAGCAGGGATATAAGGTAAGGATTTTACAACACTAAACAGTGGGGCTAGTAGTGGGTTAAAATATAGTTTTGGGGTGGACATGCCCTTTAACTCTCATACCCAAACCTGGGAAGGATCCACAATGTGTAGAATCCTACAGACAAATATCCCTGCTTCAAGTCAATGTTAGAGATGGCCGAACTTTTGAAAGTTCAGTCCGTTTTCACAACTTTCGAACTATATGGAAAGTTCAAAAGTTCGAAAGTTCGAAAACGGACCCATTAAAGTCAATGGGAGTCAAATAGTTTGACAAATTCTAATGAAATACAATTAAAATATCAATGGTAACTTAATGTAAATGGCTGTGGGACCTGGGATATGGTCTGGGAAAATATCGAATATCAAGGACTTTTGAAAAATCGATTTTACTCTCACGTGTGCTACTTTCGAGCTCTCTGTTTCAAACATTCGATACTTATCCCATGAACGACTCGCGGATTTGATAATTTGGTATTTACCGCGTATAGGTATAAGACATTTTACTCTCGGATTTGAGATTTCGATTTAATTGTGTATAGGTATAATAGACATTTTACTTGTGGATTCGAGAATTCGTTATTTACTCGTTGTACAGGTATATAGACATTTACTCGCAGATTCGAGAATTCGATATTTACTCGCTTATAGGTATAATAGACATTTTACTCGCGGATTCGGAATTCAATATTTACTCCGTATTGGTATATTAGACAGTTTCCCTCGCTTATTCGCATGCCTCGAATGATCAAACATTAGATAAATATCGTAAGTCCGGAAAATATAAAAAATCCGGGTCTGGGATAGTTCGAGAAGTTCGAGTCAATTTGAGCTTGAATAGTTCGGCCTCGAACTCAGGTTCGAGTTCTAGTCCATCTCTAGTCACTGTCAGAATTCTTGCAAAAATCCTTTCCCTTAGACTCAACCAGGTTATTAACTCACTCATACCCCTGATCAGACTGGGTTTATCGCAGGTAAGAACACCCCCCCCTGAACACTAGAAATCTTTTCCTGAACCTCAAAGCCCAACATAACTAAAAAGGTATGAGATGCACAGTAAGTCTGGACACAGCTCGGGCCTTTGATTCCGTAGAGTTGACCTCTTGTGGTGCTTATCATTTTGGCTTTGGCCAAAACTTTATACAATGGCTACAAATTATACTTGTCACCAAGTGGCAGGGTTACAGCTATAACTGGACATCAGACCCCTTCCCTCTTACCAGAGGAAACTGCCAGTTTTGCTCCCTTTCTCCCCCTCCTATATGGCCTAGCAGTGAAACCCCTAGCAACAAAATTGTGGTCAGATCCCATCGTTAAGGGAAGCAATAGTTGAGGTTTGTACCGTGTTAGCCATAAGTAAGAAAGAGAGAGAAGTAGAGCTGTGATACCTTTTATTGGCTACCTAAATTAAAAATTACCAAGCTTTTGGGTGTCCTAAGCCCCCTTCATCAGGCTGGATGTTACAAAAAACTGAAAATCACAAACTTATATAGACATGGAGACAGTAAACATCAAACAAATTTAACAGATTACCAGGTACAGATCCAGTAGTGGAGGTGTGAAATGGGCACAAGAATATAACTGTAATAATGTGGAACAGTGTCCTTTGAACTGGAAAGTGTCTTTTGAATGTATCAAACAGTACAAGACCTGGTCCTGGTGACTTGATTTAGTCTGGGTAGTGATGTGGAATAAGTTTATTTTGTCCATAAACTGTTGATTTGGGATTGTATCCCTGTTTAATGAACTCACTGCTGTTGGTGTTCATTCCTTTCTGTTGGGTCTGAACATCGTAAGGGACTGAGTTGAGGGTCACAAACAGAGGTAGTCAGGTTATATGCAGAAGAAATGCTATTATATCTAGCAGACCGTTATATCCTTACAACATGCGCTACACATTAATAACAAATTTGGAGAATTCTCCGGCCTGGCGATTAACTGGAATAAGTCCCAGATATTACCATTAGACAATTCCCCTGCATAGGGTCTCAACTTCAAATACCTAGGAATTAACATGTCTAAAGGCCCTAAGGACTACCTGGCCCTAAATCTAGTGCCACAGATCCAGGTCATTAAGATAAAAACAACTCTGGAGCAAACTCCCATTGGGTGTCACCGGGAGCCAAACTATTTCAATGATTCTCTTCCCAAAGCCTCATATGTCCTATGGCCCTCCCCAATATCTTAAATACTTTCCCATCTATACCATGGGGGCAAATCTGATCAGACAAGTTTTTAGCAATGCTAGACATGCCTGATTCTATTACTTACCAGATATATCTAATCTCCCATGGTATAAAAGGCATAACACTCTCTACCCCCATCCATCCCTTACTTCACACCAAGCACTTAAACTTTGGATGTAGCCCTCAAATGTTTAAACATACAAAAAATAAATGTTCCCCAATATAGAATAACAAATCCTATCAAATTCACAAAACTCTCCTCTGCCACAACCTAGTACAACCTAGTACATAATGGTCATCCAACAACTTTCCCACTTCATTTGCAGCACTGCCCTGAAACTCCTTAACCAATTTAAAAAGATATGATCTGCTTATCACTTTGCTTCACCACTCAGTTCCATACCTATTCCATTAACTACAGCCCTCAGAGGTCAAACTCCCACGAAACTGATCTCCCGCATCTACCAGACTCTACACTCCCCTGCCATAGGAGGTCAATCACAGACCAAAAAAAGAGGTCCTGGGAAGCAGACTTAGTTCCCCTTGACAGGGAGGAATGGGAAGAAGTACTGGAGTCCTGTAAATTAGTGTCCCCTAAAGCAACTGATTGGGCATATTTAACCCCCATACACATTTCTAGATATAAACCATCCTAGAGCCCCCCCTCTGCCCAAATGACACTTAGCTCCGGGCACTTTTATTACCTCCTGTGGTCTTCCTAAAAGTACAGGGCTACTGGCAGCAGATTATACAATTTTTGCATGATCATATGGGTGGGCTTAAGTGTGGTCCAGTGGGCTTAAGGTGGGTACACACCCATACTCCTCTCTCCTGACCAGGAGTTTGGCACTTCCGACGTCGGTCAGGAGAAGGACTGTTGGTTCCGGCAAAATTAGCCATGTCCGACAGTTAGCCGCGACTGATTGCATATAGGACCACGTGACCGGTTGTGATTTTTCCATTGAGGGAGGGCTTCACTGCACATGACAAAATTCTCCCGGAGGAGAGCTACAACAGGCATAAACCTTAAGGGACACAGCCAGGCTCTGCTCTTCAATTCTTTTGACTTTGCAGGAACATTGCAGGGCAGCCATTTGGAGCTGGGATGTAATGTAAGTATTTTTCAAAACTACACAGTGGAGCCAGTAGTGGGTTAAGTAATTTTTGTTGGGTGGACATACCCTTTAAATGGTATGTTTTACTTGTTTGAACACATACACACGCTAAAGGGGACACTTAGATTTTGAAAAGGCAAATACGGACAGAAAAATATATACATATATCACGACCACAATCCAACAAGATTAGAGCAGGAGATTGCGTTAAAATCAAATTAGGGGGATTATAATGTGAAAGATTGTGTTGTTAGTATTGCTTTAAGGTATAATGTAATGGCATGATCTCCCACCTAACGCAACTCAAGTCGCATTATAAAACTAAAATATCTTTTAACATATGCAGGCTGAATATGTCCTTAATCTCATCAAAGAATTCACAGGTTATCAACTTGCTTAGAGGCAGATTCTTCTCTTCGCACATTACTGAACCTAATAAACATGCAACCTTCTGTCTTAAACATTTCAGTGTTAGAGGCAAACAAAATAAGCGAAACCCTGTTCCTTATACTGTACCTGATAACAAAGCAGATTAGAACCAGAAGGAAAAGTTTAAAGAAATAGTTTACTGCAAAGGGAACTATTTCTTTAATGCATTGATTGAAGAACGGGAGGATAAGAAGATATGCCTTATCTTCCATTCTTCGATCAATGCCTGTGGTACCAGGATATAGAAGAAACTTACCCTTTCACGCGACCCTCGGCTGTCACACTGACAGGTCCAGAACACTTCCTGGTTCTGATTAACTACAGCGCACATGCTCAATAATGTGCGTTATAATTAATCAAACCAGGAAGCGGTCGAGACCTGTCGGGGTGTTTGACAGCCGAGGGGTCGGTGAAAGGTAATTTCTTCTATCTTTGTTCCTGGCTCACAGGCATTGATTGAAGAATGGAAGGTAGGCAAAGCTGCTTGATTAGGTCTCAGACACAGCTGAACAGAATAAGAGAAGGTAATCAGTGCTGATTAGGTCTGTGATACAGCTGAATGCAATCAAAAGACAGATAATCAGTGCTGATTAGTCTGTACAGCTGAATGCTGTCAGAGTTAATTATATCTGCACCACATGCCCATTAAATAATTTGGCCAGCACGGTGGCTCAGTGGTTAGCACTGATGCCTGGCAGTGCTTAAGTTCGGAGTTCAAATTCACCCTTGGCCACATCTAATAAAAGTTTTTTTATGTTTCCTCCCCTTGCTTGCTAGGTTTCCTCCAGGCACTCTGGTTTCCCCCCCAAATCATAAGGACATACTGATAGGTTATATGTGTCAAATAAAATCTGCTTAGATTTCGGTCAGGGTCTTATGTGATGTATAAATGTAGTTGTAAAGTACTACGGAAGATGTTGGCGCTAAATACATGCAGCAGTTTTTTTTTCGGGTCAATCCGATCTGTTAAAAAAAGGACCGCAACGCGCGTTTCTGTCCGTAAAAAGGACAGAAACTGATATAGTGTGAACAAACCCTGAAAGAGAAGACGAAATAAAGAATAATTTGGCAAATGGATAATCCTACAGGAACATTTTATCTTAGCTCAATCAAATCCACTTTGTCTTGCATATTCTTACTTCTTTTTCTGTTTAAATAAGACCAAATGTGATTCTGAACGCAACCATATCCTTGGTGGGGAACTGTGGCCAAAATATAAAGGACTATGCTCTCTGTAAAGAAGGTCTGTTGCCAGTGGGCTGATGTAAAGGTAGACATTGATAGCCCTTTATTTTGGCCACTGATATCCTTTAAAAGGTGTTCATACTAATGTAACCAGGTTTTGCAATGATTCCCTATTCAAATAGTTTTGAATTTTGCAGTAAAGGTCAAATAACTTGTCTCCCATCAAACATGGGATTTTCTATAGGCAAAGCAGATTGTAGGGATTGGGACATTCAGACTGAAAGGAGAATGGAGATTATGTATCATCCCAGACACACTGCTAGAAACCATAGCAAATAATCAGCCAATCATTCATCCCACCAAGACACAGATTTTAGCAATTGCAGGGTGTTACATTGTGGGAAGGGTTAAATTAATTCATATGTTTTATCAGGTTTATTTTCCTACCCATAATATTTACCCATTTAATAGTTGATCCAGAGGAAGGAGAAAACCCCATCAGAAGACACATGCAATTTACTTCTAATGGGGAAAAATGCCTTCCTGGCTCCAAATGACTTTAAAGGGAATGTCCACCCCTCTGTGAAAAAAGGATTACGTTATGCAGGAAACAAAACAAAGTTTAGGTTTGAGGGTCTTGCATACCATACTTTTTTTACCTGAGGAGTGGACATTCCCTTTAATTAACCTGGATCAACTTAGAATACTGTATCATTTTAAAACAAGCATCTAGTCCTGGAAATCTGGAAAAAGGAACTAAAGCTTAATTTTTATTCCAGCTTATGAAAGTACTTCCAGAACATGACCGTCGACTTGAGAGCCCCGCCGCGCATAGTGGATGGGGCGACTGAACGTGAGGGGAAGGCTTCAAGCTGAGATCTACGACTAGGTTGGTTAACACAAGCATGGTTATGGTACGCTAGGTGTACAGTGGTGGAAAATATGCAAATTAATAAAGGGCATATTTTATTTAAATATATTTAAATTATGCTATGTTACTACGTAACTGTTATACAGACATTATGGGTAGGGTATAACAATTGGACTAGATGGACATTTGTCTTTATACAACCTCCAATACTATGTTACTCTGTAACTGTTAGACAGACATTATCTGTAGGGTATAAAGGTTGGACTAGATGGACGTATGTCTTTATACAACCTCCAATACTATGTTACTATGTAACTGTTATACAGACATTATGGGTAGGGTATAAAGGTTGGACTAGATGGACGTATGTCTTTATACAACCTTCAATACTATGTTACTATGTAACTGTTATACAGACATTATGGGTAGGGTATAAGGTTTGGACTAGATGGATGTATGTCTTTATACAACCTCCAATACTATGTTACTCTGTAACTGTTATACAGACATTATGGGTAGGGTATAAAGGTTGGACTAGATGGACGTATGTCTTTATATAACCTCCAATACTATGTTACTATGTAACTGTTATACAGACATTATGGGTAGGGTATAAAGGTTGGTAACAGTTCACACACAATAGTAACATAGGTTTTATTGGAGGTTTGAATAAAGAACATACTGTCATCCCTATCCGACCTTTATTATATACCCTAACCCATAATGCTGTAATAACTGTTACAATAGTACATAGTATCTCTGGAGGTCTTTTTATACAGACATATTATGTCCCACTAGTCCGAAGTCTCTAGTCCCGCCTTTATATAATAAAAATTTATACCCTAACCCTAAGTTCTTGTCTAACCGTTTAACATAGTACATAGTTTCGGAGGTTGATAAGATACCAACAAATAAATACAAAGAGAAAAAAAATAGACAAAAAAAACCCAAAAACAAAAAAACCAAGAACAGACCCAAAAACACGCCAAAAAACACAGAACAAACCACAAAACAAAAAACCAAAAACACCAAAACATAAACACAATAATGTTAATCTATTCCGAATCTGTTGCCGCGACCTTTAAATAATTATACCCTACTTAACCTATAACTGTCTGTATAACCAGTTAACAACATCAGTAACATAAGTTTGGTAGGTTGAATAAAGGACATCCGTCCATCTGTCATGCTAGTTCCCCTGACCTTTTATTATTAAATATAACCCTACCGCCATAATGAAATGTCATTAACTTAATGAACTTTTGAATGCTTACTGTGCCATTGCCCCTCAACTGCCACTTGACTGTGCTTTGCCACGTCACATGCTAAGTAACACACACATCAGTAGGTGTGTGTACCTGTGTGGGTTTTTGGGATTTTAAAAAAAAACCCAACTTTTTTATGACTGAGGTTCAAAAATTTTTTTTGGACTTTAGATTTTTACCCTTTAAGTATGGCTTGGCTCAAAGCAAGCAGGGCACTTGCACATGATGGCTTGCACATGTCGGCTATGGCTGTGCAAACATTATGGATGGAGGGGGCTAGGTCAGTAGGTGTCGTTTACCTGAATCGGTTTGGAAGCTAAAAAAAACACTTTTTGAACGATTTAATCAAAATTAGTTATTTTTTTTAACTATACTTAACCCTTTAGGTTGGCTGCCACAGAAGGAAGGGAGGTGTCAGTAGGTGTGTGTACCATGTGAGGTTCGGGTTATGTCATTTTGTGTTTACAACCATAAAACTACTTTTATTTGATGTTATATCAAAACAATTTTTTAACTTTTTTACCCTTAAGTATGGCTGCCAAAGGAATAAAGGTAGGTTTCAGTCGTTTGTGTACCTGTGTGAGTGGGTGGTATATGTTTTGCTGTATTCCATCTAACTACTTTATTGATGATTGATCAAAATTAGTTTTTTGACTTAGTTACCCTTTTATAAATGGCTTCCATATCTAATGGAAAAGTAGGTCATAGGTGGGTTATCTGTGTCCTGTGTGGGAGGTTGGGGTATCACATACCGTTTTGTTATGACCATGAAACAAACTGTTTTGAATATTCACATTTGAGGACTGTTAACATTATACTATGGGGAAAATGTCCGCAAATTCACATATAACACGGTAAACGCTGTCCGCCCCGGGGAATTCCTTAAAGCTAGAAGATAGCACCACTATCTTTACTTACACCGAATCTACCATAACAGGCAAATTCATAACAGGTTCTTTTGTTGAAAATGTGCTATATTTTGCCCCAACCATCCGATCTCCTTTACATTTGAAGCTAAACATCTAATATGATTTGGGGCAAAATAGCACCATGTTTAATATAAGAACTTTTTATTGAATCTCCCCTGTCCATGTCCTCTAGGTCAATACTGTGGGAGGAGATACATTCAAAAGTGGTAAGAATAGAACAGAAGAAAAAGAAATAGAAAGAACAGGAATTTGCTTTTTTTCAAGCCAAATTAATTAAAGAATGATACAATTTGAAAATAATAAAAAAGGTATTAAAAACAAATACCTAGTTATATTGTATATAGGCTGTATGTGCTGTGTTCAGAAGAGGGTCCCTATGGGTAATGGTAAGAAGGTTACCTTACCATTTTTAGAGGACATGATTTATCTATAATTATACATATATGTATTTTGGAAAAAAGGGGAAGACAGGTATTTTCACTTTTTCTTATAATGAGTCCTTTTGCAGCACAAAGATGCATTTAAAGGCACATTAAATACAAACACCTTCCTGCACACATGACTTTCATATTACAAACATAATTTATATTAGAAAATCGTTCTAAATAAAGTGTTCACCAAACCCCTCATTGATTGTGTCTATATATATATATACAGTATACACTATCAAAAGTGTGTCTGTTGGTGCCACAGTGGAAAATATGTGATATGTTTTGCTATGTGGCCGGATACATTAGTGGATATAGAATCTTTACACAGTAATTTTAAATAACTGTTCCTTAGTCACCATCATCCAGGGGAACCAAATAGGATAATCCTGCAGGTCTGAGAATATACCCCTGTTCCGGACACTCCCCAAACCCTGAGAATCTGGCTTCCACACAGCTGGGAGAAGGGGCGTGACGGAGTGATGTGACGGCACTTACTTCCACCAAGGAGTGGGGTGGGGGCGAGTTAGGGGAGAAGTCAACACTTACTGTGCCCGTAAATTACGTCCACATTAGAGGCATGGCCTAGTGGCATGACTGGCTTGTGTGATTTACGTCACACATAGTATGGGCCATACAAAAAGCAGGCGCTTCCGGAGGGTGGACGTCTGGTAGGTTTCGGGTCGGCGGGAGTTTGGGGTGGTCTCCGTGGGTGTGCCTGGAGAACACCTACCAAAATCAGGAGACTCCCCACGCCTCCTTGGCGGGGTGGGATAACCTGATGTTTTATACTATATATGTTACGACTTGGCAGCAACAAGGATAGCTGATTGGATCAGTTTTAAAAAAAGTTTGTGGCAATTGGGCCTCGTGCGATCTACTGATTCTGAATGGGGGGGCGTTCTTCAGAGCGGTACAAGGACAGGAGTTTAATCACTACATCATAGCAGCCTCCATAGATTAAAAGGGCTGTCACCCCTATACTAAAGTTTTAAAGGCATCTATAGTGAAAAAAACACATTACCGACCACCTTTGCACAGTTAAATTTCATGTACTCTGTGCTGCCTTTATCCTATCTATGTCGTGACTATCTGTTTAACCCTGGTGCCCAGATCTGTGTGCATGCACCTCCCCCCCCCTTCCCCTCCCCTCTGTTACCGTCCTCCATGTCTCATCAACTTCTGCTACCCGACAAGCTTTCAATGTGCATTAGGAGTTTAAAAGTTCAAACATCCGAAAAACACACCCACGCACAGTGGCATAGAAGCAGCTGTCATGGAGCCCACGGAAGAAGACGAGAACAGTACCAGTTTACGATTCTCTCTCTTGGGTTCCCATCATAATTCAGTGCATCTATCAAGAGGGGTGTCAAGTGCTGCTTATATCTCCAGACAGCGAGCTCTCCTCTCTCTCTCCCCCTGCTCATGCTGTTATCTCTATGTTTATTACAGGCAGTGATGGGGGTCACGTCACATGGATTTGAGTGACAGTCCCCGTATGAGTAGAGGAATTCAATCACGTATTTTTTTCTAACTGGTGGTATCTCAGACAGAGAGGGCATCTGAACAAAGTGATGACACTTCTTTGCGGTTGTGGGGAATTATAGAACACTTGAAAGAAAGAAAAAAAGTTCATTTTCCCACTAAGAGGCCTTTAACCCACTTACTGCCCGCTGATTATCCCGTAATATCTCAGTATAAGTCGATATTTTAAGGCTTTAACAGTAGCCTGAAACCTAACCCGACTTATACCGGTGTCAAGTTCTAGAATCCAAATTCTGCCAATTGTGGATAGTAACCACGTAGGTGCGCTGTGTTAACCTTCCTAGAAAAGTTCCAGGAGCTGATCTGCCTTTACCCCTTCCTGCTTCTATAGTCTTGCCTGCTGGAATCAGTCAGCACTGTCACTGTCGCTCATCCTGGATGCTGTAAATCTGATGAGTCTCCTCAGTTTGGGGCAGAAAAACAGCTGCTTAGCGTCAATGCAAATGACATGCTTGAAACTACAACTTCATGGGATCATTTTATAACTATTGGGGTCAGAGATGTCTTTTACATATGGGGGTCAGAGTGCCCTTTACTATATGGGTGTCAGGAGATTGGTAAATGCTGGTAAGCTTAATTAAAAGTTTACTGAAACCTTGCCACTCTCCACATGTTCAGAAAACTGCACTGCCTCAGCAACAAAGCATGCTGGGATTTGTAGTTTCAAACATTCTGGAGTGCCAAGGATTGGAGGTTACTGTAACTGGATGTGCTAAAAAATACTGTCTTATGGGATTCATGTATGGAATTCTGCTGTCCATTTAAAGGGCAACTCATTTCTAACTTCTAACCCTCGGCTATACTCGTGTCCTCAGTTTTATTTAAATTTTCAGGTAAAAATAAGGTACCTCGCTTATACTCGGATCAACTTATACTCGAGTATATACCTATAGATTAAATAAATCCTTTACCTTACATCTTCTCTCTTGGTTTATATATAGATATATAGAATTACACCTGAACACAAAGGTATGTTACTGCGGCTCTGCTATTTTTGCGTTGATCTTGACCGTTCTACAAATATTCCCCCACAGTGGTCCATTTCATATTACCCTGACGGTATTGGTGGAATAATTCAATGAAAACAGTTTCTTCCCTGCAAATTAAATACAAGTGAAATCAAGCAATGACAAAATAGGGCACCCACATTCACAAGAATCATGTGAGAAGGTATGGAAAGGGGATGATAGAATAATTTTCTAGAGTTGATACACTTCCTGAAATACATGTAAAGACTAACAATTTTTTTTTACAAAACAAATGTAAAGTTTTATTGTCTTGCATTATATTATAAATACGGCTTTTTTTTATAATAAAAGTAAGAAAATACTTGCTAGACAGGTTATAAGCCCTACACCGTGTATCATCCCTATGTTTGTTCATATACAACTACTGCACATACACACAAACACCCACACCTACCTTCTTGTATGTTTTTTTCATACATCCTTTCTCTCTTTCTCTCTTTCTAGTCGAATCTCTTTCACTATAACCATTAGTTCCCTTCATGACATTTTGCTCCACATTCCTTATCTAAGTCTGGCCTATGTTCAGATCCAATACCCATCTGCTGTGTTATCACCACAGAACCCTTCTTCACAGTGTTTATTATATAATCTATATCTGGCGTGAGGGGGTGTGTGTGTGTTTAAGGGAATTCAGGTGTAATTAATTCATGTTATTAGACAGCTAAACTGTCACACACGTCGACAGAATCGCTGCAAAGAGAAGCAAGTGTTACTGCTCTTCAATTCAACTGCGAAAAAGACCCTCTGGTCCACTGACAAACTGCTAGACTACAGGAAACTTTAAAAGAGAAGTGATGCCATATAAAAGCATCTGCACCAAGAACCTGTTGAGGTCCTTTTTTTTTTTAATCAAAAAAGCAAATCCTCTCTTTTAACAAATGAATGCAGGTTCCTCACAGTTTTTTACCTCATGTAGTTTCCTTTAAGAATCTAGAAACCCTGCAGATCTTTCTTAGAAACAAATGTGATTACACTTTAAATTCCTGTTAACTTTCTAATAAAGCTAACTCAACCTCTAACTTTTTTCTGACGTGATTTTCTAGTGGGACAAAAACAGATGGGGCACTTTCATTGGACCCTTCTCCTGGCCTGGCATTCTTTATCTTTTGCATTTTTGATGCAGTACGTACTACTCCTGATGGTACTCGAAGGAAACTACAACAATCCAGTATTCAATTCACAAGGAAAATTGCATCGCTGGTTCTTGAGTCATTGCCTTTGGAAGGTGTGATGAAGTTGATTTATGGATTTAATGGCTGTTATGGCAGAATTCCTTTTTTCCCACTGGAGTCCCCCAGAAATTTCGCCGTTTTTTTTCCCTCAGATGATCCTGATTTTCGTTTTCTACATCCTAATGAATGGCACAGTACCTAGTAATGCGGCTACTTTTGCCTGAGTTGGGGATACTGATATTGCGTAAGTCGCTGCCTTCGTACCCGCTTTCCACTACTTGATCCGGCCTGGTTGACTGTCTTGGCCTTTTTTGTTTACTACCCTTTTAACTTAAGTTTTCATGCTCACGGAAAGAAGCTGTTAAAGTACAAGTTCACTTTTGCGGCTTTTTTACTTGTGCTCTCCACATTTGCTATACTTTCATCTGAATTCTGGTTTACCACTCAGCCCAAACTTTGGTTTACCAAGTCATGGTTAGTGCTGGTCCAGCGGAACATGGCTGCTTCATGCTGCTTTATCTGGTATCGACACTCAGTGGTCCATCAATGGGATGGGACAAACCCTGCTGTCTTCATGTTCTCTCACTACCATTCTACTGCTGGCATCCTTGCCGTGTAATGCGGGGATATACATAGTTGTCCCTGTATTGTGGTCACTTACCTTGTACCACCAGCTTTAAGGGGGATCGTTAAAAGGATTGCTACCCTACTGAAAGCGGAGAATTAGAGAAACTTATGCAGAGAATGCAGATGAAACTCTAAAATACAGAAGATTAAAAAGGATCTTACAAATAGAGAAACTCATTTGCCACACTTATATTATATTTTAGTGTGCAAACGAGGCATTTTGTATTTCCACAATAAGCCCTAATTACAGAATAAACATGCCCCATGATGAATATAAAGTTGTAGCTTTAAGGCTACTGACTATGGCCACACTATGCTGTCTACCTTTTAGGACTTATTTTTTTTGAGGCAAGACTCACTGATACATCTATTTGTAGCTTTATATGTATATCTGTATGTATACATTTATTTTATATAGCAACACCAGTGTTTCCTGTCCCAGATAGCTACAATTTTACTTATTTTATTTTTTTTCACTGGATTTTAAATTTGCATTTCCACATTATATTTGCATGTATTTTTAAACTTAATTTAAGGTCCCATCAAATCTTAAAACAAAACCTAAAATGTTTACTTTTATATTTGCATTTTTTTAAAGCAAACCGTCATCATATTTACGTGGTTTCCCAAACAGACATACGGGTTCCCTCTAATCAACCCTTTATACCCTACCTATAATGTCTGTCTTACAGTTACATAGTACCATAGTATTGGAGTTGTAAAAGACATCGTCCATCTAATCCAACCTTTATACCCTACCTATAATGTCTGTCTTACAGTTCATAGTAACATAGTATTGGAGTTGTATAAAGACATATGTCCATCTAATCCAACCTTTAATACCCTACCCATAATGTTGTCTGTCTAACAGTACATAGTAACATAGTATTGGATGTTGTTTAAAGACATCCATCCTATTCCAACCTTTAACCCTACCTATAATGTTCTGTAT
This sequence comes from Hymenochirus boettgeri, assembly GCA_019447015.1. Lineage (NCBI taxonomy): Eukaryota > Metazoa > Chordata > Amphibia > Anura > Pipidae > Hymenochirus > Hymenochirus boettgeri. The sequence goes on along the minus strand of CM033470.1, from coordinate 307,540,973 downwards.
ACAGTTACATAGTAACATAGTATTGGATCTTGTTTAAAGGGTATGTCCACCCAAAACTCATTTTTAATATGCTGCTGCCCCATGTCCCCCAACCCCAACAATATTTTTTCCAGAAAGCCCCCGAAACTCTTACTTACCTCCCCTCGTTCCTCCGCCGCACTGCCGGACCTCTGCTTGCGAGAATGCAAGCAGAGGGGCGGGACCGGCAGTCGCGTCTGTGATTGGCTGAGCGCAGCCAATCACGGACGTGGCTGCCGGTCATTCAGTGCAGCGGAGGAAAGTGGAGAGGTAAGTAAGAGTTTGGGGAGCTTTTTGAAAAAAAAAAATATGCGGTTGGGGCTGGGGGACATGGGGGAGCAGCATATTAAGGGGGATGACGCTAGGGGGTGGGATAGTAGAACGGGAGGGAGAAGGGAGGGAGAGAGGGGGAGAAGGACTGCAGTGCGCATGGCAAATATCTACCGGAGGCAAGATAGCAGGCAGAGCCCTGCTATCCTCCTGGTGGTTAGTTTTGGGACTTTGGGGGGGGGTTTTACAGGAGAACCCTATGGAGCTGGGATGTGAGGTAAGGATTAAACTACACTACATGGTGGGGCCAGTAGTTGGGGGGGATTATAGTTTTGGGGGTGGACATGCCCTTTAAAGACATCCATCCATCTAGTCCAACCTTTATAACCAACCTATAATGTCTGTCTAACATAGTAATGCAGGTTGTATAAAGACATGACTATTTAGTCCAATCTGTAAACCCTACCTATGTCTGTCTTACAGTTACATAGTAACATAGTATTGGATGCTGTTTAAAGACATACATCCATCTAGTCCAACCTTTATACCCTACCTATAATGTCTGTCTAACAGTTACATAGTAACATAGTATTGGAGGTTGTATAAAGACATATGTCCATCTAGTCCAACCATATACCCTACCCTAATGTCTGTCTAACAGTTACATAGTAATGAAGTTGTATGAAGACATATATTGTAGTCAACCTTTATACCCTACCCATAATGTCTGTCTAACAGTTACATAGTAACATAGTATTGGAGGTTGTATAAAGACATACATCCATCTAGTCCACCTTTACATACACCTACCCATAATGTCTGTATAAGTTACATAGTAACATAGTATTGGAGGTTGTATAAAGACATACGTCCATCTAGTCCATCTTATATACCCTACATAATGTTCTGTCAACAGCTACATAGTAACATAGTATTGGAGGTTGTATTAAGACATATGTCCATCTAGTCCAACCTTTATACCCTACCTATAATGTCTGTCTTACAGTTACATAGTAACATAGTATTGGAGGTTGTATTAAGACACACATCCATCTAGTCCACCTTTATACCCTACCTATGATTCTGTCTTACAGTTACATAGTAACATAGTATTGGAGATTGTATTAAGACACACATCCTCTAGTCCAACCTTTTTAGCTTACCCATGATCCCAATATATAGGATCATGGTGAAAAAAAAAAGTAGGATGGGAGGAAAAAAACCTTCTTGACTCCAATGGCAACCAGAAAGGATCTTAGAACGTATACCATACCACCTCTCTTAATATATTTTATATGTGTGGCCAGATTTTCACACCTTTCCCTATCTATGATATTTCCTAGAAATGAGATCACTATTATACACAGTAGAACAAAAAAGGCACATTTGAGCAGTATGGTATGGAGTTAAGAGGGTTTTTTTGTGTAGAATGTGTTTATCCCTTATATTAATAAATATATTTATATCTCCATAGGAGATTGCATTGAGATTTTAGGAGCTACCAATGTGGTGGGGGTATAGGATATTAAACGAAGGAACGTGTTATATGTATGTGTGTACTATCTCACTGTTACATTTAAATGACCATCAGTAGTAAATGTATATAAAATGTAGCACTGACTTATATTAGGTACAACACAAATTATACAAAATACATAAACTTACTTACAGAGCTAGATCCTTATGTTATATGGAACAGTCAAATGGCAGCTTAAAACCACACCCCTGTGTCTCTCCATGTGAAAGGAAGTGTAATCCAAAAAAAGTTTCTGTCTGCTACACAGGATGTGATGTGTATTGTAATGGGCATATACACCAAGGCTCCTTATATACCACCTCCAGCCTGCAGTAGTGTCAGTGAGTAATAAATACAAGACATCCCTGCTCTCTACTGATAGGAGGAAAGTGAAAGTGGATTGTGGTGTGTGTCTTGGAGTGATACTGACTGCAGCACAGATCCTGCATATAAGACCCTGTGTGTAAATTCCTGTTACCACCTTTGGGAGGACAGATTATTGGACAGACAATGTCCAATTATAGCATTGCTATTGTGACACCTGAGGAAGAGGATATAGTGATCCTCGAAAGGTTGTGTGTGCATGATTCAATAAAGATTTTGGGGCAATTTATAAGCTTCGTTAAGTCTCGCGGCCGTTTTCCCTGACATTAACGCATAAATCGCGTTTAACGCAATTTATTAAGGTCCGAAAAGTTAACGAAGCGTTAACCCTTCGCGGCGATACTTACCTGTTACCGCCGCTTCTATTTATAAAGCGGTGGTATGTTTTCGCTCTGCTAGTATCGGCTGAGATGTACCCCTGCGCCCGCCGGCGACCTCAACAAGGCCGATGTTGCCGGCGTCTTGATCCGACGCAACGTCTTCGGGCTGGCAACACCAACCCCACTCAGGTCGCCGATGCCAGGCAGACTCACTGCAGCCGCCGTGAGCCCGCTGGCACCGCCGGCCTCAGCAGAGCCGATGTTGCCAGCCGTCTTTCTTCTATCTTCAGTCATCTACTGCGATGGCATCTGAGTTCCGCAGCGGAGTGCACCTCTTTTATAGGTTTGCAGAAAACCCTAATCCATTTCTGATTGTCAATTTTTTAATGCTTGGTTTCATGCTTTACATTAACCAATCAGATTTCAGAACTTTCCAGAAATCTGCTAACCTTTATGTTACCTGTGATAGGAGATTCCTAATTGCTTTCTTCTTTTGGTGGAAACCATAGAGGTGCCAATGTTGAGCGTGGTTTAGGCTAGGCCCCCCTACACTGCACTTGCACTGCGGTTCTCTGATGTTACCCTATGCGCAGGGCAAGGCAGCAGAACATAGTGGGGCCTCTTACATAGAGCACAACACTAGCCCAACGAACAGTGTGAACAGAAATGCCCGAAAATACCCTAGTGAAATCTCTCAGCAGTAATTTATACTAAAATATTTTATCATCCCTTAAAATTATATGTTGCCCGTGTGTAAACTTATGGTATGTGTAGGTCAAATTAAAGGGCATGTCCACCCTTAAAACAACCCATCACCACCACCTACTGCCTTCAACCCCATATGCTCCATTCACAGTGTTAGACTATTCATTATGCCTGTCCGCATGAGCTACTGTAGCCACCTCCTCCTATCCCCTCCCCCACTACTATTAATCATCGGGAATTGACTACATTCCTGCCTTTTTTACCTCTCCTTCTGCATGAGGTCATAGAGCGCGTAAGGTGACGGCTATCTTGGGTTTCACATACCAGGCTTTTATTTTCTATGGCCCATTGGTTTGAATGTATTATTTTCAGAAATAACAAACAGTGGCATTATTAGGAAATATTATTCAGTACAGGATTCTAGATAAAATGACATTAAAGCAATGTTCCAGTTGACCTCAAATGTAATAAAAGCTTCCAAAAGCTGGTTCAGTCTCATGACAAATATGTGCAACTTGTAATTGCATTACGGAGACTATTAGCTGCATATTTTGGATAAGCACAAGGTCACCACTGTCTCTTGGTGTGCTTCATATCATTGTTTCGGTTTCTGTGCCAATAGCTCTACATGGCACTAACTTACTTTCTTGTCCTGCTAAAAAGCCTCATCCAACATTTTCATAATTAGGTCACATCATGTATAACCATAATATAGTTTAACTCTAAATACACTTCCAGGAAGGGAATCTGTAATGATTGCCTGTGAACATTCCACACCATCTCTTGGACTCTATGCAATCTAGTTGACTGCACACTCCCTTCCATTAAACAGTGAAGCAATCAATAGCTTTTAGATATTTTATCTTTCACTCCGTGCATGTTTACACAGCATGTTGCAATATGAATAATCCATTAAAATAATTTAAAACAAATGTATTAAAAAACACGATAAAACTATCTGTTCTTTTTGGTCTTCTGTGGAGAAGAAATTATTCAGTAAATTAAATAAAGTAAAACCAAATAAATTTATAAGAAATTATGCAAGCGCTTATTAAATTATGCTGTCCCTTGGAGACCCGGCCACTACCAATAGTACCCAGGGTGAGGACATAAACTGTTAGGTTGTCTTCCCTGGTGCGTATATGTTAGCAATTAGGAAGCTCCACAAAAAGGGTGTCTTCCCATTGGCCAGCCTGGGAACAGTCCGTGACTGAGAAAGGGGTGGGGCTAGAACAGCAGTAATGCAGGAACTTTAACTACTTCATTAATGTACATAGGACAAACCCAGGCCAATATAGAGCAAAATACCATTTCTCATTTTTTCAGTGGAAATCAATTCTATTTGTTGCAATAATAGATTTAGAACAGTTTTTCTGTATACCGTATACCTCGTGTATAAGTCAAGGTTTTTAGGCTTTAAAAACAGCCTGAAAACTGAACCTTGACTTATTCTCGGGTCAGTCACTTACTTGAATGAGGAATCTGGCTGCCGCATCCACTGATGGTCGCATCCACTGACTTCCAGCTGACGTCCCCTCCCAGCGATGAGTAGTGGATCCGCGATTAGTGGATGCAGCAGCCAGATTCTTCGTGTCTAGTTAGTGACTGACACAGGCAAGTTGCTGAATGCTGCAGTACCCCTTACTCGCTCAGTCACACTCATTTCTGGCTCTTGGTGTGTGGCTCTTGGTGTGTGACCAGAAGCAGTGACACTGCTCATTCTGGCAGCAAGGGTGGAGGGTGTGTGAGGGCGTGTGCAGTTCCACGTCATGATTTTGTAAACTACAACTTCCAGCAACTAGCATGCTGGGAGTTGTAGTTTCCAAACATCTGAGAGCCAAGGAATGGGGATTACTGTTAATTTAAAGGGCAACTAATGCCTGAAAACAATACTGAATCAGGAGGATGGTATTATTGTTAAATAGATTGCCTTCTCATTCTGTATTTTTTTGGGCTTTAGTTGCCCTTTAAATGGACAGCAGAATTCCCATTCAGTAGTCCCATACAGTAATAGCCATACTGGATTTGGCTATTACTGCATGGGAATGCTGCTGTCCATTAAAGGGCAACTAAAGCCTCAAATCAATACAGAATAAGAAGGCAGTAGTGGTCATAATTTCTACCCTAAACTTATACTCAAGTCAATCAGTTTTGACTAATTTTTAAGGTTAAAATAGGTACCTCGACTTATACTCGGACTGACTTATATTAGAGTATATATGGTATTTAATTTTGGTCTTAAACAGACCCACCACAAGACAAACAAGCAATGACCCACTGCCAATAGGCACAAACATAGAATATAGAATGTATCGGCTATAAAATATCTTTAAAGAGAATTCCCAGTTTCGAAACAAACCTGGATTCGGTGGAATTTTCTTGATTTCGAAGAGCAAATTTTAAAAATCAAAAATCAATGAAAATTGCCATCACAAAACCAAAGACTACGAAAATCTAGAAATTTGAGTTTGAATCGGATTTTGAGTTCCATGGAATTTCAATACATTCCACTGAACCGCCAGTTTTATTCAACTATTGTATCTTATTCATACTATATTATAGAACTCTGCAGTACAGGTTATCCTAAGAGAACCTGCATTACCGCTGCCATGTCACCACTGTCTAGGAAGGACCATTAGGAGACTACATAGACGAAACTTTCTTCCAGCTAGATTAGAATGTACCACTTGTACCACCGTTAGAATATACTGTAAAACATATAGTGATGCTCCTCACATGTTCTAAGCACATTTTATTAATCTTAAACAAATTCACCTCCTCAATATCTTCCTCTTTTCTATTCATTAGCTGCTCAAAATTTGTAAAGGATTTGATTTTGTTCCTATGGCACATCTTTGATGTGATGTCACCATCTCCCATAACCCCCTTTCACAGAAAGTTAAGAGTAAGTTAATAAGTTTAAGTTAAGAAAAAGCAGGATTTAAATAATAACTGTTGGTAAACCGCCACAGGAATTCAATGTTTGTTGACCTTTTCCTGCTTACCGGGAAGATCTGGGCACCCAGTGTCCAATTTAAAAAATGCAAACCAGGCAATGCCTTTCAATAAAATCACATACACTATCAGGAAATCAGATTCAGCAGGGTGAAGCAGGACACAGCGCAGTCACTACATGACGATCTTTACACTCTCAGAAAGGCTGCGTATACCTTCTAAAGTTTCTATCCTAAGCATTATTCCTAGGGAAGAGATTTTACTAAAATGATATAACTTTTCTATGATTTTTCATTAGGCCACAAGCTCCTAGCCGTGATGGGTTTCACCTTAGTGGAAGGTGTTGTGGTAAAGGAAGGAGAATAAGAGTCTTGCAGCATTAGAATGCTCTCCTCCCCTTATGTAGAGATTAACGAAACAGACAGATGTGTAGAAATTCCGCAGAACTTAAAATTCAAACTGGACCAGAATGTTTCGAATCATGTCCACATATTTCAACCTTGTTAAAACCTGCAAACGGTTGGATGCTTTTGTTTATTGAGCAAAAAAAAAAATAACACAGCATGCTGGGACTTATACTGAATTAACTTTTATTTAACGTGCTCCAACATTCTCCTCCAACACATTGCACAGAGCTGTGCTGAGATCAGGACCACTTCATTATCCTCCCCCTGTGGCTCTGCACCATTTTGTTTCTATGATCGCTCCTTTAAAAGGGGAATGTCGGAGGGTATACAGTATATAATAAGAATAGAAATTTAGAGAAAATGAATAACATTGTGATTCTACTTGCCTTTGTGTTTAGAAAGACTATGATAGGTATGCGGGACATAAAAGAACCCACTTGTCTACTCAAACAACAAAACTCTTTTAGGATAAAAAGAAAATGTTTCCACTCCGCTTACACAAAATAGGGTCTTTATACGCAGACCAGAAATGACTATTAACTCAACGGGTAGGGAATACATTAAAATCACCGCCAACTTCTTCAACTAGAAACCTAAAATATGACCTTTCAATAGTTTTGTCAGAAAAGGCCACTGTCAAAATAAACATTGCAAAACCTATTTGCAAATTTTTCCAACCGCGTTGTGCTTTTGAGCATCAACACCTCCAAAAGTCATAAAGTATAAAAAGGTTTTAGGCTCCCGCAGTAAACACAATTATTGGTCTTATCAAATATGGCTTATACGAGATATCCCCTCTGCTGTGACAGTGCATTAATAAGAGTCTACACCTGTTCCACAAACAGAGAAGGATACAATTCTGTTCTTTGTCAGCAGTTTTTCCTCTTGGCTACAGTTGATTACACAATGCCTCGGAGAATGTGTTTTTTTTATATAAAAATATATGCGGATAATTTGAATGCTAAGGAAAATGCTGTAAGTAATTGACTTAAAAAGAAAGACAGGGCAATAGGTTGTTTTAGAGCTCAAAATGTTCACATTGCTATTTTAATATCTTAATACAAATGCTTTAAAATCTGATCTCAAATTTTTTTGGATGGATAAATACTGTAAGTGCACGAACCTATAAAGTTATTTAAAGAAATAAAGCGTGAAACTTGGTATTGTGTGATGATGCATCCCGCAGAGAGCAAGTGGGATTAACCATTCGAATGGATTCTCTTAAAAAACAAAGTTTCTTCTTGGTGATCAGTCACCTGTTCACCCAAATAACAGAGGAGGAACTGTCAGTCACATGTCACTAACAAATGAATAAGTAAGAAGGATCTTTAATGTTAAAAATACATTACCGATAAACAGAGTTCTGGAGTAGCTTTGCCAGCAAAGGGATTTGGACTTTGAGACTTTACCATCATTCAGGTATGTCCACGAGGATATGCCCAGCCTAAATAAAACTTTTAAGTTTGTTTGATAAAAAGTGTACAGAACTATACTTACAATCCTTCGATCCCCCGCATTCTAAACACCAGGCCCTCTGCTTGCCTGGACTGCAAGAAGGGGACCGGACCGGCAGCCGCGTCTGATTGGCTGAAAGGCAGCCAATCACAGATGCGGCTGCTGGCAATACAGAACATCCGGAATGAAGGATAGTAAGTAGAGTTTTTTTCACTTTTTTAGAGAAATAGATTTAGTAGTTAGGGGTAGGCTAGGTGTCCTACCATATGTAAATGCTTTTAAAGGTAGGGCACCCAAGATGGCTACGGAGGGAGGAGGGGGGCCTCCTCTGCGCATGTCATAGTAGCTAACAGGGAGGATCCAGAGTGTGCAGGAACGCTAAGGCATGGAAGCAAGATGACGTATGCAAGCTTGTCTTTACAGAGATGCTCCTGCACTAGAAAACTAGCATTACCAAAACGTATGTATCTCAAGTTTCCCTGGATGGATTTTCACGCGTGATTTACCAACTATTGCCCATTCATCAAACCACAGATTAAGATTGGTCACGGTCACCCCACCCACAGTATTTCTGTCCGAATGGTACTATTGGCAGCAGTAAGTACATATTGTATGGTGTGTACCCCTTAGATAAAATGCAATCAACACCTTGCATTAGGAGGTCCTGGACTGCTTTTATACACTGATTGGACACATTCTTGGGTATTTAATGACAAAAATTCTTGTTCATCTCAATTCTGAATTGAGAGATCCAGTCGGATGACTAGTGAAACATCTTCAAGAACTAAACTTCAAGTCTAACCCGTTCGGTGATTGGCTAAGTCTCAATGCAGTAGGTGCTATGATGGTCTAGAGGATGAGCATTGTGTGCCCATTCATTCTCCCTCTGTAAAGACAAAAAAGTCTAATTGCACTGCTGACCCCAAAGGATGCTGTACAGATCCTTCCTCAGGTAAAAGTGTATTAATAATGTGTATTAATAATGTCTTCGGCAGGTTTTGTTCTATTTACAGTGCATCAATGAATTATCTTCTGCTGAGAACAGGAAGAACCATTTTGGATTGAACTCCCATACTGAGAAGTTTGAGTCAGTTAATATATTATAAATTCATTTAATTATCTGTTTCATCAAGCAGAACGGCGCGTTTCTTTATTAACAAAATTCAAACTTCCAAAAAATAAAATAAAACCCGTTTTCCTGCAGGTGGATCTGCAACTATAATTATTGTCAAGTTCACCTGAATAACGAGTGGCATTTCTGGTTCTATTTTAAGATTAGAGGTTTCTAAGCCCGTGAACCGTAAAACCGGGACGCCGCACGGAAATTGAAATGTATTAACTGGTCACATTTATATTTGTAATTTATTAGGCAGATTTAATAAAAAGGAATAGGCTATTAAATTGCTAAACAATAGTTCCATGTGTAGATTTGCCTCATTACCCCATCTCTTTTTTATGTACATGCAAACACGTTTAAATGAATTCCTTTCAATTTATCTATTGCTCTGTACGAAGACGCACAAAACAATGGAAGTTCGATAATGTCCTACCGCACTAGCCAAATGTTCTATTTGGTTTTATTTACATCTGTAGATATTGGGCAGTTCCTAGCCAATATGTTAGTCTTGGTTCATAAAGGATGCAACTCTACTGCAACTGTAGTGCCCCAAAGTTGTATTATTTGCAAAGCATATGTAAAGAAAAATGTACCTGTCGGGGATCCCACGGCGCGTCCTCCACGTCCAAGCGCCTTCGGCTTTCTCCAACGCTCCTCGGTCTTCGGCAGCATTCGCACTTCATTTGTGACGGAATGCGTTTGATTTATTTTCAAAATCTTCCCATTATCCAATCTGCTCTCTTCTTCTCTTGCTGGCTGTTATCCTATTGGTCCCTTTAGTCTTTTTAAACCCCTTAGCCCATTGGTCCTTGCCCGATATTGCGTTAGTTTATCTATTTGCTGGTGGTGTGCTTTTCTTCGTATATTCCGTTATGGACCCTTGCCTTTTTTTTGACCTTGATTCTTATCTGCCTGCCCTGACCTCTGCTCGTGCCTGACCAAGCTTCTTGCTCAACCCTCTGTACCGTGCCTGGCGGCCTGATTCCTGTTTTTGACCTCTTGCACTGTTTTTGACTCTTGTCTGCCCTAGTCTGTACCTCGTATTTTGGTCTCTGGCTTTTGTCTCTTCTTCCTTGTGCCTTGCCTGTATGTTTCCCTCGGACTTCTCCAGTATTCCCGTCCTCAGTTCTATACCTTGCACTCTAAGTCCAGGGGGCAACCGTGTTCGGTGAGGCGCATCTAGCCTCCTGGCAAACGGGGGATTGTCTATTGGTGAAGATAGTGGTTGTTGATTGCGGTATTTGGACTGAAGGAATACTTAGGAATCCCGAGCGTACAGTATATCGGGCCCAATAAGAATCCGGGAAACTCCAGCACCTAAAGAAGTCAGAGGAATCTCTCTAGGTGGTCAGGTAATTCCTCAAGTTTCTGATAAAATTTTGTACCAGAAAAATGTTTATATGTTTCTAATAGTAAAACAACACAGGCCTTTCTGGATAGTGGGTGCTGGGAATTCATGGATATTGCATTTGCCAGTTTGTTAAAAATCCAGTAACTAAAATGTCTGAACCCTGTGTATGTAAGGGCTATTCATGATTCTCTTCTTCAAAAAGGTAGTCTTAAAAGTTGTGGTTCTCCATTCTGAGACCATTCAGATTTTTGTATTAAAATTTCATACCATTCCCCTTATATTGGGATTACCCTGGCTCAGGAAGCACAATCCATTGTTTAATGGACCACTGGTCAGCTAGAAAAGTGGGGGCTTAAATGTGTAGATTCATGTTTATCTGTTCATCTGGCTAACCTCTCCTTGGAAGGTGTTCCCCCACCTTATAGGAGCTTTCCCATGTCTTTTCCCCACAGGGCTCCGATGTTTTGCCTCCTCGACCTTATGATTGTCCCATTGACCTTTTACAGGAACCATGCCGTTTCGTGGACATCTATATAATTTGACGGGTCCTGAGTGAGGCCATGAAAAACTACATAAAAGAGAACTTGGATAAAGGTTTCATCAGACCTTCCACTTCTCCGGCAGGAGCAGGTTTCTTTTTGCAGAAAAAAAGATTGGTGTTTAAGACCCTGTATTGATTATAGGGCTCTTAATAAAATAACTATCAAAATAGATACCCTTACCTTCATTGATGACCTCTTTTCTAAACTGGGGCACAAATTTTTTCTAAGTTGAACCTCCGAGGTGCATTAATTTAATCAGAATAAGGGCTGGATAGCCTTCAATACTAGATATGGCCATTGTGAATATTTAGTTCATGCCCTTTGGTCTCAGTAACGCCCCTGCGGTATTCCAAGATTTTTATCAATGTGTTCAGAGAATATCTTGATAAGTTTGTAGTAGTTGATTTTGACGACATCTTAATCTATTCCTCCTCTCGCAGGAAATCAGGATCATGTCAAGCTAGTCCTTGTTAAATTAAGTGAACACCATTTAATGCCAAACTTGACAAATGTATGTTTGAACAACACCAGGTCCTGTTTCTTGGTTTCATTATCTCAGATCAACGTTTGACCATGGATCCTAAGAGTCTCTGCCATTCTAGACTGGAAACCTCCTTCCAATCTCAAGGGACTCCAGAGTTCCTAGGATTTTTCTAATTTCTACCGGAGGTTTATTAAAAACTTCGCCTCTTTGTATCCCCTCTCACTAATATGACTAAGAGGAGCTATATTACTTATTGGTCTGAAAAGCTCTCATGGCATGTGAAACCTTAAAAAGGCTTTCTCGCTCAGCTCCAATATTAACTCACACTAATGTTAAACTGCCCTTCGTTGTAGAGGTTAAGGCTTCAGAGGTAGGAGTGGGAGCTGTACTCTCCAATACCTGGCCCCAAACCTCTTCTGCTTTTTTCTCCAAAAATATTTAGAGTACATAGAGAACACCAAAAGATTAAACCCTAGACAGGCCCATTGGGCACTTTTATTTTCTAGGTTTAATTTTAGTAGTTTCCTATAGACCCGGGTCAAAAAACGTCAAAGCAGACGCTTATCTCGCAGTTTCATAGAGTCTGAGTTCTTGCCCACTAAAATTCCTATACCTATTATTTCCCCTCAGCGTATCTTAGGAGCTTTAACTACTAACTCTGTTATAGCTAATCTATCTGAATTGTTAATTCCTTATCAGGTAGATGCACCTCCAGGTAAACCCAATGGTTGTCTGTTTGTTCTCTGTCTTTTCATTTGCAGGCCTTAAGGCAATTTCATGACTCCAAGCTGGCTTGGGAAACTAAAACTTTATATTTGTTATAAGGCATGTGTGATGGCCTTCTATTTCTGATCATTTAAAGCTTACGTCAAGGCTTGTCCTGTTTGTGCCAATAAGTCTTCTCGTAATGCTCCTTCTGGTACTCTTTTACCACTTTCTATTCCTGAAAAGCCTTGGACCCTAAATTCATGGATTTTATTGTAGATCTGCCCAGGTCCGATGGGTATACTGTAATTTGGTGGTGGTTGATTCAGTAAAATGACACACTTCATTCCGTTAACTAAACTACCCTCAGCTAAAGAACTGTTACAGCTAATTATTCTTCACATATACCTGGTATTCCAGAAAATGTTTTTCTGACAGGGGAGTCCAGTTCATTTCAGGATTTTGGCGATCTTTTTGTGCCCGGTTAAAGATTCTCGTTCTTCTCTCTGGTTTCCACCCAGAAACTAATGGTCAAACCGAAGAACTAACCAATCATTAGAACAGTACCTCAGGTGTTTCATTTCCGAACAACAAGAAAAATGGTCAGAGTTTTTATCCTTGAATTCGCTCTTACAATGCTGTCCATCCTCATCTAAATTTCACCCTACATTCTTCTTCTTCTCAATTCAATTCGATAATCCAGTTCTAGAGGATTGGCTCACCAGATAACAGGAATGTGACCCAAGTATCTCCTAATCTCAGACAAGCAACCAATCGTCAGAAATTGTTTGGGACCGCCACCGTTTTGTAGAACCTAGATTGTTCCTGGAGATCTGGTCTGGTGTCCACCCGAAATATTCCTTTACAGCAACAGATCAATAGGGTGACTTATAAGGTAACTTACCTAAATCTTTAAAAAATTTGGCACTTTTCATATATCTTTACTCAAACAGCCAATAATACTAATCTTCTGGATGTTCCTCCACCCTCTGTTGAAGTGCAAGTGAAGCAGAATAGACATTGACAGATTTGGATTCACGTTTGTTTAAAAATCTCTCAATACCTTGTTGACTGGAAGGGCTATGGTCCCGAAGAAAGATCTTGGGTTCCTGTTCATAGTATTCATGCTAAAAAGTTAATACAAAAAATTCCACGCTTAAAGTGACAGTTTGCTTTTATTTCAAAATCTTCCCATTATCCAATCTGCTCTCTTCTTCTTCTAGGCTGTCTTCCTATTGGTCTAACAGTTACATAGTAACATAGTATTGGAGGTTGTATAAAGACATACGTCCATCTAGTCCATCCTTTATACCCTAACCCATAATGTCTGTCTAACAGTTACATAATAACATAGTATTGGAGGTTGTATAAAGACATACGTCCATCTAGACAGACATTATGGGTAGGGTATAAAAAGGTTGGACTATGTGACATATGTCTTAATACAACCTCCAAATCTAGTTTCTATGTAGCTGTTAGACAGACATTATGGGTAGGGTATAAAGGATGGACTAGATGGACGTATGTCTTTATACAACCTAACACATACTATGTTACTATGTAACTTATACAGACATTATGGGTAGGTGTAAAGGTTGGACTAGATGGATGTATGTCTTTATACAACTCCAATACTATGTTACTATGTAACTGTTAGACAGACATTATGGTAGGGTATAAAGGTTGGACTACAAATCATATGCCTTCTAACAACTTCATTACTATGTAACGTTAGACACTTATGGGTAGGGTATATGGTTGGACTAGATGGACATATGTCTTTATACAACCTCCAATACTATGTTACTATGTAACTGTTAGACAGACATTATGGTAGGGTATAAAGGTTGGACTAGATGGTGTATGTCTTTAAACAGCAATCCAATACTATGTTACTATGTAACTGTAAGACAGACATAGGTAGGGTTTACAGATTGGACTAAATAGTCATGTCTTTTACAACCTGCATTCCTATGTTAGACAGACATTATAGGTTGTTTATAAAGGTTGGACTAGATGGATGGATGTCTTTAAAGGGCATTGTCCACCCCCAAAACTATAATCCCCCCCACCCACTACTGGCCCCACCATGTAGTGTAGTTTAATCCTTACCTCACATCCCAGCTCCATAGGGTTCTCCTGTAAACCCCCCCCCCCCAAAGTCCCAAAACTAACCACCAGGAGGATAGCAGGGCTCTGCCTGCTATCTTGCCTCCGGTAGATATTTGCCATGCGCACTGCAGTCCTTCTCCCCCCTCCTCCCCTCCCTCTCTCTCCCTCTCCCTCCCTTTCTACTATCCCACCCCCTAGCGTCAATCCCCCTTATTGCTGCTCCCCCATGTCCCCCCGCCCCAACCGCATATTTTTTTTTTCAAAAAGCTCCCCAAACTCTTACTTACCTCTCCACTTTCCTCCGCTGCACTGAATGACCGGCAGCCCTCCGTGGATTGCTGCTGCTAGTCCCTCACAGACGCGACTGCCGGTCCCGCCCCTCTTGCTTGCATTCTCGCAAGCAAGGTCCGGTCATGCGGCGGAGGAACGAGGGGAGGTAAGTAAGAGTTTGGGGGCTTCTGAAAAAATATTGTTGGGGTTGGGGACATGGGGCAGCAGCATATTTAAAAATGAGTTTATGTGGTGGACATACCCTTTAAACAAGATCCAATATATGTTCTATGTAACTGTAAGACAACATTATAGGTAGGGTATAAAGGTTGGAATAGATGGATGTGTCTTTAAACAACATCCAATACTATGTTACTATGTACTGTAGACAAACATTATGGTAGGGTATAAAGGTTGGATAGTGGACATATGTCTTTATACAACCTCCAATACTATGTTACTATGTAACTGTAAGACAGACATTATGGTGGGTATAAAGGTTGGACTTAGATGGACGTATATTCTTTATACAACCTCCAATACTAGTACTATGTAACTGTAAGACAGACATTATAGGTAGGGTATAAAGGGTTGGATTAATGGACGTAGGTCTTTTCATACAACCTCCATACTATGTTACTATGTAACTGTAGACAGACATTAGGTAGGGTATAAAGTTGGACTAATAGTCATATGTCTTTAACAACCTGCATTCTTTTGTAACTGTTAGACAGACATTATGGGTAGGGTATACAGGTGGACTAGATGGACTATGTCTTTATACACATCATACTATGTTACTATGTACTGTAAGCAGACATTATGGTAGGGTAAATGTTGCTTAGATGGACATATGTCTTTATAACTCACCACTATGTTAATTACTGTAGACACCATTATGGATAGGGTAATAAAGTTTGGATTAGATGATTGTCTTTATCCAACCTCCAATATATGTTAATATGTAACTGTTAGACAGCATTATGGTAGGTTAAAGGTTGACTAATGACGTAATTCTTTATTCAACCTCCAATCTATGTTACTTAACTGTTATACAGACATATGGGTAGGTATAGTTGACTAAATGCGCACTGCATGTCCTTATTCACCTCCCAATACTATGTTTCTACCATAGTCAATCTTTAACTATGGTAGTTAAGTTGGCACCTAGATGACTTGGCTTTATTCAAGCCTCCAATACTATGTTACTATGTAACGTTAGACCTTATGGGTAGGGTATAAGTGGACAACGTACGTAGTCTTATTCACCTCCAATACTATGTTCCTATGTAACTGAGACATAGGAACGAGGGGAGTTCAAGTAGGCTAAATGGGGGGACATGTCATTATTCACTCCAATACTTGTTATTGATGAACTGTTAAATATGGTGGTATGGGGACTAGTGGACATACTTTAACAAGATCCAATACTATGTTACTATGTAACTGTTAGACATTATAGGTAGGGTATAAAGGTTGGAATAGATGGAATGTCTTTAAACAACTCCAATACTATGTTACTATGTACTGTTAGACATTATGGGTAGGGTATAAAGGTTGATTAGATGGACATATGTCTTATACAACACTCCATACTATGTTACTATTAACTGTAAGACATTATGGTAGGGTATAAAGGTTGGATTAGATGGACATATGTCTTTATCAACCTCCAATACTATGTTCTATGTAACTGTAGACATTATAGGGTAGGGATTAAAGGTTGGATAGAATGGACATGTCATTATTCAACCTCCAATACTATGTTACTATGTAACTGTAAGACATTATGGTAGGGTAAAAGGTTGGACTAATAGTCATATGTCTTTATACAACCGCATACTTGTACTATGTACTGTAACAGACATTATGGGTAGGGTATACAGGTTGATACTGATGGACATGTCTTATACAACCTCCATTACTATGTTACTATGTAACTGTTAGACACACATTATGGGTAGGGTATAAAGGTTGGATAGATGGACATTGTCTTTATACAACCTCCAATACTATGTTACTATGTAACTGTTATACAGACATTATGGATAGGGTATAAAGTTGGACTAGATGGACATATGTCTTTATTCAACCTCCATACTATGTTACTATGTAACTGTTAGACATTATGGGTAGGGTATAAGGTGGACTAAATGGACATGTCATTATTCAACTTCCAATACTATGTTACTATGTAAGAGACATAACATATATGCAGCAATACATTAACACTTTATAATGTTGAAGTCTGGCCACCATCCGTGAGTCCAACCAAAAATCCAAAAATGTGCTTATAAAACACTTTTCCTCTATAACTAATGATAACCCCTCCAGAATTGCAGCACCCTAGTCTTTCATATATCACTATAAAGCATTTAACCGGAATAATAGATGAATTGATGAAAGTACCAATATAAGAGAAACCCGTTCCACCCTTTATTTAATGTTTGGCTTTCATGTGGGCAGAGACCTACTTGTGTATTCTAATATCATGCAACTCACTGTCGGGTTATTCTATCTCTTAAATAATGAAACATTTTTAGAGGCTAAGAAGAACAGGTAGGATAGGAAAAAAGTAGCTTAGATATGTTCAGTGAATGTATTTTCATTATCAGAAGATGTTTAGTTCTTGGAGTTGAATTGACAAAGGTCAAGCTAAGATCTTGACTCAAGATTTTTACATTTCCTTATGGTGATACAGAATGGCATAGTTATAAGATTTGCCAGTGGTTCATTTTACTCCCTGCTCTCATTCTTAACTGTGGCTTGAGTTAGTAAATTATTACAAAAAGTTACAGCAGGTCAGTGTGCTGTGATGGACTGCTATTGCTTTAGAGGTAGGTTAATCAGAGAATCCTTCATTCTGTCATGCATTATAACAAGAAAAAAGGTACAGTCCAATACTGAAGATGTATTGTTACAGCAAATCTCGCCATTGACTTGGTGTCAATGGACGAAAACCTCTTTTGAACAACCTTGAGATGTACCCCTGCGCCCGCCGGCGACCTCAACAAGGCCGATGTTGCCGGCGTCTTGATCCGACGCAACGTCTTCGGGCTGGCAACACCAACCCCACTCAGGTCGCCGATGCCAGGCAGACTCACTGCAGCCGCCAGTGAGCCCGCTGGCACCGCCGGCCTCAGCAGAGCCGATGTTGCCAGCCGCTTCTTTCTTCTATCTTCAGTCATCTACTGCGATGGCATCTGAGTTCCGCAGCGGAGTGCACCTCTTTATATAGGTTTGCAGAAAACCCTAATCCATTTCTGATTGGTCAATTTTTTAATGCTTGGTTTACATGCTTTACATTAACCAATCAGATTTCAGAACTTTCCAGAAATCTGCTAACCTTATATGTACCTGTGATAGGAGATTCCTAATTGCTTTCTTCTTTTGGTGGAAACCATAGAGGTGCCAATGTTGAGCGTGGTTTAGGCTAGGCCCCCCTACACTGCACTTGCACTGCGGTTCCTCTGATGTTACCCTATGCGCAGGGCAAGGCAGCAGACATAGTGGGGCCTCTTACATAGAGCACAACACTAGCCCAACGAACAGTGTGAACAGAAATGCCCAGAAAATACCCTAGTGAAATCTCTCAGCAGTAATTTATACTAAAATATTTTATCATCCCTTAAAATTATTATGTTGCCCGTTGTGTAAACTTATGGTATGTGTAGGTCAAATTAAAGGGCATGTCCACCCTTAAAACAACCCATCACCACCACCTACTGCCTTCAACCCCATATGCTCCATTCACAGTGTTAGACTATTCATTATGCCTGTCCGCATGAGCTACTGTAGCCACCTCCTCCTATCCCCTCCCCCACTACTATTAATCATCGGGAATTGACTACATTCCTGCCTTTTTTTACCTCTCCTTCTGCATGAGGTCATAGAGCGCGTAAGGTGACGGCTATCTTGGGTTTCACATACCAGGCTTTTATTTTCTATGGCCCATTGGTTTGAATGTATTATTTTCAGAAATAACAAACAGTGGCATTATTAGGAAATATTATTCAGTACAGGATTCTAGATAAAATGACATTAAAGCAATGTTCCAGTTTGACCTCAAATGTAATAAAAGCTTCCAAAAGCTGGTTCAGTCTCATGACAAATATGTGCAACTTGTAATTGCATTACGGAGCCTATTAGCTGCATATTTTGGATAAGCACAAGGTCACCACTGTCTCTTGGTGTGCTTCATATTCATTGTTTCGGTTTCTGTGCCAATAGCTCCACATGGCCACTAACTTACTTCTTTGTCCTGCTAAAAAGCCTCATCCAACATTTTCATAATTAGGTCACATCATGTATAAACCATAATAGTTTAACTCTAAATACATTTCCAGGAAGGGAATCTGTAATGATTGCCTGTGAACATTCCACAACCATCTCTTGGACTCTATGCAATCTAGTTTGACTGCACACTCCCTTCCATTAAACAGTGAAGCAATCAATAGCTTTTAGATATTTTATCTTTCACTCCGTGCATGTTTACACAGCAGTGTTGCAATATGAATAATCCATTAAAATAATTTAAAACAAATGTATTAAAAAACACGATAAAACTATCTGTTCTTTTGGTCTGTCTGTGGAGAAGAAATTATTCAGTATTAAATGAAAGTAAAACCAAATAAATTTATAAGAAATTATGCAAGCGCTTATTAAATTATGCTGTCCTTGGAGACCCCGGCCACTTACCAATAGTACCCAGGGTGAGGACATAAACTGTTAGGTTGTCTTCCCTGGTGCAGTATATATGTTAAGCAATTAGGAAGCTCCACAAAAAGGGTGTCTTCCCATTGGCCAGCCTGGGAACAGTCCGTGACTGAGAAAGGGGGTGGGGCTAGAACAGCAGTAATGCAGGAACTTTAACTACTTCATTAATGTACATAGGACAAACCCAGGGCCAAATATAGAGCAAAATACCATTTCTCATTTTTCTCAGTGGAAATCAATTCTATTTTGTTGCAATAATGTAGATTTAGAACAGTTTTTCTGTATACCGTATACTCGTGTATAAGTCAAGGTTTTTAGGCTTTAAAAACAGCCTGAAAACTGAACCTTGACTTATACTCGGGTCAGTCACTTACTTGAATGAGGAATCTGGCTGCCGCATCCACTGATGGTCGCATCCACTGATCTGCCAGCTGACGTCCCCTCCCAGCGATGAGTAGTGGATGCCGCGATTAGTGGATGCAGCAGCCAGATTCTTCGTGTCTAGTTAGTGACTGACACAGGCAAGTTGCTGAATGCTGCAGTACCCCTTACTCGCTCAGTCACACTCATTTCTGGCTCTTGGTGTGTGGCTCTTGGTGTGCTGACCAGAAGCAGTGACACTGCTCATTCTGGCAGCAAGGGTGGAGGGTGTGTGAGGGCGTGTGCAGTTCCACGTCAGGATGTTTGTAAACTACAACTTCCAGCAACTAAAGCATGCTGGGAGTTGTAGTTTCCAAACATCTGGAGAGCCAAGGAATTGGGGATTACTGTTAATTTAAAGGGCAACTAATGCCTGAAAACAATACTGAATCAGGAGGATGGTATCTATTGTTAAATAGATTGCCTTCTCATTCTGTATTTTTTTGAGGCTTTAGTTGCCCTTTAAATGGACAGCAGAATTCCCATTCAGTAGTCCCATACAGTAATAGCCATACTGGATTTGGCTATTACTGCATGGGAATGCTGCTGTCCATTTAAAGGGCAACTAAAGCCTCAAATCAATACAGAATAAGAAGGCAGTAGTGGTCATAATTTCTACCCTTAACTTATACTCAAGTCAATCAGTTTTGACTAATTTTTAAGGTTAAAATAGGTACCTCGACTTATACTCGGACTGACTTATATTAGAGTATATATGGTATTTAAATTTTGGTCTTAAACAGACCCATCCAAAGACAAACAAGCAATGACCCACTGCCCAATAGGCACAACCACTAGAATATAGAATGTATCGGCCTATAAAATATCTTTAAAGAGAATTCCCAGTTTCGAAACAAACCTGGATTCGGTGGAATTTTCTTGATTTCGAAGAGCAAATTTTAAAAATCAAAAATCACAGATGAAAATTTGCCATCACAAAACCAAAGACTACGAAAATCTAGAAATTTGAGTTTGAATCGGATTTTGAGTTCCATGGAATTTCAATACATTCCACTGAACCGCCAGTTTTATTCAACTATTGTATCTTTATTCATACTATATTATAGAACTCTGCAGTACAGGTTATCCTAAGAGAACCTGCATTACCGCTGCCATGTGCACCACTGTCTAGGAAGGACCATTAGGAGACTACATAGACGAAACTTTCTTCCAGCTAGATTAGAATGTACCACTTGTACCACCGTTAGAATTATACTGTAAAACATATAGTGATGCTCCTCACATGTTCTAAGCACATTTTATTAATCTTAAACAAATTCACCTCCCTCAATATCTTCCTCTTTTCTATTCATTAGCTGCTCAAAATGATGTAAAGGATTTGATTTTGTTCCTATGGCACATCTTTGATGTGATGTCACCATCTCCCATAAACCCCCTTTCACAGAAAGTTAAGAGTAAATTGTTTTTTAAAGAAAAAGCAGGATTTAAAATAATAACTGTTGGTAAACCCGCCACAGGAATTCAATGTTGTGTTAGACCTTTTCCTGCTTACCGGGAAGATCTGGGCACCCAGTGTCCAATTTAAAAAATGCAAACCAGGCAATGCCTTTCAATAAATACACATACACTATCAGGAAAATCAGATTTCAGCAGGGTGAAGCAAGGACACAGCGCAGTCACTACATGACGATCTTTACACTCTCAGAAAGGCTGCGTATACCTTCTAAAGTTCTATCCTAAGCATTATTCCTAGGGAAGAGATTTTACTAAAATGATATAACACTTTTTATGATTTTTTCATTAGGCCACAAGCTCCATAGCCGTGATGGGTTTCACCTTAGTGGAAGTGTGTTGTGGTAAAGGAAGGAGAATAAAGAGTCTTGCAGCATTAGAATGCTCCTCCTCCTTATGTAGAGATTAACGAAACAGACAGATGTGTAGAAATTCCGCAGAACTTAAAATTCAAACTGGACCAGAATGTTTCGAATCATGTCCACATATTTCCAACCTTGTTAAAAACCTGCACAAACGGTTGGATGCTTTTAGTTTATTGAGCAAAAAAAAAAATAACACAGCATGCTGGGACTTATACTGAATTAACTTTTATTTAAACGTGCTCCAACATTCTCCTCCAACACATTGCACAGAGCTGTGCTGAGATCAGGACCACTTCATTATCCTCCCCCTGTGGCTCTGCACCATGTTGTTTCTATGATCGCTCCTTTAAAAAGGGGAATGTCGGAGGGTATACAGTATATAAATAGAATAGAAATTTAGAGAAAATGAATAACATTGTGATTCTACTTGCCTTTGTGTTTAGAAAGACTATGATAGGTATGCGGGACATAAAAGAACCCACTTGTCTACTCAAACAACAAAAACTCTTTTTAGGATAAAAAGAAAATGTTTCCACTCCGCTTTACACAAAATAGGGTCTTTATACGCAGACCAGAAATGACTATTAACTCAACGGGTAGGGAATACATTAAAATCACCGCCAACTTCTTCAACTAGAAACCTAAAATATGACCTTTCAATAGTTTTGTCAGGAAAAGGCCACTGTCAAAATAAACATTGCAAAACCTATTTGCAAATTTTTCCAACCGCGTTGTGCTTTTGTAGCATCAACACCTCCAAAAGCTCATAAAGTATAAAAAGGTTTTAGGCTCCCGCAGTAAACACAATTATTGGTCTTATCAAATATGGCTTATACGAGATATCCCCTCTGCTGTGACAGTGCATTAATAAGAGTCTCACACTGTTCCACAAACAGAGAAGGATACAATTCTGTCTTTGTCAGCAGTTTTTCCTCTTGGCTACAGTTTGATTACACAATGCCTCAGAGAATGTGTTTTTTTATATATAAAATAATATATGCGGATAATTTGAATGCTAAGGAAAATGCTGTAAGTAATTGACTTTTAAAAAAGAAAGACAGGGCAATAGGTTGTTTTAGAGCTCAAAATGTTCACATTGCTATTTTAATATCTTCAATACAAATGCTTTAAATCTGATCTCAATTTTTTGGATGGATAAATACTGTAAGTGCACGAAACCTATAAAGTTTATTTAAAGAAATAAAGCGTGAAGACTTGGTATTGTGTGATGATGCATCCCGCAGAGAGCAAGTGGGATTAACCATTCGAATGGATTCTCTTAAAAACAAATGTTTCTTCTTGGTGATCAGTCACCTGTTCACCCAAATAACAGAGGAGGAACTGTCAGTCACATGTCACTAACAAATGAATAAGTAAGAAGGATCTTTAATGTTAAAAATACATTACCGATAAAACAGAGTTCTGGAGTATCTTTGCCAGCAAAGGGATTTGGACTTTGAGACTTTACCCATCATTCAGGTATGTCCACGAGGATATGCCCAGCCTAAATAAAACTTTTAAGTTTGTTTGATAAAAAGTGTACAGAACTATACTTACAATCCTTCGATCCCCCGGCATTCTAAACCAGGCCCTCTGCTTGCCTGGACTGCAAGAAGGGGACCGGACCGGCAGCCGCGTCTGATTGGCTGAAAGGCAGCCAATCACAGATGCGGCTGCTGGCAATACAGAACATCCGGGGAATGAAGGATAGTAAGTAGAGTTTTTTTCACTTTTTTTAGAAATAGATTTAGTAGTTAGGGGTAGGCTAGGGTGTCCTACCATATGTTAAATGCTTTTAAAGGTAGGGCACCCAAGATGGCTACGGAGGGAGGAGGGGGGCCTCCTCTGCGCATGTCATAGTAGCTAACAGGGAGGATCCAGAGTGTGCAGGAACGCATAAGGCATGGAAGCAAGATGACGTATGCAAGCTTGTCTTTACAGAGATGCTCCTGCACTGCAAAACTAGCATTACCAAAACGTATGTATCTCAAGTTTCCCTGGATGGATTTTCACGCGTGATTTACCAACTATTGCCCATTCATCCAAACCACAAGATTAAGATTGGTCACGGTCACCCCACCCACAGTATTTCTGTCCGAATGGTACTATTGGCAGCAGTAAGTACATATTGTATGGTGTGTACCCAGCCTTAGATAAAATGCAATCAACACCTTGCATTAGGGAGGTCCTGGACTTGCTTTTATACACTGATTGGGACACATTCTTGGGTATTTAATGACAAAAAATTCTTGTTCATCTCAATTCTGAATTGAGAGATCCAGTCGGATGACTAGTGAAACATCTTCAAGAACTAAACTTCAAGTCTAACCGTTCGGTGATTGGCTAAGTCTCAATGCAGTAGGTGCTATGATGGTCTAGAGGATGAGCATTGTGTGCCCATTCATTCTCCCTCTGTAAAGACAAAAAAGTCTAATTGCACTGCTGACCCCAAAGGATGCTGTACAGATCCTTCCTCAGGTAAAAGTGTATTAATAATGTGCATTAATAATGTCTTCAGCAGGTTTTGTTCTATTTACAGTGCATCTAATGAATTATCTTCTGTGCTGAGAACAGGAAGAACCATTTTGGATTGAACTCCCATACTGAGAAGTTTGAGTCAGTTAATATATTATAAATTTCATTTAATTATCTGTTTCATCAAGCAGAACGGCGCGTTTCTTTATTAACAAAATTCAAACTTCCAAAAAATAAAATAAAACCCGTTTCCTGCAGGTGGATCTGCAACTATTAATTATGTCAAGTTCACCCTGAATAACGAGTGGCATTTCTGGTTCTATTTTAAGATTAGAGGTTTCTAAGCCCGTGAACCGTAAACCGGGACGCCGTCACGGAAAACTCTTCCGAAGGATTTTTTAATGCACTTTGGTGATTAGGAAGGAAAATTATTTGTTCCTACAGGATAAGAAAAAACAATTGAAATTGTATTAACTGGTCACATTTATATTTGTAATTTATTAGGCAGATTTAATAAAAAGGAATAGGCTATTAAAATTGCTAAACAATAAGTTCCATGTGTAGATTTGCCTCATTACGCCCATCTCTTTTTTTATGTACATGCAAACACGTTTAAATGAATTCCTTTCAATTTATCTATTGCTCTGTACGAAGACGCACAAAACAATGGAATGTTCGATAATGTCCTACAGCGCACTAGCCAAATGTTCTATTTGGTTTTATTTACATCTGTAGATATTGGGCAGTTCCTAGCCAATATTGTAGTCTTGGTTCATAAAGGATGCAACTCTACTGCAACTGTAGTGCCCCAAAGTTGTATTATTTGCAAAGCATATGTAAAGAAAAATGTACCTGTACGGGGATCCCACGGCGCGTCCTCCACGTCCAAGCGCCTTCGGCTTTCTCCAACGCTCCTCGGTCTTCGGCAGCATTCGCACTTCATTTGTGACGGAATGCGTTTGATTTTATTTCAAAATCTTCCCATTATCCAATCTGCTCTCTTCTTCATCTTGGCTGTTATCCTATTGGTCCCTTTAGTCTTTTTAAACCCCTTAGCCCATTGGTCCTTGCCCGATATTGCGGTTAGTTTATCTATCTTGCTGGTGGTGTGCTTTTCTTCGTATATTCCGTTATGGACCCTTGCCTGTTTTTTGACCTTAATTCGTATCTGCCTGCCCTGACCTCTGCTCGTGCCTGACCAAGCTTCTTGCTCAACCCTCTGTACCGTGCCTGGCGGCCTGATTCCTGTTTTTGACCTCTTGCACTGTTTTTGACTCTTGTCTGCTCCTAGTCTGTACCTCGTATTTTGGTCTCTGGCTTTTGTCTCTTCTTCCTTGTGCCTTGCCTGTATGTTTCACTTCGGACTTCTCCAGTATTCCCGTCCTCAGTTCGGATACCTTGCACTCTAAGTCCAGGGGGCCACCGTGTTCGGTGAGGCGCATCTAGCCTCCTGGCAAACGGGGGATTGTCTATTGGTGAAGATAGTGGTTGTTGATTGCGGTATTTGGACTGAAGGAATACTTAGGAATCCCGAGCGTTACAGTATATCGGGCCAATAAGAATCCGGGAAACTCCAGCACCTAAAGAAGTCAGAGGAATCTTCTCTAGGTGGTCAGGTAATTCCTCAAGTTTCTGATAAAATTTTGTTACCAGTAAAAATGTTATATGTTTCTAATAGTAAAACAACACAGGCCTTTCTGGATAGTGGGTGGCTGGGAATTTCATGGACATTGCATTTGCCAGTTTGTTAAAAATCCCAGTAACTAAAATGTCTGAACCCATGTATGTAAGGGCTATTCATGATTCTCTTCTTCAAAAAGGTAGTCTTAAAAGTTGTGGTTCTCCATTCTGAGACCATTCAGATTTTTTGTATTAAAATTTCATACCATTCCCCTTATATTGGGATTACCCTGGCTCAGGAAGCACAATCCATTGTTTAATTGGACCACTGGTCAGCTAGAAAAGTGGGGGCTTAAATGTGTAGATTCATGTTTATCTGTTCATCTGGCTAACCTCTCCTTGGAAGGTGTTCCCCCACCTTATAGGAGCTTTCCCGATGTCTTTTCCCCACAGGGCTCCGATGTTTTGCCTCCTCAGACCTTATGATTGTCCCATTGACCTTTTACCAGGAACCATGCCGTTTCGTGGACATCTATATAATTTGACGGGTCCTGAGTGAGGCCATGAAAACATACATAAAAGAGAACTTGGATAAAGGTTTCATCAGACCTTCCACTTCTCCGGCAGGAGCAGGTTTCTTTTTTGCAGAAAAAAAAGATGGTGGTTTAAGACCCTGTATTGATTATAGGGCTCTTAATAAAATAACTATCAAAAATAGATACCCTTTACCTTTCATTGATGACCTCTTTTCTCAAACTGTCGGGGCACAAATTTTTTCTAAGTTGAACCTCCGAGGTGCATATAATTTAATCAGAATAAGGGCTGGATAGCCTTCAATACTAGATATGGCCATTGTGAATATTTAGTCATGCCCTTTGGTCTCAGTAACGCCCCTGCGGTATTCCAAGATTTTATTAACAATGTGTTCAGAGAATATCTTGATAAGTTTGTAGTAGTTGATTTTGACGACATCTTAATCTATTCCTCCTCTCTGCAGGAACATCAGGATCATGTCAAGCTAGTCCTTGTTAAATTAAGTGAACACCATTTATATGCCAAACTTGACAAATGTATGTTTGAACAACACCAGGTCCTGTTTCTTGGTTTCATTATCTCAGATCAACGTTTGACCATGGATCCTAAGAGTCTCTGCCATTCTAGACTGGAAACCTCCTTCCAATCTCAAGGGACTCCTAGGATTTTCTAATTTCTACCGGAGGTTTATTAAAAACTTCGCCTCTTTAGTATCCCCTCTCACTAATATGACTAAGAAGGGAGCTGATATTACTTATTGGTCTGAAAAGCTCTCATGGCATGTGAAAACCTTAAAAAGGCTTTCTGCTCAGCTCCAATATTAACTCACACTAATGTTAAACTGCCCTTCGTTGTAGAGGTTAAGGCTTCAGAGGTAGGAGTGGGAGCTGTACTCTCTCAATACTCTGGCTCTCCAGAACCTCTTCATAGAGAACACCAAAAGATTAAACCCTAGACAGGCCCATTGGGCACTTTTATTTTCTAGGTTTAATTTTAGTATTTCCTATAGACCCGGGTCAAAAAACGTCAAAGCAGACGCTTTATCTCGCAGTTTCATAGAGTCTGAGTTCTTGCCCACTAAAATTCCTATACCTATTATTTCCCCTCAGCGTATCTTAGGAGCTTTAACTACTAACTCTGTTATAGCTAATCTATCTGAATTGTTAATTCCTTATCAGGTAGATGCACCTCCAGGTAAACCCGATGGTTGTCTGTTTGTTCCTGTCTTTTCATTTGCAGGCCTTAAGGCAATTTCATGACTCCAAGCTGGCTGGCCATCCTGGGGAAACTAAAACTTTATATTTGTTATTAAGACATGTGTGATGGCCTTCTATTTCTGATCATTTTAAAGCTTACGTCAAGGCTTGTCCTGTTTGTGCCAATAAAGTCTTCTCGTAATGCTCCTTCTGGTACTCTTTTACCACTTTCTATTCCTGAAAAGCCTTGGACCCATAAATTCATGGATTTTATTGTAGATCTGCCCAGGTCCGATGGGTATACTGTAATTTGGGTGGTGGTTGATAGATTCAGTAAAATGACACACTTCATTCCGTTAACTAAACTACCCTCAGCTAAAGAACTGTTACAGCTAATTATTCTTCACATATTACCTGGTATTCCAGAAAATATTGTTTCTGACAGGGGAGTCCAGTTCATTTCAGGATTTTGGCGATCTTTTTGTGCCCGGTTAAAGATTTCTCGTTCTTCTCCTCTGGTTTCCACCCAGAAACTAATGGTCAAACCGAAAGAACTAACCAATCATTAGAACAGTACCTCAGGTGTTTCATTTCCGAACAACAAGAAAAATGGTCAGAGTTTTTATCCTTGAATTCGCTCTTAACAATGCTGTCCATCCATCATCTAAATTTTCACCCTACATCTTCTTCTTTCTCAAATTCATATTCAGATATACCAGTTCTAGAGGATTGGCTCAACCAGATAACAGGAATGTGGACCCAAGTATCTCCTAATCTCAGACAAGCAACCAATCGTCAGAAAATTGTTTTGGACCGCCACCGTTTTGTAGAACCTAGATTTGTTCCTGGAGATCTGGTCTGTGTGTCCACCCGAAATATTCCTTTACAGCAACAGATCAATAGGGTGACTTATAAGGTAACGTTACCTAAAGTCTTTAAAAAATTTGGCACTTTTCATATATCTTTACTCAAACCAGCCAATAATACTAATCTTCTGGATGTTCCTCCACCCTCTGTTGAAGTGCAAGGTGAAGCAGAATACGAAATTGACAGGATTTTGGATTCTCGATTTGTTTAAAACTCTCTTCAATACCTTGTTGACTGGAAAGGCTATGGTCCCGAAGAAAGATCTTGGGTTCCTGTTCGTAGTATTCATGCTAAAAAGTTAATACAAAAAATTCCACGCTTAAAGTGACAGTTTGCTTTTTATTTCAAAATCTTCCCATTATCCAATCTGCTCTCTTCTTCTTCTAGGCTGTCTTCCTATTGGTCCCTTTAGCCTTTTTAAACCCCTTAGCCCATTGGTCCTTGCCCGATGTAGCGGTTAGTTTATCTATCTTGCTGGTGGTGTGCTTTTCTTCATATATTCTCTGTTATTGACCATTGCCTGTTTTTTTACCTTGATTTGTATCTGCCTGCCCTGACCTCTGCTCGTTCCTGACTACGCTCCTTGCTCAACCCTCTGTACCATGTCTGGCGGCCTGATTCCTGTATTTGACCTCTTGCTCTGACCTTTGTCTCTTCTTCCTTGTGCCTTGCCTGTTTGTTTCACTTTGGACTTCTCCAGTATTCCCAGCCTCAGTTCGGATACCTTGCACTTAGTCCACCGTGTTCGGTGAGGCGCATCTAGCCTCCCAGGAAATGGGGGCTTGTCTATTGGTGAAGATAGTGGTTGTAGATTGGAGTATTCAACTGAAAGAATACTTGGGAATCCGGAGTGTTACAACATATCTTCTAATAGATCAATGCAGCCTGGGACTATAATCTGAACTTTAGAGGAATGGTAAGGGGAAAAAAGGTTAAAATCAGGGGTAAGGACATAGCACTTTATGTCCTACCTCGGGTACTATTAGGTTAGAGATATGGTATGATGTGGTCTATAGGTGAGGAAGGGGGCCTAGTCTCCCCGAAACGTTGCGCATATTTGGCGTGTTGTTACTCAGAAATAAATGAATCAATAATTCATTTTCTGGAGTGTGTGCCTCCCTTTACTTCTATCTTTGATACCTAGAAAGACACCCACATGACAGTAATAGGGGAAGAGTATACCCAGGGAGACACCCACATGACCACAATAGGAGAGTATACCCTGGAAGAAACCAATGTGGCCACGATAGGTTAGAGGATAATTAGAAAATTATCCAGTCCACTTTTAAAGGGTATCTCCAGTGGTTAAAACCTCTTTTCGCTATTAACTTTTATTGAAGAAAGGGTGGTAAAGGAATTGTGTCTTACCTCCCGTTCAGGGGCTGGGAATGAAGTTAAAGAACTTTCCCGGTCTCTTGCTCCCCCGCCACACCCTCTGACAAGTCCCCGAAGGACTCTATGTTCTATGCGCACACGCACATAGAGTACTAAGTCTGTCGGGAATTGTCAGAGGACGCAGCAGAAGAGCAAGAGACCGGGTAAGTTCTTTAACTTCATTCCCAGCTCCTGAACGTTTTATTGACGAACGGGAGGTAAGACACAGCTCCTTTACCACCCTTTCTTCATTAAAAGTTAATAGTGAAAAGAGGTTTTAACCACTGGAGATACCCTTTAAAGCTATTTATTGAAATTGCCATTATCTGCTGGAAGACAGTTCCATAGTTTTAAGATGAAACTTCTTTTCTTCTAAGGATGTCCATGTGTCCTCTGATATGACCTATTAGTGAACAATGCACCAGAGATTTTATTGTATGGCCCATTAATATATTTGTATAAGGTTATCATATCCCCACACAAACGTCGCTTCTCCAATGTAAACAGCCCTAACTTGTCTAATCTGCCTGCATAGTCAAGCCCCTCCATTCCCCTAATTATATTAGTTGGCCTTCTCTGAACTCTTTCTATTTCCAAAATGGCATTGTTTTCCACAGCTAAGTCTGTTATCTACCAGAACCCCCAAATCATTTTCCATTAGAGATTCACTTAACAGTTATTTATGGTGTAGGTGGCACAAGAATTGTTAAACTCCAAATGCATCACCTTACATTTATCAACATTGAATCTCATCTGCCATTCTGCTGCCCATTTTGATAATCTATCTAGGTCTGCTTGCAGCACTTGTACATCATTTAAAGTTTCCAAAGCTCTGATTAGTTTAGTGTCATCAGCAAACACAGAGATCTTGCTCTCAATGCCCCCTTCTAAGTCATTTATAAGCAGAATAATCAGAAGCGGCCCCAGTACAGAACCTTGAGGACCTCCATGTTACCCCACCACTCTCTGTATGCGATTCAACAGCCAATTCTCTATCTATGAGAAATTTTGTTTTTCTAAGCCTCAGTTTATACATTTGTCCCCTGTTTAATAAAATCCAAGTATTGGTATCACACATAATTATGCATGGGCTTTAAACGGCCTCAGAGTAAGGGACACTGAAAATTCTACTTAGTGCTTTGTGTTGAACATTTATTATTGTAACAGTTCATATGGTCCTCAAGCATCTGATTTCTTTGCTAAACAGATGGCTCAACACAAACAAGTACAAGCAGAACAGTCACATTGGAATTTACAAGCAGAAACTCAAAATCTGTCTATTTAAAGCAGCAACTGTCATCTGGGAGGACACAGAGAGGAAGAAATTCATATTCTTATATGTCAGTGCACAGTAAGACACAAGGTGAAAGCTGGACACTATTCTTACACAGCTATACACATTTCCTAAACAATTTACATGTTACAATATGTGGGTTATCTGCTAAAGTTCGTGGCTTACATTATTTGACCCATTTGTATTTAAAATATATACCTTTAGCTTAGCACCAGTGCTAGGATATTTCCAATTAACGTAAGACCCATTCCACCCTTCCCTTCCACTAAAAACAGCATTTACTACTCATGCTCATGCATGCTCTAATCCAAACACATCTGGAATACTGTAACCTAATGCTTACAGGTCTCCCTGTTTGCCATGTCTCCCTACTTCAGTCTTGAAATCTGCTGTTTATCACACTTTCTGTTAAAAAAAAACCATACAGCTCCATTACTATTACATAGGATGGTTTCCTGTAAAACAATTCACTTCAAAACCCTTCCACACAGATGGCCTAGTGTTCCTCTGTTCCTTTCCAAAGCTATCCCCTCTGCATAATACAACCTTCTCCCATCTTACATCTTTCTCTTTTGCTGCTCCTTGCCTACGGAGCATATGAAGCTTCCCTTAGTAAGATTAAACCTAAACATGAGTCTTATCTCTCTATCTTGTCCCCATGTTCCAACGCACAGCACTTTTATTACACCAATGCATAATTTATATGTGTGTTCATGGATTTGTTGCCTATTTACTGTAGGTAATTCATTTAATTCATTATTAACTATGCATACTTCCAATTTGTTTCAGAAAGGAGGACAGGACATGGGCAAAGCCTGACAGAGCCCTGCCAAACTCAGCACATGTCACACCCCTGTACCCATTCTCTACCCATTCTGGGACAGGTTGGATGCTATTCAATGAACCAAGAAGAATTTATTTTCTTGTAACTTTTTCCTTAACCTACACAAACACGTATTAACCATGTTCCTCTAAAAACGGCTTATATAGATGGACTATCTATAAACAAAACAGAACTAGCAAAAACAAACAGAACTAACCAAAGTAGATAGGTCCCATCAGAACGTTAACATAAACATTGGACACTTATACACAGATCCACATTAAAGGGTATGTCCACCCAAAAAAAGATTTTTTTTACATAAGATTCCCCAAGGGCTCCCAGCCCCAACCGCTATACTTATCTTTAGAAAGCCCCCCAAACTCTACTTACCTCCCCTCTTTCCTCCGAGAAAATGCAAGCAGAGGGGCGGGACCGGCAGCCGCGTCTGTGATTGGCTGAGCGGCAGCCAATCACGGACGCGGCTGCCGGCAGCTTACTTCGCCGGAGGAAAGAGGAGAGGTAAGTAAAGTTTGGGGAGCTTTCTGGGATACAAATATTGCGGTTGGGGCTGGGAGCTCTTGGGGAATCTTATATATAAAGACTTTACGCTAGGGGGAGGGAATCGGGAGAGGGAGGGAGGGAGAGGGAGGGGGAGGGAGAAGGGCTGCAGTACGCATGCCAAACTTCTCCCGGAAGCCAAGTAGGAGGCAGAGTCCTATATGGACTCTGCTAGCCTCCTGGTGGGCAGTTTTTGGGACTTTGGGGGGGGACTACAGGAGAACCCTATGGAGCTGGGAGTGAGGTAAGGATTAGACTACACTACATGGTGGGGCCAGTAGTTGGGGGGATTATAGTTTTGGGGGTGGACATGCCCTTTAAAGATAAAACTGGCAGGTTTGGTTTCACCAGTGGTTACATGGAACTTATTCAAATTCCAAAAATCCGATTCAATTCAATTTCAAGAACAAGCTATACTGACGTGAAACTAGGTTCGTTTTAGAAACCGTGAATCCTCTCTAATCCACATTCATAAAAGTAAATGGGCCTTAACAGGGAGTAAACACCCATATCATCATATCTGGTCTACAGGACATCGCATTACAGGAGAATAAACATCTAACAATGACACCATATAACATTATATGGCATCATACAACAAAGATTTAAATTCCAACCCCAATAGGACACATTCAGGTATAGTCAAAGACATCCAGTTTCAGGAACCTGCCATCATAATTAGATTGTAAGCTCTGCGGGGCAGGGACCTCCTTACCTCTTGTGGCAAATCCCTAGCACTTCTATTTATATAATTTATACATTTATGTACTGAACTATCTATGTATTTATCCCCCTTGTATGACTTTATTGTATTTTATTACTGTACAGCGCTGCGTCCCCAAGTGGCACTTTATAAATAAACTATATATACACATACATACCTACCTACCTACATACATACCTACATACATACATACATCATGTGCCTAACTAGAAAAAATAATGGACCACCCAATTTTAACGTAAAATAAAAGCTGAACTTAAAAGTTTGATTAACTTCCATGAACAAACGCAAGTATTATTCCATATTAAAGTTATACACACGTGTTTAAACCCTTAGATGAGATTCTAGCCACCAAGTTGCACGACTCAGATAAAATCCATTTACATGAAATGAAAACCAGTCTGTAAAACACAGAACCCCATCTACTCTCATAACACAGCGAGGAGTTCTCCGACGTACTGGCTGAACGATTCCGAACACACTTGGTAAATCTCTATTCATTGTATAAGTTGTATGGTTTTAATCCTCACTGTTAATGCACAATAACCTTGTGTGTGCGGTATTGATTGGCTGTGACATACTGACACCAACACTAAATAAACGAAATGTGCCTATAGAAAACAATTTACAACCAATCAATACCCCAGCTGATGTCTGCATTGAACAGGACTCGTTCCATTATGCCACAACTTTAAAGTAAAACGATTTCCTTCTGCAGATTTACTATGCAGTTTATTAAAGTCATTTGACCTGAGGAGTAAAGAAGGTTTTATACAGGAAACACCATGAGAACACACGGGATTCTTACCTCGGATTTCCCTGCAGGGAATTTTGCCGTTTGTGCAGAAATAAAAGAACAAAGTAGAGAGACTATGGAACAGACAGGGAGATATAGCTCTGGCCTTTAACGCCGTCACTTTCTGATGTTGAGTGGAAGATATTTTAGTCCTGGCCAAATATCACTGGAGGAAAATGCATTCACATGTTTGGCTGTGCCTCGCATTCCAGCCCAGTGAAACCACACACCCAGCTAATTTTACTCACTGGTATTGTAGCTCCTGAATTTGAAAAAGCAAAAACCCCAAAAGAAGTTGAACATTGTTACCTTTCAATTCCCTCCTTATTAAAGTAGCAGATCGCGGAGTACGACAGCCAATACTGTGCAGAGTTTTTGGTTGGTTATCAAAGAGAATAGTTTTCCTGAACTTTTGAAGAAAACTGTATAAAATGGATGCAGATTGGTACATGGAAATAAGGTCATCCCTGTGAGCGCTGAAGGCCTAGAACTGTCAGACCACTTTGGATAACAATCTTG
The DNA here is from genome assembly GCA_019447015.1 of Hymenochirus boettgeri. Taxonomy (NCBI): domain Eukaryota; kingdom Metazoa; phylum Chordata; class Amphibia; order Anura; family Pipidae; genus Hymenochirus; species Hymenochirus boettgeri. The sequence goes on along the minus strand of CM033470.1, from coordinate 307,506,608 downwards.
TGTGGCTAGTGGCCACAGTGCCATGTGTTGATCTGGCAGGACGGGGGCCGCACACACATATGATTTTTGGATGGTGAGTTTGTCTTTAATCGTTCATTGGCCACTTCGGCTGACAGCATTGTACGCCTGTATGATGCTTTACGGTTGGCACACACAGGTCAACTTCAGATCAATATTCCACCCCAACAGATCTAATTATTGGAAATAAACAATATTTCACATTTCAGTTTGACTAATTGTACAGCCTAGTGAAGGCAATAAACACTAAAATTGATTGGTAACAATTGGTCATTTCCCTGTTAAACATGAATTATCTTTTATCTATTAAATGCAATGCAAAACTGAATCTAGATAAATGGCAGTAAACGGATGGTAGTTTCTTATATATGGTCTAATTGCAATCATTTTATTATTATTTTTACCTTTAGTCATTCTAATTCCTTACTTTGAACTACTGTAATAGCAACACTAACAGGCCGATGCTGTAAACTCCTCTTGCTTAAGATTAAGAGATGCTCGAAACGCGTCACGTGGAGCCTACAGTTCTAATTAAGCTCTTTTAAACCAGTCCAAACTCCTTTGCTAGACTAACTGCATCACGGGATCCGGGTCAGGCAAGTTGTGCTTGTAAATTGTAAAATCTCCACAGAAAAGGCTTTAAGATTCACGCAGCATTGGTGCACAAAGCTTATCCTTTTGGAAATGGCAAGGCCAGTGCTAGTGAAAAGCCCAAGATTACCCCATAGTACATCGGGTAGTGTGGGTTTTGCGCTGATTTGGCCAAAAAGCGTCTGACATAGTATCACCTCCCTAAGGTTGTATTTTTAGGTTTTTAAAATAAACTCTACCTTCCCTTGTAGGTGGGAGTGGTGACAAGCAGGAGAGTGTGGTCACAGGGTGGCTACTTTGACAGGTTAAAACAGCGTTAGAGCCTGGCACTTACCTTCCGTTCGCTCCCGCAACGTCTCCCCATTGGCTTGGGATACACATTCGGCTTTTCCACCGGCTGTTACCAACAGGCTCCTCACAGAACTATGGGTCTTTCTGCCACTCTGTCTGTGTGGGTCCTATCATTCTCATCATCTAATCAGTTTAAAATGTGCTTCTGGCCTCTCCTGACTCTTTTTCCTGCACCTTATTTCCTATTGGTTTCCTGTCTTTTATAGTCTACCCGGTTTCTCAGCTCGGTGCCTGATATATTTTAAGGCTGGTGGTGTTTGTTCCTCTCTGACTGTCCTCTTCCTCCAGTCTGCCTCTCGGATCTCCATTCCTTCCTGCCTGCCTTGCTCCTGACCATTCCTTTTGTCCCCTTACAGCTACCTTCTCCTCATCCCCCTTCTGGTCGTCCCTGGCCGTTCTAGTGCCCACTCTGAGTTATATCTTGTTTGCTTGGGTATACACGGCCTTGCCACCTATACCTTGCACTATAAGACCTGGCAGTAAACGTATAGTGAGGTGTATCAAGCCTCCTTGTCATCCTTGAGGTGTGTCAATGAATAACTGCTGTTTCTCCTGTTGCATCCTCTGCACAAGCTCAAGCTTACAAAAAGCTCATTGAGCAGAGGGACGAGGCAGATACCGTATATACTTGAATACAAGCCGACAAAAGTATAACATGAGGTCCTTATTTTTACCTGGTAAATGAGGAAACCTGATCTGAGTATAAGCCAAGGGTAGAAATTATAACCACTACTGCAAACCTGTAATTAGTGATTGGTGCCAATATCCAGTAACCCCCAATTCCTTGGCACTTCAGATGTTTGGAAACTACAACTCCCAGCATGCTTTGGTTGTCGTTTCTAAACATCTGGAGTTGCAAGGTTTAACAAAAGAAGTAAAAAAAATCCACCTAAACCCACTATAGAAGCACTTGGTCTTACCTGCTCCACTGTAAGACGGGTGAGGGCTAAGAGAGGGCACATAACTTACAGGGTTGGACAAGCCCTTTAAAGTAAATGAAGTGAAAATTATCACTTTTAGCTTTCAATATCACATTTCTTCTTTAATTAAAAATTAAATACTAGGAAAAGAATAAAGTAAAAAAAAGTACGGTATTTTAAATTAGAATAAAACATTCCAATTGCTTAGTGGAAGTGTAATCAGCAACATTCCTAGAAAAAGGGCCAAAACATTGTTGATTACACTTTATCAATAAAGTTTCAAACAATCCCGTTGAGTGCCTTTATATACTGATTACATATATTAGGAAAAAGGGGAGAATATGGTAAAATGTCTCATTTCTGCTTTCACCAGTAGGTTTGAATTAAGGGATTCTGTACATGATTAAGGACCAATCATTTCTAATTCCCATTTATCGCAGTTTCTCAGTAAGATTCACTGTACTGGAAATACATATTAAAAAAGTACTTGAGAAAAGTAATACACAGTTTAGACTTCAGCTGGAGGTAAAGTGGAATGCTGGGCTTTTGTCATTATTTGATTCACCTTGTTATATTGGGTTTTTGAGAAAAAAACAGCTAGAGCCTGCAAAAATGCATCAAACGTTTCTGGTCAAATACCATGTATAGTGATAAACCTGGAGCATTTTTACTTATTAAAGTAAGAAGCCATGTTTCTAACTCAGTGTATACATTTGCATACATTTTGTTTACTGATATAATAAAGGTAGATTATACATTATTACACAAAGTAAGGGAAAAGACCCATAAAAAGTCACAGGGTGTATATTATTACAGAATAGATCTAGTAGGGTGTACTTGATTACAGAATAGATCTAGTAGGGGTACATTAGTAGGAGAATTAGATATTAGTAGGGTGTATATTATTAGAGAATAGATCTAGTAGGGTGTACATTATTACAGAAAGATCTAGTAGGTGTGCTTATTAAGAATAGATCTAGTAGGGTGTTACATGATTACAGAATAGATTTAGTTGGTATCATATTACAGAAAGATCTAGTAGGGTGTACATGATTACAGAATAGATCTATAGTAGGGTTGACATGATTACAGAATAGATCTAGTAAGGTGTGTACATTAACAGAATAGATCTAGTGGGTGTACATTATTAAATAATAGATAAGTAGGGTGTACATATTAAGAATAGATTAGTAGGGTGTACATATTACAGAATAATACTAGTAGGGTGTACATGATTACAGAATAGATCTAGTAGGGTGTACATGATTACAGAATAGATCTAGTAGGGTGTACATGACTACAGAATAGATCTAGTAGGGTGTACATGATTACAGAATAGATCTAGTAGGGTGTACATTATTACAGAATAGATCTAGTGGGGTGTACATTATTACATAATAGATCCAGTAGGGTGTACATTATTAAAGAATAGATATAGTAGGGTGTACATTATTACAGAATATATCTATTAGGGTGTACATTATTACAGAATAGATCTAGTAGGGTGTACATGATTACAGAATAGACCTAGTAAGGTATACATTATTACCCAATAGATCCAGTAGGGTGTACATTATTTAAGAATAGATATAGTAGGGTGTACATTATTACAGAATATATCTATTAGGGTGTACATTATTACAGAATAGATCTAGTGGGGTGTACATTATTACATAATAGATCCAGTAGGGTGTACATTATTAAAGAATAGATATAGTAGGGTGTACATTATTACAGAATATATCTATTAGGGTGTACATTATTACAGAATAGATCTAGTAGGGTGTACATGATTACAGAATAGACCTAGTAAGGTATACACTATTACAAAATAGAGCTAGTAGAGTGTACAGGATTACAGAATAGATCTTGTAGGGTGAACATTATTACAGAATAGATCTTGTAGGGTGTACATTATTACATAATAGATCTAGTAGGGTGTACATTATTACAGAATAGATCTAATAGTATGTACATGATTACAGAATAGATCTAGTAGGGTGTACATGATTACAGAATAGATCTAGTAGTATGTACATGCTTACAGAATAGATCTAGTAGGGTGTACATGATTACAGAATAGATCTAGTAGGGTGTACATGATTACAGATAGATCTAGTAGGGTAACTGATTACAGAATAGATCAAGTAGGGTGTACATGACTACAGAATAGATCTAGTAGGGTGTACATGATTACAGAATAGATCTAGTAGGGTGTACATGATTACAGAATAGATCTAGTAGGGTGTACATGATTACAGAATAGATCTAGCAGGGTGTACATGATTACAGAATAGATCTAGTAGGGTGTACATGACTACAGAATAGATCTAGTAGGGTGTACATGATTACAGAATAGATCTAGTAGGGTATACATGATTACAGAATAGATCAGTAGGGTGTACATGACTACAGAATAGATCTAGTAGGGTGTACATGATTACAGAATAGATCTAGTAGGGTGTACATGATTACAGAATAGATCTAGTAGGGTGTACATGATTACAGAATAGATCTAGAGGGTGTACATGATTACAGAATAGATCTAGTAGGGTGTACATGACTACAGAATAGATCTAGTAGGGTGTACATGATTACAGAATAGATCTGTCTAGTAGGTGTACATGATACAGAATAGATCTAGTAGGGTGTACATGATTACAGAATAGATCTAGTGGTGTACATTATTACAGAATAGATCTAGTGGGGTGTACATGATTACAAATAGATCAGTAGGGTGTACATGATTACAGAATAGATCTCTAGTAGGGTGGTCATTCTTAAGTTGATCTTAGTAGGGTGTATATTATAGAGAATAGATCTAGTAGGGTGTACATATTAGAGAATAGATCTAGTAGGCTGTACATTATAGAGAATAGTCTAGTAGGTGTGCATTTTAGAGATAGTATAGTAGGGTGTACTATTACAGAATAGATTAGTATGGTATACATTATTACAGAATAGATCTAGTAGGGTGTACATGATTACAGAATAGATCTAGTAGGGTGTACTTGATTACAGAATAGATCTAGTAGGGTGTATATTATTAGAGAATAGATCTAGTAGGGTGTACATTATTAGAGAATAGATCTAGTAGGCTGTACATTATTAGAGAATAGATCTAGTAGGGTGTACATGATACAGAATAGATCTAGTAGGGTGTACATGATTACAGAATAGATCTAGTAGGGTGTACATGATTACAGAATAGATCTAGTAGGGTGTACATGATTACAGAATAGATCTAGTAGGGTGTACTTGATTACAAATATCTAGTAGGGTGTACTTATTACAGAATAGATCTAGTAGTTGTACATGATTACAGATAGATCTAGTAGGTGTCATGATACAGAATAGATCTAGTAGGGGTATCATGATTACAGAATAGATCAAGTAGGGTTTACTACACAGAATAGATCTATAGGGTGTACTGATCAAATATCTGTAGGTACATGATTACAGAATAGATCTAGTAGGGTGTACATGATTACAGAATAGATCTAGCAGGGTGTACATGATTACAGAATAGATCTAGTAGGGTGTACATGTAGACAGATAGATCTAGTAGGTGTACATGATTACAGAATAGATCTAGTAGGGTGTACATGACTACAGAATAGATCTAGTAGGGTGTACATGATTACAGAATAGATCTAGTAGGGTGTACATTATTACAGAATAGATCTAGTGGGGGTGTACATGATTACATAATAGATCCAGTAGGGTGTACATGATTACAGAATAGATCTAGTAGGGTGTACATTATAGAGAATAGATATAGTAGGGTGTATATTATTGAGAAATAGATCTAGTAGGGTGTACATTATTAGAGAATAGATCTAGTAGGCTGTACATTATTAGAGAATAGATCTAGTAGGGTGTGCATTATTAGAGAATAGATATAGTAGGGTGTACATTATTACAGAATAGATTTAGTATGGTATACATTATTACAGAATAGATCTAGTAGGGTGTACATGATTACAGAATAGATCTAGTAGGGTGTACATGATTACAGAATAGATCTAGTAGTGTGTACATTATTAACGAATAGATCTAGTGGGGTGTACATTATACATAATAGATCAGTAGGGTGTACTTATACAGAATAGATCTAGTAGGGTGTACATTATTACAGAATAGATCTAGTAGGGTGTCATTAGAGAAGATTAGTAGGGTAATATATTAAGAATAATCGTAGTGTGTACATTATTACAGAATAGATCTAGTAGGGTGCATTATTAGAGAATAGATCTAGTAGGGTGTACATTATTACAGAATAGATTTAGTATGGTATACATTATTACAGAATAGATCTAGTAGGGTGTACATGATTACAGAATAGATCTAGTAGGGTGTACATGATTACAGAATAGATCTAGTAGGGTGTACATTATTCAGATAGATCTAGTGGGGTGTACATTATTATAATAGATCATAGGGTGTACATTTTAAGAATAATATATAGGGTGTACATTTAACAAATATATCTATTAGGGTGTACATTACAGAATAGATCTAGTAGGGTGTACATGATTACAGAATAGACCTAGTAAGGTAAACATTATTACCCAATAATCCAGTAGGGTGTACATATTTAAGAATAGATATAGTAGGGTGTACATTATTACAGAATTAATCTATTAGGGTGTACATTTTACAGAATAGATCTAGTGGGTGTACATTATACATAATAGATCCAGTAGGGTGTACATTATTAAAGAATAGATATAGTAGGGTGTACATTATTACAGAATATACATTAGGGTGTACATTATTACAGAATAGATCTAGTAGGTGTACATGATACAGAATAGACCTAGTAAGGTATACACTATTACAAAATAGAGCTAGTAGAGTGTACAGGATTCAAATAGATCTTGTAGGGTGAACATTATTACAGAATAGATCTTGTAGTGTACATTATTACAATATAGATCTAGTAGGGTGTACATTATACAGAATAGATCTAATAGTATGTACATGATTACAGAATAGATCTAGTAGGTGTACATGATTACAGAATAGATCTAGTAGTATGTACATGCTTACAGAATAGATCTAGTAGGGTGTACATGATTACAGAATAGATCTAGTAGGGTGTACATTATTACAGAATAGATCTAGTAGGGTGTACATTATTGCAGAATAGATCTAGTAGGGTATATATGATAACAGAATAGATCTAATAGGGTATACATTATTACAAAATAGATTTAGTAGGGTGTACATGATTACAGAATAGATCTAGTAGGGCGTACATGACTACTGAATAGATCTAGTAGGGTGTACATGACTACAGAATAGATCTAGTAGGGTGTACATGATTACAGAATAGATCTAGTAGGGTATACATGAATAGATCTAGAACTACATTTATTGTATGTATGTATAATGTTCTTTACATATTGACACTTGACGCAGCCAAATACAGAGTAGAAAAACATGGGGATACGTGCAAGCCATTATACAGACAATTAAAAAAAAGTAAAGTTTCATCTAGTAGGGTGTACATGATTACAGAATAGATCTAGTAGGGTGTACATGATTACAGAATAGATTCTAGTAGGGTTTAATTTAATTAGAGAATAGATCTAGTAGGGTTTGCATTATTAGAGAATAGATCCAGTAGGGTGTACATTATTACAGAATAGATCTAGTAAGGTGTACATTATTACAGAATAGATCTAGTAGGGTGTACATTATTGCAGAATAGAGCTAATAGGGTATACATTGTTACAGAATAGATCTAGTAGGGTGTACATGATTACAGAATAGATCTAGTAGGGTGTACATGATTACAGAATAGATCTAGAAGGGTGTACATTATTACAGAATAGATCTAGTAGGGTGTACAAAATTACAGAATAGATCTAGTAGGTTATATCTGTTGTATTCAATTAGATCAACTGGACTTGAAGTTTAGCTCTTGAAGACGTTTCTCTGGTCATCCGACTGGCTTTCTCAATTCAGAATGCCTTGAACAAGAATACGTGGCAATTAACTACCTTGGAAAATCCCAATTAGCATATCACAGCCAGGTGTTAAGGGCGCGATTGCATAGGCTCTGATATGCTTATTGGGACTTTCCAGGGTACATAATTGCCACAGATTCTTGTACAAGTCATTCTGAATTGAGAAAGCCAGTCGGATGACTAGCGAAACGTCTTCAAGAACTAAACTTCAAGTCCAGTTGATCTAATTGAATACAACAGATATACCATAACCTGCATGAATGAGAACCTTTACAAGCAGATCTAGTAGGGTGTACTTGATTACAGAATAGATCTAGAAGGGTGTACAAAATTACAGAATAGATCTAGTAGGGTGTACATTATTACATAATAGACCCAGTAGGGTGTACATTATTAAAGGGTATGTGCACCTTGAAACACATTTTTGCTATAACAATCCCCCTGTCCCCCCAGCCCCAACCGCTATATTTATTTTATTAGAAAGTTCCCCAAACTTTACTTACCTTCCCTCTTTCCTCTGCCGCGCTGCCGGCCCTCTGCTTGCGAGAAAATGGAAGCAAAGGGGCGGGACCGGCAGTCGCGTCTGTGATTGGCTGAGCGGCAGCCAATCACGGACACGGCTGCCGGTCATTCAGTGTGGCGGAGGAAAGAGGGGAGGTAATTAATTCTTGGGGCACTTTCTAATAAAATAAACATAGCGGTAGGGGCTGGGGGGACAGGGGGATTGTTATGGCAAAAGGGATTTACACTAGGGGGAGGGAATGCTAATCGGGAGGGAGAGGGAGGGGGATGGAGCGGGAGAAGGGCTATATGGACTCTGCTATCCTCCTGGTGGGCAGTTTTTGGGACTTTGGGGGGGGACTACAGGAGAACCAGAGCTGGGATGTGAGGTAAGGATTAAACTACACTACACAATGGGGCCAGTAGTGGGGGGGATTATAGTTTTGGGGGTGGACATGCCCTTTAAAGAATATATATAATAGGGTGTACATTATTACAGAATATATCTATTAGGGTGTACATTATTACAGAATAGATCTAGTAGGGTGTACATGATTACAGAATAGATCTAGTAAGGTGTATATTATTACCCAATAGATCTAGCAGAGTGTATATTATTACAGAATAGATCTAATAGGGTATACACTATTACAGAATAGATCTAGTAGGGTGTACATGATTACATAATAGATCTAGTAGGGTGTACATGATTACAGAATAGATCTAGTAGGGTATACATTATTACAGAATAGATCTAGTAGGGTGTACATGACTACATAATAGATCTAGTAGGGCGTACATGATTACAGAATAGATCTAGTAGGGTCTACATGATTACAGAATAGATCTAGTAGGGTGTACATTATTAAATAATAGATATAGTAGGGTGTACATGATTACAGAAAAGATCTAGTAGGGTATACATGAAGAGATCTAGTAGGATATACATGAATAGATCTAGAACTACATTTATTGTATGTATGTATAATGTTCTTTATATATTGACACTTGGCGCAGCCAAGATCTTGTAGAGTGTACACGATTACAGAATAGATCTAGTAGGGAGTATATGATTACAGAATAGATCTAATAGGGTATACACTATTACAGAATAGATCTAGTAGGGTGTACATAATTACAGAATAGATCTAGTAGGGTGTACATGACTACAGAATAGATCTAGTAGGGTGTACATTATTACAGAATATATCTATTAGGGTGTACATTACAGAATAGATCTAGTAGGGTGTACATGACTACAGAATAGATCTAGTAGGGTGTACATGACTGCAGAATAGATCTAGTAGGGTGTACATTATTACAGAATAGATCTAGTAGGGTGTACATGACTACAGAATAGACCTAGTAGGGTGTACATTATTACAGAATATATCTATTAGGGTGTACATTATTACAGAATAGATCTAGTAGAGTGTACATTATTACAGAATAGATCTAGTAGAGTGTACATTATTGCAGAATAGATCTAGTAGGGTATACATTATTACAGAATAGATCTAGTAGGGTATACATGACTACAGAATAGATCTAGTAGGAAGTACATTATTAAAGAATAAATATAGTAGGGTGTACATGAATAGATCTAGAACTACATTTATTGCATGTATGTATAATGTTCTTTATATATTAACACTTGGCAAGCCATTATACAGACAATTAAAAAAAAGTTACGTTTCATAAGTATGTTAAGAATACATATATTTAAATTATAAATACATTGATACGTATGTGTGGCATGCCTTAAAACATATACAGGGTTATTCAATAAAAGTTCTTATCATTTAAAATGGTGCTAATTTTGCCCCAACCAATCAGATCTTTTAACATTTGAAAGCTAACATCTGATTGGTTGGGGCAAAATTAGCACCATTTTAAACGATAAGAACTTTTATTGAATAACCCTGTAAGTCTGTTTTTGGTGAGTTTTTCTGAATGGACCATTTTTAAAAACATAAGTACAAATTGAATTCAATAGTACCGTTCACACTATTGTGCTCTGATTGTGTTTTTAAAAAACTCATTGCATGCAGCATTCCTGTCTGTTTTCTGCATGGGTTTTTAATATAAATCTATGGAAAACGCATTGTGAAAAAATGGACATAAATGCATGCAAAAAACTGACAAACGCATGCAGTGCATTACTGTCAGCTTTTAGTGTGAACGAGTTTCTAAGTGGCTGGGACAACATATAGATACAAGTGGGGGGGGGGTGGATACAAAGTGCTCACGATGACAATCATTTGTTGTTCTGGTGCTCAGAAACGTAGGACAACAGTTTACATTTGAAAGTATTAATGGATGTCACCAGGCGAAGCGAGAGAGGGACAGTGTTTCAAAGGTAGGGAGCAGCAAGAGAGAATGGTTTAAGGTGAGAGGAGGCAGTGTTAATTGGGGGTTTGTGGAGAAGATTGCCTTGCAAAGAACAAAGGGCACGGCCAAGAACATTTGGGGCCAAGAGAGAAGATAAGTAGGGGGGAGAAGCTGATTGAAAAGATTTCAATATCAAAAGAAGGGCATTAAATATTATTCTTTGCTTGATGGGAAGCCATTCCATAGTGTGCAGTTTTAGGGTTGCAGGTTGTCGCTTGGAGGAGAGTGAAATGATCTGCTGAACTACTGAGTTCAGGATCGACTGGAGAGGGGAAAAATTACAGGCTTATACACGAAGTAGAAGAATGTTACAGTAGTCAAGATGGGAGAGTATAAGGGCATGCACAAGCATTTTAGTAGTGGATTAAAAGAGGAAAGTGTGGATCTTATTAATGTTCTAACAGAAGGAAAGAGAAGAGCCAATGATTACTCCAAGGCAGCGAGCAGATTCATCAGGATTAATGACCACATTATCAATAGAAATATAAAAAGGTGGGCTAGGTCCAGGTTTAGGGGGAAAATGAGTTTAGTTTAGGACAGATTAGGTTTAAGGCAGAGCGCCATCCAGGAGGAAATAGAGACCAGATATTTTCTAATTAGTATAGGAGTATATAAAGAAATATTATTTTTGTCTTATTGTCTAATTACATGGCTCTTCTAAAGCTATTCCTATCCATAGAAACATGTCCTGCCCTCAAATACTGAGCCAAATGATTATGTAAATGTTGAGAGAATCTTAAGTTTGGGATATTCAGTTGTGCTTAATGGTTGCATGTCTAGCATGGAGCTCTGAGACTGCCCTGGGACGGTGTCACAGGAAAGTACCAGGTACAAGGAACCACTTCCCTCTAGATCTGAATTGGTAGGACATATTGTGTAGATAGATGCTGATCCCTTTGAATTCCAAGCTGTTCCATGTATAGATCAGCTTGTAGCTGGGTCCATATTCTGTTATTGTCTCTATCCTAAGGGTTTACTATTGGTTAGCCGTTACCCAATAACCTGATGACAAGGGGCTAACAAGCTTCCAAGAATTTAAAGAGTTGTATTGATGTTTGCAATGTATTTCTTTTGTGCAGTGGTAATTGTATTACAGGAGATTTATATTTCCCGCCTATAATGGGCCAAAGATAGAAATGTTCCATAGCCTTATAGTCTTTACAGTGAAATCCAATTCAGGGCTAATGTTGCTCTTCACACTCCATAAAACTGAGCTGATGACTAATGATTTTTAGCATTGAGAAGTGTATTATGTTTAAATCCCAACACATTGTTTGTTAACAGTTTATCAAATCCTTAAAGTGCTGCTCATCGAACCAGCATTTGACTATGTTTCCATAGACTAAATTGAATGGTCCCAGCGTGAATCACAGTGTCTATCAACCTTAACAGGGTCCCATCACCACTCCCATTACTGCTACTACAGTGCAAATTTATGTGCTAGAAATGTTGTCAGTAGCTTTTAGCTGTGTGTGGAATAGATGCCCCAAAATGCTCTGCACACCATAAATATTCCCCTGGCAGTTTTAATTCCATAAAAGGTGCAACACACCCATCTCCTAAGACAACAGGCTACACATATTTACTGGTAAAGGGTGTTGATCTCCAATTTTATACTTTTTATCTTATACGGCCACACATCCTTCAAAAAAACTTTTTGATCACAGCATCATAAGTCCGTCAAGTCCCTTTTCATTTTATAGGGCATGTCCACCCCGAAATTGAACTTTTAGGATAAGTTAGGTACCCCCTGCCCACCCCCAGCCGCAGATATCGATACTTACAGCCTTTACACTCCCGGGAGCCGTGGACCGGCTGAAAGGCAGGTAAGTATTGAATTAAAGATTTAAAAAAAAAATATTTTGGTGGTTGGGCAGGGGGTACCTACATTATTCTGAAAGGATTTCACACTTGGTGCCACAGCCGCAGAGAATGGATCTGGGTGGTGGTGGGGAGCTCCCCTGCGCATGCCTTAGAACCTGTTAAGGTTGAGGCAGATACAGGGACCGGATGAATCACAGCTTCTGCTCTTCGGTTTCCTGGACTTTGAAAAGGCACTGCAGGAGAACCATAAGGAGCAGAGATGTAAAGTAAGGAGTTTTTACTACATATTGGGGCCAGTATGGGGTTACATTTTAGTTTTGGGTATATGTGAGGTATGCTGTTGTTTTTATTACACTGTGATCTAGTAAAGTTCGATATTTTAAGGATAAGGATATGCGGCTTACTGTGTCTTCGTGCTTCGTATGGTGAGCGGTGTAAAATGCTTGAGTCAGTACTCCCTGGTTATGGTCTGGACAAGGATCAATTTTTTTTCTTGCGGTTACCCATGCTTAAGATCTTTAAAAGATCTGCGAGATTGAGGCTGTCATTTTTTTTTAAAGATTTCGCTACGTGTATCTATAGCATAAAGAGACCGCTTGGGACTGCAGAGGGAAATTTCTGGCAGTTCCGAGCGATCCCAAGGCCAATGGTGAAAGAACGGTGGTCCTCCCTTTACTGTTTGATTGTGCCCAGCTTTACTAACAGAATATTGTTAGCTAACATCTTTCATTTAAATTACTGTGACTTTCTCATTTAACATGTTGTTCAGATGCCTTCTTACATGTATATACAAGATCATTATGTTTCCAATTAGGAATCTGCAAGAACCCAATCTAGTGCTTTTATTCTAACCCTACGATGGGATTCAAGAAGAATCGAGATGATATATTACTTAAATTTGTGGCTAGAAAACAATGTTTTTCTAAATGTATTGAGGATTAAGGAGAATAAACAGTAATAGAAATACCAGAACAGGAACTAGGCAACAAATGAGGACATTTATCTTTAAACATTGCAATCAAACAAGCATAGCACAGCTACTGTTTATAAGAATCCCAGTAAAGGAACAAATTACAATATTACCATTCGGAATAGCACAGTCTTAAAGAACTATAGGTTTGTACATGATAGGAGCCGACCTGCAACGCACTGTGTGTAGGAACGTCTGTTTCAGCCGATAATCGCGTATGGGCGCTTTCTTGTTCTCTATTCTACTCTGCTGTCTGGACCGACCTCTGTCTGATTTTCAACTTCTTTTTCGACCTAGGTGAATGGCTAAGTGAGGGCGCCATTCAATGTTCAACATTCAATGTTTTTTCTTTTCAAAGACAGGGATCCTTATCAGCCAAAGAGCAATTTGTTACCTAGTTCCGTGTAGCCTCCCTGTGTACATTAATGGGGAGATTCAATATCTCCCCTCCCGTAACTTACCTTAGCCCAATCCCGCGATACAATAACTGATGTAAACGAGATTACGTCAGTTATTGCATCGTGGGATCGGGCTAACGTAAGGAGCGGGACTTTAACGCTCCACAAGGCGTAGCGCAAAACTTAACGCTACGGGTTTTGGATCGTTAGAACAGCGCTATTTCCAAAAACATTCGGAAATGGCGCTGTGCTCTAAAATCCGTCCAAAACCCACGTTAACCCAAAAAATTTTCAGGTTAACGTGGGTTTTAGACGGAAAAGGGCCATATTGAATCTCCCCCACAGTATAATCATCTTGGCTGAGCTCAGCCTTTTCTGATACTAGTCACACTAGCCATATTTAATAACCTGCGATATCGGAAAATGATGATACCGTGGTCCATGGTGAAGCATGTCTGTGGCAGCCATATAATAGAAATTGTAAGATCTCTATCGTACTTTTACAACCGTGATTGTAAATTTATTGACTGTGGTTGTAAAACTTGTGATTGTTAAAGGGCATGTCCACCCCCAAAACTGTAATCCCCCCAACTACTGGCCCCACCATGTAGTGTAGTTTAATCCTTACCTCACACCCCAGCTCTATAAGGTTCTCCTGTAGTCCCCCTCCAAAGTCCCAAAAACTGCCCACCAGGAGGATAGCAGAGTCCATATAGGACACTGCCTGCTACCTGGCCTCCGGGAGAAGTTTGGCATGCGTACTGCTTTTTCGATCCTGTTTTGCTAAATAAAGCCTTTTCAAACTTCTGAAATGTGAACCATCCCTGGTATGTGATAAGTGGAACAATAACCAACCACTTCTGAACCTAATTGGCAATAATAGGAACACACAAAAAAAGGAAGTTAACGGCAAAGCATCAGCAATTAATTTACGGTGTTATTTTAAATCTGATTTTAACATATATTTTTATCTCTTGATTCTATCCCTGTGCACGAGTCCCCTGCAGCACGGTGGCTCAGTGGTTAGCACTGATGTCTTGCAGTGCTGAAGTCCTGAATTTGATTCCACCCTTGGACACATCTGCAAGGAGTTTGTATGTTCTGCCTGTGATTGCATGGGTTTCCCCCACAATCATAAAGACATACTGATAGGTTGTATGTGTCAAATAAATGTGCTTAGATTGTAAGCTCTTCGGGGGAGGGCCTAACGTGCATGTATACATGTAATTTTAAAGCGCTATGGAAGATGTTGGCGCTATGTAAATCCACAAAAATAATAATAACCTTGTAAAAGTTAACATAAAAGAACCATTTCCCCAGTATACGGATGATGTGAAGAATTATGAGATGTAACCTAGTTTAGCAAGCTCTTGGTCATAACTGTGCTCCAAATAACCAATTCTTGCCAATTAAAGCGATCATGTATGTCTCCGTGCTCTACAAGGAAAACTATAAGGCAAACCACATGCAGATTTCTAGCCAGTGCAACAAATTAGCAATGTCTTGATGAATCATGTTGGTTGCTAAAAGAAACAGCAACAAGCGTCAGGAAAACTTTAATGGTATAAAATAATATTTAACAGAATACAAAGAACTTCAGTGAGAGCAGTAAATTAATGAAGTGAAGAGCAGAATAATATATTTAAATGGGTCTGCACAGAGCATTCCTGCCTATTAGTAAACTCCTCAGGGCATAGCAATGATCTATTAAGGAGCTTCTGCATTAAAACAAACAGACAAGGACATTTTCTTACACTGAAAAGACAAACTCATTAATGCTTCATAGAAAATTACCTTTCTAGATGTGATGCCATTCACATGGCAGATATTTCACAAATAATTCCCTAATATCTGGTAGGGCCAAAAACGTCCGACTTCCTGTCCAATATTGATGGAAAAGTAGAGGGAGCCGATTCGAGTGTAGAGGGAGCCGATTCGAGTGTCTTTGTATGGGTGCACTGCTGGCCAATCCCCAAACAGTATAAGGGAGGTCAGAGAGACCCTTGAATGTGTTTAACGGTTACCCCCACACAATGCCGACAGTTTGCATATGGTAATTTCATGTGTATGGTCACCTTACCAAACACAGGTCGGGCTGAAAAATATGCGCTGGTTTTGGCTGCGGCCACATGACGGTTGCCTGTTCATCCGAATCAGATGAATGGGCGATTGGACCTGTTGGTAAATCACGTCCGCAACAACTATTGCTGTTTATTGTCATTTGTCCCGGCCGAGCAAAAGTCCTTGTGTGTACCCATCCTTAAGGTGGGGGTGGAAGTCATTTTTATTTTATTAATTAAAGGGAGACAAACAAGGTCACATCTCTTAAGTACAATAGACACAATAACGACTCATTAAAAGAAAAAATTCTCATTTGCAAAATATAATTACATAGAAATTAGCCCAGTCTGTGTTATGCAAAACCATATAGAGCTGCTCAAACACAGGGAGCCCCGGAGTAGACAACGTTAAGAGGAGGGGCAGCATGACTGGGGTGGATGGGGGCTTGCAGATTGAGGGGATTTAAATAATGCAAGGGGAAGGGGTGGGAATAGGGGGAGGAAGAGCAAGGCATACCATAGGGCATTTCCTTTCCAGCAGGGCAGCCACTGGAATTAGACGCCCCACCCTGAAGGTTTGCATATCGGTAATGGGGGGAGTTTGTTTAAGAAGGGCTAGTACTGTGATAGGTAGATTAAGGTATGCTATTGTCACAGTGATGGTGGGTCCTTGTCATTCTGCCAGGACAAAAGTGAGATATATGTCAGATAGATCAGTATTCTGACTGCATGGAATGGCACGGTCTGGTCTAGTTTACGTTTGCATTAAGCAATATCTGTGTATAACCTTGTTAAGTTGTTTTCTCTAATAAAGCTATGACCAGTTATATCCAATGAACATGTTCTGGTGTTTATTCCTGGGAGGGGTGAAACAAGACAGAGGGTAAGGTAAGAAAGGGGGGTTAAAATGGGTGGTTAGAAGGGAGGCTGGAAAATCAAGACCTGCCATAGTCATGCTCAAAAATGTAAAGAGCTGCTTTTAAATCAGGGAGAGACTACAGGGCAGAGAGACAGAATCTCTATAATAGGGCAGCTCTAGCCAGGACCGGACCTAGGTAAATGGCTAAATAAGGCCACCATTCAAAGCTTTTTTCTTTTCAAAGGCAGGGATTCTTACCAGCCATAGAGCAATTTGTTCCCAGTCTAGTTCAAAATGCTACAAAAGGATGTTAAAAGGGAACTGTGGTCCAAAAATGACTTTAGGTAAATTGAAAGGAATTGCTTTCCTGAGTATTTTTACAATTTACTTTCATTGTTTATTCTGCATAGTTTAGAAGATATTTACATTTTTGTGTGTGATATGGCAGCAGCATCCCCAGATCCACTGCACTTCCTTCTTTCTGCTCTGAAACCATGTGACAGTCACTCTGCCATGTGTCATCTCCTCACCTTGCAGCCCCCTCCTCTTGCAAGCCCCCTGGACCCTCCTCTTGCAGGCCCCCCATAGCTACTTCCCTTACAGCCTACCCTTGGCACTTTCATTTACAGCCCCACCTGGCCCCGCCCACTCGAGGGTGTTGTAGCCGCGGGTTAATAAATTTGACCTATTGACTTTAATTGTGTTTGATTCGGAGATTTCAGTTCCGTGGAATTTTGACAGATTTTGCAGAACGGAATAAAACTGTTTTCTTTCATCTCTAATCACAATTCTATGTACCGGAATTTCAAACCTGGTGAATTATTACTGCATTGATTTAAATAAAAGGGTTTTTGTCTATGATATTAATATTTGCTGTACCGTACAATAATTACATTCTCACAGTGTCACTGCAAATATAATTCATAAGTTCAACGTACCAGAATATAATAATCAGAATCTGTCACAAACCTTTTAATCAGGGGACTTATTTGGAATGGAATTGACTGCTCTATTTAAAAACAAACGCATAGGATGACAGTTAAAGGAAATAAGTGCACCTCTGTAGAGAAAAATGTATTTAAGGACATCTTATTCCAGTTGAAAAACCACCAAAATACATTTAATTTATTGTCTTATCCAAATGCATTAATAGGTAATAGTTATAATAAAAACAGCTGTGATCAACTATCGGTTCATATGTTCCAGAAAGTTCCGTTCTAAGAAAAGTAACGTCAGAGAGAGTTAAGGGCAAAGAAACCCGCAGGGTACATCAGTTAGTGCCAACCCAACAGGGAGTTTGATATGATGAAGCAGCAATGAAAGGTGCCCCACTGAGCCTAGACTGCAACATATTTCACCATTAGAACATGCCAGGCTATGCAAACAGCTTAATAGGAGACAAAGAATATTAATTACCCAATAACGAAGAAAGAATTAATGTGTGGAGGAAATGCAATAATAGGGAAAAAAAAGAACATTCACACTCCAATCAGAAGTATGTATGGAATCAATTACCCTCCACAAGACCACAACTATTCTTTTGGGGAATAAAGCACTTTTTCTTATTGATATAAGTATTCCTTTCAATAAAGTTATTTTATTTTGCCTGTAATCAGCCTTGAGTTATGCAAAGATATAAAACTTTAAAGGCAACCATTACAGTGACTTACAGTCAAGGGTACTATATCTCCTCTGGGTAAAATGAGTTCGGGCTTTTCAGTTTTATTGAAGAATGGGAGGTAAAGGAGCTGTGCCTTACCTCCCATTCTTCAATAAAGCCTGCAGGAGCCGGAATTAAACTTACCCGGTCTCGCTCCCCTCCCCTGTACTGGCCGAAACTGGTAGGGTTTGTTCCGTTTTCGGATTTACGGATCTCGTGATAAACCCGAAGATCGGAAAATGGAATCATTTTGGCGCATTTTCGATGATTATCGAATGTACAAGGTTTCACATTCGGTAATCCTTGAAAATAGCCTTGAATGTTTGATAACCTTCAAAAATACGATTGGAAGCTACTTTTGAATTTCCAATCTTATTTCTAAGGTTTATTGAACATTCAAGGTTATTTTAAATTGTCATTTACCTGCCCCCAACTGATACATTTTGCACTTTATTACCTGCATTACTAACTAACTAACTAATATTTAAAGATAACTATTGTCCCCGTTCTGTCAGAGTAAGCTGGCCCCTCCCTCTCTCCAGTCAATCAAGGATGTGATGCGGATATCACAGCCAATGATTGACTGCTGTTTGACCTGCTGCCTCTTCTGCACATGCTCAAGCATATAAAAATCTTTTGGAGCAGTGGGAGGAGGAAGATACCTTTGCCGGAAAGGAATAGAACTTATCATTTAATACCTAAATACATGTAAACTGTGAAAAATAGCAGTTGGGGTTGCGGGCAGATAACTGACAAGTCACCATTTCTTTTTTTAAGGGTGGACTTGCCCTATAAGAATCAAAGAGTTTTCTGTTGGGTCCAATCAGCTTTTGTTCTGATATCGTAGCACAGTCTGTTGAATGGAAGCCCCACACGGATCAATTCTTTTCATTCATCGATTGTTGAAAAAAACATAATCAAGTCATTCAAAGCTGCTGACAAACACTTTGCACAGCAATCTAATGTGTGTTACTGGCATGATTTAGTGAGCTGTACTGGCCTATCACAGTTTTGGAGAGCAATGCCTTTGATACCCAACGAAAACTTTCCTCCTTCCTCTCTCCATTGAAACAGGACAAGCTGCTCGGCCACTGTCAGTCTGTACATGAATCTTTAGATATTTAGTTGCCTTTGGAATGATTGTTCCAAAACACAATTATCCTACGTGTGAACCTACGGTAGCTTAATTGTCTGCTTACTGAACAAAGAACATGTTTAGACCCCGCAATGCAAGTTATTTTGCCAATGTAGTGCGCTCCCACTGCTAAAATCAATCATATGTGGTATGGGGATTGGTCGGCCACAACCGATAAGACGTAAATTTTATGGGGTATGGGGAACGGTCGGCCAAAATCAACAGACGTAAATTTTCCGTCTTTCACGATTATCCCAATTAATATCAACATCTAGAAAATAACGGAATTAAGAAATGATGGTTATGAAATGGTATTTTTATAATGGCTGTCTGGATTTCAGTTGAATACTAAGAAACATTTTGTATCTCCAAATCGAAAGATGCCAAATAGTGATATATATATATTTATATATGAGGTGATGTACCGACAGTTGCCAATGTTAAAAGCCACTTTCAACCCACGCTAACACGTTTGTGGCTAATGCAAGGGCACACAGTAGACAGAGCTAATTAACAGCTCTGCATATAAATGATAACCCTTCAATACATTTCCATAAGTGACTTGTTGTAAATGTGATGATTGCTTCTAACATTTGCTGGCGTAACTAATTATGGAGTACATATAAATTAGTGCTCTCTGGTGATCTGTGAAATTATAGAAGTATCTTTTTTTGCATCGATTTAATGATGCCTGTTCTGGTTTATCGTTGAGGCAGAAAGGCCATTGCTACTGTACATGGAAAGCTATAGAATTATGAACAGAATTAAATCATCACCTAAATATTATAGTTTATAATTTGCTTAAAGGGCAAGTCCACTCAAAAAAAAACTTTGTTCCAAAATGCAGATTACTCCCCAAACCCCACTTTCACGATATTCAAAGTTTCCAAAGACGCTACCGAACTTTCTTACCTGACCCGCCGCACCTGCTTGTCTTTCAAGCTTGTTTCGAGCAAAAACAGGAGCAGGGGACTTCTGTGCCGACAGCCACTTTACTTCCTGGAACCAGGAAGTGGAGTGGCCGTCAGCAGAGGCAAAGTAGGAGCGGTGAGGGACCGGGTCAGGTAAGGAAGTTCAGGAACATCTTTTGAAACTCTCTTGACTATCTCGAAAGTGGGGTTTGAGGGGTAATCTATATTTTGGAACAAAGTTTTTTTCAGCGGACTTGTCCTTTAAAGGTAGTTTGTATACTTACATCTGAATGGCCAGTACAGTTCCATCTCAGCTCCTTCCCCTTTA
Organism: Hymenochirus boettgeri; assembly: GCA_019447015.1. Lineage (NCBI taxonomy): Eukaryota > Metazoa > Chordata > Amphibia > Anura > Pipidae > Hymenochirus > Hymenochirus boettgeri. The sequence continues at coordinate 307,485,716 of CM033470.1, read as the reverse complement.
CTAGGCAGACGGGCCAATGGGAAGAAAGGCTCTGTCAACAGCGCATTCTTCTCATAGGCAAAGTGACACTGGCAGCTAAGTAGCCAAACTATCTCTTGTACTTCCAGGGGTAAGGACATATCAATTCGGGCATTGGAGGGCAGTTGCGTGCTGGTGGATTCGACGATTCTTTAAAGAATTGGGGGTTTGAATTAAACCCTAAGACGAGATGCAATACTTACCTTTCTGCGTTCCTGCATTGCTGTCTCTGCTCTCCTTCAATGCACCTCCTTGAGCGCAATGAGCATCTACCGTATATACTCAAATTAAAGTCGATCCGAGTATAAGTCGAGATACCTATTTCTACCTGAAAAATTAGTAAAAATGATTGACTCGAGTATAAGTCGAGGGTAGAAAATAACCACTATTGTCTTCTGATTCTTTATTGTTTTGAGGCTTAAGTTGCTATTTAAAGGGTATGTCCACCTGAAAAATTAACATTGCCTAAAGTAAAAGAGCCCATTTAAATATGCATGATACCTTTTATGGAATTTGTCTGTGTGCCCTTGTTTGTCCGATGTATGTGCTGTAAGATTCGCTTGGCACATTGAATATTCATGTTGCTGCCTTCCCAATAGCAGGCAGTCCGCGCCATCCCGCACATGCGCAGATCCACCCATGCTGCGTCGGACTCGTCGACCCTGCCCGGCTGAGGGATTAAAACAGAACATACCGTTCCGGAATGGATTTGTAGGTCTCGGGGACACACACACACACACACACACACACACACACACACACACACCACAAACCCACACACACACACACACACACACACACACACACACACACACACACACACACACACACACACACACACACACACACACACACACACACACACACACACTTTCCCTAGCCACAGGAATGGCAGACTTTATGTATGAACTCTTACGTCTGGATATTTAGATATTGGGTCTATCTACACACACTCTCCCTGCTTCCCCCAGCCACAGAAATGGCACACTTTATGTATGAACTCTCTCCTTTGTCTCTGCCAGCATTGTCTGTTTTACTACAGTTCTGACAATGCAGGAGAGGATCTGTTTACATAAAAGCACAGGGTCAAGTGGGCGGGACCAAAACGCATGGTAATAGCCTCATTTAGTAATCAGCTCACTTCCTTATCCAGCACAGCTAAGGCCACACCCCCAAAAACGAATAGAACTTCTAGAGACTGCTGCAAAGGTAGGGAATGGAATTTTTTCAAAAGAAAGGCAGGAAAAGGCTTCTGGGAATGGGTACTACCTTATAATGAAAAAAAAAAAATTTTGATTTTGGTGAATAGACATACCCTTTAAATGGACAGCAGAATTCCCATATAGTAGTCCCATACAGTAATAGCCAAATCCAGTATGGCTATTACTGTATGGGACTACTGTATGGGAATTCTGCTGTCCATTTAAATAGCAACTAAAGCCTCAAAATAATACAGAATCAGAAGGCAGTCTTAAACAATAGATACCATCCTCCTGATTCTGTTTTGTTTTAAAGTATCAGTTGCCCTTTAAATGGTAATCCCACACAGTAATCATAATCCCACTTAGTAACCCCCAATTCAGTGCCACTCCAGATGTTTGGAAACTACAACTCCCATCATGCTTTAGTAGCTGGGAGTTGTAGTTTCTAAACATCTCTAGTGGCAAGTTCAACAACAAAAAATCCCCTTGCCCAACCTTTTTTGTGTTGTTTTGAGGCACTACAGGTGTTTGGAAAACACAACTCCCAGCAGGGAGGCAATAAGAACGCAATTTAACTTACCGGTCCCACAGGACCATCGGAGGACTCACTCCTTCCCTGCTCCTCCATTGTGGCAGTGTCTATGTAACGTTGCATACCCGCGGCGAGCGCGCGCATAACTGTGCCGAGTGTGCAAGAGCATACCCACTAGGCCTCTGTATGGATCGCTATTCTCCCTATGCAGTGGTTTTGCAAGCATATCTGGCAGCCTAATGGACGTAAGGAACTGTACCGGTAAGTGAAATACATACTTACCATTTCTTCTGTGTCATTTGTGTTGTGACTCGAGTATAAGCCGAGGCAAGGTTTTTAGGTTTATTTTTAAACCTAAAAACCTCGGCTTATTCTCAAGTATATACGGTATCTTTGGGGAAGTCGGGAGGAGAATTATAGGGATATTCAATAAAAGTTCCTATTGTTAAAAATAGCACCATTTAAAACAATAAGAACTTTAATTGAATCTCACCTGTTGGATTTTAAACTAAAACCAAACATATTTGAAATGGGTATTATTGCCCTTTAAAAAGTTAATCTCCAGGTATTAATGTCTAGATACATTGGTTAACTGTCCCCAGGAATTTATCATTTTACATGATCTACTAATTGAATGTGTTAATTAGCATGTCCCAAAGTCACTACAATGTAGTCTAATGTGCTCAATAAATGAATACAAAAACCTTCTTATAACGAAAATGCAATCCTACCCCTCATAAAATATAACACACACAAAACTAAGATAATAAATGACATGGTGTAACCCCACGAGCATTAATCAGTTCTTACCATTTTATGTTTAGTTTATAATGACTCCCCTAGTCTGTGAATTAAATGAGATCTAAAGATAAAATGCAAATGTGCCTGAATAAATCCTATCATTTCTAAGTAACCTTTAGCAGCGTCTCTAACCTCTGAAATCAGAAGCACTGTGGAGGAATGATCTAGGTTTTTATTGCTTTATGTTAGTGTTGTCCCAACGTGTGAGTCAAAAAGGAGCTGAGTGACAGGGGCATGCATACCTGCAGGCCCCCCCGCAGGTGGGCATGTTTCATTCATAGGGTTCAGTTCCGGAAGTTCGGGTCCGGTCTTTTAAACAGCTGATTGTGCGTGTGTTTCACTCATACACACGATCAGCTGTTTATAAATGGCTGAGGCGGAAGGGATCTTGAGCTTGTTGGCCATACTAACACCCGGGCCCCTTCATGGTTGTGGGGGTGGCGGGGGCTGTAGTTAAGCCACTGCTGAGTGGTTAAAAAGCAAATAAGCATTCAAACCGCAAAATGTTATATTGACCATAGTAAACACAAGATAAATTTGGGGCCCACCAGGAAATCCGAGCCCAGGGGCTAACATTTCACATCTCTATTGTCACTCATTAACATATCTATCTTATGGTGCCCATAAATTACACCTTACCCAGCGCCTTTCCTGGTCTTCTTTGTAGCCAACATACGATCGTGAGGTCCAGCGTTTACCATTCATTTTACAATCGTATGTCGGTAGCAAAGAAGAACCAGAAAGGCAGTTCCTCGGAAACTGAATGTAGCTGGATCGGTCTTAGGGAAGATGTATGTACGGGCAACTTTACTCCTACTGACTCCTATTGTTATATAAAATGCATTTCTTACTGTACCTTTGGCTTGGATTTACATTTTAGCAGTTACCTCTGTTACCACCCCGTCTAAAAAAAACATTTAAAGCTTTAAACAAGTAAAGCTGGGTCCACACTATTTAATATTTCAGCCCGACCAACATTTCAGTGTTCGACATTCAATTGGATGGTTCCTTGTCCCAGCAGCGAGGAGGAGAGTAAGATCAACATTATCTTAAACAGAAAAGAAACTTAAGAAGAAACCTGAGGTATCCTTTTTTAGTATAGAATAACATTTAGCGTGGTAAAATGTGTAATAATCTTGTGCAATAGTGTGACATCTTTTGTTGATTCTATAAACTGGTCAGTCAACACTTGTTAATAGGGAGTCTTCCCATTTATCCCATATCTTTTTATATTTTAGTGGGCAACCCAGACTGAGAAAATAACATTACAAACCCCCATTCCACCACAACTGCTCCATTCTACTTCCTGGCCAGTTACGGCAGTGACATCACAGCCAATGACTGACGGGCATTAGGGAATGAGCCTGAGCTGCCGCTCGTGCATGTAAGGGGCACGCTGTAGCAGCAGAGGACCAAACGGCAGTGGATTTGTAAGGTTCTGTCCTCAGTCTGGAAGCATCATTGGGGAAGGTGAGTAGAAGGGGTAGACATGCTCTTTAAAGGGCTGTGGGCCCACTGGGGGGATTCCCCTGTAACCCTGTGGACCAGTCCGACAATGGGTGGGAATTACATTCCCTTTAACATTAACATTATGCGCAGAAGGATGATGTCACCACAGGCTATAGGAAGTTGTAAAATAGGGCAAAGGTGTCCGTTTCCTTTAAATGACTATTTCAGAAATACATTTACATTTTTAATACTTTTGACAAATCACTCACTGAAGTGTTTAATTGCTGAAACAAATGTTCTGGCAAAAATGTGTGAGTTCACTCACCTAAACAAGATCCACCTATTAAATGGTCTAAAAAAAATGTACGTTATTGTTCTAAAGCAGTCATTCATTTTCAAACGTCTCTCCCTTTACCAGACCTCCAGGGTTATTACTAACAACTCCATTTGTTTTGCCTCACATGAAAGTGCTCATTAAACAACACAAGCCAATTACTCCCTGTGATATAGAGATGTATTATTGAGCTCAGCCAAATGACTTTACCAATGGGCATTTTATCTATCTTGTTAAAGAAGCACATTTAAAGTAAAAAGCATCAGGCATGACGCAGGTTCAGAAAATTAAGTTAATTGAATATAAATAAATTCATTTAAAAAACAAGATCACCACTGTAAAGGGAATTATATAGCCTCTACCTTTCAATGGAAGAATTTAGTCAAATTGCACCATTCCCCCTCTTATGGCACAGAAACGGATGGTTACAATAACTCAGGGCCAATCAAATCCAAGAAATAGAAATGTAAACCACACAACTAACTTCGGATTCCTATAGCTTTAGATAGAACTGGCTATCTTAAAATTGGCTCAAGCTGGGTACACACATCACAAATCTCTGAAATGACAGACAGGATCTGCAAGATCCTGTCTGTCAATTATTCAAAGATCAGGGTACACAGAGTCCCGAGCATTCTCCCTATACACAGCAAATACACAGCATAGGGAGAACGTTCGGACTGTTTGTTTCCCACGACCACGTCCGACTCACATTAACATACATTAACAATAAATCGCCGATACCGTCAGATCCAGTGTCTCGTTACATACCTTTATATACTTGACTATCTCCTAATGGTAAAAAATGATTTGCCAGAGATTTACCTATGTGTAGGCAAACCTGCAAATCCCTTTCTATTCCTCCTGTACCTCAAACCAAAGGTTCAGAAATGCTCAGTGAGAAAAATATTAAACTTATTTATTATCATATAAGGCATTATTTATCATTTATTTATTAAGTTTATTAAAGGGCATCTATAGTGAGAAAATGAACTTTTTTTTTCTTTCCTTCCATGTTCCTTCTATAACCCAACCCCCAGAGTGTCTTTTTTTCACTTTTTCCAGATTCCCTCTCTGTACTGAGATACACAAGTTAGAAGAATACGTGATTGCATTCCTCTACTCCTACTTGTACTGTCAATCAAATCTGTGATGTGATCCTCTTCCCTGCTCAAGTCCCTCCCTCCTCCCTGCTCTGTTTGCACAAACATAGACATAAGAGCATTAGGAGGGGGAAGATGTAGCTTTGATTGCAGAGATAAGGCTGCACTTGACCCCCCTTCTTCATAGCTTTCACTGTTTGATTATGGGTCACAAAGAGAGAGATCATATTACAGTAGTAACTGTACTGTTCTCCCTTCTCTTCCATGTCTCCAAGACAGCTTGCTTTCTATTGGCCACTCTGCAAGGGTGTGTTCTTCAGGATGTAAAAAATAAAGAGTACTGTGATACTTTTTCTAAGGACCAACAGTTTATTTAGTTGACAAGATTTCGGGGCTAAACTCTCTTCATCAGGTCAGAGCAGGATCTTGAACTTTTAACTCCTACTGAACATGAGAAGCTTGCCAGGTAGCTGGAGTTGAGACAGTTGGAGGAGGTAGCAGAGGGGAGGGGGAAGGGGGGAGTGCTACAGAGAGATCTGACAACATGGAAAAACAGAGTCACTGATAGAGGTAGGAGAAAGGCAGCACAGAGTACATGAATTTAACTTTGCAAAGGGGCCAATGTGTTTTTTTCACTATAGATGCCCTTTAACCGATTTAATAAAACACTAGTAAAACACTAGTGAAAGTAAGAAAATCATAGGAGTTAATTGACAGGCAGCAGTTTTGGCTAATATTCCTAAATAAAATAGGTGCAAAAAAAAGACAATGGGGCTCATTTACCCAGATCCGCTATCGTTCTGGGTAAATGCACCTTCCGCGATTTAATATCGCACTTGCGAATGAGGGTAAATCCCGCTAAGGGATTTACCCACTGCGGGATTTTAACACCAGCTAAATCTAGCGCAAAGGCGATATTGAATTGCGAGCGGCGAATGCACAGGTGATTTTTTCGTAACCCGCACATCAAACGCTAATATGGAGTTAAAGGTAGCGAACCGGTTAGCACGACTTTAACTCCATATATTGCCCAGTGAGTCTGGGTAAATGAGCCTGAATTGCTCTTATGTAAAGGAGTATTTTACTGACACAGATGATAAACTGATGGAGCTCCAAAGTGTTTGAAGAAAATCCAACTGTGGACAAACACTCACACTCCTAATGGACAATGGAGATGAAGTTTAAATCATTAAACTACTTAAAAAACATCTAAACTGATTTGTTTTCCAAATAAAACCTATATTTGCCATGAAGTTAGAAGAGAATACCCCTACCTCCAATTCTTCAACGGTATGAAGATGACACTTGTCTATGGATGATATCTTTATAAAATAGCACACAAAGGGGATTATATTAAGGTTCATACACACATTAATTGCAGGGCCGACCCGCAATGCACGATGTCTATGAACGTCTATTTTGGGCAAAGATTGTGCCGTGTATGGGCACTTCATTGGCCAAAACGTGTGTTCAGTGGGAGCTTGTTGCCTGATTCCCAGGACGGATCATTAATGAGCCTCAACCAAACTCCCATTTCGGCTGTCAAAGCGCCTATACACGGCACAATTGACAGCCAAAACAGACGTTCGAACCACTTGTTCACGGCTCCGCATTGTGCCTTGTGGTGAGATTTGTAGCAGCTGTTATGGGAAGGAGCAGTGATGCTGTTAAGCTGCTGTTTACAATTGTAGAATGGGAGGTAGGACTAAAGTTTTATCTCCCATCCACGGCATGGGACATCATGTACTCCACCATACATCATCTGCTGAAACATACAAATCCACCAGTGCCAGCTGTTTCGTTACCCCATCATTCTAATTTTTATTTAAATTTCTGTTAACCAAAATGCATATAATACTATCATTGGAATACTTTCTACGAGGGCTTTTAAAAAATGTTTCCTACAAAGTCAAACAGAAATAATACAACAAGGTCAGTGCTGGAAGTGTATGTGAATGTGGCCGAGTTCTTATTGTCTTTGGCTTCTAAGCTTTCTCGTCATATTAGGAAGAATAAAAAGTGAGAATTAAGAAAAATAGGTCAGATCAAAGACTTTTATTCCAAATACTCTCCTGTGAATTCACTTCTATCAATTAGATGATTACCCCAGAAAATCCCTGATGGAAAGTATTAAACCAGGGGAATATATACATACTGCCTATATTCAGGGAAGGAAGGTTAGCTATTTAAAGAGCAAATGTAATTACAATAAATAGAGAGAGATCAAAGAATATGTTCTCTGTTAACTGCAAAGAAATCTCTTGCAACACAGTCTGGAAGTTGTCTACAATAAACAGTGTGGGTTAAGGCCATACATTGACTCTCACTCACTAAAATCACCCACCGGACAGATATGTACCCATAATGCTTGTAGTTGGCAAGCTCATTAATAAGCTTATTAATTAAGAGGTGCAAGAAATTTGCCTGAGCAATTCAACCAATCGGATGATACATTTGTATTGGTCTACTACAATTAAAAAACACTTGGTAACATCTGATTGGTTGCTGCAGATTAAGAACACAGGGCACATTTTGCACTTCTTAATGAATAAGGCCCAGTGACTGTCTAATAATAATTGTTCTATGATGGTCCTGGTTGGTAATGAGTGTTATACTGTAGGACAGATCTGGCCAGGGATGCCAGACATCCCTATTTGGATGGGATCGCCCCAACTGCAGGGACAAAATCCCGTGTCCAGCAGTCAGGGATGAAATCCTGTATTACAGAGCAGCCTGCCGCCCTGCCCCTAACTCTGCCTCTGACCAAAATGGCAAACCTAGATCAGGCCCACAAGGGTGCCTGAGAATAGGTTCTTACCATGTTAAAGGACAACAAATACCTTTTGTGCAGAGGGTGGATTTGAAACCAGGACTCGGCAGTACACTGAACTGTTAAAAAGGAGTCAGATGAACTGTTACAACAGTTATTTTTAATTTATGGAGATAGCCAATATGCAATTAGAATTATTTGTATGTATTATATGTTGGTCTCTAGTTGCACTTTAATATGGATGGACAACAGCCCAATTTTTTATATATTAACAGTTATTTTTAACAAGTCAGATCTCTACAGTCCACATCCAATCAAATAATCTCTCATTTCTATTTACTCTTGTGCTTATTCAACAATTAGAATGGAGAATTACAATCATCAAAATGTACTTAAGCCACATTTAAACAATTTGTACAGCAACTTAGCAATCAGATATTGTACAACTGAAATATCCCTGGATTCTTTCGCGATGAGCAACTACTAAATATATAGCACACAGAACACCAGATCCTTTATCAAAGCAATATTATAATTATCTATGTTTAGCTCGCTCCTTCTTCGCAATTTCAAATTCTTCTAGATAATAGGTAGTTCTACCTTTTTTCGTAATGATCCATTTTTACTTTGAATTACAATCCCATTACTATAATTGGCATTTAAACATACACTGTACCACGTGAGATCATTTCAGTACAATTTTGTAAAGAGTTTTAATTAAAAATGATGAGCTATTCATTTTCTGATCATGCTTGCTCAGAATCACTGCATGCTTACAGAATCTTCTAAAGGTTTGTCAATTCCTGACACAATGGGCTATTGGTAAGCAATATTATGTCAAACCCAAAACACACAATGTTCTCTACTCCAGAAGACCACTCAGAAAGGCCTAACAAAAGGATACATATGAGGAGGATATAATATGGATTCCCAACTGAAATAAGTCACCAGCATTCTAAAACATCCCTTTTAAACTCAATTTAGAAAAAATTAGAATTCTAACCTTGTTTATAGATATAAATCCCAGAATAACAATGATGTCTAATTCACTTTAAAGGGCATGTTCACTCCTCAAATGTAGGTAAATCCTCCCCCAAAATCTGAAAGATGTAAGGCTAACCTGTAACAGAATTATGCTCTACACTGCCGCTCAAAAGTTTCTGCCTCCTCTCCAAGCTTTTACATGGTCAGAGCTGGCAAATAGTGAAATATCATTCAGTCATTGGCTGTGATGTCATCTGGTACATCAATGACTGGCAGCTGCTAACTCGCGGAAACACAAAATCATAAACCCATAACACCAAGTATAAGATACTATGGCGATATAATATGGAGGAATTACTATATAAGTTGACTGGTTTAGAAACAAACCTATTTAGAAAATCTTTGGATCTGTCCACATTTACAAAACTTTAAGGGGGTTATTCAGTAAAAGTTCTTATCGTTTAAAATGGTGCTAATTTTGCCCCAACCAATCAGATGATAGCTTTCAAATGTTACATAAGTTCTGATTGGTTGGGGCAAAATTAGCACCATTTTAAACAATAAGAACTTTTATGGAATGTCCCTGTAAATTTTCAGAACTTTGTCGTCATTTAGTCAAACAGACACTTATTGCCTGTAATAAGATGTTTTGTGTGCTGACTGCACCTGTTTGAGGTCTAATAATAGTGTAATGAGAACTCTATATTGCTATATTTTTGATATTGTAATTACTAAAAAAAAATAAATTTAACCATTCCAACCATTTTTGCTCCACTTCTTCCCATAACCACGACAACAACAAATGGCTTCCAGCTTCAACACGTGGCTCTTTTGGCCACTCAGTGTTCTTAATGGGACTAGAGGGAGAATTGGTAAGAGACGGGTTATAAAATGAATGGAATGGGGGGGGGGGCAGATTGGAAGAATAGGCAGGAGGACACAAATGGTGGTGTGTGTGGCAAAAAAAAATCCGTTAAATCAAACCACTCACTATAATAAAATCTATTGGTTGTCAAAATCCAACGTATTCAATATCACTTCAAAAGGTTTCCCACTAGGCTTCTAAATAACAATCATGTTGCCTGTATAAGGATTGTACAATGTTAAGACAAGTGTCTTTGTATCATTTCTCGTGGTGGTTTCTTGGTGGTTTTCTATTGGTTGTCAAAAGGAAAACCACTGAATGCAAAATATCTGGAACCACCATGAAAGTTCTTGTAAAATGAAACCAAGACGATAGTCTGAACATAGCCTAAAGGAGGTCATACACACACCAATCCCGGTTGTACGATATTGGGATATTTCCATATTGTGTGATTGTTGGTGCGTCTGTGGCCGATCTTCTGTTTTTCGTCCTTTATTTCCTATCTGACAAGGAAACAATCAGAGATTCTGAAAGCAACAATAGTAAAATGGAAACAAAAAGTCGACGAGGCAGCTAAAATGAAATGTGCTAAATGGGTGCAAAATAGATAAAGGAAAATATCTGAAATAAATAAGAGGGGGAATTGATAAAGGGGGTATTTAAATTAAATTATAGGAAGGGGAATAATGCCCCCCCCCCCTAAAGGCTAGGGTTTTAACTTTTTCGTTCCCGGAACTCACATTAGGGGCCAGACCGGCAGCCGGGTCTGTGATTGGTTGATAGCCAATTAATCACTGATTCTATTTAAGTGTTTGATGCCAGCAGATAGCAAATGTTAAAGGACAACTCCACCCTCATAAGAACATCTTTTAGAAAGAACGGCCTCTGTTGATATATCATAATTTGCCCCATGAATTTATTACTGTATGCCTGCTATGCTTCTGGATGCCTCATGGAAACTGAGCAATTTAGAAACCTGTACTGAGCCTGGGCATGCTCAGAAGAGGCAGACAGGGGATTAACATTCAGTCATTGGCTGTGATGTCAACTGTCAAATCCATAACTGACAGTTACTAACTGGAAGAACCAGGAAGCAGAATCGGGGGAAACAGGACATTGTGCAGGATTTCAGGTTAGACTTATATATTTCAGATTTCAAACTATTACCATTTAGGGTTTTGGGGGGTGATTTACCTGTATGTTAGTTTTCATTTTGGGTCTGGACTTGCCCTTTAAATACTTACGTGGAGTGAGATTAACCCAGAGCTGCACAGCCTCGTGGCTCTGGGTAAATCTCCTGACACGGCTGCATAAACCTCTGTTAAAAGGCATGTCCACCACAAAACTAAAATTTAACCCACTACTGGCATCCTGGGTACATTCAAAGGGCTGAAGAAGAGTTGTTCCATTATTATTATTTTATTATTAGTGCAGATTTATATAGCGCCAACATCTTCCATTGCGCTTTACAATTACATGTATACTATAATTAACCTGTCCCAAAGAGCTTACAATAATGAGAACAAGCCTCCTTGTCATGTGTTGGTGTGGTTGTCTTACCCGGGCGAGCAGGAAGGACTGAAGAGGTCTCATATGCCATGTTGCCCATTTCATCAAAAAAAAAAACATTGCTGCCATCAGACCTAGTACCTTGAATACCTTTTTTACCCTGTCATTTGGTAAGGACACCAAATTCCCTCTCGTTTGGAACAGCTTCAAGGTAAATTAGAGACTGTAACGGTACTATGCTGCTCTTCTCGAGATTCAACACTCAACCGTGCCCCCGCAAAACTTATATAACCTGCTACGTATGTTGTATCGATGTCTCTTTCGACTGGGTGACCACCAACACATCCTTCAGGTAATGAAATACTGCCAGACCTTTTGTTCTGAGAAACGCCACCAGACCAATCATCACCTTCATAAGGACCCGTGGCCAATGTTTTCCTGTGACCTCAAACCTTAGAAAACTCAATACAAAAAAAAAAGGAACATGCTGCAGTGAAAAACGAAATGAGGTAACCACCTTAGAAAGCGTCTTGACTTTGGATGGATGAATTGGAACATGAAAATATGCATCTTTTAGATCTATGCCTGTGAGCCACGTGTTTCCCTTTATAAACTTTATTAATAATTGAAGAGACTCCATCTTGACTCTTTCTTATAACACAAACTGATTCAACCTTCTCAGATCTAACGCTGAACTCAGGGCCCCGAGGATTTCTTTACCAAAAACAGCATTGAATAAAAACCTTTCCTCTGCTGAGGCTCTAGAACTGGCTCTATGGCTGCTGAACTTATCACCTGGTCCATGTGTTGCAAAATTACTTTCTTTCCTTCCTTTTCTTTGGGAAGCTGAGTAGTAACAAAAAAGTCTTCTTTTGGGTACTGACATAAACCAATCTGGTACCCAGTTAAAATTATCTGTAAGACCCAATGGTCTGGAACAATCATGGTCCAGGTCTCTGTAAATTGGCAAAGTCTACCTGCCACCCGACTCTACACCTGCATACCCTTATTACTGGAAAGATCTGCTTGGGCATCCTGGTTTTCCAACTGTAAAGGTGTGCTTCCCAGCCTTCCAGGCCTGTTGAAGTCTTGTCTCCTTTGCGGGTACAAGTTTGCTTTATTTAGATGCTGTATCCACTGACCATGGTCATAGCCATAGGGCTCCCTGGATGCTACATTTAAGGCCATAGCTCTAGCAGACAGTCTTACGAAATCAACAGATGCTTCCGACCGCCTGTTCCACCCCCTGCATCCACAGCTTCATGGCCCTCGATACAGAAGTAAGTGACACGGAAGGACAAAAAGATGCACCAAATGCCACAAAGGATTTTCCCAGGCTAAATATCACCCTTCTCTCCATAGCATCAGGAGGCACAAGAGGCAGAGAATCCACTTGGACAAGCCACATTGGCAGGTAAGCTGATTCCTGGTGGACAGGAAAAGAGACAGTAGGAGGAAGTTAGGCGGAGGTCTAAAGTCTTACGAGATTCCTGTCCGTGACGGTAGAGAGACATTAGTGGATGCTGCCATGACTTTACATCTGGGGCAGTAAAACTCTCTCCACTGATAGTTTCTAATGCCATGCCAGGAATTCTCAATCCTATTTCCCTGGTCCTTCTACGGCAGTGGTTAACAATGGGTTAATCCCCCTGATCCTCTTGATTGACAGGCTGGTCCCTCCCCTAATTAGATAAATTCGGGCCAGAGACCTACCCCCATAGTCTTTTTTCTCCTGTCCTCGCTTGGCATGGCAGCTCCCTCATCAGATCTGGTAGTGGGTCTCAGCCTCTGTTTCCCCTACTGCAGCAGCACTTAAGCGTGCTCGCGATGTGCTGACTGGGGCCTTCTCTATACAGCCGCGATCTCCTCCATGGCCGTGCGTGCATGTGACCATGACGTCATCATGACCGCGACGGAGCTCTCTCGCGGGAGATTTCAAAAGCCCGATTCTCCTCCTCTCCTTGCTCCTGTCTTTTGCTAATCAAGCCAGAAGGGAGAGGGAGTTGCTGTATCCAGCCCTGCTGTCTGCCATTGCTGTAAGCATGGTTTCACAGCCTATATATATATTCAAGCATGGTTTACCTGGATCTAACTCATGTCTTTTTCCTCAGGGTGCCTGCCATGAGTCACAAGCAGATTCAAGGGGTGAGCTGTTTTAAAGAGAGAGCAACACAATTTTTTAAAGAACAAGTTAGCTTTTTTTTTCAGATCTTCTTCCAGATACAGAGAGGAAGATGAACACAGATATCACAAAGAACATAGGATGGAATGCTCAATGTGTGACCAGCCTGCAACTAGGGGGGAAAAACTTTGCAGTGATTGCATTAATTTCAGAGTGAACTCTTCACAAGGAAACCTGCTAGCATCTGTACAAACAATGATGGATACCACACTATCCAAATTCTCTGACAACATGAAGTCCAAAGTCGCGGATATGATTCATCCACAACCTGCCTCACCAACCTTACAATCAGAGAGTCAAAATCAAGATTTACTGGAATTAGATGAAGTTCCTGACAGAGAATCTGACACGGACAAAGGGAAAGAATCTCTGACTCACGAAGCTCTTGCTTCCCTTATAAAAAAGATTAAAAAATCTTTGAGGATCTCAGAACCACCTCCAGTAGATTACACAGATCTAATGTTCTCTAAGAAAGATAATGATTCAGGATGTTTCGCGTTCATGAACAATTCTCCCTATCTCAGGGGTTTTATAAAACTTACCCCATTACATCTTCAAACTCCACAATTTGGGACGTTTGCCCTAAAGTGGATACAGCTATCATAAAGGCCAACAAGAAATCGGCACTAGCCACAGATGATGCTGTGGCTCTAAAAGACCCTATGGATCGTAAAGAAGATGCACTCTTAAAAAGAATCTATCTTCTAGCAGGTGCATCTATTAGACCTTCTGTTGCTATTACAAGCTTTGCCCGAGCAAACAAAGTTTGGATCTCTGATCTCGAACGAGCAATTAACAATGGCACACCGAGGGATGAACTACTGCAAGGCTTAGCGGACATCAAACTTTCCAATGAATATATGGCCGAAGCTTCCATGGATTCTGTAAAACTGTCTTCCAGGATAATGGGGTCTTCTGTGGTGGCAAGGAGAGCATTGTGGATTAAGCAATGGAAGGCAGACATGCACTCGAAGAAAGGGTTGACTTCAATACCCTTTGTAGGAAACCTATTATTCGGTTCCAAACTAGAGGAGCTAATAGAGAGGAACTCCAACAAAAGAAGCCTTCCTCAATCCAGAAATCCAAGAGGACCATTCCCTTCTATGTCATTCTCTTCTCAAATATTTCTAAGAGAAGCAAGACAATATAGGCCTAACAAATCCTGTGGTCAGAGAAGTTCTTGGAGGCCATTCCAGAACCAGCAGCCCTTTTGAGGCAAACCCAACCAAAAATAGACCTTAATGAAGGTGTGCGAGCCCTGTCTCCGAAGGTAGGGGAAAGAATTTCCTTATTTCCGGAGACATGGGCTCAAATAACATAAGATTCTTGGGTCAACAAGATCATCCATCACGGATATTCTCTGGAGTTGCAAGTTCCTCCAACGTTCAACGAATTTCTTACATCAAGACTCCCCAAGATACCACCAGTAAGGGAAAGACTCCAGCAGGTTCTCAATCTCCTTATGGAAAATCAGGTTATAGAATTGGTCCCACCATCTAAAAGGAAGCAAGGGATTTATTCCCCAATCTTTCTAAAAAAGTAAAAATCGGGAGAACTCAGGCCAATTCTCAAATTAAAATCAGGAAATCAATTGCTTAAAGGGACTGTCCACCCCTCTTTTGAAATATTAATATATTGTAGATTACCCCCCAAAACATAGACATCGTTTAAAGCTGTAAATCCGCTCCCAGACAGAACTATTATACTTACATGCTCCTCCTCGCTCCACCGCCGCGGCTCTGCACTTCCGGGTAAGGCAGTCAGTGTCGGCCATGACAGTGACGTCATGGCCAAACACTGACTGCCATTCCCGGAGCAGTCTCCACTGCGGCTGCTCAAGAACATAAAAAGAACAGAGCAGCCACAGTGGAGACTGGGAGAAGAACCTGGAAGCGGCGGTGGAGCGAGGAGCATGTAAGTATAATAGCTCCGTGTGGGAGCCGATTTAAAGCTTTAGACTTAAACGATGTCTATGTTTTGAGGGGTAATCTACAATATATTAATTTTTCAAAAGAGGGGTGGACAGTCCCTTTAAAATCCGAAGGTTCAAGATAGAAACCATCAAGACAGTGCTAATCCAAATACAACCAAACGATTAGTTAGTAAAGATAGACATCCGGGATGCTTATCCTCATATTCCCATCTGTCCAAAAAGCAGAAGATTCTTACGTTTCTGCATTCTGGAAACTCATTTTCAATACAGGGCGCTGCCCTTTGGACTAGCCACAGCACCAAGACTCTTCACAAAAGTGCACCTAAGATTGCAAGGGGTACAGATTTTTTCGTACCTAGACAACATTTTGCTGAAATCATAAAATTTAGCTACACTCCACCTTCACATTTGGAGTACTCTTTATTGTCTACAAAATCTTGGGTAGATCATAAATTGGGAGAAGTCGAATTTAATCCCATCCTAGCAAATAGAATTCCTAGGTATCCTCCTGAACACGCAGACCAAAACATCTTAAAATTCCCATTCACAACAGTTTGGATTTGTCAGCTTTTCCTGGGGAAACTAACATCCCACGTTAGATTCGGTGAAGTGGGCAATGAATCATATACAAACTTTTCAAATTTCTTTCATCAAACAATTCAAGAGGAAGAACAGAAATCAGCTGATTTTACTGAATCAGGAGGTAAGAAAAGACTTAATCTGGTGGACAAGACAGGAAAATTTTCATCCTATCTCCCTACTTATACCTCTATGGTTAACTATCACCCCAGATGCCAGCCCCTCCGGGTGGGGTGCGACTTTTGGGAATCAGACGGCCCAGGGCAATTGGGACAAGAATTTGAGATCATTACCTCAGAATCACAGGGAGATGATGGTGGTCTTTCAAGCACTCTTGGCTTTTCAGCCTTTCATTCAGGGGAAACCAATCCTGATATTATCAGACAACATGACGGTGGTAGCCTTTCTCAAAAAGAGGGGAGGCACCTGCAGCCAAAAACTATGGCTCATGACAAAACAAATACTCACCTGGGCAGAGACTCACCTACTGGACCTCTCGTCCTCCCACATTCCAGGGGCATGCAACCTATCAGCAGATTTTTTGAGCAGGAAAACAATTCACCCAGGAGACTGGCAACTCCATCCTCAAGTATTCCGACAGATTTGCAACAAATGGGGATCACCACATCTGGACCTAATGGCAACGAAGGAGAATTTTTATCTCCAGGTACCAAGATCCAAAAGCAATAGCAACGGACGCAATGTCTATTCCCTGGGGTCAACAACTAAATTACATATTCCCGCCAATCCTTTGATCCCTCAGATTCTCAGAAAAATCCGAGACGAGGAAGCAAATGTGATAGCCATCCTACCATGGTAGCCACGGAGATCATGTTCCACTGGGCGCTGCAACTATCAATCCAGCCACCCTTCAAGATTCCACTCAGATCAGACCTTTTACGGCAGGGTCCAGTCCTGCATCCAGATATAGCGACTCTATCACTAGCAGCCTGGCGGTTGAGACCTCAACGTTAAGAGAAAGGGGGTTTTCTGAAGAAACTATTGGAACCATATTGGCGGCCAGGAAATCATCTACATCTATGAGATATTATTGAATATGGAAGACATTTTGTAACTGGTGTCAGTTCAAAAATGTTTCTCCACTTTTCCCCTCAGTCGAAAATATTATCGAATTTCTCCAAGAGGGTTTTAACAAAAATGTAAGTCTTTCATCATTAAAATCTCAAATCTCCGCTCTATCTGCACTCTGCAATGTCAGATGGGCATTGGACGCTACCATTGTTAGATTCCTCCAAGGAGTCAAACACATCCGACCGCAAGTAAGATCCATAGTGCCTCCTTGGGACTTACCATTGGTTCTCCAGGCGTTACAAATAGCTCCATTTGAACCAATTCTTACATGTTACATGGAATATCTTACCTTCAAAATAGTCTAGTAGCAATAGCTTCAGCCAGAAGAGTCACGGAAATCAGAGCTCTCAGGGCTTCTCATCCGTTCATTTTCTTTCTCAATGACAGAGTTGTCCTTCGCACAGATCCATCTTTTTTACCAAAGGTAGTATCTGCCTTCCATATCAATGAAGATATTATCCATCCTACTCTAGTAAACTCGGAACTGTCAGAGTCTGAAAGAGACAATCATCTTCTAGATGTTGTCAGATGTCTTAGAATCTATATTGAAAGATCTGCAGGACTACCTCCTTGTCCTTCATTCTGGCAAAAAGAAAGGATATCAGCCATCCTCACCAACCATCTCGACCTGGATCAAAAGTTGCATTAAGCAGGCCTATGCAGCAATGGCAGCAGTTCCACCCGATAGGGTTACAGCCCACTCAACCAGATCCCTGGCAGCTTCCTGGGATTTTTCTGCCCGGGCCTCTCCAGAGCAAATTTGTAAAGCAGCCACATGGGCATCCATTAATACTTTTATAAAACATTATAACCTTGATGTTTTTGCTTCTTCTTAAGAAGACTTTGGTAAAAAAGTTCTGTCTGCTTCATCACAATAAATATATCCATATAACATAACAATTTGTCTCCCTCCCTATTCTTTTAGCTACTCAAATCCCATTGTTAACCACTGCTGTGGAAGGACCAGGGAAAACTGTAAATTTATACTTACGTAATTTTCCTTTCCTGGTCCGCAACACGGCAGTGGTTGGGATTTCCCCCCTTGAATGTTATTTCCAAGCTCGTCCAAGACTATGGGGGTAGGTCTCTGGCCAGAATTTATCTAATTAGGGGAGGGACCAGCCTGTCAATCAAGAGGATCAGGGGGATTAACCCATTGTTAACCACTGCTGTGTTGCAGACCAGGAAAGGAAAATTACATAAGTATAAATTTTCAGTTTTTACAAAGACACAGATACCTGGAAAATAGACGTTTGTCTCCATCTAATTTGAACTTAGAGGTAAAAATTATACATTTTACAGGTGTCTTTTAAAGAAGATTCATTTTTTGTGGTTTGGTAATTATCAGTGAAGTGCTTAAGGTGGGTACACACAGTACCAATCTATCAAAGAGGACAGACAGAATCTGATGACAGATGGGAGTACACACAGTCATGATGGTCTTCCCTATATAAAGTATAGGGAGCATGTTCGTGTCTGATTGCGGGCGACTCCCTATACTTTAATACAGGGGGCTGACCGAGGGAAATTTTCCATTCAGAACGACCGTTTCAGGTGCCGACACTGAACGTTCGTTGGCATTAAAAACAGACGTTTCAGCCTCACACACATTAGCGATATAGGCCCAATCCCATCAGTACCGGCAGGATCTCCCCTATATATCTCTAATGTGTGTACCCAGCTATAATCACAGCTGTGATTGTTTAAAATTGTAATGGAGACCACGGTCCCCTTTAAAATAGGGTGAAAAACAATTTTCTTTTAGGATCATTAGTATTATAATGAAAGAATTTTCTCATCTGAAATGGAACAGTGAGAGATCAAGAAACAGATAAATTTTGTTCAGGTACAACAAGGAGAAAAGTATTAAGTGTATAACATGCTCATCTCAAAATAAAGACTTTTCCCAGTGAGTCCTAAGGGTACACGATCATCTTTTGAATGTATATGAAAGTAAATAATCAAAAAAATGGATGAGAGATGCTCAACAAAACATTAAAATAAAATGACGGCATCTTTCTAATGTCACCTTCTGAGATACATTTGCTTTAGCTGCCAACAGTCGCTGGCAGAGAGAACGATAACTTACATGCGCTCACTGTAGCCTGCATAATAAGCCAAATCCCTCTTTGTGTAGGACAAGTGTATGTTTATCCGTACCCTGCTATTAGCACTTAATGTCAGTCACAGCTTATTAGCCAACAATATCAACTCTGTGTGGTTTATATTTCAGACCAAGCATGAACAAATAACTACAGTATATACGTGGAATATTAACATTAAAACTGTTCTATTAAAGGGTATGTCCACCCCTTAGAAAAACTTTTTATATGATACGCAAGACCCCATGAAATCTAAGTTCCAAATTGGTTAATGTTATTAAATATGCTCCCAAACAGATATCATACTTACAAGTTCACAATCCACCGCCACTTTCTCCCTCTCCACTCTGGTGCTCCGTAATTTTTCCGTTCCGTGGAGCCTCGTCCAGGAATGGCAGTCAGCCTTTGGCCGTGATGTCACTGTAACGGCCTTGACTGACTGCCTTACCCAGAAGAGCCAGAGAGCCGCAAAGGTGGATCGAGGAGCTGGTAAGTATGAGATCTCTGTCTGGGAGCATAGTTTAACATTTGGAAATTACATTTTAAGGGGTCCTGCTTATTATATTAAAAAAGGGGTGGACATACCCTTTAAAATCAGATATGGACAATCTGTCACTAACTAATTTAAAATTTCTACCAATTTACTTAAAGACAGTCCTTCCTACCAACTCTTTGCTAAAACTGGGATGTGGGAGGGGCCTGTGAACCAGAATATGGGAGGGGCTTATCCACAGCTTGCCCAGCCAATCCCCAGAACACCATCCACACCCCAGATCATTCCATGAGGGGGCTCTAAGGATACTCCTTGTGCCCCCAGGCCAGGGACACAATCGGAGGGTGGGGAGGAGGTCCTCCAGTATGGGGAGGACTTCTTATTAAAACTTCTTTATTACATTTTATGTCTGCTCCTTTATGTGACCTGTCAGGACAGGGGGGGCTGAGGGACATGTACTGCACAGGGATTATATAAAATATTGTATATATATTTCATTATATCTTTTCTTGGGACAATACTGAATATCACTTTAATACAATGTAAGAAGCCAGGGAAAAATTTCCAACTTATTCCCCAAATGTCAATATATTGTGTGTGGCCACCATTATTTCCCAGCACTGCCTGCACTGTTAGGGAAGCTCCTTTCCTTTCTCTGCTTTTTGCGTTGGTCTAAAATCTGTATACATATTTTATTGCAGTCAATGTGCATTTATAAATGTGTTTTTGCGTAACTTTAAAAATGTGCTACAGAAACAAAACAAGTTATTTCTGACTGTTCACAAATTCAGTTTGTGTTAAGCCATGATTTGCGGGTATGGGGTGAGAAAATTGCCAACATGAAAATTCCTGCCAATATTTCGACCCAATCAACTGTAATTTTGCACAGGGCGTTACCTCGCCAAAGGAGTCGCAGTGATGTCAGCTGCTGCTTGTACCAGATTACTCAGTCTCAATCTAAGGAACTAAATGGAATATCAAAGCAAATAGAGAACATATTTCTTCAGTTAATTGGTAATAACTCTTTGAAAGTAGCTTTCCGGCTGTAATGGTCCTTGATTATTTGATCCATTAAATGGAAATTAAACAGTATTATTAGGCATTCAAACACAAAGTTTATTTTTTAAAAAGGAATTTCGTTTTTCTGCTAAAGTGCTGCTAAGTGCTGCTAACGTTATGTTTAATAGACGCCTGGTTGCATAGAGATCGGACAAGTAACAGTAAGTCTACAGACTATTTCAACCATTTGGAAAACTCCCACACCTTTTTTTTTGTCTCATACAAAACCATCATTTAACCTTGCAATGCAGAAACGGAGAATATTTTACTTTTATAAGATAATTGAGGAGAGACGGAATTTTAAACTGGTCCTTAAAACGCTAATGAAAATTTTCCTTCATTATCCTGTTTAGGAGATAAGTGAAATCTGCACGGCTCGGTAGAAAAGACCAATATGCAAATGGTGTTAAAAGTTTCGAAAGGTCAATTGTCGTGATCTTTTCGAATTAAAGCTACGAAATGATTACAAGTGATTTGAATTGAAGACAGAAGATTAAAAGAAGGTCTGTTTAAAGAGCAAGTTAATACGACCTAAACAGCCTTTCCTTGACTGCACACGCATGCAATAACTAACAACTAACCTGCTTGTGTGATTAACCACTTGGTGACAGTTAATACATGGAGGAAATAAGTGCCGTAAGTTTTTAAGATTTTAAAGCCCCGATTAGAAAAATGTGTTCATTTTCACACTTACGGCTTGTTCACAAGCGTTTTTGCATGGTGTAACTCAACGCATATTCAGGGTTATTCAATAAAAGTTCTTATTTAAAATAGTGCTAATTTTGCCCCAATCAATCAGATGTTAGCTTTCAAATGTTAAATAAGATCTGATTGGTTGGGGCAAAATTAGCACCATTTTAAACGATAAGAACTTTTATTGAATCTCCCTGATTTTATCTAATAACGCATAGACTTTATTTTTAAATATAATTCAATGTGTACTGTTTCGACCAGTGCGTTAAACAGCGCTGTGAGAACTAATACATGTATTTTTATGCATTTTAGACACCAACAGGTAACAAGTTAATGGGACTGTGGAGAAAATAGCACACTAACACTTATTACAACAATGTTTCCACAATTACTATCTAGGGGTATTTCTGGGGGCAAGAGGCAAGGCAAAATACACAGTAACGCATAGAAGAAATACACAAACCGCATATAAGTTATCATGAAAGAAGCCTAGATAATAAACAGGGAGATTCAATACCGCAAAGGGGAACATTAGCTTTCCAGTTATTACACAACAAGGTAAGATGTGCCTCTTTGCTCAGTTATTAAGTCCCCATACAGTACCACATTAAGTTTTGCATTTCGATTTAGTGCAAAGCTTAACTTGCAATTGTATTGTATCAGGAGCACTGCACTGTTTCCAAAAACACTTGCAAATAGTGCAGTGCCCTAAAATAACTCTAAACCCCGTTACCCGATATTGCATGGGCTTAGGCGGGTTTGGGACTTATTTTAGGGATATTCCATAAAAGTTCTTATCGTTAAAAATGGTGCTGATTTTACCCCAACCAATCAGATGTTGGCTTTCAAATGTTAAATAAGATCTGATTGGTTGGGACACAATTAGCACCATTTTTAATTTAAGAACTTTTATTACATCTGTCTGATTGTATCTCCCAGAATATGCGCCACAAGCACTGGATTTTCTTTTTAAAGTTACACTTGCACAACTTTTGCTCCATATGCTTATATTCCTGTCCAAAAAGTGCAGACAAGCTAAGATAAATGCACTGCTAATGTGTGGTTGGTGTGTTTTACGTACAGTCCTATGGGAACACTGTAAAACCAGGTGCAGATAAATATGTAGATGCAAATTCGGACATAGACAGATGTGCAAAAAATGTTCACTGAGCATGTTCATTCCACTGGGAGAAGAAAAGTGTGGTAAGGAAGTAAAAAATGGACTGACTTCCAGTTCCCACAAATATTTTGTTAAGAATTTCTTAGAAACACAAGGGACATTCATGTTATTGTACTCAGTGCAGTATGTGACTATTATAGTACTAGGGGTACAGATGAGGGGACCTTTTGTCCCGACTGAGCGTTCACAACCAGTAATTTATCAGCAGGCTGCCCATCAGATCTGGGCGACCAAACTTTGTCATGGCTAACCCCACCCAAACCATGCAAAATTTTCGGCCGACAGACCTATACACGGCACAATCAGGCGGTCGGATGAAAATATTGTACGGTGTGCACCCAGCCTTACTATTTAAAATCCAAATTTCAAAACTAAACAGACAAAATAAAATAGTTCAGATACGCTGGCCATTCTTCAGATAGATATTAAATGATTTGACACTTGACCATTCCATGCTCTAGCCCATTTATCTTGTGATCGAAAGTCAATCACAAAGTGACTGACCCGGATGTTTTTCAGAACGTTGTTTAGTGTATAGCCAACAATACAGCAAGTTATGGTCATATTAGCCCCTGGACAGACATTATTCACATGTTTCTTGAACACATTTGGCAATGGCCTATATTTAAAAAATACGGTACAATTTTGCTGCTTCACAAAATACCTCTAATACCATGTCGGTAATTTACCTGATATCACGCATTATTTTATGACACAGTTGTGATATAACGTCGACAGCCATAAATGACTATTAACAATCTGTATTTTACTCAGAACTTCTTCAATGGACTGCAAGATAGATCAGGTATAAGAGTACAAAAACACGTTCACAAGAGAACCTTCAATTAATAGCAGGGTGGAGAAAGAAAACTATCAGGCAGTAAGCAAACAGGGTTAAAGTCTTGTACTGTAATAGTTTATAATAATAAAGGCAGCAGGAGTAGTAATAATATCAGCAGTAATAACGATAGTAATTATAATAAGTATCAGTGATAACAATAATACTAGCAGCAAGGGGTTTATTTATTCTACCACAGTTAAGGCTTGTACACATGTGCGATCGCGGGTCCCGACCCGCGGCCCACGATGTGTACGAACAACCGTTTTGGACTATAAACGGCACGTGTGTAGGCGCTTTATCGGCTGAAATGGACGTTCGTCTTTTGGGATATTGTTAAACGACCGACTTGGCGGATCTCCAAACGAACGACCGTTTCGGCCGAAATGTTCGTTCATACACATCGTGTGTCAGGGGTCGGGACCCTCGATCGCATGTGTGTACGAGCCTTTAGAAAAAATCTGATGACATCTGATTGGGGGCTGCAGAAGTTCTTCCAAATGCAACGATCGGCAGAGAGATGGGCACTTAAGATGGGGTTGGCGTCAAACTTTCTGTCTGGCCCACTCTGTTTTCCTAAAGAAACGACTGATTGGAAAAACAGTACAAACTTTTCGACACTTTAATTGGTTCGATCGAATGTACCTTATCGCTCAGACTCGTGGGTAAATTTTATTCACCTTTCATCCGTGCTAATGGGAAAATTAGCACCAAATTCAGGATAGCTATTGTACTAACATGTTGGCGAGGGTTTCGCGCTGTCTGTGCCATGTCACAATTTGTTTTTTTAAAATAGCGAGGCGCATGCAATGCAATAAATTTTGCGCTGTTTTTTGCATAAAGACGAACGGTGCCTTTAAAGCCGCGCAAAAGTTTGCAACTTATCGCTTGCGTCTTTGCGATATATTAATGGGCACAAAGGGGTAAGAAATAAATCGCAGGAACGAGCGCAGGTAGGTTGTGATTGCGGAATTTATTGTATCTCCCCCCTTAATGTTCTAGACTGTGAAATAAGTTCCAGGTCAGAGACATCTTCAGCTGGAGACTCCCACTGAGCAGGAATACAGGGAATATAGATCCTACCATGGGATGTGCTGTTACTTTATTTGCTGCACTCAGTAGGCCATTACAGTCTAGATCAGTCATTTTCTATAAGGGACACTATTAATCTCCTCCGCCTACACCCTGACAAGTTGAGAGTTGTAGTTGAACAGTTTCCTGATGTAAAAAAGTGTCTATGTGGATGAGCGGTTAGGATGGTTACTCACCCGGGGTCCGGAGTCTGTTGTTGGCTGTAGATTCATCCCCAGAGGGACCGCAGATCGATGGACCAAATCGGCCTCATCCAGGCGACTCCCCCCCTCCCTCCCCTATTGAGCCTTGAATAGGAAGAGGTGAGCGCGGCGACTGCTGTCAGTTCACATGCTGCTGCCTCCTCTCAGTCCGCCCCTCGTAGCAGCTCTGACTCCAAGCAGACGGCAGCAGATCCACACAGATCTATGGACACGGATCGCCCCTCCCACACATGTGCTCAGGGTGCAGAGAGAACTTTCACTGCTGGTGGTTCTGGGAGGGACAATGGGATGTTTATCTGGGCACCTGCTGGACTTCAATCGGATCTGTCAGAAAGAGAGTGGCATTTCATCGATTATCTGTAAGACTGGCAGATAATGGGTTGACGGGTTTGAATTGGTTATCTGTATAGCTGGCAGAAAAGGGGTTAAATCTCCTTAAATCAGATATCTGTAAAACTGGCAGGTAAGGGGTTAAGTCGCCTTAAATCAGATATCTGTAAAACTGTCAGATAAGGGGTTAAGTCGCCTTAAATCAGATATCTGTAAAACTGGCAGATAAGGGGTTAAGTCATCTTAAATCAGATATCTGTGAAACTGTCAGATAAGGGGTTAAATCGCCTTAAATCAGATATCTGTAAAACTGGCAGATAAGGGGTTAAAGTTGCCTTAAATCAGATATCTGTAGATAAGGGGTTAAATTGCCTTAAATCAGATATCGGTAAAACTGTCAGATAAGGGGTTAAATCGCCTTAAATCAGATATCTGTAAAACCGGCAGATAAGGGATTAAGTCGCCTTAAATCAGATATCTGTAAAACCGGCAGATAAGGGGTTAAGTCGCCGTAAACCAGATGTCTGTAAAACTGTCAGATAAGGGGTTAAAACGCGTTAAATCAGATATCTGTAAAACTGGCAGATAAGGGGTTAAATCGCGTTAAATCAGATATCTGTAAAACTGGCAGATAATGGGGTTAAATCAGATATCTGTAAATTGGCAGATAAAGGGTTAAATTGCACTAAATCATATATCTGTAAAACTGGCAGATAAGGGGTTAAGTCGCCTTAAATCAGATATCTGTAAAACTGGCAGATAAGGGGTTAAGTCGCCTTAAATCAGATATCTGTAAAACTGTCAGATAAGGGGTTAAATCACGTTAAATCAGATATCTGTAAAACTGGCAGATAAGGGGTTAAGTCGCCTTAAATCAGATATCTGTAAAACCGGCAGATAAAGGGTTAAATTGAATTAAATCAGATATCTGTGAAACTGTCAGATAAGGGGTTAAGTCGCCTTAAATCAGATATCTGTAAAACTGACAGATAAGGGGTTAAATTGTGTTAAATCAGATATCTGTAAAAAAAATTGGCAGATAAGGGGTTAAATCCCATTAAATCAGATATCTGTTTTAAAAAAAAAAGCAAAACTGGCAGATAAAGGGTTAAATTGCGTTACATCAGATATCTGTAAAACTGTCAGATAAGGGGTTAAATCACGTTAAATTAGATATCTGTAAAACTGGCAGAAAAGGGGTTAAATCGATCGCGTTAAATCAGATATTTGTAAAACTGTCAGATAAGGGGTTAAATCGCCTTAAATCAGATATCTGTAAAACTGTCAGATAAGGGGTTAAGTCGCGTTAAATCAGAACTCTGTAAAACTGTCAGATAAGGGGTTAAGTCGCGTTAAATCAGATATCTGTAAAACTGTCAGATAAGGGGTTAAATCGCCTTAAATCAGATATCTGTAAAACTGTCAGATAAGGGGTTAAATCGCCTTAAATCAGATATCTGTGAAACTGTCAGATAAGGGGTTAAATCGCGTTAAATCGGATATCTGTAAAACTGGCAGATAAGGGGTTAAATTGCCTTAAATCAGATATCTGTGAAACTGTCAGATAAGGGGTTAAGTCATGTTAAATCAGATATCTGTAAAACTGGCAGATACGGGGTTAAATCCTGTTAAACCAGATATCTGTAAAACTGGCAGATAAGGCGTTAAGTCGCGTTAAACCCGATATCTGTAAAACTGGCATATAAGGGGTTAAGTGACAGAATGGGTAACCTGTAAACTGGCGGTAAAGGTTAAATTGAATCTTACCTTTAGGCTAGGACACACTACGATACGATTGTTAAAAATCGCACGTTACTGTTGGCCAACTGGTCTGGCCACACTAGGTGTGCGTTACGATGCGATCACCATTTTATGTGTAATTCACATGCACTCGATGATAGAACATTACTGGAATCTCGCAGCGCAAGCAGATGTTAACGCATACAAAGTGCACTTTCACGTGTGTTTTAGCGTGGCCACAGCCTTAAGTGACCTTGCATTGGTTATCTATATCAGGGACGAATGGACGATCGACGTGGGACGCAGCAGAAAATATCTTCTGTGTACCCAGCCTTAGTGCCCTTAAAATCAGATAGCTGTAAATTAAGGGATTTACTGGCCTTGAATTGGCTGTCTGAAAACTGGAACAAATTGGCCTTGAATTGGCTGTCATATTGTTAGCAGACAAGTGGTTAAATGGCCTTGAATAGGTTATCTGAAAAATTGTTAATGTGCAATCGCGGGGGGTCGACCTATGATGCACGATGTGTATGCATGCCTGTTTCTGGTGCTTATCGTTCTGTGTGTGGGAGCTTCATCGGCCAAAATGGCTGTTCGGTTGTGGTTCATTGGCCGACATGCCAGGCGGATCATCAACGATCCCCGACCGAACGACTGTTTCAGCCAGCAAAGTGCCCATACATGGAACGATTGTTGTTTGAAACGGCCATGTTTACACATCATGTGTTGCAGGTCGGCTCCCACGATCGCAGATGTGTAAGAGGCTTTAGTCAGGTTAGGGGTTAATTTTAGTTTTAAGGGTAAAGCTGGGTACACACATTCCCGATAAAGGGCCAATCTCACCAATCTCTTACCAATGGAATGTAATAGGGAGAACGCTTGTGAGTGTGTGTAGCCCAAGGATGCCCAGCCGTCACCGGGGGCCGCACTAGCGGCACCAAACACGGTGCCACCCTGTTGCGCCCCCTGAATGCCCCCGCCACACCCCTTTCTATGCCCACTTATGGTTTTGTGCAGGCCGCGAAAAAAATGCAGCCGGCCAAAGGTTGGGCCTCACTGGTGTAGCCAGATCTATCAAAGATAACTGACAGAATCTTGCAGATTGGTACTGTGTGTATCCTAAGGACTTGGCCCCACTAGCGCATTTCGGATCCAATTTGCGATCCGATCTCGCTAGTGGAAGTGCAGGACATGTAGAACCCTATGGTGCCGGCTCTATTACATGTGCTGCGCTTCCGTGCACTTTCATACCCATGTTATCCCATAGGGTTCTACATGCACGATTAGATCGCAAATCGCATCCGAAACGCGCTAGTGGGGCCTAGCACATCCATGTTTTTGCTATGGGATCTCTTTCACCCATTGTGGCCAACCTTTATATAGCGGAAATGGAAAAACAGGTGCTTAAGGGCATAGAGCCCAGCCACTGGTTCAGATTCGTGGATGACACCTGGGTTAAAATCCACCAGAAAGAAGTACAAGCCTCCACAGAACACCAATGCTGTGGACCAGAACATCATATTTACAATGGAAGATACAAAACAACACACTGCCTTCAGGGGAATCTCTTTTCCACCTGAGCCAAACTTGTGAATGCCGCCCCTATGTAACACTAGGCCCCATGAAACGCACCACCGCAACCAGGGTTAGACTTGCATGGCTTCCAGGAATGGGTGTAGTTAAAAATGTAGTCATTTTAAACTTCACATGGTTTATTGGTATTTATACAATTCCTCAAAAAGGCATTTATCCACTCCATAATTCCTGTAGAATAAAAGATTTGTAAGCCTGCCGCAACATCAAGGTAGATTCTTTCAGTAGAGCCCTAACTCAGGCATCTCACCCCTCCTGGGTGTCTCAGGAGTCTACCGGATTTTGGGGTGGTCTCCCGCACACCTGCGAAACCACCCCAAACTCCCGCGACCCGAACTTACCTGGCAGCTCTACCTCCGGAACGCCTTCTTTTCTTCGGCACGCCTCTTTTGTGACGTAATTTATGTCACGCTCCCCCTAACCACGCCTCTTCTGTGACGTAAATAACGTCACATGTAGTGGCCTGCCCATAACCCCGCCCCCTTTGTGACGCGGTTGACATCTGCCCGCCCTAGCCCCACCCCCATCCCCTTTGTGATATCATTGACGTCACGTCAGTCAGCTCCGCCCCCTTCTCCCCACCCTGCCCAGAAGCCAGATTCGGCAGGGTGGGATGTCTTCTTACTAAGCTAACCAAGTTGCACTCATGTCTAGCTCACATAGATAGGTACATATAACATGCCCTAATAAACATATTGCACAGATAGGTACATATAGCATGTCCTAATGCCCAGATCACATAGATAGGTACATATAACATGCCCTAATGCTTAGATCACACATATAGGTAGATATAACATGCCCTAATGCCCAGATCATACACACTTGTACTTACTGTATAACATGCCCTAATGCCCAGACCACACAGATATCTACATATAACATGCCCTAATGCCCAGATCACATAGGTTGGTACATATAACATGCCCTAATGCCCAGATCACCCAAACAACATTGAAAATAAGATGTTCCCAGCTCTGCACACGCAGATAATTACCCCACTTACCCTATGACAATCAGAGCAGGGCCTGCATGAAGGCGACAGCACAGATCTAAGAGGAAAAAATCGTGGGTCCACGAGCGTGCACAAGTTCACGCACCTGTGATTTTATTTTCCTTTTGCTCTGCCTGCTGCTTTCTTTAAAAAAAATTTTTTAAAGTGAGCTCTGCTTGCTATCTCTCTGATATTTAGCAGGGGTGCCGCCCTGAGCATTTTGCTCATAATGCCTCATTAAAGAGAGACACCCCTGACTTCCTTTCTTGGACAGCTTGCAGGGGAGGACTGGCCCAGTAGTACATTCTTGAAAGGCACAGCACATGCCTCTAGCTCTAACATGGGCAAGGAACAGGAAACCCCTCCTCCTAGTTCAGATTGTTTATCAGTCAGTCCTCAAGTACATTAGCTAGCGTTGTCAGCCCTTGAGATCATTAGACAGTGTTGTCAGTCCTTCAGATTGGCTAATGAACTGGAGGGCTGTTGACACATTAGCCAGTATTGTTAGCCCTCCAGCTCATTAGCAGTGTTAGTCAGCCCTCCAGCTCATTAGCAGTGTAGTCAGCCCTCCAGTTCATTAGCCAGTATTTTTAGCCCTCCAGCTCATTAGCAGTGTTGTCAGCCCTCCAGCTCATTAGCAGTGTTAGTCAGCCCTCCAGTTCATTAGGAACAAAGGAAACTTTGGATAAGTATAAAATAGGAATAATGGTCTTAAAAATGGGTGTAACCTAAACAAAGTGGGTGACCTTAGTAAAGTGGGCGTGGTCACAAAAGTTGCAACCTACTATAAAAGGGCCACTAGGTTGTATTTGCCCCCCGGGCCAAAAGGTCCCAGTCCTCCCCTAACTGCTTGGTAGAAATCAGGGAGAATGGTAAACTGGAAATAGAGGTTTACAGAAAATCAACCCACACAGATCAGTATTTGATGTTTGACTCCCACCACCCTTTAGATCACAAACTGGGTATTATCAGAACCCTGCAACACAGAGCAGAAAACATCCCCACTAGCACAGAGGCAAAGGCTAAACAGTGCCGCCATCAGGGGCATAAAGGGGGTACTCCTGCATGGGGCCCGGACTTGGCAGGGACCCAGAGAGTGAGAGGAACAAAAAAAAAAATTTCCCCCCTGCAATACTGCATTCAGCCACTTAGCTGGTAAACTCCATCCCTAAATAGAGAAGACAAACAGGGCATCTGTCTGCTGCATGGCCCATGACTCAGTCAGTAATTAATTTGGCTTGAAAATTCCTGTTCTCTCTATTTCTTCTTCTTCCGTTTTATTCTTCCGCTTTTTTGGACCGTATCTCCTCCCACAGTTTTTGAGCTTGAGACATGAAATTCGGTACAGACGTGCAGGGCATATAGGAGAAGTGTGCTATCTTCTAGCTAAGGAATCTGTGGAAGCGTTATGGCGTTATCAGCGAATTTCAGGACATTTTTTCTCATAGACTATAATGGTAACAATCCTCAAATGTGTATATTTCAAAACAGTTTGTTTTATGGTCATAAATACAAACGGTGATACCCCCAACCCCCCACACAGACACAGGTACACCCACCTACTGACCTATATTTCCATTCCCATGGAAGTCATACTTAAAGGGTAACTATAGTCAAAAAAATAAATTTGGATCAATCATCAATGAAAGTTAGTTAATATAGTCATACATGCAAAAACACATACCCCCAACCTCATATGGGTATACACACCTACTGACCTACCCTTCCATTCCTGTGGCAGCCATACTTAAAGGGTAAATAAAGTAAAAAAAACGAATTTTCATATATTCTCAATAAAAGTTAGTTTTATGGTTGTAAACACAAAAAAAGACATACCCCTCAACCAGACCCAGGTACACACACCTACTGATCTACTTATCCATTACTGTGGCAGCCATACTTAAAGGGCAACTAAAGTAAAAAAACTTATTTAGATTTATCCTCAATAAAATATAGTTTTATGGTTGTAAACACAAAAAAGATATACCCCTCAACCAGACCCATGTACAGTACACACACTTACTGATCTACTTATACATTACTGTGGCAGCCATATTTAAAGAGTAATTAAAGTCAAAGAAAACTAATTTAGATTTAACCTCAATAAAAGATAGTTTTTGGTTGTAAACACAAAAAAAAGACATACCCCCTCAACCAAACACTTGTACACACACCTACTGATCTACTTATCCATTACTGTGGTAGCCATTCTTAAAGGGAAACTAAAGTCAAAAAACTAATTTAGATTTATCCTCAATAAAAGATAGTTTTATGGTTGTAAACAAAAAAAGACCCCCAACCCGACACAGGTACATACACCTACTGATCTACGTATCCATTACTGGGGCAGCAATATTTAAAGGGTAACTAAAATTAAAAAACTTATTTAGATTTATCCTCAATAAAAGATAGTTTATGGTTGTAAACACAAAAAAAGATATACCCCTCAACCAAAAACTTGTATACACACCTACTGATCTACTTATCCATTATGGTGGTAGCCATACTTAAAGGGTAACTGGTAGCCATACTTAAAGGGTAACTAAAGTAAAAAAAACTATTTAGATTTACCCTCAATAACAAATAGTTTTATGGTTGTAAACACAAAAAAGACATACCCCTCAACCAGACCCAGGTACACACACCTACTGATCTATTTATCCATTACTGTGGAAGCCATACTTTGAAGGGTAACTAAAGTCAAAAAAGCAAATTTTGATCAATAATCAAAAAACTTTTTTTTTAACTCCCAATGTGATACAGGTATACACAGCTACTGACCTACCTCTCCATTACTGTTGCAGCCATACTTAAAGGGTAACTAAATAAAAACATTTTTTTGACCAATCATCAAAAAAGTTTGTTTTTTACTTCCAACCTGATCCAGGTACACACGCCTACACACCTACCCTTCCATTGTCATGGCAGCCATATTTACAGGGTAACTATAGTCAAAAAATGTTTGACTAATCATCAAGTTTTTTTTTTAACCCTCAACCTTACCCAGGTACATACTACTGACCTACCTTTCCATTAATGTGGCAGCCATACTTAAAGGGTAACTAAAGTCAAAAAAACTAATTTTGACCAATCATCAAAAAAGTTTGTTTTTTTAACCCCCAACCCAAGACAGGTGCACATACCTACTGACCTACTCTTCGGTAACTATAGTCAAAAATAAATTTTATTCAATAATCAAAAAAGTTTGTTTTTTTAACTTCCAACCTGACACAGGTACATACACAAACTGAGGTACCCATTCATTCATGTGGCAATCATATTTATATAGTAAAAAAAAAACATATTTTGACCAATCATCAAAAAAGTTAGTCTTTTATCCCCCAAACCTGACATGAGTACACACACCAACTGACCTGCCTTTAATTCATGTGACAGCCATATTTAAAGGGTAAGTAAAAAACAACAATGTCCTCATCATTGGCATTATTGAGTTTTAAAATCTGCAGCACAAACACAGAAATTCCTTTCCAAAATGCGGTCTTTCAAGCTAAATTTAACATTTATACCTAAACTTTCCCTTTCTAGTTGGCTTTACTGTCTATGTGGCACACCATCACTATCCTGCCTATATACATATCTCCATCTCTGTGTCACATAGCAGTATGGCAGCTCCACAAAGAGATGGAGATATGGATATAAGCAGGATAGAGATTGTGTCACATAGCAGTATGGCAACTCAACACCATCCCTATCCTGCCTATATCCAAATTTCTATCTCAGTGTTGTATTGCAGCTCCACACCATCTCTATTATCAGGATATAGACAGGATAGAGATGGTGTGGAGCTGCCATGCCACAATGTGACACAGAGATAGAAATATGGATATAGGCAGGACAGAGTGTGGAGCTGCCATGCTGTGTGGCAATAGTAGCAGCCTTTTTCCAGACAGTGCACAAATGGGCAGGTGTAAGGATTTGAGCATGGAGAATGGGGTGAATATATCAATAGTCAATACAAATGAAATACGTTTTAAGCAACACTGATGCAGAATCTAATATGGGATCCAGTCTGTGTGGGCTTGGCTTAAAGGTATGTTATATTTACCAGTCTGTGCCCTCTGGGCATGAGGGCATCTTTAGTGTGTGTACTGGATTCAGTATATTTTATATTTACCGGTCTGTGTGTGCGTCAGGGAGGTCGAGCATGTCTAGCGCCCATTAATGTAACAGGCTTAATGTCTAGTGGATATATAATATTGCAGGCAACAATGTAAAATGGGATAAATGGTCTTTAAAATGGGTGTAACCTTAACAAAGTGGGCGTGGTCTTAAAGTGAGCGTGAAAAAAAACCCGCATTCACCGCTTCTCTTCTCCCTATGTGTCCCTTTTTTTCCATTTTGGATTTTGGGGAGTATGCTTCAGCTCAACCTTGGGGGGGGGGGGGGAGTTACACTGTCTGTGTCACATATAAATAACCATTATGCTCTCTTGCTCACCTGGTACCTAGTTTATTATTTTTAAGTGATTTTTTACCATAAGGGATGAGTTAAAGGGCAAGTGCACCCTCATTTTTAAAATGTACCTCCCATGCTCCACAAAGGGCGGCAGATCAGCATGGGTGGGAGGGGGGGGGGGTTAAATCTTATGGCAATGGATTTGCCCTTAAGTCTTAAGTCTGCAATTCTTGTTGCTGTGCTTCATTCAGCCCAACTGCTGGGTCACAGAAATACTAGAACTGAGACTGAGACCCATGTTTTTAACAGTGTATACTCCCATTTATTTATATAACATATGTGTGCAGTGACCCCCTACCACAGCTCATTCATGCGACGAATGTCCGAAAATCGCACATGTGTATGTTTGGCCATTCGTTGATCCGCCATGGTGGACTGACAAACGACCCCCGACCAAACTCATGCACATATACGATTATCACCCAAAACAGTTGTTCATCGCGCGTGTGAACTCACTCGGGGTTTGTGGTTCTCTGCACACATCATACATGTGTATGAGGCTTAACCCCATCCCATAACAAAGGGCCTGTGGACTTTAGGTTTAGTTTGTGGAGGATATTTTATTTTCTGGGGCACTCAAATAAAAGTTGATATGATATCAGACTCTGGGTTTTTGTTGAGGGTAGTGGGGGAGGGTGTTATCAGTTATAACCTGCAGTATGGGGGGAGTACCATATGGGTGTGGGCAATGCGAATCTCTTACAGTAGGGGATACATTATCCCTTATAATACATGAGTGGTACCCAGAGTTCCCTGTATAACTCAGTCTGTGTCCTTTGTAGCGCTTAACTAGACACAAAACTCCTCAGTGACTTCTATATCCTTATAATTTACAGTAGTGGATACATTATCCCTTATAATACATGAGTGGTACCCAGAGTTCCCTGTATAACTCAGTCTGTGTCCTTGTACCTTATATAGACACAAACTCCTCATGACTTCTAATATCCTTATAACTTACATATAGGGATACATTATCCCTTATAATACATGAGTGGTACCCAGAGTTCCCTGACCTGTATAACTCAGCTGCTTATAAGGACTTTGTCCTCTTTGGGATTTTCAAATGTTGGTATGATACAATGCTGACTGTATAAATACATGCTGAATGTATAAGTACCTTACTGACTGTATAAATACCTACTGACTGTATAAATACCATGCTGACTGTATAAATACCTTGCTGACTGTATAAATACCATGCTGACTTCTATATAAATACCTTGCTGACTATATAAATACCTTGCTTACTATATAATTACCATGCTGATATATAATACCATGCTGACTACTATAAAATACCATGCTGACTATATAAATACCTGTGCTATATAATACATGCGACTGTATAATACCTGCGACTGTAAAATACCTGCTGAGTGTATATATACCTTCGCTGACTGTATAAATACCATGTTGACTGTATAAATGCCATGCTGACTACTATATAAATACCATGCTGGCTATATAAATACCTTGCTGACTATATAAATACCATGCTGACTACTATATAAATACCATGCTGACTATATTAATACCATGCTGACTGTATAAATACCTTGCTGAGTGTATAAATACAATGCTGACTGTATAAATACCTTGCTGACTGTATAAATACCATGCTGATAGTATAAATACCATGCTGACTGTATAAATACCATGCTGACTGTATAAATACCATGCTGACTACTATATAAATACCATGCTGACTATATAAATACCATGCTGACTGTATAAATACCATGCTGACTGTATAAATACCTCATGACTTACTATATAAATCCCTGCTGACTACTATAGAATCCATGCTGACTGTATAAATCCCATGCTGACTGTATAAATCCATGCTGACGTATAAATAACCATGCTGACTACTAATACTACATGCTGACTGTATAAATACCATGCTGACTGTATAAATACCATGCTGACTATATAAATACCATGCTGACTGTATAATACCATGTTGATTGTATAAATACCATGCTGACTGTATAAATACCATGCTGACTGTATAAATACCATGCTGACTACTATATAAATACCATGCTGACTGTATAAATACCATGCTGACTATATAAATACCATGCTGACTACTATAAATACCATGCTGACTGTATAAATACCATGCTGCTGACGTATAAATACCATGCTGACTGTATAATACCATGCTGACTACTATATAAATCCCATGCTGACTGTATAATCCATGCTGACTGATATACCATGCTGACTACTATATAAATACCATGCTGACTGTATAAATACCATGCTGACTACTATATAAATACCATGCTGACTATATAAATACCATGCTGACTGTATAAATACCATGCTGATTGTATAAATACCATGCTGACTGATAAATATAATGTTGATTGTATAAATACAATGCTGACTGTATAAATACCATGCTGACTGTATAAATACCATGCTGACTGTAAAAATACCATGCTGACTACTATATAAATACCATGCTGACTGTATAAATACTATGCTGACTGTATAAATACCATGCTGACTGTATAAATACCATGCTGATGTATAATACATTTGATTTATAATACCATGCTGACTGTATAAATACCATGCTGACTGTAATAATACCATGCTGACTACTATATAAATACCATTCTGACTGTATAAATACCATGCTGACTGTATAAATACCATGTCTGATGTATAATACCATGCTGACTGTATAAATACCATGTGATTGTTAAATACCATGCTGACTACTATAATACCATGCTGACTATATAAATACCATGCTGACTGTATAAAAATGCTGACTACTATATAAATACCATGCTGACTGTATAAATACCATGCTGACTATATAAATACCTTGCTGACTGTAAAATCCCCATGCTGACTGTATAAATACCATGCTGACTGTATAAATACCATGCTGACTGTAAATAAATACCATGCTGACTACTATATAAATACCATGCTGACTGTATAAATACCATGCTGACTATATAAATACCTTGCTGACTGTTAAATCCCATGCTGACGGTATAAATACCATCTGACTGTATAAATACCATGCTGACTGTATAAATACCATGTTGATTGTATAAATACCATGCTGACTATATAAATACCATGCTGACTGTATAAATACCATGCTGACTATATAAATACCATGCTGACTGTTAAATACCATGTTGATTGTATAAATACCATGCTGACTATATAAATACCATGCTGACTATATAAATACCTTGCTGACTGTTAAAATCCCATCTGACTGTATAAATACCCATGCTGACTGTATAAATACCATGCTGACTACTATATAAATACCATGCTGACTACTATATAAATACCATGCTGACTGTATAAATACCATGCTGACTGTATAAATACCATGCTGACTATATAATCCCATGCTGACTGTAAAATACCATGTTTATTGTATAAATACTCATGCTGACTGTATAAATACCATGCTGACTGTATAATACCATGCTGACACTATATAAATACCATGCTGACTGTAAAAATACCATGCTGACTATATAATACCATCTGACTATATAATCCATGCACTGTATAACTACCTGCTGACTGTATAAAATACCATGCGACTGTATAAATACCATGCTGACTACTATATAATCCATGCTGACTGTATAATACCATGCTGACTGTATAAATACCATGCTGACTACTATATAAATACCATGCTGACTGTATAAATACCATGCTGACTGTATAAATACCATGCTGACTGATAATACCATGGATTTATAAATACCATGCTGACTACTATATAAATACCATGCTGACTATAAATACCATGCTGACTGTATAAATACCATGCTGACTACTATATAAATACCATGCTGACTGTATAAATACCATGCTGACTGTATAAATACCATGCTGACTGTATAAATCTACCATGCTGACTGTATAAATACCATGCTGACTGTATAAATACCATGTTGATTGTATAAATACCATGCTGACTACTATATAAATACCATGCTGACTACTATATAAATACCATGCTGACTGTATAAATACCATGCTGACTGTATAAATACCATGCTGACT
Organism: Hymenochirus boettgeri; assembly: GCA_019447015.1. Lineage (NCBI taxonomy): Eukaryota > Metazoa > Chordata > Amphibia > Anura > Pipidae > Hymenochirus > Hymenochirus boettgeri. The sequence continues at coordinate 307,447,502 of CM033470.1, read as the reverse complement.
GTATAAATACCATGTTGATTGTATAAAACCATGCTGACTACTATATAAATACCATCTGACTATATAAATACCATGCTGACTGTATAAATACCATGCTGACTACTATATAAATACCATGCTGACTGTATAAATACCTGTTGATATGTATACGAATACCATTCTGACTCCTATATAAATACCATGCTGACTGTATAAATACCATGCTGATACTATATAATACCATGCCTGACTGTATAAATACCATGCTGACTATATAAATACCATGCTGACTGTATAATAATAACCTGCTGACTGTATAAATACCATGTTTGATTGTGTCTAAAATCCAAGCTGACGACTATATAATACCATGCTGACTATCTAAATACATGCTGACTGTATAAATACCATGCTGACTATATATAAATCCCATGCTGACTGTCTAAATACCATGCTGACTGTATAAATACCATGCTGACTACTATTAATACCATGCTGACTATATAAATACCATGCTGACTGTATTAAATACCATGCGACTGATAAATACCATGCTGACTGTATAAATACCATGTATTGTATAAATACCATGCTGACTGTAAAATACCATGCTGACTATATAATACATGCTGACTGTATAAATACCATGCTGACATACTATATAAATAACCATGCTGACTGTATAAATACCATGCTGACTTATAAATACCTTGTGACTGTATAAATACCATGTTGATGTATAAATACCATGCTGACTGTATAAATACCATGCTGCCTGACTGTAAAATATATACCATGCTGACGTATAAATACCAGCTGACTATTAACTGAACTGTTAATCCTAATGCTGACTGTATAAATACCAGCTAACTGTATAAATCCATGCTGACTGTATATACCAATGCTGACTACTATATAAATACCATGTCGGACTGTACTATAAATACCATGCTGACTTGTATAAATACTCCTGCTGACTGTATAATCCCATGCTGACTGTATAAATTACCATGCTGACTGTATAAATACCATGCTGACTGTATAAATATACCATGCTGACTATAAATACCATCTGCTGATAATACCATGTTGATTGTATAAATACCATGCTGACTATATAAATACCAGGCTGACTGTATAAATACCATGCTGACTATATAAATACCATGCTGACTGTTAAATACCATGTTGATTGTATAAATACCATGCTGACTGTATAAATACCATGCTGACTATATAAATCCCATGCTGACTGTATAAATACCATGCTGACTGTATAATACCATGCTGACTGTATAAATACCATGCTGACTGTATAAATACCATGTTGATTGTATAAATACCATGCTGACTGTATAAAAATACCATGCTGACTGTATAAATACCATGCTGACTACTATATAAATACCATGCTGACTGTATAAATACCATGCTGACTGTATAAATACATACATGCTGACTGTATAATAACACTGACTGTATAAATAACCATGTCTGACTGTATAAATACCATGCTGACTGTATAAATACCATGCTGACTAATATAAATACCATGCTGACTTATAAATACCATGCTGACTGTATAATACCTGCTCTGATAAATACCATGTCTGACTACTATATAATACCATGCTGACTGTATAAATACCATGCTGACTACTATATAAATACCATGCTGACTGTATAAATCTCCATGCTGACTGTATCACTATCATGCTGACTGTATAAATACCATGCTGACTGTATATAATTGTTAGCAGTTTACCATTGCTGACTGTATAAATACCTGTGGGTATTGCTGCTGACTGTATAAAATACCATGCTGACTGTATAAATAACCTGTGACTTATGTATAACTACCATGCTGATTGTATACAATACCATGCTGACTGTATAAATACGTCATGCTGACTGTATAAAACCATGTCTGATTGTATAAATACCATGCTGACTGTATAAATACCATGCTGACTATATAAAATAACTTCATGACTGTATAAATACCATGTTGATTGTATAAATACCATGCTGACTGTATAAATACCATGCTGACTGTATAAATACCATGCTGACTACTATATAAATACCATGCTGACTATATAAAAACCATGCTGACTGTATAAATACCTTGCTGACTGTATAAATACCATGCTGACTGTATAAATACCATGCTGACTGTATAAATACCATGCTGACTGTATAAATCCCATGCTGACTGTATAAATATCATGCTGACTGTATAAAATACCATGCTGACTGTATAAATACCATGCTGACTGTATAAATAACCTTTGCTGACTGTATAAATACCATGCTGACTGTATACATACTGCTGACTGTATAAATACCATGCTGACTGTATAAATAACCATGACTGAATTCATGCTGATGTATAAATACATGTCTGACTATATAATACCATGCTGACTGTATAAATACCATGCTGACTACTATATAAATACCATGCTGACTTATATAATACCATGCTGACTGTATAAATACCATGCTGACTACTATATAAATACCATGCTGACTGCTTGTGAAGGTTCTCATTCATCCAGGTCATGGTATATCTGTTGTATTCAATTAGATCAACTGGACTTGAAACGTCTTCAAGATACATTTCAAGTCCAGTTGATCTAATTGAATACAACAGATATACCATGCTGACTGTATAAATACCATGCTGACTGTATAAATACCATTCTGACTACTATATAAATACCATGCTGACTGTATAAATACCATGCTGACTGTATAAATACCATGCTGACTACTATATAAATACCATGCTGACTGTATAAATACCATGCTGACTACTATATAAATACCATGCTTACTGTATAAATACCATGCTGACTGTATAAATACCATGCTGACTATATAAATACCATGCTGACTGTATAAATACCATGTGATTGTATAAATACCATGCTGACTGTATAAATACCATGCTGACTACTATATAAATACCATGCTGACTGTATAAATACCATGCTGACTATATAAATACCATGCTGACTGTATAAATAACATGCTGACTGTATAAATAACATGCTGACTGTATAATACCATGCTGACTGTATAAATACCATGCTGACTGTATAAATACCATGCTGACTACTATATAAATACCATGCTGACTATATAAATACCATGCTGACTGTATAAATACCTTGCTGACTGTATAAATACCATGCTGACTGTATAAATACCATGCTGACTACTATATAAATACCATGCTGACTGTATAAATCCCATGCTGACTGTATAATAATTCATGCTGACTGTATAAATACCATGCTGACTGTATAAATACCATGCTGACTGTATAAATACCTTGCTGACTGTATAAATACCATGCTGACTGTATAAATACCATGCTGACTGTATAAATACCATGCTGATTGTATAAATACCATGCTGACTGTATAAATACCATGCTGACTGTATAAATACCATGCTGATTGTATAAATACCATGGCTGACTGATAAATCCATGTCTGACTATATAAATACCATGCTGACTGTATAAATACCATGCTGACTACTATATAAATACCATGCTGACTGTATAAATACCATGCTGACTGTATATAATACCATGCTGACTACTATATAAATACCATGCTGACTGCTTGTGAAGGTTCTCATTCATCCAGGTCATGGTATATCTTGTATTCAATTAGATCAACTGGACTTGAAACGTCCTTAAGAACTACATTTCAAGTCCAGTTGATCTAATTGAATACAACAGATATACCATGCTGACTGTATAAATACCATGCTGACTGTATAAATACCATGCTGACTACTATATAAATACCATGCTGACTGTATAAATACCATGCTGACTGTATAAATACCATGCTGACTATATAATAAAAACCATGCTGACTGTATAAATACCATGCTGACTACTATATAAATACCATGCTGACTGTATAAATACCATGCTGACTGATCAATACATTGCTGACTATATAAATAACCATGCTGACTGTATAAATATACATTACATGCATGATAAAACTGCATGCACTGTATAAATACCATGCTGACTACTATATAAATACCATGCTACTGTATAATACATCTGACTATAAATCCATGCTGACTGTATAAATAACATGCTGACTGTAAATAACATGCTGACCTGATATAAATACCATGCTGACTGTATAAAATACCATGCTGACTGTATAAATACCATGCTGACTAATATATAATACCATGCTGACTGTATAATACCATGCTGATGTATAAATACCTTGCTGACTGTAACATAACATGCTGACTGTATAATACCATGCTGACTTATAAATACCATGCTGACTATATATAACCATGCTGACTGTATAAATACCTTGCTGACTGTATAATACCATGCTGACTGTATAAATACCATGCTGACTGTATAAATACACCATGCTACGCATATAATACCATGCTGACTGTATAAATACCATGCTGACTGTATATACCATTGCTGACTGTATAAATACCATGCGACTGTATAAATACGCACAAACCATGCTGACTGTATAAATACCATGCTGACTTTATAAATACCTTGCTGACTGTATAAATACCTTGCTGACTGTATAAATACCATGCTGACTATATAAATACCATGCTGACTGTATAAATACCATGCTGACTATATAAATACCATGCTGATTGTATAAATACCATGCTGACTGTATAAATATCATGCTGACTGTATAAATACCATGCTGACTGTATAAATACCATGCTGACTATATAAATACCATGTGACTGTATAAATACCATGCTGACTGTATAATACCTGGCATGACTTGTATAAAATACCATGCTGACTGTATAATATCTATGCTGACTGTATAAATACCATGCTGACTGTATACTAGCCATGCTGACTGTAATACATACCATGCTGACTGTATAAATCTCCTTTAACATATCCATCTACGTATAATCCTATAAATACCATGCTGACTGTATAAATACCATGCTGACTGTATAAATACCAATAAATACCATGCTGACTGTATAAATACCTATAAATACCAATGCTGACTGTATAAATACCATGCTGACTGTATAAATACCACGCTGACTGTATAAATACCATGCTGACTATATAAATACCATGCTGACTGTATAAATACCATGCTGACTGTATAAATACCATGCTTACATGTGTCTAATATCATGCTGACTGTCTACTGTATAAATACCATGCTGACTGTATAAATACCTATAAATACCATGCTGACTGTATAAATACCACGCTGACTGTATAAATACCATGCTGACTATATAAATACCATGCTGACTACTATATAAATACCATGCTGACTGTATAAATACCATGCTGACTGTATAAATACCATGCTGACTGTATAAATACCTATAAATACCATGCTGACTGTATAAATACCTATAAATACCATGCTGACTTTATAAATACCTTGCTGACTGTATAAATACCACGCTGACTGTATAAATACCATGCTGACTATATAAATACCATGCTGACTTTCTGCCATGCAGTGGAAATCATTTTTTCATGGAATATCACATCCTTATTGTGTATTTGTGTTAAGCACATAAAAATGTTGTGACAAAATGACACTAAGCACAGATAATGTGTTTGCTTGTATTTTTAAATGTGGTACTGGAAGCTGCAGGTTTTATTCTCCGCCACTAACTTCTCCACCATATACATTAGTATTTTAATGTTGTAGGTCATTTCTAATCCTGGTTGGTTACACCTATAACAGAGAACACACACCCCTTATAGTAAAATCTTTTTAGCTATACAGTTTCTCTTCTGATACAACATTTAATTTATTTGCATTGCATTTCCCAGATGCATAGAAAGCAGTCTATCTGTCTAGTACAGGGGGTGGCTGGGGTCTAGTGCTGGGGACCAAACTAGCAGCATTCTATTCTCTGACAGAGGATCCCCTGATATGGCCGGTTATGTCCATGCCCAGACACACCCACACCACACCCCTTGCCATGCCCACCCATGGGTTTGTGTGATTTCCAAAACATTTTGTCCAGGATTGGGGTTTGGCAATGTTGGTCTAGTAATTGGTTGAGAAGAACAAAACTGGAGAGTTTTGTTTGAAGCAGATTTTCTCAATTTTTTACTTTTCACCCTGGTACAACATTGGACATGATTGATCTTGATTTTCTGATTTTCATCACTTATTTTTAATATTTACATTTAAATAAACACCAACTATCAAAATTTCCGCACTTTATGGTGTAAAACACAAAATCGGCAAAAAGTACACAAAAACTTTGTGAAAAAATGTCACTAAGCACAGATACACGGGGTGTGGAACTAGAAGCTGCAGGTGCTATTTATTAACATGAAAATGTATAATCAACTACTGTACAAATATGTTTATTACTCCTGCTACATTTTCATCATGAAGGTGCAAGTCTGAGGTTATTGTTTTTAGTACGTTAATAGCATGCAACAAAAATCCATAGCGGAATACCGCTTTATAAGGAAGGCTATTGACTTAGTCGGGTTAGCAGCTGAGGAAGCTCCGGTAATCCGTTGTTATGGAGCGAAACGTGTCCTGCGCCCATCATTTAATGTGTTTTTAATCCTGCCTCATCCTCTATACCCCGGTTAAGTCTCGGTAGCGGTACCTGTAATTAGGGTTGTTAACCCATGTACTATAATACGATGTATACAATGACTTGCAAACAGCACCCTATATGCGAGGCCTGTTCTTAAATGTTTTTATGGTCTTTTTGTCCCTAATGTGACTCCAGTAACAATAAAGGATTTGTATTGTATCTAAGCTAAGGAGTGTAGATAGTTACTTTCTTCTTATTGGATATTGTTTTTCTATCTTTGCACCCACCCACCTGGTGTGTGCCCTTACTACTCTACATAACAGTCATACTTACATCCCACACACCCCAAAGATCCCACAAAAGTGACTTACTTCTTAGATGCTCCTTTAAATTTCGGTGTTCACCTTCCTCTTCTTTCTAAGTAGCTGCCTCCACTAAAAGCTTGTTACGAGATTGTAGATGTACAGAGGAGGCGGCTTGAACTGCAGCAGTCAGTCATTGGCTGTGATGTCATCTGTCACAGTGGTGTAACTGTAGCGCCTGGAAGACGGCATGGGGCCCAGGAGGTAAGAGGGCCCACAATCCCCTCCCGAGAGCATACGCAACCAGCTGGGGGTTTTTTTTGCAGTAAAGATACTCGCAATCAGTTGTTTAATAGTTCTGCCCGTTCGGTACTGGTCTTTTAAACAGCTGACCGCCGATGCAATGCTGAGGAAGGTGGGTCGGGGATCCGGCCTCCAATCTTGCGGTAGGGCCAGTGCCCTTGCAGTTTACGCACCTGATCTGCCATAACAATGTTTGATCGCTGTGCTAGGAAAATGAAGATGAGTGAACTACTGACTGAATATCTCCAGGAATGAGAGGTAAGTATCTATTGCCACCCAATACATACAAAAATAGAAGCCTAGTGTACATCCAATTAATTTACTTATATTGAACTTTACCATTGTATAAGTATAAGTACACTCTAAAAATAAGTTCAGGGTAATTTGAAGCAGCAGCTTAAACTAATCATTTCCCCCCTTTTTATTTTCTAGCTCCCTCCTGAGCCTACCTGGGCTGAAGGAAAGTTCCTGTACAAGCTGTACAAGCATGGCGTGGCGCACTGACATCACGCATCAACACGTCTGTATGCGCCGTGAAGAAGGTTCTTTTCCTGACCAGCAAATGAAGGAGAACATGCAAATCACGGAGGGCTAAGAAGACTTGAAAGATGATCCAAAATGTCAGGAACTTTCAGCCCAGGTAGGTTCAGGAGGGAGCTAGAAAAAAAAAAAAGGGGGGGGAGCGGAGGGGAATGATAAGTTTAAGCTGCTGCTTCAAATTACACTGAACTTATTTTTAGAGTGTACCACTTCATGGTTTGCTTTATTCTGCTGGGTCCTAACTATTAACCTTTTTTACCTTCTTAACCTTTACCTTTTTACCTTCTTAGGAGACAGAATTCTCAAACATTGTCTTTATACCAGTACCTGCCTTTTATGAGTCCTTGCTGCTCTTTCGCTTGCACTCTAGTTGCACTCTATGTGGATGTATACTAACCCATTTCTATATATATAACTATTGCCATCCTAGGGTTTAGGAATGAGAGGTAAGTAACTATTGCCATCCTAGGGTTTAGGAATGAGAGGTAAGTAACAGGAATGAGAGGTAGGTAACAGGAATGAGAGGGTAACAGGAATGAGAGGTAAGAACTGTTGCCATCCTAGGGTTTAGGAATGAGAGGTAAGTAACAAGAATGAGAGGTAAGTAACTATTGCCATCCTAGGGTTTAGGAATGAGAGTAAGTAACAGGAATGAGAGGTAAGGTACAGCAATGAGAGGTAAGTAACTATTGTCATCCTAGGGTTTAGGAATGAGAGGTAAGTAACAGGAACGAGAGGTAAGTAACTGCCATCCTAGGGTTTATGAATGAGAGGTAAGGAACAGGAATGAGAGGTAAGTAACTATTGTATCCTAGGGTTTAGGAATGAGAGGTAAGTAACAGGAATGAGAGGTAAGTAACTGTTGCCATCCTAGGGTTTGGAATGAGAGGTAAGTAACAGGAATGAGAGGTAGGTAACCGGAATGAGAGTGGTAACAGGAATGAGAGGTCAGTAACTATTGCCATCCTAGGGTTTAGGAATGAGAGGTAAGTAACAGGAATGAGAGGTAAGTAACAGGAATAAGAGGTAAGTAACTATTGCCATCCTAGGGTTAGGAATGAGAGGTAAGTAACAGGAATGAGAGGTAAGTAACAGGAATGAGAGGTAAGTAACATTGCCATCCTAGGGTTTAGGAATGAAAGTAAGTAACAGGAATGAGAGGTAAGTAACTATTGCCACCTAGGGTTTAGGAAAGAGAGGTAAGTAACAGGAATGAGAGGTAAGTAACAGGAATGAGAGGTAAGTAACTATTGTCATCCTAGGGTTTAGGTGAGAGGTAAGTAACAGGAATGAGAGGTAAGTTACTGTTGCCATCCTAGGGTTTAGGAATGAGAGGTAAGTAACAGGAATGAGAGGTAGGTAACAGGAATGAGAGGTAACAGGAATGAGAGGTCAGTAACTATTGCCATCCTAGGGTTTAGGAATGAGAGGTAAGTAACAGGAATGAGAGGTAACAGAAATGAGAGGTAAGGTAACTATTGCCATCCTAGGGTTTAGAATGAGAGGTAAGTAACAGGAATGAGAGGTTAAGTAACAGGAATGAGAGGTAGGTAACCGGAATGAGAGGTAACAGGAATGAGAGGTCAGTAACTATTGCCATCCTAGGGTTTAGGAATGAGAGGTAAGTAACAGGAAGAGAGGTAAGTAAAAGGAATAAGAGGTAAGTAAATATTGCCATCCTAGGGTTTAGGAATGAGAGGTAAGTAACAGGAATGAGAGGTAAGTAACAGGAATGAGAGGTAAGTAACTATTGCCATCCTAGGGTTTAGGGAATGAGAGGTAAGTAACAGGAATGAGAGGTAAGTAACTATTGCCATCCTAGGGTTAGGAACGAGAGGTAAGTAACAGGAATGAGAGGTAAGTAACAGGAATGAGAGGTAAGTAACTACTGTCATCCTAGGGTTTAGGAATGAGAGGTAAGTAACAGGAATGAGAGGTAAGTTACTGTTGCCATCCTAGGGTTTAGGAATGGAGAGGTAAGTAACAGGAATGAGAGGTAGAGTAACAGGAAGGAGAGGTAAAAGGAATGAGAGGTCAGTAACTATTGCCATCCTAGGGTTTAGGAATGAGAGGTAAGTAACAGGAATGAGAGGTAACAGGAATGAGAGGTAAGTAACTATTGCATCCTAGGGTTTAGGAATGAGAGGTAAGTAACAGGAATGAGAGGTAAGTAACAGGAATGAGAGGTAAGTAAACTATTGCCATCCTAGGGTTTAGGAATGAGAGGTAAGTAACAGGAATGAGAGGTAAGTAACTATTGCCATCCTAGGGTTTAGGAATGAGAGTAAGTAACAGGAATGAGAGGTGAGTAAACTATTGCCATCCTAGGGTTTAGGAATGAGAGGTAAGTAACAGGAATGAGAGGTAAGTAACTATTGCCATCCTAGGGTTTAGGAATGAGAAGTAAGTAACAGGAATGAGAGGTAAGTAACAGCAATGAGAGGTATAACTAGTCATCCTAGGGTTTAGGAATGAGAGGTAAGTAACAGGAACGAGAGGTAAGTAACTGTTGCCATCCTAGGGTTTAGGAATGAGAGGTAAGTAACAGGAAGAGAGGTAGGTAACCGGAATAAGAGGTAACAGTAATGAGAGGTCAGTAACTATTGCCATCCTAGGGTTTAGGAATGAGAGGTAAGTAACAGGAATGAGAGGTAAGTAACAGGAATAAGAGGTAAGTAACTATTGCCATCCTAGGGTTTAGGAATGAGAGGTAAGTAACAGGAATGAGAGGTAAGTAACAGGAACGAGAGGTAAGTAACTATTGCCATCCTAGGGTTTAGGAATATGAGAGGTAAGTAACAGGAATGAGAGGTTAAGTAACTATTGCCATCCTAGGGTTTAGGAACGAGAGGTAAGTAACAGGAATGAGAGGTAAGTAACTATTGTCATCCTAGGGTTTAGGAATGAGAGGTAAGTAACAGGAATGAGAGGTAAGTTACAGTTGCCATCCTAGGTTTTAGGAATGAGAGGTAAGTAACAGGAATGAGAGGTAGGTAACAGGAATGAGAGAGGTAACAGGAATGAGAGGTCAGTAACTATTGCCATCCTAGGGTTTAGGAATGAGAGGTAAGTAACAGGAATGAGAGATAAGTAACAGGAATGAGAGGGAAGTAACTATTGCCATCCTAGGGTTTAGGAATGAGAGGTAAGTAACAGGAATGAGAGGTAAGTAACAGGAATGAGAGGTAGAGTAGTAAGGAACTATTGCCATTCAGGGTTAGAATGAGAGGAAGTAACAGGAATGAGAGGTAAGTAACTATTGCATCCTAGGGTTTAGGAATGAGAGGTAGTAGTAACAGAATGAGAGGTAAGAAGAAGTAACAGGAATGAGAGGTTAAGTAACTATTGTCATCCTAGGGTTTAGGAATGAGAGGTAAGTAACAGGAATGAGAGGTAAGTAACAGGAATGAGAGGTAGGTAACAGGAATGAGAGGTAACAGGAATGAGAGGTCAGTAACTATTGCCATCCTAGGGTTTAGGAATGAGAGGTAAGTAACAGAAATGAGAGGTAGGTAACAGGAATGAGAGGTAACAGGAATGAGAGGTCAGTAACTATTGCATCCTAGGGTTTAGGAATGAGAGGTAAGTAACAGGAATGAGAGGTAAGTAACTGTTGCCATCCTAGGGTTTAGGAATGAGAGGTAAGGAACAGAAATGAGAGGTAGGTAACAGGAATGAGAGGTAACAGGAATGAGAGGTCAGTAACTATTGCATCCTAGGGGTTTTTTTTTACTAGTGGAGGAGGTGACTATGAATTTTACTTATTTGATTTAGTTCAGGGCAAGGAGGTGGACATGGACCGATAGTTTCCGATCAATATTGGTTGGTTGCACCACAAAGCAGCCATCTATAGGTGATTGGCCAGGTTTTTTGCCCCCACTGACCATTCACTACTAGCGAGCGTTTGGCTGGGATGAATCACTGTCTGTTGCAACAAATGTTCGACGTGACCGATTGTATGGTCCATAGGAGACCACATGATCGGCAGTGATTTTCTGACATGTCTGATTGTTCGTTCGTCAGATCCGGGTGAACAGCCACACAATAGAAAACATTTACTCTAATATAGTTTGAAAATTACACTTCCTCTTCCATTGTCAGATAAATGATGAGTTTTAAAACTGGCAGTACACACTGATACGCACACATTAATAATATTCTGCACATAGCACCTTCCCTTCCAAAATGTGTGCTTTAAAGACAAATTTTACAGTTTGCATTTCCCAAACTGGATCAATATACCAGGATCTTACTCCCCCATCCAACCACCCATTGGCTTCTTATAGTGAGGGAAGAGGCCGACCATCTAGTACTTTATATTAAAGGCAATTGACCTCCAATTAAAGGGGCGTGTTGTGGGTGCTACTACCACATAGGAGTTTGACCACGTTTCCTAATAAATACAATAGAAGGATTGTGGGAGCACTCCTTGGGCTAAATGATAATTACATTTTGCAGACGTGTTACTGATCTGGTCAAACATTTATATAGACAAAAGATAATCAATGCACATTTCTGGGCCCCATACAATGTTATCTGCAAAGCCCTGGTCTGCCCAGCCATGCTAAACGGCTAAACCCCACCGCCAGACAGACCCATTTGGGGGTATGCTTCAACCAGACGTTTATAGGTTATGGGGGTTTTAACTTTATGTCCTTTTGGGACATTGCATGGAGAGACAGAAATACCCATTTTATAAAAATGTGATTATGCCTTTAATCGTGGATTTTACTTTTATTCAACTTTTAAGAGGATGTTAATTTTCACACTGTTCATATTTACTGATCCCCATGGTTACTTGGAGTTAATTATAAGTCTCTGTCTCCCTGTAATATCCACTATGTGCAAATCTTTTACCTCTAAAGGCATCCATACACACGCAGACAGAGAATAAAACCAAGCACTGTATAATAATCAGTGTATGTTACACTACAGAATGACCAATCGCAGAGATCAGGTCAGCTCATTCTTGTCAGTCCTTTTGGGGATTTCAATAATAACATACAGTTCTGTATCATGGAAAGAGATACCGTATCCTGCAATGAATGCAAGCTTAAATTAAAGAAACAGTACATTGTTTTCTAGCTTTTTTATATCAATTTAATATATATGGGTAGGAGGTAGAAGAAAGAAATCCAACTTCCTGCTGTTACCTGTGAAGCCAGCCAGGGAGCAGGGAAAGATACCCCTAGACCAAACTGCAGCAGCTATCAGCACGCCTGCTTGTCATCTATCCCATTTCCTTCTGTAGTAACACGCAAAGGAGGAACTTTACAGGAAACATATAAATTTATATTAAAAAAGAAGTAGAAAAAAAGGAATACTGCAGTGTTCCCTCACGCACGCAACTCTGCAGACCTGTGCACACAGGTTAAAGTGGTGCGCACACAAAAATCTGCCGGAATTTAAATGTTGCGGTATGTAGCGCACACAATTTCATTTTTTATGCGCACAGACAATTTATTTCTGTGCACACAGATGATTTTAACTTAGAAACATTGGTGTACTGGTACTTTAAGAGCTAAATTACAGCTTGATTTATATAACAAACTCTTTCATAAGATGGTCAAAAAATCAAAAATGTTGGATCAAATGTACACTCTGCTTCTTCATCCTGTACACTCTATTATATTGCAATGCTAATTTCTAGAAGGTAATATTACTAAGCCTGCTTTCCTCTGGATGAATTATTAATATTTTTAAAGATAGAAGCAAAAAGCCTATAAAAATAACAGAAAAAGCCTTAAACAGAATAATACTTCCAAACAACCAAACTTTAAAGGAATATTTTGTCTAAAATATATGTTAAATTATGTGTTGTGTTGAGATTTAAAATATGCAAGAAACAAAATATTTATCTTCTTTATAGCTTTATTCTGCGAGTTACAAATGTCGCACTTTGCCTTGAGTCGTACAAACTGGCTGCACTGCATGTATCTGTGCTTTAATCACGTGGACAGATCATATAAACTCTATATACACATCTAATATATCAATTACATGTGGAACAATCAACAAACAGACACCAGAATAATAATGGTCCATTTTTACCGTAAGTAGATTATGGGGGTATCAACAGGTTATTATACCTCAAAGGCTTGGCATTTTCTTTATAGTAGATCCTGAAGATGAAACATGGCAATATCCTACCATAGGTTCCGTAATATCCTATTACTCCCGCCAGCACAATAACAAGTTTATACATAAGCCTGCGTGTTTTGTTTTTCATTTATTATTGTTTTACTCTGTATCTCGTGTTGGACAAGTCTTGCCATAAATAGTAATTTCCACGTAATGGCTTGACATTGAATAATAACATTATATATTATTGTATATCAAGTTTGATGTAATAAAAATTCTTAAAGTTAAAAATGGTGTTAATTTTGCGGAAACCAATCAGCTGTTAGCTTTCAAATAGTAAATGAAATGTAATTGGTTGGGGCAAAATTAGCACCATTTTTAATGATAAGAACTTTTATTACATTACAAGGTTTAGTATTTTAAGAGGTTTTAATCCTCATTCAAGTTACAAAGTTACAAATTACAGTTAATTTGGGGCTGTAAAAAAGACAGTAATCCACCAAGTTTAACCCCCACACAAAAAAAACAACCTACCCAATTCAACAAAAAGTAGTTTTTTCCATCCAATTAGTGAATGCCCTTCCCATCCCTTACGCATGCACATATAGTTCAAGGAAGCATGGTTGTAGTTGGCACCTGTCAGAGGAAGCAGGGGAGGAGCACAATTGCGGGTAAGTTTGCTGGATTCCTACTGGCTCCTGTTGCATTAATTGAAGAACAGGAGCAGTGGCTTAATTATATCCGTCATAGGAAAAATAAAAAGATGGGCCCCCCGGCATGCCCTGGTAGTTACACATCTGAACAGGAGGTAATACATAACATAGATTTAACTGAAGATACCCTTTAAACATTAGCAATACAAAAAAAAAGTTTACTTCTTCTTTAAAGATACCAAGCGGTACACTTACGCTCTAAAATGCTTGCTAGATATTACCAGGAGATAATGTTCCAACCACAAAGAACAGCAATGAAGAATTGCCTGTTTGTTGCAAAACACATTTTACATATTTATATTTTCTACAGAGAGAACAGGAAAATGATGCAGTGCGTCAAAATCCCTTTCCTTGTATTTGTTCGAAGTCGTTTCATGTTTTCATAGATTGGGAAAGACGGCTGGAAGCTTTTTACTTTGACAGTTTGTTTAGAAAGGCTTCATGTCACTCCATTAAAAGTAATCACTGTCTAATGCAAATCAAATAACCTGTAAACCATGAATAGTTGACGCTAATGCAAAGCTGAAGTGGTGTGTATTGTTATTCATAGTTACATAGTAAAATCAGTCCTACTGACACTGCATATAATAATTATATTCTTGTAAATATTAGACTGAAACTTGTATTCACCTAAGATTAAATGTATACCCAATTTAATATTATGGGAATATCATCAAAGTAACTAAAATCCAAACTGCAAACCTCTTATCATATGGCCTCATGCTGGCTAGCTGGCCAATCGATGGAGAATCTCCAGAATGGTCTTCTGTCCCAACAGTTCTTGTCTGTCGATGTTCCCGGGACCTTCTCCATCTGGATAACACATTACGATTAGAGATGTAATGTGGTTTCGATTTTCGAAAATCGAAAGTGGATGATTTTCGAAAATAGCCGATTTTCGAAAATCGAAAGTAGCCGATTTTCGAAAATTGAAAGTACACGATTTTCGAAAATCGAAAGTACACGATTTTCGAAAATAGAAACTCGAATTTTGAAAATTCGAAAACGTAACGAAAATCAACAGTTTCGAACATCTCTAATTACAGTTGATGTCGTTAAGTGGTCAAGCTGTGAATCAGAGGATTTTTTACATTGTTTAATAGCAGTTGTTGGATATTCTATCAGAATTTTCGAATATTCCACCAGATCTGCATATTTTCGAAACAGGCATTTCTGTATCAAAACCAGGTTCATTTAGAAAACGGGACTCACGGGACTCATTATTACTATTATTGTTTATTGTATATACTCGAGTACATCTGGAGGTTTTCAGGCTTTAAAAAAAATCACTCACCCACTCACCTCTCCGCATCTCCCGCTGATGTCACTACTCGGCGCCTCTCACTTCCCTGCGCCTGCGCTGAGTAGTGACGTCAGGTGGGGAGATGCAGAGTAAGTGGCAGCCGGCAGAGAGGTAAAGACTGAAGATTGAAGACTGCCCAGGTAAGTGAACACTGAACTGGGGGGGCTCTGGGGGGACAGTATCCCATACAGTAAACCCCAATACCATTCCACTATACATGTTTGGAAACTACAACTCCCAGCAAATAAAGCATGCTGGGAGTTGTAGTTTCCAAACATCTACAGCGGAAAGGTATTGTGGTTACTGTATGGGATTACTGTCCATTTAAAGGGCAGTAATCCCAGAATCAGGAGGATGGTATATGTTGTTAAAAATAATGCCTTCTGATTCTGTATTGCTTTGAGGCTTTAGTTGCTCTTTAAATGGACAGCAGAACTCCCATACAGTAGTCCCATACAGTAATAGCCAAATCCAGTATGGCTATTACTGTATGGGAAGTCTGCTGTCCATTTAAAGGGCAACTAAAGCCTCAAAACAATACAGAATCAGAAGTCAGTAGTGGTCATAATTTCAACCCTCGGCTTAAAGGAACACTAAACCCCGAATATTGACTATGTACTATTTACTTCGGATTATACTCAGGTCGGCTTATACTCAAATATATAGGTATTAATATTGTTGATTTTTATAGCTCCAACATTTTCCGTGGCGCTTTACAATTACATAGTCATAAATTACATACAGGGTATTACATATTATAGAAAGTCATACATATTACATACACAGGTAATACATAATATAAGTACACAGAATGATGAGTTTCTTACAGCAATACCGTGATACAATAGGAGAGAGGACCCTGCCCAAAGAGCTTACAGACTAGAGGAAAAAGGGGTGAAACATAAGGTGACGGGAATCGGTAGGCTGTAAATAGATTGGCTTTGGAGTGTGAAAGGCGGGTTGGATCATATTGGGTAGTAAGAGGGGTAATGTCTAGGCCAGGTTATATGCTTGCCTAAAGAGGTGGGTTTTAAGGTTACATTTGAAGGTGTTAAGGGACGGTGAGTGACGGACTGACGGAGGAAGGGAGTTCCAGTGCAGAGGGGCAGCACGAGCAAAGTCCTGTAAGCGGGCATGAGAAGAAGTTACAAGGGTGGATGAGAGGAGGATATAATTTGCGGGGCAGAGGTTATGTCTGGGATGGTATTGCTGGATCAGCTCTGAGATGTATGGTGGGGCTGTGTTGGATAGTGCTTTATAGGATAGGGTTAGTAGCTTGAATTGGATCCTTTAAGTGATGGTCTGCCAGTGAGAAAGTGAACTATTCCTTTAATGCATTAATCGAAGAACAGGAGGCAAAGAAGCTTTGTCTTACCACCCATTCTTCAATTACTTTAACAGGAGCGAAGCTACTACACTTGCTTAGTCTAAGTTATTCCTGCCGCTAATGGCAAATCTACCCAAAAAATGCTGTACTAAGACTGTAAGTAATAAAACACAAATGACCACAAGTATTTTAAAGGAACACTAAACCCACTAAATCCATTTTTTAAAGTATATGCCATCCGTTTCTATTATTTACAGGGAGGTGAGAACGTTTATTTCCACCTCCCTGTGAATAATAGTTTGCTCAGGGGACACTGGAACTTACCTTACTGTGCTCCACTCACAAGCCGATCCTTCACTGACAGCCACACTGTCCCGATCACGTGCCCAATCTTTTGTATTGGCGCGCATGCGCCTAAGATAGGGAGCTTGGTCGGGACAGAGCGGCTGTCAGTGAAGGAGCGGCTTGCGTGAGGAGCGCGGTATAAGGTAACTTCCAGTGTCCCCCGAGCGTCCTATTATTCACAGGGAGGTGGGAACAAGCGTTCTCACCTTCCTGTGAATAATAGAAACGGATGGCATATAATTTAGTGTTCCTTTAAAACATTTCTTTTAATAGAAACTGAAACACAATTGAGAATAAATACATCAAAAACAATTTCTAGTTCATAGCAATCAGTAGTACTTTCAAAAAATATAGGGGGAGATTCACTCAGAGGTGCTATCGCTTTGGTTAAATCTCCCGGATTTAATATTGTGTGTGCAGCTGGGTGAATCCCCAATAGTCATTGGAACTAAACTCACTAAATTTGTTTTTTAACACAGACATAAATACTGTTCTACAAACGTATCTTCACTCCTCTACTGCATAGAATTAGAAATTGTGAATTCAACCACAAAAGTTGAACAGTGATATCGCCAAACATTATCTGTGGGACCACAATACCTTTACCTTAGGTGAGACCTCTTATCTGTTCTAATCAGTTGAAGGGTCTGCATGTTCAGAAGATGCTTTCCTACACTTTTTGTGTAAAACAAGTATACAAAGAGGTGCAAACCTGCGTGGGGCTCAGAAGTCATTGTGATGTTGAAGACACAAGACCAGAGATCAAGAATGCAAAAAAGATAGAAGACGAAGATGAGAAGAAGACGTTGGAGACCTAGAAAGGTCCATTTTAGGATCAGGAGTTGTCCCGGTTTCGAGTTGTGGGACCCCCTTATCCTAAGGGCTCTTGTAAGAGCCAATGGGAGTCCTTGTTTGCAGGACCCCCAACAAAGGCCCT
This sequence comes from Hymenochirus boettgeri, assembly GCA_019447015.1. Classification (NCBI taxonomy): domain Eukaryota; kingdom Metazoa; phylum Chordata; class Amphibia; order Anura; family Pipidae; genus Hymenochirus; species Hymenochirus boettgeri. The sequence continues at coordinate 307,429,084 of CM033470.1, read as the reverse complement.
TATAGGGGCTGCAAATGCACTTATCAGTGCCAGTGAGGGGGGCAGTTTCGAGCTGTGGGCCCTTTCAAATGCCCTGGTGGGGTGCGGGTGCCTATGCAGATGGGTGGGGAGAGCATTTCTGTGCCACCAGTGGCAGGTTTTTGGAGTTTTAACCGTGCCAACTGAATCAATATTTAGCACGACTTTAACTCCTTCTTTGTGCCAGTTTTGAAAAATACACCAGCGGCGCTCCATATTTAACAATTGCCTTTGTGCTACATTTAGATAAACTGGTGCGGTGGGAGTATGCAATATTGAATTCGGCATGGGAGATTTATCCGTAGCAATATCGGCTCTTTGTGTAACAAATTCTGGCTCTGTAGTGTCCTGTTGATTTCTTAGCCTAGAATTCTAGACCCACACAGATAATTGGTAAAAAAGAAATGTAGGAAGATTGGGGGGGAGCTGCTTAGAGACAAATTTTAGTTTAATATATTCCTTTGCTGGACTTCTTTATTCTATGTTTTATCTCAGTCTGTATCTATCACATTTTATTTTCTTACATTTAACAGGAATACTAAATAACAGGTAAACTGATCTGTTTGTGAAATTACCAGTGACCAGTAATATTTTACCACTGTTGGGACTTATATAAGAAGAGGTGAAAAAGTTTAATAATAATAATTATTAAACTTATTAATAATCTGCTTCAACCAACTAAACCAATAAAAAGCTAACACCTGATTGGTTCACATATGTGTTTGCGGGGGCTGACCTACGATGCACGATGTGTATGCATGGCTGTTTGTGTATGAGCCCTTTGTCAGCTTAAACGGCTGTTCGGTCGTTAACTAAGATAATCATAGCAAGCTTTTAGACTAAAAAAGGAACTAAAATGTTCTGAAAGCTTGCTATGATTATCTTAGTTAGCTAATACAGGTATCAATTTTTTATTTCAAAAGTGTTACCCTGTAGACATTTACCATGCCTGGCAACCATGGTTACAACGTTTAAAAAACGTTCTGAAAATCTGATGCAAACCCAATTGAATCAGAAATTTTACAAATATTCGATCGGAATTTTCAGAATTTCGATTGGAACATTAGAACACAATTTTTAGAATTTTTGACTTTTCAGGGATAAGTTCCAAGTTTGGAAAATTCTGTCAGCCCGCAGATTTCACAAATCGAGACCAGGTTCGTTTTATAACCAGGACTCATTACTGGTTTCCACCTCTTCTTACATGAACCCCTTAGCGAGAGGAGGAGGGGGACGGGGTCTTCTTGGTCTTATCTAGGACTGCATTGGGATGTAGGGCAGTTTGTTACTTTCTGGATTGCTAATGATTCTCTCTTAATAAAATAATTGATTTGATTTTGAACATTTTAACATCAATGTCTTTATTCATATTAACACACTTGGTTTCACTTCACTGCTATTAAATCTCATGTGAGTATCGTTTGCATTGAAATGAACCTTTCCATTCTGCCAGGCCTATCCATGTGCATGTGCAGCTAACACAGAGAAAAACATAATTATATGGCGGAGATTTAATTGACTTTGGAAACTGTTTTCCTTCATTAAAAGAGAAATTAAACTAAAATGTAAATGAGCCGGGAACAGATTTTATTATTCCTAGCCGATAGCTGTGATTTCCTTTAAAATCAGCAGCATTGAAGAAAAATCAGCTGCAATTCTGCAGGTTTACGGCATTGTCTTGTGCTACCCTGCTTGCTAGTGGGACTGACTCAGTCTCAATGAGAGAGAGGTCATGGGTGGTCACCCAAGTTAGAGGTGCAATAGGTAAGAAGTGCAGCCACTGGCTTGTTAGTAGTTAGTGGAATTTATTTTTTAGATTTAATTCACCTTTAACTTTAAGTTTTCACTGGCAAAATTCCTGAACTATTACTGAATTATTTTTTTTCTTTTCTTATTCAAAAAGAGGTGCAAAAAATTGCCTCATCTGTTCATTTGCCTCAACCAGTCAGATGTTCCCTTTTTACGTGTCTACTGCAGTTAGAAAACATCCTATTGGTTGCTGCAGATTAAGGCTGAGGCCCCACTACAACGCACTAAATCATGCACACAATCACGAGCGTTATCGCATGTGATTGTGTGTGCGTTTTCTGTGCGTTGCCACATTTGCGCATGCATTTTTGTTATTTAATATTATAAAAATCCAAAACACAAAACGCAAATGTATGCGCTAACCTGTGTGCATAGAAAATGCATGCACAAACACGCTAAAAATGCATTGGTGTGGCTTAGCCCTAAGAACATGAACACAGCCAAAACGTTGCTCCTCTTATTGAACTAATCCCAATGTTTACTAGTAAAATAGAGTTCAATTTTAAATGAAGTCACATAACAATAAGGCTCCAGGTACTTGGCTTTAACTCAACCATTTTTATCAGTATATGGAGAAGAATAATGAACTAGTACAAATTGTTCCATATGCTGTGTACTTAATTATCAATCTGCTCTGTCAATGGTGTGTGGCAGATGTCAGTGGTAAATATACTTTATGGCTTACTGCTTCATCAGCTTTCAATCTGTTTTAGCATATTCTCTGCTTCGTGCTGGCGTAAACATAGAAGTCGGAGACTATTGTGTTAATTATCTCACGTCTTCGAATTTGTATATTTAATTGCCAAGCAAGCCCTATTTCACAAATAACTGCAAAATGTCCTTGTGTAAGTCCGTGTTTGTTGTTATGCAACAGGAGGAGTGGAGCACACAGATCACAGCCTGCAGGCAAAATCCCTTCAGCTGAGGGCATTAATATATTTACCAGAAGCAGGAGGAGTTCTAGGTGTATGAATATAAACAGAGGGGAAAAGTGTGGATGCTGGATTGTTGACTTCAATTTCTAAATGTATATTGATACAGAGGAGAACTTTTAGTCTGCACCTTGAAATAAGCTTTGGATCACATCTATAAGGACAGGCAGTGAGAAGTTATGGTGTTTAAAATGTTAACGCTTCAGTCTTTAATAGTTTGCAGTCATGTTACAAGAGGCCCTGTGCTGGTTTGCTTTGATATTCCTGTTTGTCACAATCCATCTTTTTTGCAGATATAAATAAGCATGGAAATTTCGATGGTACATCCCAAACCACCATTTGGATGACTCCTCCATACTCAGTACACAGTCAATGGAATTACCTTATTTTTCCTGTGGCAGTAACAGTGGGCTAGGTACCAACTCTATTTTGAGTTCCTGAGATAGTGTAACAAAGTTTGATGCTAAGCACATATACAAACTCTCACCATTTGGGGTAAACATGGTTCCCAATATTCCTTCTACTTATATATTAACTATAATTAATTTTGTGTGCTACACATCACGGTGTTTACATTCAAATAGATTTTTGTATGTGTGCGCACGAGAACTCATCTTAGAGGGAGCATTGTACCCCACCATAAAAGCCAGTGCATAAAAGGGGTTTGCTGAAGGTCAACCACAATGGATGGCTGCCTGTAGGAGTATAAAAATAAGAGTAGATGGATGGCTGTCAGGCAAGGTGGCTAACACGAGTGCCACAAAAAATGGCTGCTCATTTGTGTCTTCCCAAATGTTCTTTGCCCAAACTACCAAGTGAGCATGGATGAAAACTGGCTGGGAAGAAAGACAAGAGGAGACGTGCCATGTCACATGGTATTGTCTGTACTGTATATACAGTTGTAGAAATTGTTTCTATACATCTTGCCTAATAAAGTGTGATGCACAATCAAGTGACTGGTGTGTAATGAGAGGATAATTGGGGATATAATTTAATTATAAAGAGAGAGACAGAGCATCCCCCTTTATTATTATCCTCTTTTAATGTCACAATCCGGTGGAGGGAAATAACAACCATCTTTATTAGGTATACATTAAAAACATGAAAAACGAAATGTGAACATACACCTGATATGTAACACATAAGTAAAGGGCAGGGTAGCAGACCGTAGTTACCCAACAATAGCCCAAAATTAGATAAGGGGAGGAAGAGTGGGGGTGGGAGAAACCTCTCCTCTCTTGAGGAGCTTTACTTGATGTGATCCTTTGATTTTATTGATTCTAGCAAATATGTACCCGAGTCTTTCTGGCTGCCTGACCCCCCTCAAGATATCCTATTGAGGGGGGCGTAATATTGGAAACCAGCCTCTTGTATGGGATGATAGCCTCCATATCAGATGCTACCCTTTTTTTGACTTAAGGTTTTTTGCTGAACTATTTCTTGTTAACTCTGGGACTACACATATACTAATATAGGGACCTAGACCAGGGATCCTTATTATGTATTTAGACTAGTAGAAGCACCGAGTGCTTTAGGGGTATTCAGGTATTGTCTAAGGTTTGGGTGGGGTGGAGAGGTTTCTCCCACCCCCACTCTTCCTCCCCTTATCTAATTTTGGGCTTTCTGCTACCCTGCCCTTTGCTTATGTGTTACATATCAGGTTCCCATTTTGTTTAACTTTTAACAATGTGTGGTTTTTTCATGTTTTTAATGTATACCTAATAAAGATGGTTGTTATTTCCCTCCTTCGGATTGTGACATTAGAAGAGGATAATAATAAAGGGGGATACTCTGTCTCTCTTTCTCTTTACCACAATGCAATATACCACATCTCCAGTATAACTATACTGTAGGAAGATAAAAACCAATAAACCAACCAAACCAGGATGGAGCAGGTTAATGCAAATACGCTGGTGTCATTCCTTCACAATGGAGAAAATAGCTGCATTGCCTGAAACTGCCAATTAAATAGAATTAATCTGACGTGCATAATGGAGTATTTAACTAGCACCGCTTGTGAAAAATGATTTTGTTTCCTTGGTTGAGCTTAAACATTGTTAAAGCATCTTAGCGACTTGTGCTAGTGCTTCAAATTCCTCTGCAACATTCCCTGTGCAGGTTTAGATTTAATTTCTAGTAATGTTATTAAATATTTACAAAACTTTAAAATGATGGATGGATATATGGATACAGAGGCTAAAACATTCTTCCCATCCCACTAAAAGTCACTTTGTGATCTGGCCTATTAATGTTTTAAAGTAAAGTCTCCCGGGATTTAAATTGTACTCTATGTTGCTATATCCCCATGATAGGGATCTCTAAATCTCAGCTTTCCAGCTGGACTGATTTTATCAGTTAAATGAAATACTTTTCTCCATATCTTTGCATATTAAAGTTCTCTTTGAATGCCAATAGTATAAATAAAATGTTCACTTCCAATTTACCGATATAGTTAAATTTATAATACCTAAAGGGAGACTCAATAAAAGTTCTTATCGTTAAAAATGGTGCTAATGTTACCCCAACCAATTAGATGTTAGCTTTCAAATGTTACCTAAATAAGATCTGATTGGTTGGGGCAAAATGAGATCGTTTTTAAACAATAAGAACTTTTATTGAATCTCCCTTTTTATGTTGAACGGCATTATGATAAACTGGAGACCAGAAAGAGAAATTTGTATTCACCTCCAAGATCATGGAACAGATGTACTATCCAAATACTGCAAAATCCAATTGAAGTTTAAGTCCAAGTTAAAGTCCACTTGAGCTATGCAGCACTCAGGATCTTTGCCATATTCTTCTCAAAGTTTTACATTTTGTTCCGAAAAACTAATTCAAACTCAATTAAATCTGAGTTTTTCAAATTTTCGAGTATTCAAAAGTATTGTTCGAATTTTCAATAGGAATTTTAGATTATCAATAAGGATTAGGATTCATCCCTACCGATTGGGAGCAAGAGCACAGGCAAACTTTTGCACCTCTTTGCACATAAGCCCTTTATAAATTATTATTGCAGAACATATAAAAATATGATAGAAAATGCCATTTTTGTATTTCATTTATTTTTTAAAAGCTCAAATGTGAAACAGGCAAAAGAAAATCATTCTCAGTCAGTAGACTTGGGTAAATGCAATTTATTTTTAGAACCAATTTAGACTAACGTAATTCCATCTATCTGCATTTCTCTGCTCATTTATCCATTATTGCTCACCTGTCTGAACCTTTTAACCATTTACTGTTAAATTGAATTATGTTCAATGCAATATTTGCTCCTTGGTAATTTTTTTTATGATTTGAATCAATAAATATACAAGAATCCTTAAGGTGCAACTATGCCCAAAAGTATTTTAAAAGTCTTTTCCAAGGAGGTATGAAATCCTGTTCCTACCACCCTGGGTAGCCATTAACAAGAGTGGTGAGTTAACACAGTTCGACTTGTACATTACAGCGGCTGGCAGTTCATCACTTGGTGCTCTGTGCACAAAATGCTACTATATTCCCAGGCTCCACTCTCTAACATTAAAGGACATGTCCACCCCCAAAATAAAAAACTGCTCTGCAGATATAGGTCCCCCTAACAGCTAAAAATGCTGTACTCACCTTTCTCCCCATTCATTGCTGCCCCTCCTCTTCTGTGTGCTGTGAAAGCTCAGCACTTTAGTGCACTGCACAGAGCGTCACATCGCTGATGATGCTCCATGAATAACCTGCAGTCATTGGCCATGACATCACCTCTATATGACCCTGAATATGAGTATGTAAGTATGTGAAGGATATCTCAGTCTGTATGAGAAAGAGAAGAAAAAGGTTTTTAGCTGTTAGTGTGTTCTCTACCTGCAGGGAAATTTTCATTTTTTTAAAACTAAATTGTAAGCTCTACGGGGCAGGAACATCCTTTCCTCAGTATTTCGTTACTGTACATCACTGCATCCCCAAGTGGCACTTTATAAATAAACTATACATACATACATTTTGGGTAGACATGCACTTTAAGGGTTGATAGCCACATCCGTGCACTGCAGAGAAATGTAAACCATCAGTTGCACCGGTCACTGCTTCAGAATGTGGCCACACATGGAGGCAGGAATAGAATTTATTATAAGACTCTATTTTGGTGCTTTTTAGGTGCATAACTGCCCTTTAAAGTATAACTATGAATCATTATATTTAATGACATTTTTTAAGTCTGAGTGTAAATATTTAATACTTGACATGAGCGCTTCTTGATAATGATGTCTTGGTTTCTGTACAGTACAGGACATCTGAGTGCATTATTCTGACTGATAAAACAGCTATCAGTCTTTAAAAACACTTTCACATTTCTTTTTAAATCAAGCATCTTCAATTCTTCAGCTTAACAAGAGGGTTACGGAGCCAGAACCATAAAGAAGGATAAGAAGTGACAGAGCGTAGATTCATCACTAAACATTGACATAGCTTAGGATTCCAAGGAAGAAAAAAAAACAGAGAAAAGGAATGAAAACTAATCAATATAAATATATAAGTAGGAAACATAGGACATTTCCCGGGGCTTGTTTATTTAAAGGCTAAAACCCAATTTTCTCCAACATAAGAAAAAGACCACCAGGTTTGGAACCAAGATTGAAAAGGGTCTATCTTCAAGTCAATTATCTGGCCTGATACTTCTATATAGTGTTCATTGCAAACTGTGATCCGGACAGAAAACCAGGACCAACGTTCATATCTGATTGAAGCATGTTTTCCCAATGGACTGTCCAGGAGTTGTCCAAGGGAGTGGCAATACAAGCTGGGTCTTTGGGCAAACTTAAGCAAACCCAGGGATGAGGACCGAATGGTTTAGGGGAGGGAGAGTGGTTTGTTGGGGTATTGTTGCCCTTTAGACTTTAAAATATGAGAAATATTTGTTGGATTGTTTTCACAAGTTCCTTAAAGGGCATGCCAACCCCCAAAACTAAAATTTAACCTACTACTGGCCACCCTGTGTAGTTTAAAAAAAACAAACCATTACCTTACATCTCTGCCTCCTCCTTGTCCTTTGAGAGGATAGTATGCAATTAAAAAGAAAAAATAGCACCCATTTTTTTTTCTCTTGTGTTCCATTTTTTCTTTTTAATTTCATAATATCAAGTGCCTGGACAGAGCACTAGGGGGCAGCATAAGAATGAAAAAGTGGTAATATATAATTTTAGAGGACACATGCACATGGGAGCCCCTCTCCCTCCCACCCTCCTGATCCCTCCATGGCTGACATTCACCTAGAGTAAAAAGTTTTTTTTGTATAATGTAAGGCATCCCTGCCCACCCCTAACCACCATGTTAGATTGCTAAAGAAAGAATCAGCATTTTACTTTACCCTTCGGTCCCGCAGAGCTCTGCATTGCCGGCAGTCGCAACTGTGATTCGCTGCCCCTGTTTGCAAGTTTATGTTTGCAGACCTAATCAGTGCTGATAGCCTGCCTCTTGATTGTATTCAGCTGTGAGCAGACCTAATCAGTGCTGGTTACCTAACACAGGCGCTGGTAGGGGAGGACTGAGGGGCAAATGCTCCCCCAGGTTGGTCTCCAATGAAAAATTTGGGCTGCCACAGAAGCTATTAGTAATTTAGGCACTTAAATGGCACAGCATGCACCTTTAGCTCTAACATTGGCAAGGAATCAGAAACTCCTCCTCTGCTGCTGAACTTCTTTACTGACACTGGGGGTTGACATGCACCACAGCCTATATTAAGACTATGTGCTGCCTTCCTTGGCTGACATGCTAAAAGATGATGGGGGGTTTAGCATGTGCTTATCTATAAGACTACATATATTGTTCTCCTCTTGACTCCCTTCAATCCCTTCAGACTCCTGCCCAGACTGTGTCTAAAGTTTAACAGATTACTTACTGAAGGTCTGGGCAGCACACTGAAGGATGCTGAGTGGAAAGCAATATATGGGATTCTCATGAATATGATCAACTTTATTATCAGTCAACCCTACAGGCCATTACCCAGTGTTATCAGCCCCCCTGATCATTACCTAGTGTTGTAAGCCCTCCAGATCATTACCCGGTGTTATCATCCCTCCAGAGAATTAGCCAGTGTTATCAGCCCTCCTGATCATTATCCAGTGTTATCAGCCCTCCAGTTCATTACCCAGTGTTATCAGCCCTCCAGATCATTAGCCAGTGTTATCATCCCTCCAGATTATTAGCCAGTGTTATCAGCCCTCCAGATCAGTAGCCTGTGTTATCAGCCCCCAGAGCATTAGCCAGTGTTTTCAGTCCTCCAGATAATTACCTAGTATTGTAACCCCTTTCAGATCATTAGCCAGTGTTATCAGCCTTCAAGATCATTACCAGTGTTGTCAGCCCTCCAGATCATTACCCAGTGTTGTCAGTCCTCCAGATCATTACCCAGTGTTGTAAGCCCTTCAGATCATTAGCCAGTATTATCAGCCCTCCAGAGCATTAGCCAGTGTTATCAGCCCTCCAGATTATTAGTCTGTTAGTTATCTTAACCACATCATACACTTGCAGGCAACTTTGAAAATTGGCAAAAGTAGTCTTAAAAATGGGCGTAACTTAAAATAGTGTGTGTGACCTTAGCAAAGTGGGCGTGGTTAAAATTTTTGGGATCTGCCATGAAAGGGCTACTTTGTTGTATTTTCCCCCATTAGGCCAAAAGGTCCCAGTCCTTCCCTGGGCGCTGGTCTTAAAACACACAGCACATGCAGACCCCGACATTGATAAAGCTTTGTGCAGCCTTTCCAGCCAAATTCGAAGTTTATATTTAAACTTTCCCTTTTTTTGGTAGGGTAGTAATCGGTGCTGACTGTGGAGAAGGTATCAGAATGTGATTTAATGGTTACAAATAAAGTCCCTGCATTGTATCCAGGCCCTACTAACTAGTACATTATTTCCCATGCATTCGGTGCCTATATGCATAAACTATGGAGTCCATATTCTTTCATATTTGTTTAGCTTCCCATGCATCTGTGCAGACAAAGGCCTGCGTATTACCTTAGTAAATACACAACAAGGACTCAGGAGCTATCAACCCCTCCGTGGTTTACACTTCCCTAAACACGGGAGCAGAGATATAAAACTCACTTATAGCATTAGGTGGCTCAGGTTCTCAAGCCTCGAGCCCTTCTATTCACTAAATATCCACATCAGGATCTCATTATATACTCATGGAAGCTACTCACTGCTTCCAACAGGTGGCCCAGGTGCAGGCTGCCCCAGGCCCGTCGCTAAACCCAACGTTCCAGGAAAATGAAGTCAATACAAACGGGTCAGATGCACAGACCGGGCACAAGAAAAAAAAAGTCTTTATTTCAAAAAGTGTACTTGACGCGTTTCGGACCTTACAAAATCCCTAATAATAAGCAAATATTTGCTTATGATTAATGACCCTTTAAGGTCCGAAATGTGGACCTTAAAAAGAATGGTGTAAAACCCACATTACCCCAATATTACATTGGGTTGTGTGGATATTACACTTATTTTATCGATATTGGGTCTCCATGTGAATGCGTTGTGTTAATTCTAGTATTGTAGGAATTAATGTTTTCTTCCAATGTAATCTAGCTGCTGCAAAAATATGTTTGATCATTTCTTTTTCTACCTGTATTAGATCTGGATTAGAAGAGTGTACATCGGTGAGAAGGGAAAATTTCAGCCAAAGGTTATGTCCATAGGATTCTGGGCTCTGGACCAGGAGAGGGTCAAGACTGAACAAGACCAGTTTATGTAAAAGATGTATTGATAATTTTCCTAGGGATAAACTTGTTCCCAAATGTCCTTAAATCTGAAAGGATCAATCTTCTAAATCCAATACAATTTTTTTTTAAAAAGTCCCCTTATTATTTCAACCAATCTAAATAGATTTTTGCAGTCATGCCAGTATAGAACTAATCTAACCAGGCTGGAAGGACATTGAGTATCAAGAGATTTATTCAGAATCATTAATAGAAGACAGCAAAGTTTCTAAAGTGAGGGACCTTTTGTCAGCTCTGGCTTTTAGAGCACGAAGAGGATCCATTGATGATTAATGAACACCACAACGTTAACAGTCTTGATTGAGTAAAATAATCTATATTTTTGGATCACCGGCGACACTTGTGTTTGTGCTGAGTGTTTAAAAATAAAAAGCTGAATAATTCATACAAGTATTCAAATAACATTGGTACATTTACATTAGGTGTTAAAATGATTGTAAATGGTTCCATAATTAAAAGGCCATTAGAAGAAAGAACGGGAGAATTTTACAGTGTATGATTTTAACCTGGTAATGCACAACACAGGAGGTTTTAATACTAATGTTAAAGTTCACTGCATCTAATATGTAATCCAAGGTTTTGTAATGAACACTTCCTATACTTGGCTTTATTGATCATTATGAATATGTGATCTATATACAATACAAATGCTTGGGAATGGATGATTTTGACTTTTAAATTGAATAAGTTATTAGTAACCACTGCACGAATTTTGTGATCTAGTTAATGGTTATATTGCATAGGGGGCTTTGTTAAGTATGGGTGGTGTGAGTAATAATCATTTGTGCAGGATTAATCACAGTCCTTTCCATTCAAATAAATAGACTATTGCTAAGTAGTAGAGCACAATATGTCTATAACCCTAAAGGCACAATTTATGGGGGGTTAGAATGGTCTAAACAGATAAAATACAATATACCTACAAAATACCGTAAATAGATAGATATAGACAAACAGACAGACAATGACAGACAGACTAAATGGCAGCATTTCTGAAAATGACAGATTATGTGGAAATTGTGCAATAATAACCATAAATAAAAACAACTTTCGAAACATTTGAACCTCTCTCTTTTCTGACTCACTGTATCTATGTCTCTCCACTGGCTAAATTATCAGCAGTGGTGTTGGTGAAAGTTGCATAGTAAGGGGACCATACATCCATCTCGATCAAAGGAAACTAGGTTTTTTCAGTAGTCTGCAATTACTGGATCGTCTGTGGCGGTTGTCTGGTGAGTGGCATGATATTTTTCTAATCCGCCATACTAGAAAATTTTTGCCGGACAATACCAGTTGTATGATTGGGATTGTTGCATTTATGGACCAATAAGCCCTGGGAAAATTAAGTATATCTGTTTATAATAAAACATGGTTAAAGTGCTAATTTCCATAGCTGTATTTTAGCAATAAAACGTAATTTTATTGTGCAATACTTTTTTGTGTTGGGAATGCTTTGTCAACTTTTTAATTCCATTATCCCGGTAACTGCAGACTTTAGACCACCCATTTTACAAAGGATAGGTTTATTGGTTACTTAAACATATACATGAGAATATAAATGAAAGGAACATTATGATTTGCCCTCTAAAATGACCCATAAGAGGGACATAAAAAACTACAAAAATTTGCACAGCGGTGAATCTGGAAGTGACAATGTATCTATTGTATAAATAGTTTTAGGCTACAGCCTCCTATGATAGAGGTGACCTTTCCAGTCAGATCACAGGAAGTGGTCTTGTAATCCACAAAAAAAAGAAAATCTGCCATCTGTGTCTATTAGGTACCAGTTTCTATTAATATCCTCCATGTTCCATGTAGGGAGTATAGCGTGCTGTACAATGAGATCTCTATTAAAACCACAATGACAGCTGAAAGTAGAACAAATCTTGTTACACAATAACTGATTTGCAGGGAAAGAGCAGAAACAGCTTTTTGTTGGGACTTGGTGCCCATTGGAAATTGGAGTTTGGCCAGTGGTGGATGTTGGAAGTTCATTTTAAGGACTAAGGTGCTGATACAATAAAACCTGATATCTAACTACACTAGCCCAGTAAAAGGTAGCATTTGATTGGGTGCTGCAAATTAATACTTTTGCTCCTCTTATAATCATGTTAGCATAAGACTTTGGATTATTTGGTCTATTTAAAGTGGGGGCACATTTATGGATCAGTTAAGTTCCAATTTTTGCAAAGAAATGCAAAAAGGAAAATAGTGCATACAGGTAGACATTTTTCTAATTTATAGATTAAAAAGCTGTTTTAAACTATGTATCACTTAAAGTAACTTATAAATAACACATGTGAGAAGGTAAGCCATTCAGTCACATTTAACTCCTCCTGCTTTCCAGGCATTGTACATGGCAGACAGTTGGTGTCGAACCCCCCCACCTCTATTTAGGCTTGGTTTCTTTATTTTCACATAAATGGCCTCCTTAACACCTCTCTTGAACCAGTCACGTTCCTTCGCCAGTATGTTAACATTACAATCTTCAAAGGTATGTCCTTTATCCTTAAGATGCAGATACACGGCTGAGTCCTGACCCGAGGAATTGGCTGTTCTGTGCTGGGACATACGTTGATGCAGTTTCTGTTTGGTCTCCCCCACATACAAATCAGAGCATTCTTCACTGCACTGCACTGCATATATGATGTCGCTTTTCTTGTGTTTTGGTATTGGGTCTTTCGGATGTACCAATTGCTGCCTCAGTGTGTTGTTCGGTTTAAAGCAGACAGGGATACGATGTTTTTTGAAAATTCTTCTTAATTTCTCGGAGACCCCTGCTACATATGGGATGACCGTGTTCTTCCTCCTGTCTTGCTTTTCCCCTTCACTGTTGGTATTCGTGTTAACCAAAGTGCACTTGAATCTTTTATACCATTATTGCTACTATACTCTATGATATCTGTACTTGGATCTTCTATAGTGTATACAGAGGGGAAAAAATTATTCAAGACATTTGCTTTATCGCCATCCTCCGTAACTAACTTATCCCCATTAATTAATGGTGCCACATTCTCAGTCCTCATCTTCTTACTATTAATATACTTAAAAAAAAATTTAGGCTTAGTGATGCTTTCTTCAGCTATCCTAACTTCATTATTAATTTTAGCTAGTTTGATTGCTTTCTTACACTCCTTATTACAGTTTTTATAATCCCTAAAGGCCCTTTCCGTTCCCTCGGCCTTAAAGGTTTTAAATCCCTTTTTCTTCCTTTCCATTTGCCTCTTTACATCAGAATTCAGCCACATGGGCGTGGATTTATTTTTTTTAAATTTATTTCCCAAGGGTATAAATTTAGATGTGAACTGGCTGAAAATCCCCTTAAACACAGTCCACTTCTGTTCGGTACATTTACCTGATAATACATTATCCCAGTTGACATTCTGAAGAGCTGCTTTTAACCTGGGAAAATTTGCTTTCCTGAAATTAAAAGTCTTTGTTAACCCAGCGCACTTTTCCTTTCGATAACAAACTCCAAATGCCACTATTTCATGGTCACTATTCCCTAAGCCTCCAGTTACCTTTATATCTATAATGCGCTCCACAATGTTAGATATTACCAGATCCAAAAGAGCTTCTTTTCTTGTAGGAACCTCAACCACCTGTGAGAGAAAATTATCCTGCAGCAAATTCAGGAACTCATCGCCTTTTTCTGTGATGGCAGTTCCACCACACCAATCAATGTCATAGTAATTGAAGTCCCCCATAATGAGCACACTCCCCAAACTTGCAGCCCTTGCCAACTGCATATGAAGTTGACTCACCTCCTCTCTGCTAGCATTTGGCGGCTTGTAGCAGACACCAACAATGACATTACCCCCTTTCCTGTTGCCTAATTCCACCCATATTGCCTCCACTTTATCATCCACATCACCAGTTATCTCTTCTTTTAAGTTTGGCTTCAATTCTTTTTTCACATAAACACATACTCCTCCCCCTTTCCTTTTTTTCTGTCCTGCCTAAACAAGGCATATCCTTCTATATTTACAGCCCAGTCGTGAGAACTGTTCAACCACGTTTCTGCTATACCTATTACATCATACTTTTCATTCAATGCCATCATTTCCAATTCACCCATTTTGTCAGCCAGGCTTCTCTCATTTGCAAACATACATTTTAGATTATGATCCTGTAATTTATTTGTACACTTTAATACACATTCCTCCCTATCCCCTATGCAAGCCCCACCCCCCTTTCCGCCCACCACTGGCCTATCTACACCCTGCTTTCCTCCTGGACTATCTATCCCAGTGAAACTGCTAATACCCTCCCCCCCAAACCTAGTTTAAAATCTCCTCCAACCCTCTAGCCATCTTCTCCCCTAAAACAGCTGCACCACCATCAGTGAGGTACAACCCATCCCTACTAAAGAGCCTGTAGCTGACAGCAAAGTCTGCCCAGTTCTCAATAAACCCAAACCCTTCTTCCTTACACCACTCTCTTAGCCACGCATTAATGCTCCTAAGCTCCCGCTGTCTCCCTGGCTTAGCACGTGGCTGCGGTAGTATTTCTGAAAACACTACCCTGGAGGTCCTTGCTTTTATCTTGGCCCCTAGTTCTCGGAAATCATGTTTAAGGACCTCACCTCCACCTCTAACATTGTCATTGGCACCAATGTGAACCAAGACCGCAGAGTCACACCCGGCCCCACCCAATAATCTGTCTACACGATCCACCACATGCCGAACCCTAGCACCAGGCAGGCAACACACAGTTCGGCATGTAGGGTCTTGGCGGCAGATTACCCTATCTACCTTCCTTATAATGGACTCCCCTACCACTACCACCTGCCTTGCATCCCTGACCCTTCGTTCCTCCTCCCTTGTATCAGAGATGGCAGTCCCCTGGGTGCTCAAGGGACTAGCCCCCTCCATACACGCTAATTCCAAGGTGTCCTCCTCCACTTCATTACCTAAGGCGGCAAATCTGTTGGGATGGACAATCTGGGAAGAAGCCCCCCTACTCTTCCGTCCCCCACTTCCCCTAGTAACCCTAACAAAACTACCTCCTTCCTCAACCTTTCCTGTCCCTCTTCCACCCACCTCTATACTGGCCCCAGCCAGTGCCTGCTGACCCCCCAGTTCTGCCAATCCCTGCAATGCTACAAACTGCCCCCTTAGACTCTCCACCTCAGCTTCCAAACGGGCAACCCACTCACACCTGACACAGACATAGGTTCTCCGGAACGTCTGCTCCAGGTTCCTATACATGTGGCACGATGCACATGTATGCACATGGTACCGACAAAACTGTCCCTTCTAATACACCACACCAGCACAGTTACGCACAAACCTTGTTTAATTGCCCTTTTTGTTTCAATGTCCTTCTTTTTCTATGTCCTTGAGAGCAAGGTCCTTAAGAGCAAGGGACACTCACTAGAAGTGTCCTATATGCTAGTGCAGTGGTGGGGAAGAGACTCGAAAGTTTGATAGGGGAACATATTCTAGAGTATGGTTCAATGACTGACCTTATATATAGTAATCAACATGGATTTAGGAGGAAACTAACTAACATGCTTGGCTTTTATGGAGAAATGAGTATGAATTTAGACTCTGGCATGGCAGTAGGTGTAGTTTACTTGGATTTTGCTAAGGATTGTGCTACAGTCCCCCTTGGGTCGACTAATGTATAAGCTAAGGTCTGTTGGGCTGGGGTGGCACATTTGTACATGGATATAGATGGACTAGAACTTGAACCCGAGTTCGAGCCAAACTATTCGAGTTCGAACGGACTCGGACTTCTCGAACTATCCAAGACCCGGATTTTCGATATTTTCCGGACTTTTGATAATTATTGAAAGTTCGAATGTTCGAGGCATGCGAATATGCGAGTAAAATGTCTATTATGCCAATACGCAAGTAAATGTCAAATTTTTAAATCAGCAAGTAAAATGTCTATTATACCTATATGCGAGTAAATATTGAATTTTCAAATCCACGAGTAAAATGTCTATTATACCTATATGCTAGTAAATATCGAATTCTCGAATCCACGAGTAAAATGTCTATTATACCTATATGCTAGTAAATATCGAATTCTCGAATCCACGAGTAAAATGTCTATTATACCTATACACAAGTAAATATCGAATTCTTGAATCCACGAGTAAAATGTCTATTATACTAATACACGAGTAAATATCGAATTCTGGAATCCACGAGTAAAATGTCTATTATACCAATACAGGAGTAAATATCGAATTCTCGAATCCATGAGTAAAATGCCTATTATACCTATACTCGAGTAAATATCGAATATCGAATCTGCGAGTAAAATGTCTATTATACCTATACACGAGTAAATATTGAATCCGCAAGTAAAATGTCTATTATACCCATATGCGAGTTAATATCAAATTCTCGAATCCGTGAGTAAAATGTCTATTAAACCTATATGCGAGTAAATATCGAATTATCGAATCCGCGAGTCATTCATGGGATAATTATCGAATGTTCGAATGCAAGAGCTCTAAAGTAGCACGCATGAGAGGAAAATCGAGTTTTCAAAAGTCCTGGATATTCGAATATGTTCCCCAGACCATTTCCCAGGTCCCACAGCCATTTACATTAAGTTACCATTGATATTTTAATTGTATTTCATTCAAACTTTTAAAACAATTTGACTCCCATTGACTTTAATGGGTCCGTTTTCGAACTTTCAAACTTTCCATATAGTTAGAAAGTTTGAAAAAGGAACGACCTTTCGAAAGTTCGGCCATCTCTATACTTGGATAGAAAATTGTTAATGAATAGGATGCAGAGAGTAGTTGTTAATAGGGCTTCATCAATATGGACTAAAGTGGGGTACAACAGGGTTCTATGGGCCCTATTTATAAAAGATCGGTATCGTTATCGTAAAATACCGATTGTTATCGTAAAATAACGACCGGGTTTTTACCGATAACGACTGTTATTTACCGATAACGACCGCTATTTACCGATATCGGTAAATAACGGTCGTTATCGGTAAATAACGACCGGTATCGGTAAATAACGGTCGTTATCGGTAAATAACGGTCATATCGGTAAAAACCCGGTCGTTATTTTACGATAACGATCGGTATTTTACGATAACGATACCGATCTTTTATAAATAGGGCCCTATGTTAGGGCCACTTTTATTTAATCTGTTTATTAATGATTTGGAAGTTTTCCTACCTCCTAAATTCCTATTTTGGAATCCTGTGTATAAAAAGGGTTCAGAGCTGGGCAACTAAATAATATAGGGAATGAGGGAGCTTGAATATAAAGACAGATTGGATAAGTTACAATTATGTACACTAGAGGGGGATATGATTACTGTGCATAAATGGGCCATTCAATAAACTATTTGGGGCATTGTTCACCAATAGAACATGTCAGAGGACACGCAGACATCCCTTAAGACTTAAGACATCCCTAAAAGAAGTTTAGTCTTCAAGTTCGGAAAGGGTTTTTCACTGTGAGAACGGTAAAACTTCCAGTGGACATCATCACTACCATTGCCACTACCCCGACACAGGATGTGTAGGAACGCCGTTTCGTCCTATAATCGTGCCATGTAGGGCACTTTCTCGGCTGGAACAGCCGCTCATTCGGGGATCACTGCCTGACTGGCCAATAAAGTGCCCATACATGGCACGATTATAGGACGAAACAGGCGCTCCTACACATCATGCGTCGTGGGTCGGCATCCACAATCGCACGAGTTAACAAACCTTTACTTATATCTCTCTTATTCACAATAACTCTATTTTTTTATAATTCAATGTTTTTGGATTTCAGCAATTTAAAAAAATCTGCAAAAACTTTAGAAACATAAAAAGAAAACGGCTGCAATTAACAGCAGTTAAGCTCAATCATTTTCAAAGCTCTGAACCTTGCAGCACACAACACTTTGCTTTACATCGGCTTTCTGGATTTTATAGTTGTAGGATTGAGGCTAAATAATTGGCATATGGAAACCTTCTAATTGACTTTAAAATAAGGAAGCTCTATAGAGTTATTTGAAACCTCTCCATGAATATTTAGCAGTATTATTAGCATGTGCATAAATACCCAGAGGTTCTGTTGGGGGGAATTCTTAATCACTATTTCTAAAAACCCATATTTATAAATATGTATTAGATAATTCATCATTAAAGGGCTGTGTTGGACTTTTATTGCAAAGGGGCCAAAGTAAAGCTAGGTACACACCTATCGATTTTTCCTCCTGACCGACCGTTCGATACTTTCGAACGGTTGGCCAGGAGGAAGGACTGTCGGTCGCGGCAAAAGCAGCCGCGTCCGATAGTCACTGCGACCGATCGTGCGGTCCATAGAGGACCGCAAGATCGGACGAGGTTTTCCACCCTGTCCGATCGTCCTTTCGTCCGATTCGGACGAACGGTCGATCGGACATGGGCACTTTCGGATGCGATAATTTCGGTCCGATCGACCGATACACTGAACTATCGGTCGATCGGACCGAAATATCTCATCGTGTGTACCCAGCTTTAGAGAAGGATTAAAACCACTAAATTCTTACCATGTTGTTCCTCTGAAAAGGATCAGGAGAGTTAATTTAATTCCTTCTTCATCTTACCTCTTAAGCTGGGTACACACCTTCCAATCCTTCTTACCGCCCGACTGTTTGGCCCTCGCGACAGGCCGGCTAAGATTGTCCAACAGTTTGCCAAGACTGAGCCTGCGGTCCTCTATTGGTCGATTCAGACAAACGAAAGTTCGGAAGAAACCATCAAATATTTTGGCCTGACCAACTGATACACTGAAATATCGATTGGTGGGGCTGAATTATTGGATGGTGTGTACCCAGCTTTAATTCATCCAATGGAAAGGTATCTTGCAGTCTATATAACTCTGGGACTAACTATATTCATTGTGCCTCATCACACACCTTTTATGCATACACTAATTGGCTTTGTCACACGTCTGTTGACATTCCCAAGATGTTCAGAAAACCGCCTGCCATAAATCATTTTGAGATTGTTATTCCATCACACAATAAATAGTCTAGGTCAGTAAATGTCAGTATGAAACTCCATGATACTCCATGATACTCCATGATACTCCATGATACTTCATGAATATAAAAGTTTGATAAAATTTATTGGATCGCCCAAAAAGTCAAATTTTATGCCGACCCCATCTTCAGTCCCCATCTTTCCTCGGATTTCCGCTTAGAATTTGAGGAAAGATCAGGGCCTCAAGGTGGGAGGCTTTGAGTGGTTGTTCCGATCATATTGCCAATCGTTTAACTCGATCGTAAATCTGATAGGAAGAAAGTCTGCCTGTGTATGGGTAGCTTTAGAATGGTTCACTCAATGAATGTTGAATCAAATATCAGAACTAGAGATGTAATGTGGGTTCGATTAGAACCCAGTTTTGAATCGAATCTGAGGGTTTCGAAGTTTTGATTTCGAAATCAAAAGTAGACGATTTTCGAAAATCGAAACTTGAACTTGAAAATTTCGAAAATTTGAAAACAAAACGAAATTCAACAGTTTCAAACATCTCTAATCAGAACATGACGTGTGCTTATGGGATAGAATCAGCTGAAAGGTGACAACTTGATTGCCGGGCTCCTGAAGCATTGCGTTGCCCTTGCTATTCCCATACTTTTCTTCTAGAGGGCCTACAGGAGCCAAAGATAATGCTCAACTCTTCGTTAATCATTCCTATATTTTGTCCTTTTTTTAAAAGAAAATGTAATTAACAGATATGGAACTTTATTTATATATTAATATTCCTGTTGTCATTTTTGAATAAATTCACTACCCATTTTTGTAAGCTGCTTGATGAATGAATTTCAGGTGCATTGCGCAGACTGCAGGCGGGTGGAGATGTGGATGATAAGGGGGGAACTTCCTCTTCTACCGTGTTGTGTTTATTAGAGTCCCTGCAGTAGATGGATGTTATTTTGCTGGGAAGCGGCATATCTGTATCTGCTAAACACATTTTACCAGTGAGAACATAACATACTTGAGCACTTTTAATACACTGCCGGTTACAGAACAATTCTGTTGCTTTTAACCTTTTTTTCCCCTGCATAATTTGAATTGTATATAGAGTAGAATGCAATAGAGATATGTAAACCCCTCCAGGTTTCAATTAATAATTAGAACCTCATTAACAGCAGAAATGTCTGAATAATTAACATAGTGATTTGCACTAAGTTACAAAAAGACAGAAAGATTATATCACTGGCCAAACACTGTTAGACACATTAGTGTAACACATTGCCTCTAGCAGGTTTAGCCTCACCAATGATAAATATTATGGGAAATGGGACAGGACCAAGCGGGAGATTTCTCAAGTTAATTAGGCTTGATACCCAAAGGATATTTTATTTTGTCTTGGCTTCATACCTGGTCTATTATGTGGCTTTTAAAACAGCCAATTCTCAACCGATCTTTGGCAAATCTGTTGATCCCAATGATAAGATTTGTATACAGTAAAGTTTCATGTACTCGTGCGATCGCGGGGAGATGACCCGTGATGCATGCTGTGTATACGCTGATAATCATGCCATTTACGGACACTTTGTCAGCCATTCGGTCTGAGCTCGTTGAAGATCTGCCTGGCGAATTGAGCAACGATTCCTGACTGGACGGCCATTTTGGCAGACAAAATGCCCATATATGGCACGATTATAGGCCGTAACGGCCCCGCGATCACATGTGTGTATGAAAGTGGAATGAAAAAAAATATTTTGCCGGTCTGCGTTACTGGACATGAAATGTACCAAAGTTATCCCAAAGCATATTTTATGTTAATTGTTGTTTAGCTGTCAAAGCCGCAAAATTAAGATATTGAAACATGTTTTTTGGCTGAAACTCACGCACATTATTTCTATTAGCCGTTTAAGAATGGTTGGACATGCTGGTTTGTGATTGACTGCGCACATTTCAGTTTAAAATAGTGACTAACAGTCAAATATCGACTGGCTTCCCATTACTTTCTGCAAACAGACATAATATTAAAGGAGAACTAAACCCAAATTTTTACACTCCAGAATCTGAAAATATACCCTCTAAAAACACCAATAAACTGTTATGCCCACTACAGTAAATAACATTAAAGGGTATGTCCACCCTTCAGAATTTTTTTTTAGCAAACATTGCCCCTGTCCCCCCAGCCCCAACCGCTATGTTTGTAATATTTAGATTCATAATTACGGGCCTAACCACACATTCGCTCTATATCAGATTACTGAAAGGAGCATCACTATCCCGGCCATCTCTCCCCAGATATTCCTCTACTTGGGATATAGATATACTTAAGCACATGGTAGCTGATTTTCCTCTCAGGCCATTGGGTATCAAGTTAGCATGCCTGCTAGCTCTAACCTTGATTCACATAAACGAGCCCTGGATTTCCATTACACCAAGAGGGACACATTTTAACATAGCTCTTAAAGTATGGTATTCCGTTTTACTGAAGAACGGGAGGTAAAGAAGCTTCTATGCATGCGCATAGAAGACCGTGTTGGGACCTGTCAGAGTATGCGGCAGAGGAGCGATTGATAGGGTAAGTTCCTTACCTTCTCTCCTGGCTCATGGATGGGTATACAAAGACCACACACATTTCTCAAGGTCAGTGGAGATTGACCTTCCAAAGGATGCTTCCGATCCATCCCTATGTGTAGTCTACACACCTAGTCTCACACCTATTCATGAATTCCAGAGCACCCTGTAGACCGGCATGTTCCAAGACCTTTAGGAGTTGGAAACTTTATGAAATGGGTGCAGCAGGGATTGACACTTTAGTATTTCACCCTCACTCTCTCAGAGGTGCTGCTTCCCTGAAAGCAAAATCCAAGGGTCTACCAATAAATACTATCCTAAAAGCAGCTAGGTGGTTTTCTGATATAACATTATCAAACCTAAGACCTAGCTAGTTTACCTCCTGTTTTTCACTTAATGTTGTTAGCTACTTTATTTCCCAATGAACTAATCCAAATTGTTTATGGTTAGTATTGCATTTTTTCAGCTATCCTAACTTCATTACCGTATTAATTTTAGCCTGCTTAATTGCTTTCTTACAACACTTGTTAAAGATTTTAGAGTTCCCAAAGGCTCATTCCTTTCCCTCAGACATAAAGGTTTTAAATGTGATTCTCGTCCTTTCCATTTCCCTCTTTATATCAGAATTAAGTTACGTGTGTTTTTACATTTATTTCCCAAGGGAATAAATTTAAATGTGAAATGGTTTAAAAACCCTTTGTACACCTCGGTTCAGTATATTTACCTGAGAATATATAATCCTAGTTGTTTTGCTGATTTTTTTTCAGGTAAAATTTGCTTTACTGAAATTAAGTCTGTTAACCCAGTAGACCTTTCCTTTTGATAAATGACAATATTTTATGGTCACTATTCCATAATATTCCAGTTAACTTCATATCTATAATATGCTCCACAATGGACGTATATCTTTATTTAACTTAAAGTACTACGTTTATATGTTAAATATTACCACATCCAACCTTTTCTATATAGTAACATAGTAATTAAGGTTGAATAAAGACATACATCCATCAAGTCTAACCTATTCACCCTACCTAACAGGCAAAAAACCCCAGCTAAAAAGGGGGAAAAATTCCTTCCTGACTCCAAACAGCAATCAGAAAGTATCCCTGGATCAACCAGATCTATATGCATTAATACCAGTAATTCTCAATATTTTTTCGTTTTAGAAACTTATCCAGGCCTTTTTTAAAGCTATTCAATGAACTTGCCATTACCACTTCTGCTGGAAGACAGTTCCACATTTTCTCACTGTAAAGAAACCTTTCCTAACCTGAATATGAAACTTCTTTTCTTCCAACCTTAAAGGATGTCCACGAGTCCTCTGATATGACCTATTAGTAAACAATTCACCAGAGTTCATTGTATGGCCCATTAATATATTTATATACGGTTATCATGTCCCCACGAAAGCGTCGCTTCTCCAATGTAAACAGCCCTAACTTGTCTAATCTGCCTGCATATTCAAGCCCCTCCATTCTACTTATTAATTTAGTTGCCCTTCTCTGAACTACTTCCATTTCCAAGATGTCCCTTTTGTATATGGGATTCCAAAACTGCACCGCATATTTCAAATGAGGCCTTACTAGTGCCTTGTAAAGAGGGAGAATAATATTTTTATCTCTTGAATCTATTCCCCTCTTTATACAAGACAATATCTTGCTAGCTCTAGCCGTTGCTACCTGGCATTGTTTGCTACAGCTAAGTCTGTTATCTAACAGAACCCCCAAATCTTTTTCCATTACAGATGCACTTGGTGTAGGTGGCACAGGGATTATTAAATCCCAAATGCATCACCTTACATTTATCAACATTGAATCCCATCTGCCATTCTGGTGCCCATTTTGATAATCTATCTAGGTCTGCTTGCAGCACTTGCACATCATTTGAAGTTTCCAAAGCTCTGCATAGTTTAGTGTCATCAGCAAACACTGAGAACCTTGCTCTCAATGCCCCCTTCTAAGTCATTTATAAACAGATTAAACAGAAGCGGCCCCAGTACAGAACCCTGATGGGCCCCGCTTACAACTTTATCCCACATAGATGTAGCTCCATTAAAGGGTATGTCCACCCTTCGGAATTTTTTTTTAGCAAACATTGCCCCTGTCCCCCCAGCCCCAACCGCTATGTTTGTAATATCAGAAAATGCCCAGAACTTTACTTACCTTCCCTCTTTCCCTCCGCCGCGCTGCCGGCCCTCTGCTTGCGAGAAAATGCAAGCAGAGGGACGGGACGGCAGTCGCATCTGTGATTGGCTGAGCGGCAGCCAATCACGGACGCAGCTGCCGGAGTTCATGTGTGGCGGAGGCAAGAGGTAAGGTAAGTAATGTTCTGGGCATTTTCTAATATTACAAACATAGCGGTTGGGGCTGGGGGGACAGGGGCAATGTTTGCTAAAAAGGTTTTTACACTAGGGGGAGGGAATCCAAATCGGGAGGGAGAGGGAGGGGGAGGGAGGGGGAGAAGGGCTGCAGTACGCATGCCAAACTTCTCCCGGAGGCCAGGTAGGAGGCAGAGTCCTATATGGATTCTACTATCCTCCTGGTGGGCAGTTTTTGGGACTTTGGGGGGGGACTACAGGAGAACCATATGGAGCTGGGATGTGAGGTAAGGATTTTATTACACTACATGATGGGGCCAGTAGTGAGGGGGATTATAGTTTTGGGGGTGGACATGCCCTTTAAAGTAAATGTAAGCCCCTTGAAGGACTGGATGAAATAACCGTGTGTATCTACAGTGACTGACCACACCTCTGACCTCAGTCATATTCTTCCTTGCCTAATCTGTCCTTTAAAAGTATTGGCTCAAGGCCACTAGTGGGTGTGACCAACTGTTCCAACTGTAATAAGTTCCTGCAGTATCCAAGGACCGAGCATGTGTACAGAACATAATGGTCAGTGACCACACTGTGTGATACTGGAAATAAAACACAAACCCCATGTTAGAAAGGTAAATTTCCCAACAACCGTATCAAAATGAGAGGTGAGACACAGATTACTGCTTTTATGTTAAGGTGTTCTTCCTTCTGAACAAGTATTCTTCTGAGGTTTTAGTTGTCCTTTAAGTTACATTACAGTATAAACGACCACTATTGCCCAAATCCATGTAAAACCCAAGCTACCCAATGTGAATTCAGGTTCCTAACCCGTGCCCACTATGCAGTATATTCGTGTAAAGGCCCTGCATGAGATGCTGCTCAATGTACTAAGGGATTAGTGAGGGTTTTACAATTACATTTACCTAGTTGCGCAAAACATACAGGGAGATTCAATAAAAGTTCTTATTAAAAATGCTAATTTTGTCCCAACCAATCAGATGTTAGCTTTTAAAATTTAAATAAAATTTGATTGGTTGGGGCAAAATTAGCGCCATTTTAAATGATAAGAATCTCACTGTTAATGTCTAAAGCCAGGCTTCTTATCTGACTGTAATCCCACAATGCACTAAATCTTGCAAAGTGTGACGTTTCTAAACATAACTGCATTTCCAAATAAATGCTAATATATTTGGAATGTATTCTTTTTGTCTTTACAATAAAATTCCATTTTTATTCCGATCCTCTCTATGTATGTAGGAATGTAGTGCTTATGTAATGACTTTTCCCATCACCAAATATAAAGAATTTTCTAAAACCTCACAACCCATATACATTTATTTTTCAGATATGTTTTACAAATTAAAGTGGGGGGTCAAAAAGTAGCTGGATAGAAAGATTGCCAAGATATTTTTCAGTAAAAGGAAATAGACAAAGAAGGTTACTATGTAGATCCGAGGCTTTGCCGGAGTAGATGATACGATTGGGAAATAAAATATGACAAGTGAAACAAATAGATAAACAGCCTCTGAATTTTTGCTGATAAAACAGAATTAATGTGTAAACACATTGCGGGAATGAGACGGGGGAGTCTCAAGGTCACTCAGAGACAATTTACCAATCAATTCAAATTAATAAAACGTTATCAGCTGTTTATCCCAGTGGTTTATACATACGACTGTGCTCTTGAGTAAAATGGAATGACCTATTTATACATTAAGGTATATGCTTCGCATATTTCATTATGAAAGGAAGAACATTAGAAGGATAATTTTGCACATTCCTACACAAGTTGATTTCATAGCCAGAGCTTTGGGGTGAGAAGCAATTAGCCACATATCAATGAATGTTACCTGCGTATGAATGGAGGGCATTTAGAACTATAGTACATGCAAGTTAATGACCAAGAGCATCCAAGAACAGCAATAGGGCCAGAGGTAAGAAGGGACTGCAGTGAGAGAATCATTATTAATAGGGGTGAAGTCCAGTTTGGAATCGGAACTGGCGGAACTCGTACAGGGTTATTCAATAAAAGTTCTTATCGTTAAAATGGTGCTAATTTTGCCCCAACCAATCAGATCTTATTTAACATTTGAAAGCTTACATCTGATTGGTTGGGGCAAAATTAGCACCATTTTAAACTGGTGCTTCATCACTGAGGTGCTTCGTCACTGAGGACTTTCCTGAATAAAAGTACAGAACTTGACTCGAACAAGTAAATAAATCCCTTTCAGATCGGAACATAACGGTGCTCCAGATTTAACACAGAAAACACCAGATCTCCGCATATAAAATTGCTACGTGATCTTTTTGACCTATAAGGTTACAGTCACGGAGCCACACAAACAATCTTTCCTATAATAAGTATAGGGGGATTGATAGGGACTATGTAGCAATCTGCATGTGATCTGCTACACCTTAGTTCTGTGTTTACTCAATTTAAGACCCAGTTCTATTTTTCCATTTCAATTATTATCACTGCCCATAAACAGATTATTTAAAGGGACGCTATACTTATGCATTAAGTGACGACTATTTGGCTCCTCCTACAGTTAGGGTCCCTGACTCTCCTCCTATCTCTGACAAAAAGTTAATGAAGGGGAATGCAGATGTGGGAGGAGCCTAAAAGTTGTCAGTTAATGCACAGGTATAGTACCCAGGTAGAGGGCCTAAAATGCTACTGTAGGTCCTTCCATCTGAGAGGAGAGAAGATCATAGGAATTTACATTAGAGTAAAGCTTGCTGATCCACTTCACCCCCTAACTAGGCAGATGGCCAACCCATGGGAAGACACTCCCTGGAAATGACAATGGTTAGTAAACTTGAAAAATGCAGAAAAAAAAGAAATAATTATTAGGTCCAAAAACTTTATGAATACAAAATACGTAGTGGAATAGAGAATGTGGGCAATCCAATTAGAAGTTGAGGGCCCAATGCCACATTCTCTGCTGAATCTCCCGTGTCAATTGTGGCATTTTACATTCAGACGGTTATTTATCTGTACGTTTGTGAAATAAAATTGGCACAGTGAGTCATTCTGCTTTAACTCAGCTACAAGTCTGAAAACTACAGCTTTGTATTAGCAATTCATTACTCTGATGTACATCGCCCAACACCGATCCAGCCCAAGTACACAAACATTTTGTATTATTATTTTGTCATTACTTTTGTAATCCCATTTCAATCAAAATGTCAATGGTGGAGTCAAAATATTTCAAGAAATGTTCTTCTGTGGAACGTAAAATTGCCAATGTACCAAAAATAAACTAAATGTGAATGAACAGCTAATCTCTCTGCCATGTAATTGTTCTTGGCACTTTATAGCCTGTCAGATTTGTTTCACTAGACATTTCTATTCCTTTAAGATGCACAGAAAATGGAATCTACATACATGGAATTCCATTTACTCATGGAAAGCTCACCATCAATCATCATCATTTGATACAAATACAACGACAAAAGGAGGATTCAAAATACAACCCAGGGGTGTATAAAACCAAAGAGTGTTGGTCACTGAACATAGACTGTCTCTTCCATTTGGATCTCTGTTACAGAGTTTAACATTGTATATGGCACCTAGTATGAAAAGCCTTTGAAGATAAGGGGTAAATATTATTTTAGTTTATTCTATTGTTAAAGCTTTTTAATTTTTTTTTATAAACCCTAGGATGTCTGTCTAAGGCCTGGTACACACAGGTCAATATTATCACGTCCCCAAACAATCTCCAGTTTAATGCTTTGATTGAATTGGCTAGGGATCATTAGTAAACCGAGCAACCAACCCATTGCTCTCATCTGATGTTTTAGCAAAAATTGGTTTTGGTGGATTAGACCTACTGGTAAATCCCAACCAATGGGGCTTATTTAAGTACACAGAACTGTTTAGTGTTGCACTTTAATATCTGAATAGCAGATGACTAATTGGTAAATTCTTGATGGAAGTCTGCCAGAGGAAGACTGGGCCCTTTTAGTCTAGAGAGAAAAAACATAAAAATGTCCCTTTCATAAAAGCCTTTTGGAAATCATCAATATATAAATGTATCGTGTCTCTTGAGCAACTTAGCGTGGGTTACACATACAAAATAGTAGCCTAGTGCACACCCCATTCAATTTGCTTACATGTTTATTCCCTGTATGATGCTGATTTAAAAAGCCTGCCATTCCTTCTGGATAAATAAAAGCAATTGTTCAATAACTTGGCCAAATTATTTTAAGCCCAGCACTAGAGATGTTTGAAACTGTTCCATTTTAAAAGTTCACAATTTTTCGGAAAGTTCGAGTTTCGATTTTAGAAATATTGTCAACTTTTGTTTTTCGAAAATTGTCTACTTTCGATTTTTGATGATTGTCTCCTTTCGATTTTCGATAAAAATCTAAAATTCGAAAAATCCGGGTTCCGTGAAATTCAGGAGTTCTGAATTTTTCATAGCTTTTAAGTTAAGTTGTTCATAACTTTTAAAAACTTTGGTTTGTTTTTCTTTAGCACTGTTGCTTTGCAGCACTGAATTCCTGAGTTCGATTCCACCCGTGGACATATAGGCAAGTAGTTTGTATGTTCTCTCCGTGCTTGCGTGGGCTTCCTCTGTGCACTCCGGTTTCCCCCACAATCATAAAGACATACTGACAGGTTGTATGTGTCAAATAAATGTGCTTAGATTGTAAGCTCTTGTTAGCAGGGCCTGGTGTGAATGTAATTGTAAATCACATTTTAAACAATCTATAATATTTAATATAGAATAGTGCATAGTAATTGACTTACATAGTAATTGAGGTTGAATAAAGACATCAAGTCCATCAAGTCCAACCTATTTACCCTCTTTTTTTTTTTTTAACCCTACATAACAGTTGATCCAGAGGAAGGCAAAAAAAAAAACAGCAAAAAAGGGGGAAAAATTCCTTCCTAACTCCAAAAGGCAATCGGAAAGTATCCCTGGATCAACCAGATATATATGTATTAATACCAGTAATTATCACCACACTATAGCACTGTCCAATAGCACCATACAATATCACTATACCATAGCACTGTCCAATAGCACCATACAATATCACTATACCATAGCACCGTCCAATAGTATTGTACAATATCACCATACTATAGCACTGTGTAAAAGCGCTATACTATAGCACTGTACAATATCATCATACTATGGCACTGTCCAATAGCACCGTGCAATATCACCATACATAGCACCATCCAATATCACCATACAATTGCACGCTCCCCCAGGTTGGTCTCCAATGAAAAATTTGGGCTGCCACAGAAGCTATTAGTAATTTAGGCACTTAAATGGCACAGCATGCACCTTTAGCTCCTAACATTAGCAAGGAATCAGAAACTCTCCTCTCTGCCCTGAAACTTCTTTACTGACACTGGGGGTTGACATGCACACACAGCCTATATTAAGACTATGTGCTGCCCTTCCTTGCTGACATTGTAAAAGATGATGGGGGGTTTAGCCATGTGCTTATCTATAAGACTACATATATTGTTCTCCTCTTGACTCCCTTCAATCCCTTCAGACTCCTGCCCGACTGTTGTTAAGTTTAACAGATTACTTACTGAGGTCTGGGCCACACTGAAGGATGCTGAGTTGGAAAGCAATATATGGGATTCTCATGAATATGATCAACTTTATTTATCAGTCAACCCTACAGGCCATTACCCCGTGTTATCAGCCCCCCTGATCATTACCTAGTGTTGTAAGCCCTCCAGATCATACCCGGTGTTATCATCCCTCCAGAGAATTAGCCAGTGTTTCAGCCCTCCTGATCATTATCCAGTGTTATCAGCCCCTCCAGTCATTACCCAGTGTTATCAGCCCTCCAGATCATTAGCCAGTGTTATCATCCCTCCAGTTATTAGCCAGTGTTATCAGCCCTCCAGATCAGAGCTGTGTTATCAGCCCCCAGAGCATTAGCCAGTGTTTTCAGTCCCCAGATAATTACCTAGTATTGTCACCTTAAGATCATTAGCCAGTGTTAGCAGCCTTCAAGATCATACCAGTGTGGTCAGCCCTCCAGATCATTACCCAGTGTTGTCGTCCTCCAGATCATTACCCAGTGTTGTAAGCCCTTCAGATACATTAGCCAGTATTATCAGCCTCCAAGGCATTAGCAGTGTTATCAGCCCTCCAAGATTATTAGTCTGGTAGTTATCTTAACCACATCATACACCTTGCAGGCAACTTTGAAAATTGGCAAAAGTAGTCTTAAGAAATGGCGTAACTTAAAATAGTGTGTGTGACCTTAGCAAAGTGGGCGTGTTGTTAAAATTTTTGGATGCTCATGAAAGGGTACTTTGGTTGTATTTTCCCATTAGGCCAAAAGGTCCCAGTCATGTCCCTGGGCGCTGGTCTTTAAACACACAGCACATGCAGACCCCGACATTGATAAAGCTTTGGCTGCAACCTTTCAGCCAAATCGAAGTTATATTTTAAACTTTCCCTTTTTTTGGTAGGGTAGTAATCGGTGCTGACTCGTGGAGAAGTATCAGATTGATTTAATGGTTACAAATAAAGTCCCTGCTTGTATCCAGGCCCTACTAACTAGTACATTATTCCCATTGCATTCGGTTGCTATATCATAAAATATGGGTCCATATTCTTTCATATTTGTTGAGCTTCCCATGCATCTGTGCAGACAAAGGCCTGCGTATTACCTAGTAAATACACAACAAGGACTCAGGAGCTATCAACCCCTCCGTGGTTACAATTCCCTAAACACGGGAGCAGGATATACAACTCACTTATAGCATTAGGTGGCTCAGGTTCTCAAGCTAGAGCCCTTCTATTCACTAAATATCCACCTCAGGATCTCATTATATCTCATGGAAGCTACTCATGCCTTCCAACAGGTGGCCCAGGGGGCAGGCTGCCCCAGGCCCGTCGCTAAACCCAACGTTCCAGGAAAATGAAGTCAATACAAACGGGTCAGATGCACAGACCGGGCACAAGAAAAAAAAAGTCTTTATTTCAAAAATGTACTTGACGAGTATTCTGGACTTACTTTTTGGTTTGACTTTGTTGTGATTTGTCGTATGTGGACTGTAAAAAGTGGGGTTTTTTTTGGTTTTGTTTTTTTTTTCGTGCGTTCATGTGTGTCGTTTTTGATTTAGTTTTGTCTTATGTTTTTCCTTACAAATCCTAATAATAGCAAATAGTTGTTATGATTAATGACCCTTAAGGTCCGAAATGTGGACCTTAAAAAGACTGGTGTAAAACCCACATTAACCCAAATTACATGGGTTGTGGAATACATTATTTTATCGATATGGGCTCTGTGAATGCGTGTGTTAATTCTAGTATTGTAGGAATAATGTTTTCATTCCAATGTTATCTAGCTTGCAAAAAGGTTGATCATTCTTTCTACGTATTAGATCGGATTGAGAAGGTGTACATCGGTGAGAAGGGAAAATTCAGCCAAGGTTATGTCCATAGGATTTGGGCTCTGGACCAGGAGAGGGTCAAGATCTGAACAAGACAGTTTATGTAAAAGATGATTGATAATTTTCCTAGGGATAAACTTGTTCCCAAATGTCCTTAAATCTGAAAGGATCATACTTTAAATCCAATACAATTTTTTTTTAAAAAGTCCCTATTATTTCAACCAATCTAAATAGATTTTTGCAGTCATGCCAGTATAGAACTAACTAACCAGGCTGGAAGGACATTGAGTATCAAGAGACTTTATTCAGAATCATTAATAGAAGACAGCAAGTTTCTAAGTGAGGGACCTTTTGTCAGCTCTGGCTTTTAGAGCACGAAAGAGGATCCATTGATGATTAATGAAACACCACAACGGTAACAGTCTGATTGAGTAAAATAATCTATATTTTTGGAATCACCGGCGACACTTGGTTGTGTGCTGAGTGTTTAAAAATAAAAGCTGAATAATTCATACAAGTATTCAAAAAACATTGGTACATTTACATAGGTGTTAAAATGATGCGTAAATGGTTCCATAATTAAAGGCCATTAGAAGAAAGAAGGGAGAATTTACAGTGTATGATTTTAACCTGGTAATGCACAACACAGGAGGTTTTAATACTATGTTAAAGTTCACTCGCATCTAGATATGTAATCCAAGGGTTTTGTAATGAACACTTCCTATACTTGGCTTATTGATCATTCTTGATATGTGATATATACAATACAAATGTTTGGGAAGGATTGATTTTGACTTTAAATTGATAAGTTATAGTAACACTGCACGATTTTGTGATCTAGTTAATGGTTATATTGACATACGGGGCTTTGTTAAGTATGGGTGGGTCGGGAGTATAATCAGTTTGTGCAGGATTAGGATAACACAGTCCTTTCCATTCAAATAAATAGACTTGCTAAGTAGTAGAGCACAATATGTCTATACCCTAAGGCACAATTATGGGGGGTTTAGAATGGTCTCTAAACAGATAAAATACAATATACTACAAAATACCGTAAATAGATAGATATAGACAAACAGACAGACAATGACCAGACAGACTAAATGGCAGGCATTTCTGAAAATGCACAGATTATGGGGAAATTGTGCCAATAATAACCATAAATACAAAACAACTTTCGAAACATTTGAAACCTCTCTCTTTTCTGAGATCACTGTATCTATGTTCTCCACTGGCAAATATATCAGCAGTGTGGTGTTGGTGAAAGTTGCATAGTAAGGGGGACCATACATCCATCTCGATCAAGAAGCAAGTAGTGGTTTTTCAGTAGTCTGCAAAATTAATGGATCGTCTGTGGCGGTTTGTCTGGTGATGGCATGATTATTTCTAAAATCCGCCTACTAGAAAAATTTTTGCCGGACAATACCAGGTGATGATGGGATTGTTTGCATTTATGGACCAATAAGCCCTGGGAAAATTAGTATATATGTTTATAATAAACATGGTTAAAGTGCTAATTTCCATGCTTTATTTTAGCAATAAAACGTAATTTTATTGTGCAATACTTTTTGTGTGGGAATGCTTTGTCAACTTTTAATTCCATTCTCCCGGTAACTGCAGACTTAGACACCCCATTTTACAAAGGAAGGTTTATTGGTTACTAAACATAACATGAGAATATTAAATGAAGGAACATTATGATTTGCCCTCTAAAATGACCATAAGCGGGACATAAAAACTACAAAAATTGCACAGCGGTGAATTCGGAAGTGACAATGTATCTATTGTATAATAGTGTAGGCTACAGCCTCCCTTGTAGAGGTGACCTTTCCAGTAGATTTCACAGGAAGTGGTCTTGTAATCCACACAAAAAAGAAAATCTGCCATCTAGGTCTATTAGGTACCAGTTTCTATTAATATCCTCCATGTTCCATGTAGGGAGTATAGCGTGCTTACAATGAGATCTCTATTAAAACCACAATGACGCTGAAAGTGAAACAATCTTGTTACCACATAAACTGATTGCAGGGAAAGAGCAGAAAACAGCTTTTTGTGGGACTTGGTTGCCCATTGGAAATTGGAGTTTGGCCAGTGGTGGATGTTGAAGTTCATTTTTAAGGACTAAGGTGCTGATACAAAAACCTGATATCTAACTACAACTAGCCCAGTAAAAGGTTAGCATTGATTGGGTGCGCAAATTATACTTTTGCTCCTCTATAATCAGTTAGCATAAGACTTGGATTATTTGGTCTATTTAAAGTGGGGGCACATTTATGGATCAGTTAAGTTCCAATTTTTGAAAAGAAATGCAAAAAGGAAAATAGTGCATACAGGTAGACATTTTTCTAATTTATAGATTAAAAGCTGTTTTAAACTATGTATCACTAAAAGTAACTTATAAATAACACATCTGAGAAGGTAAGCCATCAGTCACATTTAACTCCTCCTGCTTTCCAGGCATTGTACATGGCAGAGACGTTGGTGTCGAACCCCCCCACCTCTATTTAGGCGTTGGTTTCTTTTATTTTCACATAAATGGCACTCCTTAACCCACTCTCTGAACCAGTCACGTTCCTTCGCCAGTATGTTAACCTTACAACTTCAAAAGGTATGTCCTTTATCCTTAAGATGCAGATACACGGCTGAGTCCTGACCCGAGGAATTGGCTGTTCTGTGCTGGGACATAAGTGTGATGCAGTTTCTGGTGGTACTCCCCCACCACAAATCAGAGCATTCTTCACTGCAACTGACTGCTATTGATGTCGCTTTTCTTGTGTTTGGTATTGGGTCTTTAGGATGTACCAATTGCTGCCTCAGTGGTTTGTTCGCGTTTAAGCAGACAGGGATACGATGTTTTTTGAAAATTCTTCTTAATTCTCGAGACCCCTGCTACATATGGGATGACCGTTTCTCCTCATGTCTGCTTTTCCCCTTCACTGGTGGTATTCGTGTTAACAAAGTGCACTTGAATCATTTTATACCATTATTGCTTACTCTTCTCTATGAATCTGTTACTTGGATCTTCTATAGTGTATACAGAGGGGAAAAAATTATTCAAGACATTGCTTTATCGCCTCTCCGTAACTAACTTATCCCCATTAATTAATAGGTGCCAAATTCTCAGTCCTCATCTTCTTACTATTAATATACTTAAAAAAAAATTTAGGCTAGTGATGCTTTCTTCAGCTATCCTAACTTCATATTAATTTTAGCTAGTTTGATTGCTTTCGTACACTCCTTATTACAGTTTTAATAATCCCTAAAGCCCTTTCCGTTCCTCGGCCTTAAAGGTTTTAAATCCTTTTTCTTCCTTTCCATTGCTCTTTACATCAGAATTCAGCACATGGGCGTGGATTTTATTTTTTAAATTTTTTTCCCAAGGGGTTATAAATTTAGATGTGAAATGGCTGAAAATCCCCTTAAACACAGTCCACTTCTGTTCGGTACATTACTCTGATAATTACATTATCCAGTGGACATTCTGAAGAGCTGCTTACCTGGGAAAATTTGCTTTCCTGAAATTTAAAAGTCTTTGTTAACCAGCGCACTTTTCCTTTCGATAACAAATCCAAATGGCCAATATTTCATGGTCCACTACTCCCTAAGCCTCCAGTTACCTTTATATCTATAATGCGCCCACAATGTAGATATTACCAGATCCAAAGAGTCTTTTCTTGTAGGAACCTCAAACACTGTGAGAGAAAATTATCCTGCAAAATTCGGAACTCATCGCCTTTTCTGTGATGGCAGTTCACAACACCAATCAGTCATAGTAATGGAAGTCCCCCATAATGAGCACCCATCCCCAAACTTGCAGCCCTTGCCAAAAGCATATGAAGTTGCTACCTCCCTCTCTGCTAGCATTTAGGCGGCTTTGTGCAGACACCAACAATGACATTAACCCCCTTTCCTGTTGCCTAATTCCCACCCATATTGGACTCCAATTATCATCCACATCACCAGTTATCTCTTCTTTTAAGTTTGGCTTCAATTCTTTTTTCACATAAACACATACTCCTCCCCCTTTCTTTTTCGTCTGCCTAAACAAGGCATATCCTTCTATTTTACAGCCCAGTCGTGAGAACTGTTCAACCCGTTTCTGCTATACCTATTACATCATATTTTTATCAATGCCACATTTCAATTCACCCATTTTGTCAGCCAGGCTTCTCTATTTGCAAAAAATTTTAGATTATTTGATCCTGTAATTTTTGTACACTTTAATACACATTCCTCCCTATCCCTATGCAAGCCCACCGCCCCCTTTCCGCCCACCACTGGCCTATCTACACCCTGCTTTCCTCCTGGACTATTCTATCCAGTGAAAATGCTAATACCTCCCCCCAAACCTAGTTTAAAATCTCCTCCAACCCTCTAGCCATCTTTCCCCTAAAACAGCTGCACCACCATCAGTGAGGTACAAACCCATCCCACTAAAGAGCGTAGCTGACAGCAAAGTCTGCCCAGTTCCAATAAACCCAAACCCTTCTTCTTTTACACCACTCTCTTAGCCCACGCATTAATGCTCCTAGCTCCCGCTGTATCCTGGCTTAGCACGTGGCTGCGGTAGTATTCTGAAAACACTACCCTGGAGGTCCTTGCTTTATCTTGGCCCCTAGTTTCGGAAATCATGTTTAAGGACCTCACCTCCACCTCTAACATTGTAATGGGCACCAATGTGGGAACCAAGACACGCAGAGTCACACCCGCCCCACCCAATAATCTGTCTACACGATCCACACATGCCGAACCCTAGCACCAGGCAGGCAACACACAGTTTGGCCAGTAGGCGTTTGGCTGGCAGATTACCCTATCTACCTTCCTTTAATGGACTCCCTACCAACTCACCCTGCCTTGCATCCCTGACCCTTCGTTCCTCCTCCCTTGGATCAGAGATGGCAGTCCCCTGGGTGCTCAAGGGACTAGCCCCCTCCATACACGCTAATTCCAAGGTGTCCTCCTACATTAACCTAAGGCGGCAAATCTGTTGGGATGGACAACTGGGAGAAGCCCCCCTACTCTTCCGTCCCCCACTTCCCCTAGTAACCCAACAAAACTACCTCCTTCCTCAACCTTTCCTGTCCCTTTCCACCCACCTCTATACTGGCCCCAGCCAGGCCTGCTGACCCCCAGTTCTGCCAATCCCTGCAATGCTACAAACTGCCCCCTTAGACTCCCACCTCAGCTTCCAAACGGGCAACCCACTCACACATGACACAGACATAGGTTCTCCGGAACGTCTGCTCCAGGTTCCTAACATGTGGCACGATGCAAATGTATGCACATGGTACCGACAAAAACTGTCCCTTCAATACACCACACCAGCACAGTTACGCACAAACCTTGTTTAATTGCCCTTTTGTTTCATGTCTTCTTTTCTATGTCCTTGAGAGCAAGGTCCTTAAGAGCAAGGGACACTCACTAGAAGTGTCCTATATGCTAGTGCAGGGTGGG
This sequence comes from Hymenochirus boettgeri, assembly GCA_019447015.1. Classification (NCBI taxonomy): domain Eukaryota; kingdom Metazoa; phylum Chordata; class Amphibia; order Anura; family Pipidae; genus Hymenochirus; species Hymenochirus boettgeri. The sequence goes on along the minus strand of CM033470.1, from coordinate 307,391,925 downwards.
GGAAGAGACTCGAAAGTTGATAGGGGAACATATTCTAGAGTATGGTTCAATGACTGACCTTATATATAGTAATCAACATGGATTTGGAGGAAACAACTAACATGCTTGGCTTTTATGGAGAAATGAGTATGAATTTAGACTCTGGCATGGGCAGTGAGTGTAGTTTACTTGGATTTTGCTAAGGATTGTGTACAGTCCCCCTTGGGTCGATAATGTATAAGCTAAGGTCTGTTGGGCTGGGGTGGCACATTTGTACATGGATATAGATGGACTAGAACTTGAACCCGAGTTCGAGCCAAACTATTCGAGTTCGAACGGACTCGGACTTCTCGAAATATCCAAGACCCGGATTTTCGATATTTTCGGACTTTGATAAATTATTGAAAGTTCGAATGTTCGAGGCGTGCGAAATGCGAGTAAAATGTCTTATTATGGCCAATCGCAAGTAAATGTCAAATTTTTAAATCAGCAAGTAAAATGTCTTATTAACCTATATGCGAGTAAATATTGAATTTTCAAATCCACGAGTAAAATGTCTATTTTACCTATATGCTAGTAAATATCGAATTCTCGAATCCACGAGTAAAATGTCTTATACCATATGCTAGTAAATATCGAATTCTCGAATCCACGAGTAAAATGTCTATTATACCTATACACGAGTAATATCGAATTCTTGAATCCACGAGTAAAATGTCTATTATACTAATACACGAGTAAATATCGAATCTGGAATCCACGAGTAAAATGTCTATTATACCAATACAGGAGTAAATATCGAATTCTCGAATCCATGAGAGTAAAATGCCTATTAACCTATACTCGAGTAAATATCGATACGAATCTGCGAGTAAATGTCTATTATACCTATACACGAGTAAATATTGAATCCGCAGTAAAATGTCTATTATACCCATATGCGAGTTAATATCAAATTCTCGAATCCGGAGTAAATGTCTATTATACCTATATGCGAGTAAATATCGAATTATCGAATCGCGAGTCGTTCATGGGATAATTATCGAATGTTCGAATGCAAGAGCTCTAAAGTAGCACGCATGAGAGGAAATCGAGTTTTCAAAGTCTGGATATTCGAATATGTTCCCAGACATTTCCCAGGTCCCACAGCCATTTACATTAAGTTACCATGATATTTTAATTGTATTTCATTCAAACTTTAAAACAATTTGACTCCCATTGACTTATGGGTCCGTTTTCGAACTTTCAAACTTTTCCATATAGTTAGAAAGTTTGAAAAAGGAACGACCTTTCGAAAGTTCGGCCATCCTATACTTGGATAGAAAATTGGTAATGAATAGGATGCAGAGAGTGTTGTTAATAGGGCTTCATCAATATGGACTAAAGTGGGGTACAAACAGGGTTCTAGGGCCCATTTATAAAAGATCGGATCGTATCGTAAATACCGAGTTATCGTTAAAATAAAGACCGGGTTTTTACCGATAACGACTGTTATTTACCGATAACGACCGCTATTACCGATATCGGTAAATAACGGTCGTTATCGGTAAATAACGACCGGTATCGGTAAATAACGGTCGTTATCGGTAAAATCACGGTCATATCGGTAAAAACCCGGTCGTTATTTTTCGATAAAGATCGGTATTTTACGATAACGATACCGATCTTTTATAAATAGGGCCCTATGTTAGGGCCACTTTTATTTATCTGTTTATTAATGATTTGGAAGTTTTCCTACCTCCTAAATTCCTATTTTGGAATCCTGTGTATAAAAAGGTTCAGAGCTGGGCAACTAAATATATAGGGAATGAGGGAGCTTGAATATAAAGACAGATTGGATAAGTTACAATTATGTACACTAGAGGGGATATGATTACGTGATATAATGGGCATTCAATAAACTATTTGGGGCATTGTTCACCAATAGAACATGTCAGAGGACACGCAGACATCCTTAAGACTTAAGGACATCCCTAAAAGAAGTTTAGTCTTCAAGTTCGGAAAGGGTTTTTCACTGTGAGAACGGTAAAACTTCCAGTGGACATCATCACTATCCATTGCCCACACCCCGACACAGGATGGTAGGAACGCCCGTTTCGTCCTATAATCGTGCCATGTAGGGCACTTTCCGGCTGGAACAGCCGCTCATTCGGGGGATCACTGCCTGACTGGCCAATAAGTGCCCATACATGGCACGATTATAGGACGAAACAGGCGCTCCTACACATCATGCGTCGTGGGTCGGCATCCACAATCGCACGAGTTAACAAACCTTTACTTATATCCTCTTATTCACAATAACTCTATTTTTTTAATATTCAATGTTTTTGGATTTCAGCAATTTAAAAAAATCTGCAAAACTTTAGAAAAAAAATAAAAAGAAAACGGCTGCAATTAACAGCAGTTAAGCTCAATCATTTTCAAAGCTCTGAACCTTGCAGCACACAACACTTTGCTTTACATCGGCTTTCTGGATTTATAGTTGTAGTGAGATTGAGGCAATAATGGCATATGGAACCTTCTATTGACTTTAAAATAAGGAAGCTCTATAGAGTTATTTGTGAAACCTCTCCATGAATATTTAGCAGTATTATTAGCATGTGCATAATACCCAGAGGTTCTGTTGGGGGAATTCTTAATCACTATTCTAATAAAAACCCATATTTATAAATATGTATTAGATAATTCATCATTAAAGGGCTGTGTTGGACTTTTTATGCAAAGGGGCCAAAGTAAAGCTAGGTACACACCCCTATCGATTTTTCCTCCTGACCGACCGTTCGAACTTCGAAAGGTGGCCAGGAGGAAGGACTGTCGGTCGCGGCAAAAGCAGCCGCGTCCGATAGTCAACTGCGACGATGTGCGTCCATAGAGGACCGCAAGATCGGACGAGGGTTTTCCACACCGTCCGATCGTCCTTTCGTCCGATTCGGACGAACGGTCGATCGGACATGGGCACTTTCGGATGCGATAATTTCGGTCCGATCGACCGATACACTGAACTATCGGTCGATCGGACCGAAATATCTATCCTGTGTACCCCAGCTTTAGAGAAGGATTAAAACCACTAAATTCTACCATGTTGTTCCTCTGAAAAGGATCAGGGAGAGTTAATTTAATTCCTTCTTCATTTTACCTCTTAAGCTGGGTACACACCTTCCAATCCTTCTTACGCCCGACTGTTTGGCCCTCGCGACAGGCCGGCTAAGATTGTCCAACAGTTTGCCAAGACTGAGCCTGCGGTCCTCTATTGGTCGATTCAGAGAAACGAAAAGTTCGGAAGAAAACCATCAAATATTTTGGCCTGACCAACTGATACACTGAAATATCGATTGGTGGGGCTGAATTATTGGATGGTGTGTACCCAGCTTTAATTCATCCAATGGAAAGGTATCTTGCAGTCTATATAACTCTGGGACTAACTATATTCATTGTGCCTCATCACACACCTTTATGCAACACTAATTGGCTTTGTCACACGTCTGTTGACATTCCAAGATGTTCAGAAAAACCGCCTGCCATAAATCATTTTGAGATTGTTATTCCATCACACAATAAATAGTCTAGGTCAGTAAATGTCAGTATGAAACTCCATGATACTCCATGATACTGCATGATACTCCATGATACTCCATGATACTTCATGAATATAAAAGTTTGATAAAATTTATTGGATCGCCCCAAAAGTCAAATTTTATGCCGACCCCATCTTCAGTCCCATCTTTCCTCGGTTTCCGCTTAGAATTTGAGGAAAGATCAGGGCCTCAAGGTGGGAGGCTTTGAGTGGTTGTTCCGATCATATTGCAATCGTTTAACTCGATCGTAAATCTGATAGGAAGAAAGTCTGCTGTGTATGGGGTAGCTTTAGAATGGTTCACTCCATGAATGTTGAATCAAATATCAGAACTAGAGATGTAATGTGGGTTCGATTAGAACCCAGTGTTGATCGAATCTGAGGGTTTCGAAGTTTTGATTTCGAAACACAAAAGTAGACGATTTTCGAAAATCGAAACTTGAACTTGAAAATTTCGAAAATTTGAAAACAAAACGAAATTCAACAGTTTCAAACATCTCTAATCAGAACATGACGTGTGCTTATGGGATAGAATCAGCTGAAAGGTGACAACTTGATTGCCGGGCTCCTGAAGCATTGCGTTGCCTTGCTATTCCCATACTTTTCTTTAGAGGGCCTACAGGAGCCAAAGATAATGCTCAACTCTTCGTTAATCATTCCTATATTTTGTCCTTTTTTTAAAAGAAAAGTAATTAACAGATATGGAACTTTATTTATATATTAATATTCCTGTTGTCATTTTTGAATAAATTCCCCTACCCATTTTTGTAAGCTGCTTGATGAATGAATTTCAGGTGCATTGCGCAGACTGCAGGCGGGTGGAGATGTGGATGATAAGGGGGGAACTTCTCTTCTACCGTGTTGTGTTTATTAGAGTCCCTGCAGTAGATGGATGTTATTTTGCGGGGAGACGGCATACTTGTATCTGCTAAACACATTTACCAGTGAGAACATAAACATACTTGAGCACTTTTAATACACTGCCGGTTACAGAAACAATTCTGTTGCTTTTAAACCTTTTTTTCCCCTGCATAATTTGAATTGTATATAGAGTAGAATGCAATAGGATATGTAAACCCCTCCAGGTTTCAATTAATAATTAGAACCTCATTAACAGCAAGAAATGTCTGAATAATTAACATAGTGATTTGCACTAAGTACAAAAAGACAGAAAGATTATATCACTGGCCAAACACGTTAGACACATAGTGTAACACATTGCCTCTAGCAGGTTTAGCCTCACCAATGATAAATATTATGGGAAATGGGACAGGACCAAGCGGGAGATTCTCAAGTTAATTAGGCTTTGATACCCAAAGGATATTTATTTTGTTCTTGGCTTCATACCTGGTCTATTATGTGGCTTTTAAAACAGCCAATTTCAACCGATCTTTGTCAAATTGTTGATCCCAATGATAAGATTTGTATACAGTAAAGTTTCATGTACTCGTGCGATCGCGGGGAGATGACCCGTGATGCATGCTGTGTATACACGCTGATAATCATGCCATTTACGGACACTTTGTCAGCCATTCGGTCTGAGTCGTTGAAGATCTGCCTGGCGAATTGAGCAACGATTCCTGACCTGGACGGCCATTTTGGCAGACAAAATGCCCATATATGGCACGATTATAGGCCGTAACAGCCCCGCGATCACATGTGTGTATGAAAGTGGAATGAAAAAAAATGTTTTGCCGGTCTGCGTACATGGACATGAAATGTACCCAAAGTTATCCAAAGCATATTTTGTTAATTGTTGTTAGCTGTCAAAGCCGCAAAATTAAGATATTGAAACATGTTTTTTGGCTGAAACTCACGCACATTATTCTATTAGCCGTTAGAGAATGGTGTGGACATGCTGGTTGTGATTGACTGCGCACTTTCAGTTTAAAATAGTGACTAACAGTCCAATATCGACTGGCTTCCCATTACTTTCTGCAAACAGACATAATATTAAAGGAGAACTAAACCCAAATTTTTACACTCCAGAATCTGAAAATATACCCTCTAAAAACACCAATAAACTGTTTATGCCCACTACAGTAAATAAACATTAAAGGGTATGTCACCCTTCAGAATTTTTTTTTAGCAAACATTGCCCGTCCCCCCAGCCCCAAACCGCTATGTTTGTAATATAGAAAATGCCCAGAACTTTACTTACCTTCCCTCTTTCCTCCGCCGCGCTGCCGGCCCTCTGCTGCGAGAGAAAATGCAAGCAGAGGGACGGGACGGCAGTCGCATCGTGATTGGCTGAGCGGCAGCCAATCACGGACGCAGCTGCCGGGAGTTCAGTGTGGCGGAGGCAAGAGGTAAGGTAAGTAATGTTCTGGGCATTTTCTAATATTACAAACATAGCGGTTGGGGCTGGGGGGACAGGGGCAATGTTTGCTAAAAAGGTTTTTACACTAGGGGGAGGGAACCAAATCGGGAGGAGAGAGGGAGGGGGAGGGAGGGGGAGAAGGGCTGCAGTACGCATGCCAAACTTCTCCGGAGGCCAGGTAGGAGGCAGAGTCCTATATGGATTCTACTATCCTCCTGGTGGGCAGTTTTGGGACTTTGGGGGGGACTACAGGAGAACCATATGGAGCTGGGATGTGAGGTAAGGTTTTATTAAACTACATGATGGGGCCAGTAGTGAGGGGGATTATAGTTTGGGGGGGGGACATGCCCTTAAAGAAATGTAAGCCCCTTGAAGGACTGGATGAAATAACCGTGTGTATCTACAGTGACTGACCACACCTCTGACCTCCAGTCATATTCTTCCTTGCCTAATCTGTCCTTTAAAGTATTGGCTCAAGGCCACTAGTGGGTGGGACCAACTGTTCCAACGCGTATAAGTTCCTGCAGTATCCAAGGACCGAGCATGTGTACAGAACATAATGGTCAGGGACACACTGTGTGATACTGGAAATAAAACACAAACCCCATGTTAGAAAGGTAAATTTCCCAACAACCGTATCAAAATGAGAGGTGAGACACAGATTACTGCTTTTTGTTAAGGGGTTTTCCTTCTGAACAAGTATTCTTCTGAGGTTTTAGTTGTCCTTTAAGTTACATTACAGTATAAACGACCACTATTGCCCAAATCCATGTAAAACCCAAGCTACCCAATGTGAATTCAGGTTTCCTAACCCGTGCCCACTATGCAGTATATTCGTGTAAAGGCCCTGCATGAGATGCTGCTCAATGTACTAAGGGATTAGTGAGGGTTTTACAATTACATTTACCTAGTTGCGCAAAACATACAGGGAGATTCAATAAAAGTTCTATTAAAAATGCTAATTTTGTCCCAACCAATCAGAATGTTAGCTTTTAAAATTTAAATAAATTTGATTGGTTGGGGCAAAATTAGCGCCATTTTAAATGATAAGAATCTCATTGTTAATGTCTAAAGCCAGGCTTCTTATCTGACTGTAATCCCACAAGCACTAAATCTTGCAAAGTGTGACGTTCTAAAAATAACTGCATTTCCAAATAAATGCTAATATATTTGGAATGTATTCTTTTGTCTTACATAAAAATTCCATTTTTATTCCGATCCTCTCTATGTATGTAGGAATGTAGTGCTTATGTAATGATTTTCCCATCACCAAAATAAAGAATTTTCTAAAACCTCACAACCCATATACATTTATTTTAGATATGTTTTACAAATTAAAGTGGGGGGTCAAAAAGTAGCTGGATAGAAAGATTGCCAAGATATTTTTCAGTAAAAGGAATAGACAAAGAAGGTTACTATGTAGATCCGAGGCTTTGCCGGAGTAGATGATACGATTGGGAATAAAATATGACAAGTGAAACAAATAGATAAACAGCTCGAATTTTGCTGATTAACAGAATAATGTGTAAACACATTGCGGGGAACGAGACGGGGGAGTCTCAAGGTCACCAGAGACAATTTACCAATCAAATTCAAATTAATAAAACGTTATCAGCTGTTTATCCCAGTGGTTTATACATACGACTGTGCTCTTGAGTAAAATGGAAGACCTATTTATACATTAAGGTATATGCTTCGCATATTTCATTATGAAGGAAGAACATTAGAAGGATAATTTTGCACATTCCTACACAAGTTATTCATAGCCAGAGCTTGGGGTGAGAAGCAATTAGCCACATATCAAGAATGTTACTGGTTGAATGGAGGGCATTTAGAACTATAGTACATGCAAGTTAATGACCAAGAGATCCAAGAACAGCAATAGGGCCAGAGGTAAGAAGGGACTGCAGTGAGAGAATCATTATAATAGGGTGAAGTCCAGTTTGGAATCGGAACTGGCGGAACTCGTACAGGGTTATTCAATAAAGTTCTTATCGTTAAAATGGTGCTAATTTTGCCCCAACCAATCCGATCTTATTTAACATTTGAAAGCTTACATCTGATTGGTTGGGGCAAAATTAGCACCATTTAAACTGGTGCTTATCACTGAGGTGCTTCGTCACTGAGGACTTTCCGAATAAAAGTACAGAACTTGACTCGAACAAGTAAATAAATCCCTTTCAGATCGGAACCTAACGGTGCTCCAGATTAACACAGAAAACACCAGATCTCCGCATAAAATTGCACGTTGATCTTTTTGACCTATAAGGTTACAGTCACGGAGCCACACAAACAATCTTCCTATAATAAGTATAGGGGGATTGATAGGGACTATGTAGCAATCTGCATGTGATCTGCTACACCTTAGTTCTGTGTTTACTCAATTTAAGACCCAGTTCTATTTTTCCATTTCAATTATTATCACTGCCCATAAACAGATTATTTAAAGGGACGCTATACTTATGCATTAGTGACGACTATTTGGCTCCTCCTACAGTTAGGGTCCCTGACTCTCCTCTATCCTGACAAAAAGTTAATGAAGGGGAATGCAGATGTGGGAGGAGCCTAAAAGTTGTCAGTTAATGCACAGGTATAGTACCCAGGTAGAGGGCCTAAAATGCTACTGTAGGTCCTTCCATCTTGAGAGGAGAGAAGATCATAGGAATTTACATTAGAGTAAAGCTTGCTGATCCACTTCACCCCCTAACTAGGCAGATGGCCAACCATGGGAAGACACTCCCTGGAAATGACAATGGTTAGTAAACTTGAAAAATGCAGAAAAAAAGAAATAATTATTAGGTCAAAAACTTTATGAATACAAAATACGTAGTGGAATAGAGAATGTGGGCAATCCAATTAGAAGGAGGGCCAATGCCACATTCTCTGCTGAATCTCCGTGTCAATGTGGCATTTTACATTCAGACGGTTATTTATCTGTACGTTTGTGAAATAAAATTGGCACAGTGAGTCATTCTGCTTTAACTCAGCTACAAGTCTGAAAACTACAGTTTGTATTAGCAATTCATTACTTGATGTACATCGCCAACACCGATCCAGCCCAAGTACACAAACATTTTGTATTATATTTTGTCATTACTTTTGTAATCCCATTTCAATCAAAATGTCAATGGTGGAGTCAAAATATTTCAAGAAATGTTTTCTGTGGAACGTAAAATTGCCAATGTACCAAAAATAAACTAAATGTGAATGAACAGCTAATCTCTCTGCCATGTAATTGTTCTTGGACTTATAGCCTGTCAGATTTGTTTCACTAGACATTTCTATTCCTTTAAGATGCACAGAAAATGGAATCTACATACATGAATTCCATTTACTCATGAAGCTCACCATCAATCATCATCATTGATACAAATACAACGACAAAGGAGGATTCAAAATACAACCCGGGGTGTATAAAAACCAAAGAGTGTTGGTCACTGAACATAGACTGTCTCTTCCATTTGGATCTCTGTTACAGAGTTTAACATTTATAGGCACCTAGTATGAAAAGCCTTTGAAGATAAGGGGTAAATATTATTTAGTTTATTCTATTGTTAAAGCTTTTTAATTTTTTTTTATAAACCCTAGGATGTCTGTCTAAGGCCTGGTCACACACAGGTCAATATTATCACGTCCCCAAACAATCTCCCGTTTAATGCTTTGATTGAATTGGCTAGGGATCATTAGTTAAACCGAGCAACCAACGATTGCTTCATCTGATGTTTTAGCAAAAATGGTTTTGGTGGATTAGACCTACTGGTAAATCCCAACCAATGGGGCTTATTTAAGTACACAGAACTGTTTAGTGTTGCACTTTAATATCTGAATAGCAGATGACTAATTGGTAAATTCTTGATGGAAGTCTGCCAGAGGAAGACTGGGCCCTTTTAGTCTAGAGAGAAAAAACATAAAAATGTCCCTTTCATAAAAGCCTTTTGGAAATCATCAATATATAAGAATTCAGTGTCTCTGAGCAAATTAGCGGGGGTTACACATACAAAATAGTAGCCTAGTCACACCCCATTCAATTTGCTTACATGTTTATTCCCTGTATGATGCTGATTTAAAAAGCCTGCCATTCTTCTGGATAAATAAAAGCAATTTTCAATAACTTGGCCAAATTATTTTAAGCCCAGGCACTAGAGATGTTGAAACTGTTCCATTTTCAAATTTTCAAATTTTCGGAAAGTTCGAGTTTCGATTTTAGAAATATTGTCAACTTTGTTTTTTTTGAAAATTGTCTACTTTCAATTTTTAATGATTGTCTACTTTAGAATTTGATAAAAATCGAAAGTTCGAAAAATCCGGGTTCCGTGAAATTCAGGAGTTCTGAATTTTTCATACTTTTAAGTTAAGTTGTTCATAACTTTTAAAAACTTTGGTTTGTTTTCTTTTAGCACTGTTGCTTTGCAGCACTGAATTCCTGGTTCGATTCCACCCGTGGACATATAGGCAAGTAGTTTGTATGTTCTCTCCGTGCTTGCGTGGGCTTCCTCTGTGCACTCCGGTTTCCCCCACAATCATAAAGACATACGACAGGTTGTATGTGTCAAATAAATGTGCTTAGATTGTAGTCTTGTTAGCAGGGCCTGGTGTGAAGTAATTGTAAATCACATTTTAAACAATCTATAATATTTAATATAGAATAGTGCATAGTAATTGACTTACTAGTAATGAGGTTGAATAAGACATCAAGTCCATCAAGTCCAACCTATTTACCCTCTTTTTTTTTTTTTTTAACCTACCTAAACAGTTGATCCAGAGGAAGGCAAAAAAAAAACCGCAAAAAAGGGGGAAAAATTCCTTCCTAAGAATACCTGGATCAACCCGATATATATGTATTAATACCAGTAATATAGCACTGTCCAATAGCACCATACAATATCACTATACCATAGCACCGTCCAATAGTATTGTACAATATCACCATACTATAGCACTATCCAATAGCACCATACAATATCACTATACCATAGCACCGTCCAATAGTATTATACAATATCACCATACTATAGCACTATCCAATAGCACCATACAATATCACTATACCATAGCACCGTCCAATTGTATTGTACAATATCACCATACTATAGCACTGTGTAAAAGCGCTATACTATAGCACTGTACAATATCATCATACTATGGCACTGTCCAATAGCACCGTGCAATATCACCATACATAGCACCATCCAATATCACCATACAATTGCACCATCCAATAGCACCATACAATTTCACCATATTTTTATAACATGAAAATAGGTACATGAAAGTTGCCCACCACAAGATAATATTTAACTTTCTGTGTACAAGGAACCTGGGAAATGGCAGGCACAGCTACAGGAGTCTTAGGCTGGGTACACACAAGCTTGTTTGGACAAATGTCTGTCGGTCATGGCAATAGTGACCGTGGCAGACTGTTTGCACGACCGATCGTGCGATCCCATAGGGAACCACATGATCGGCTGTCATTTACCTACAGGCCCGATCGCCCGTATCGGATAATCGAGCGATCAAGCTCGGTTGCGGACGGCCGCCCCATGCCATAAGATATTTCCGTCTGACTAACAGCTATACGTCACTATCAGTTGGTGGGCCAGAAATATCTTATGGTGTGTACGAGAACAAACGAGGCACCGTCTGAAACAATAGGCTCTCTTTGCCACACTGGAGGGGTGCCCCTGCAGGCACACAAAGCAACATCACCCGAGTGGCCGAGCAACGTGATATCATCAAGTGAGGCTATATGGTGCATCATGATTTCATCATGTGCAACTGCATGGCTCGCGTTGTGACGTCATTATGCACAGACGTGTTCTGTGATGTGTCCATGGTCTGATTTTTTCATAAGCGACCCCATAGCCTACTAGGCCAGTCTGTCCCTATTAAAAGGCCTAAGTGTTTCTTTTTCACTGTATAAAATAACAAATAGGGCTGTCCAATCATTAGTTTGCTTTTAAAAGGGGGAATCCCTCTTTATTAAGTGCAGATAACAACACACAACGTTTCGGCTCTATGGCCTTTATCAAGTGTTTCTTTGTTCCTCATTTCTCATGACCAGATGACCCATATAGAGGTCATAGAGACACGGCCCTCTGCTTACATGATACTACAGAGGCAACCAATCACAGACGCAGCTTTCGGCAGTACAGAACGCCAGGGGAAAGAGGCTGTGTAAGTACAGTACTGCAGCAGTTGAAAGTGGGAGAGAGAGACTTCACTACAGAAAAGGGGTTTGGAGATAGGGGGAAGTAGAGAAAAATGGGAGGGAGGGGGGGAGGGCTTCACTCCCGGAGGAGAGACAGGAGGCAGACACCATTTGGGACAAAGCTGGGCTCCTGCCCTTAATTTTTTTGGACAAAAACATTGCAGGGCAGACATTTGGAGCAGGGATGTAAGGTAAGGATTTTTCAACACAGTGGGGCCAGTAGTGGGTTAAATTATAGTTTTGGGGGTGGACATGCCCTCAATCCAGGCCTTAGATATTGGGCTATACCTAACATTGATAGCAGTTAAGTCTCCCACCTGACCCCACCTGACCCTCCGCGGCCCCAAGAGAGAGGCCTCACAGAAGCTGATCCCACAATGTGTCGAAGGCAGCAGGTCAAAAGCAAGGCAGGGTAAGCTAGAGAAGAACAGGTAGCATCGTAGAATAACAGATCACCAGAAGCAGGAAACAGGTGGTATAAAACAGGGGTACAAAGTCTGAGCTGAAAACAGGAGTTGAGTAATGGAGCGGAATTCTGGAGCTGGGTAACGGAGCTGATACTGAGCTGGATACTGGAGCTGAATAATGGAGCTGGAAACTGAAGCTGGGAATTGGAGCTGGATACTGAGCTTGATACTGGAGCTGAATAATGGGGCTGGATTCTGGAGCTGGGTAATGGAGCTTGATACTGGAGCTGAATAATGGAGCTGGATACTGGACAGGGGCATAACTACCAGGGAGCAGGGGGAGCAACCGCAGGGGGCCCCGGGAGCCAAGGGGACCCCATCTTCTTATTTTTCTTATGACAGAGATAGCCTTATCCAAGAAAACAACTGTGGTTTAGACACGGATAGGGGCCCCATCATAGTTTTTCTGGGGGGCCCAGTGATTCCTAGTTACTCCACTGATACTGGAGCTGGAAAATGGAGCTGGATACTGAGCTGGATACTGGAGCTGGGTAATGGTGCTGGTGCTGGATACTGAGCTGGGTACTGGAGCTGAATAATGGAGCTAGATACTGGAACTGAATAATGGAGCTAGATACTAAGCTGGATACTGGAGCTGGGTAATGGAGCTGGATACTGAGCTGGGTATTGGAGCTGAATAAAGGAGTTGGATACTGGAACTGAATAATGGAGCTGGATATTGAGATGGATACTGGAGCTGGATACTGGAGCTGAATAATGGAGCTGGATAATGGAGCTAGATACTGAGCTGGATACTGGAGCTGAATAATGGAGCTAGGAAATGGAGCTAGACGCTGAGCTGGAAACTGGAGCTGAATAATGGAGCTGGATACTGGGGCTGGGAAATAGAGCTGGATACTGATCTGGAAACTGGAGCTGAATAATGGAGCTGGATACTGGAGCTGGGAAATGGAACTGGATACTGGAGTGGACTGGATGTCATTGCACCAGCACGCGCATGCTCAGGATGACAGCAGGACCAGAAGGAGGACTTAGAAGAGGACCAGGATCTGCGGCGTCTGTGCGGAAACAATGGCACGCGTGCGCACGGAACACCAGCCAAAGCGCGACATGCGCGCCCACAGAAACGGGTAATTCTGGAGCTCTTACAATAGCAGAGGGTAAACATCGATTTGCATAATGCTTTGTGTTAATGTTAGCATGGCAGTTAAAATGTAAATAAACACTAACCTTTATTTCCACTCAATGTGAGATTGCTCTGTGTTTGCTACAGTATAAAAATGACCTTATTACTATTTTTCATTGTTTCATTGGTGTTACTGAGAAACCATCAGCTGATTTCCATTCATCTTTTCTAACACTATAAAACATTCTGATATCTCTAATAAACATTTTTCCATGAAATCTGGGATTTCCCCTCATCGATTATTTTTAACCTCTTGTCCCCTCTTACAGGGCCAATAGCGTCTCTCGGTGCATCGCCCTGTTAGTCCTTCTAGAACTGTGGGGAAATCATATCTCTTTAGATTTCTTTGCTTTTAAAAGGAAGTAGAGAAGCTTTATGTTATAATAGAGAATATTTATTTGTTAATTTGAATCCCTCAGTGCTGGGCAATGCATCATGGCGTTGAACGTAACAATATTGGCAATTAGCTTAATTTTGGTTGACCTCTGGGTGTCAGAAAGAATGACTCATTTTGAAGATAATGGATCTGATCCAAAAAACCCAGCATGTCTTTAATGTCAACTAGACTGTTCCATGGAAATGTAATATTCTCTTGGAATAAAGGTCATTGGATCCAGCAGCAAGGACAACGTTGCTGAATGTCCATTTCTCTTACTGGTAAGACGAGATGATAAAGTGAACAGGGATTTTTCTTTTTGTTCTTGGCAGGAAAATTATATTTCAAATTAAATGTTTCCATGGAGATGATGCTTTTAATTGGATGAAACAAAATAATTTTTAGAGATTTTTTTTTGTGCTTTTTAAACAATATTTACATTATGTCCATTTTTCATTCTAGTGTCAATAAAGTTATTGCAAAAATGTTTGTACATCTCTTTATATAAAAGATACAGCACTCAATTTTATTGACAAGGGTTTTCACCTTGAAATTTTCATAGAATGTTAAATATAATATAGTGTTGGCCATTTTAATGAGATATAAACTTCTGATGTTTGGATACATAAATGTGTCATTGCTGAGGGTTAATAGAATCTTTATCCTTCAACTAAATACGTTATCGATTGATACAGATCAAAATGACACCTCAAAGTTTCCAGTTAATGGAGAACTATGGTTGGAAACAACTTTTCTTGCCTTATTGCCCCTTAATGAATTATTACATAGTTACATGTGTGAAACAGAGTGGGCGGGTGAGGGGGTGTCAGTGTTAGAAGGAATGTGTGTATGTGAGTGCCTGTGCGAGAAGGAGTGATAGTGCCTCTGTGGGAAAGAATGTGTGTGTGTGAGAAAGAGCCTGAGTTAGAAGGAATGTGTGTGTGTGAGAAGGAGTGTGTGTGTGAGAAAGTGTCTGTGTGAGAAAGAAAGAATGTATGTGTGAGTTAAAAGTAATGTTTGTGTGTTTATAAAGAGTGTCTGTGTGAGAAAGAATGTGGGTGTGGCAATAGAGTACGCTGTGTGTAAGTGCCTGTGTGAGAAGGAATGTGTTTGTTCAATTGCCTGTGTGAGAGGAAATTGTCTGTGTGAAAGAATGGTGGTGTGAGAAAGTGCCTGAGTTAAGGAATGTTTGTGTTTTATAAAGAGTGTCTGTGTGAGAAAGAATGTGTGTGCAATAGAGTGCCTTGTGAGAGAAAGTGCCTGTGTGAGAAGGAATGTTTGTGTAAAAGTGCCGTGTGAAAAAATGTATGTGTGTGAGATAAAGTGCCTGTGTGAGAAAGAATTGTGTTGCGCAAGATGCCTGTGTGAGAAAAGTGCCTGTGTGAGAAGGAAGTGTGTGTGAGAGAAAGTGCCTGTTGGAGAAGCATGTGTGTTGTTTTAGAAAGTGCCTGTGTGAAGAAGGAAATGTGTGAGAGGAAGTGCCTGTGTTAGAAGGAATGTGTGTGTGTGTGAGAGAGAAAGTGCCTGTGTGAAGGAATGTGTGTGTGAGAGCAGTTGCCTGTTGAGAAGGAATGTGTGAGAGAAAGTGCCTGTGTGGAGGAATGTGTTGTGTGAGAAAAAAGTGCCTGTGTGAGAAGGAATGTGTGAGAGAAAGTGCCTGTGTGAAAAGGAATGTGTGTGTGTGAAGAGAAAGTGCCCTGCGTGAGAAGGAAAGTGTGAGTGTGAGAGAAAGTCCTTGTGTGAAAAAGATATATGTGTGCAAGAGTGCCTGTGTGAGAAAACGTGCCTGTGTGAGAAGGAATGTGTGAGTGTGAGAGAAAGTGCTGGTGTGAAAAGAATGTGTGTGTGGGGGCAAGAGTGCCTGTGTGAGAGAAAGTTGCCTGTGGAGGAAAGGAATGTGTGCCTGTGTGAGAAAGGAATGTGTGTGTGTGTGGAGAAAGTGCCTGTGTAGAAGGAATGTGTGTGTGTGAGAGAATTGCCTGTGGTGAGAAGGAATGTGTAGTGTGAGAGAAAATGCCGGTGTGAGGAGAATGTGTGTGTGCAAGAGTGCCTGTGTGAGAAAACGTGCCTGTGTGAGAGAAAGTGCCTGGTGTAGAAGGAATGTTGTGAGTGTGAGAGAAAACCTGTGTGAAGGAATGTGTGAGAGAAAGTGCTTGTGTGAGAAGGAATATGTGAGAGAAAGTGCCGTGTTGGAAGGAATGTGTGTGTTGTAGAGAATGCCTGTGTGGGAAGGAATGTGTGGAGAAAGTGCCTGTGTAAGAAGGAATGTGTGAGAAAATGGCCTGTTGAGAAGGAATGTGTGTGTGAGAGAAAGTGCCTGTGTGAGAAGGAATGTGTGTGTGTGAGAGTGCCTGTGTAGAAGGAATGGTGGAGTGTGAGAGTGACCTGTTTGAGAAGTGTGTGTGTTTTGTGTGTGGTGTGAGAGAGAGAAAGTGCCCATGTTGAGAAGAAACATGTCTGTGTAGAGAGGGTGCCCCTGTGAGAAGGAATGTGTGAGTGTGAGAGTACCTGTTGAGAAGTGTGTGTGTGTCGTAGAGGAGTGCCTGGGTGAGTATGGTATGTGTGTGGAGAGAGAGTGCCTGTGTTAGGAGTGTATGTGTGTGAGAGAGAGTGCCCCTGTGAGAAGGAATGTGTGAGAGAGAAGAGCCTGTGTGAGAAGAAGATGTGTGTGTGCAAGAGTGCCTGTGTGAGAAGGAATGTGTGTGTGAGAGAAAATGCCTGTGTGGAGAAGGAATGTGGTGTGTGGGAGAGAAAGTGCCTGTGTGATAAGGAATGTGTGAGTGTGAGAGAAAGTGCCTGTGTGAGAAGGAATGTGTGTGTGAGAGAAAGTGCCTGTGTGAGAAGGAACTGTCTGTGTAAGAGAGTGCCCCTTGTGAGAGGAATGTGGGAGTGGGAGTGCCTGGGTAAGGAGTGTGTGTGTTTGTGTGTGTGTGTGTGTGTGAAAGAGAAAAGCCTGTGTAAAAAGGAATGTGTGTGTGAGAGAAAGTGCCTGTGTGAGAAGGAACGTGTCTGTGTAAGAGAGTGCCCCTGTGAGAAGGAATGTGGAGTGGGAGTGCCTGGGTAAGGAAGTGTGTGTGTGTGTGTGTGTGTGTGTGTGTGAAAGAGAAAAGCCTGTGTAAAAAGGAATGTGTGTGTGTGAGAGAAAGTGCCTGATTGATAAGGAATGTGTGAGTGTGAGAGAGAGTGCCCTGTCTGTGAGAAGGAATGTGTAGTGTGAGAGTGCCTGTGTGAGGAGTCTGTGTGTGTGGTGTGTGAGAGAGAGAGTGCCTGTGTGAGAGTGTATGTGTTGAGAAGAAATGTGTGTGTGAGAGAAAGTCCCTGTGTGAGAAGGAATGTGTGTGTGTGAGAGAAAGTGCGGGTGTGAGAAGGAATGTGTGTGTGTGAAAGAAAGTGCCTGTGTAGAGGAAGTGTTGTGATGAGAAGAAAATTGCCTGTGTGAGAAGAAATGTGTGTGTGTGAGAGAAAGTGCGGGTGTGAGAAGGAATGTGTGTGTGTGAGAGAAAGTGCCTGTGTAAGAAGGAATGTTGTGGTATGAGAGAGAAAGTGCCTGTGTGAGAAGGAATGTGTGAGTGTGAGAAAAAAGCGCCGATGTGAGAAAAGAATGTGTGTGCAAGAGTGCCTGTGTGAGAGAACGTGCCTGTGTGAGATAAAGTGCCTGTTTGAGAAGGAATGAGTGAGTGTGAGAGAAAGTACCTGTGTAAGAAGGAATGTGTGTGTGTGAGAGAGAGTACCTGTGTGAGAAGGAATGTTGTAAAGTGTAGTGAGTGCCTGTGTGAGAAGGAATGTGTGAGTGTGAGAGAAAGTGCCTGTGTGAGAAGGAATGTGTGTGTGTGAGGAAAGTGCCTGTGTGAGAATGAATGTGTGTGTTGAGAGTAAGTGCTTGTGTGAGAATGAAGTGTGAGTGTGAGAGTGCCTGTGTGAGAAGGAATGTATGAGAGAAAGTGCCTGTGTGAGAAGGATGTGTGTGTGAGAGAAAGTGCCTGTGTGGGAAGGAATGCATGTATGAGAGAAAGTGCCTGTTGAGAAGCATGTGTCTGTGTAAGAGAGAGTGCCTGTGAGAGCATGTGTGATTTGAGAGAAAGTGCCAGTGTGAGAATGAATGTGTGTGTGCAAGAGTGCCTGTGTGAGAGAAAGTGCCTGTGTGAGAAGGAATGTGTGAGTTTGAGAGAAAGTGCCTGTGTGAGAAGGAATGTGTGAGAGAAAGTGCCTGTGTGAGAAAGAAGTGTGTGTGTGCAAGACTGCCTGTGTGAGAAGGAATGTGTGTGTGTGGGAGAAAGTGCCTGTGTGAGAAAGAATGTGCATGCAAGAGTGCCTGTGTGTGAAGGAATGTGTGTGTGAGTGTAAGAGAAAATACGTGTGGGAAGAAATGTGTTAGTGTGAGAAGAAATGCCTGTTTGAGAAGGAATGTGTCTGTGTAAGAGAAAGACCTGTGTGAGAAGGAATGTGTGTGTGTGAGAGAAAGTACCTGTATGAGAAGGATTTGTTTGTGTGCGTGAAAGTGCCTGTGGGAAGAAGCAATGTGTGTGTGTGAAAAAAGTGCCTGTGTGAGAAGGTGTGTGTGTGTGTGTGTGTGTGTTGTGTGTGTGTGTGTGTGTGTGTGTGAGAAAGTGTCTGTGTGAGAAGGAATGTGTGTGTGTGAGAAAGTGCTTGTGTAAAAGAATGTTTGGTGTGTGTGAGTGAAGTGCCTGTGGTGAGAAAGAATGTGTGTGTGTGTGTTTGTGTGTTGAGAGAGAGAGAAAGTGCTGTGTGAGAAAGAAATGTGTGTGTGCAAGAGTCCTTGAGAAGGAATGTTGTGTGTAGTGTGAGAGAAAGTACCTGTGAAGGAATGTGAGTTTGAGAGAAGTGCCTGTGAGAAGGAATGTGTGTGTGTGTGAGAGAAGTCCTGTGGAGTATGGAATAAGTGAGTGTGAGAGAAAGTGCCTGTGTGAGAAGGAACATGTCTTGGTAAGAGAGAGTGCCCTGTGAGAAGGAATGTGTGAGTGCCTGTGGATGATGTGTGGTGAGAGAGTGTGCCTGTTGAGGAGTGATGTTGTGTGAGAGAGAGTGGGCCCCTGTGAGAAGATTGTGTGAGTGGTGACAGTGCCTGTGTGAGGAGTGTGTGTGAGAGAGAGAGTACCCTGTGAGAAGGAATGTGTGAGTGTGAGAAAGTGCTTGTGTGAAAAGAATGTTGTGTGTGTGAGTGAAAGTGCCTGTGTGAGAAAGAATGTGTGTGTGTGTGTGTGTGTGTGAGAGAGAGAGAAAGTGCCTGTGTGAGAAAGAATGTGTGTGTGCAAGAGTGCCTGTGTGAGAAGGAATGTTTGTGTGAGTGTGAGAGAAAGTACCGGTGTAGGAAGGAATGTGAGTGTGAGAGAAAGTGCCTGGTGAGAAGGAATGTGTGTGTGAGAGAAAGTGCCTGTGTGAGATGAATAAGTGAGTGTGAGAGAAGTGCCTGTGTGGAGAAGGAACATGTCTGTGTAAGGAGAGTGCCCTGTGAGAAGGAATGTGTGAGTGCCTGTGTGATGAGTGTGTGTGAGAGAGTGTGCCTGTGTGAGGAGTGTATGTGTGTGAGAGAGAGTGCCCCTGTGAGAAGGAATGTGTGAGTGTGACAGTGCCTGTGTGAGGGTGTGTGTGAGAGAGAGAGTAACCCCCTGTGAGAAGGAATGTGTGAGTGTGACAGTGCCTGTGTGAGGAGTGTGTGTGAGAGAGAGAGTACCCCCTGTGAGAAGGAATGTTGTGAGTGTGACAGTGCTTGTGTGAGGAGTGTGTGTGGAGAGAGAGTACCCTGTGAGAAGGAATGTGTGAGTGTGACATGCTTGTGTGAGGAGTGGTGTGAGAGAGAGAGTACCCCCGTGAGAAGGAATGTGAGATTGTGAGAGTGCCTGTGTGAGAAGGAATGTGTGAGTGGGAGAGAGAGTAGTGTGTTTAAGTAGTATGGCAGAGATCCTGCCCTTATTAAAGAAGAATTCCTCTGTAACTTATAATAGCCTTATAATTTACCAAAAGGGGTACATTATTCACTATACAATAATCAGCAGCACCTGGGTTTTGTTCGGAGAAAATGTTTTAGACCACTTTTAGTAATAGCTGATCTGGCCCCTTCACTATATTTTTATTTTTGACCCCCCCTTGTGCTTGTTATAACAGGATGCTGTTTGCCGAGGATTGGCATCACCATTTCCGACTCTCCACGGTCTCTGGCATGAGTCTTTAAGGCCCTCAGGACCTTCCTATCCTGTCTTAACCCTTGTATCAGTTTAACACCTGCTACTGTATTTGCAGTATTTGGAAGCCACTTTAAGGTTCTGCTCTTAGAATATCACCCAATATCTGATTGGTTGATGCAAATTAACAGCTTGAGCACATTTTTTGCACCCTTATTGATAAGCATACTGTATGGATGAAATCTAAAAATGGGTTGACAGTTGGTGTCAGATCACATGGTTGAGAGTAAAGTTTTATTTTCCTAATCTTTCCATTAATCTTAACATTTCAAGAATATGCTACGGATCAAAGTTAAATAGGAGGTTAAGACTGAAAGTTTGTCTTATTTTAAAACTTAGGGAGCTAGAAAATGACTTTACCTACTCATCATGATATCTCTGGAGGCTGGGTTGTGATTTTTATTCCTTAACTGCTACGGTGTTCCCAAGGTGCATGTTGTGTAGCACTTTTATATTCTTTTGATGAGTGCTCTTCTAGTGTGGCTTTCCAGAAACTCCTAAAATAGAATTCTTGTTGATCTTGTATTTAACAGTAGAATGATAGCCTATAGGGACCCGTAGGTCACGTTTATTACTCCTGGACTTTGACACTTTAACTCTAAACATCTGCAAGGGATCTACATTGTTAAAACATTAAAGAAGTTGAAAAAAAGCCACAAGCCTTTATAAAGAGTTCCTGAAATTGGAGGACATGAGTTCAGGTACTGGCTTTATACTTTTCATAGTCTTTTATCTGACTATGAATGATATTTCACTTTATCATTCAAAATAAGACAACTGGCAAACATCAGCAAAAAATAAAATAAAAATATAATATATATAATATATCAACCTGACTTTATTACATCTTTCCTATTTTACATCATGTGGAAATACTATATCTAAGCAAACAAAAAATATCAGGGAGATTTCATTAAAATTCTTATCGTCAAAATGTGCTAATTTTGCCCAACCTATCAGATCTTTATTTAACATTTGATGTTTGTGTGTTTATAAAGAGTGTCTGTGTGAGAAAGAATGTGTGTGCAATAGAGTGCCTGTGTGAGAGAAAGTGCCTGTGTGAGAAGGAATGTGTTTGTGTAAAAGTGCCTGTGTGAAAAGAAATGTATGTGTGTGAGATAAAGTGCCTGTGTGAGAAAGAATGTGTGTGTGTGTTTGCGCAAGTATGCCCTGTGTGAGAAAAGTGCCTGTTGTGAGAAGGAAGTGTGTGTGAGAGAAAGTGCCTGTGTGAGAAGCAATGTGTGTTGTTTAGAAAGTGCCTGTGTGAGAGAAGGAAATGTGTGAGAGGAAGTTGCCTGGTTAGAAGGAATGTGTGTGTGTGAGAGAGAAAGTGCCTGTGTGAAGGAATGTGTGTGTGAGAGAAAGTGCCTGTGTGAGAAGGAATGTGTGAGAGAAAGTGCCTGTGTGAGGAGGAATGTGTTGTGTGAGAAAAAAGTGCCTGTGTGAGAAGGAATTTGTGAGAGAAAGTGCCTGTGTGAAAAGGAATGTGTGTGTGTGAAGAGAAAGTGCCCTGCGTGAGAAGGAAAGTGTGAGTGTGAGAGAAAGTCCTTGTTGTGAAAAAGATATATGTGTGCAAGAGTGCCTGTGGAGAAAACGTGCCTGTGTGAGAAGGAATGTGTGAGTGTGAGAGAAAGTGCTGGTGTGAGAAAGAATGTTGTGTGGTGCAAGAGTGCCTGTGTGAGAGAAAGTGCCTGTGTGAGAAGGAATGTGTGCTGTGTGAGAAGGAATGTGTGTGTGTGAGAGAAAGTGCCTGTGTGAGAAGGAATGTGTGTGTGTGAGAGAAATTGCCTGTGTGAGAAGGAATGTGCGAGTGTGAGAGAAAATGCCGGTGTGAGGAAGAATGTGTGTGTGCAAGAGTGCCTGTGTGAGAAAACGTGCCTGTGTGAGAGAAAGTGCCTGGTGAGAAGGAATGTGTGAGTGTGAGAGAAAGTACCTGTGTGAGAGGAATGTGTGAGAGAAAGTGCTTGTGTGAGAAGGAATATGTGAGAGAAAGTGCGTGTGTGAGAAGGAATGTGTGTGTTTAGAGAATGCCTGTGTGGGAAGGAAATGTGTGAGAGAAAGTGCCTGTGTAAGAAGGAATGTGTGAGAGAAAGTGCCTGTGTGAGAAAGGATTGTGTGTGTGTGAGGAAAGTGCCTGTGTGAGAAGGAATGTGTGTGTGTGAGAGTGCCTGTGTGAGAAGGAATGGTGGAGTGGAGAGTGACCTGTTTGAGAGTGTGTGTGTTGTGTGTGGTGGAGAGAGAGAAAGTGCCATGTTGAAAGAACATGTCTGTGTAGAGAGTGCCCCTGTGAGAAGGAATGTGTGAGTGTGAGAGTACCTGTTTGAGAAGTGTGTGTGTGTCGTAGAGAGAGTGCCTGTGGTGAGTATGGTATGTGTGTGAGAGAGAGTGCCTGTGTTAGGAGTGTATGTGTGTGAGAGAGAGTGCCCCTGTGAGAAGGAATGTGTGAGAGAGAAGAGGCCTGTGTGAGAAGGAATGTGTGTGTGCAAGAGTGCCTGTGTGAGAAGGAATGTGTGTGTGAGAGAAAACCTGTGTGGAGAAGGAATGTGGTGTGTGGTGAGAGAAGTGCCTGGTGAGATAAGGAATGTTGAGTGTGAGAGAAAGTGCCTGTGTGAGAAGGAATGTGTGATGTGAGAGAAAGTGCCTGTGTGAGAAGGAACTGTGCTGTGTAAGAGAAGTGCCCTGTGAGAAGGAATGTTGGGAGTGGAGTGCCTGGGTAAGGATGTGTGTGTGTGTGTGTGTGTGTGTGTGTGAAAGAGAAAAGCCTGTGTAAAAAGGAATGTGTGTGTGTGAGAGAAAGTGCCTGTGTGAGAAGGAACGTGTCTGTGTAAGAGAGTGCCCCTGTGAGAAGGAATGTGGGAGTGGGAGTGCCTGGGTAAGGAAGTGTGTTGGTGTGAGTGTGTGTGTGTGTGTGTAAAGAGAAAAGCCTTGTAAAAAGGAATGTGTGTGTGTGAGAGAAAGTGCCTGTATGATAAGGAATGTGTGAGTGTGAGAAGAGTGCCCTGTGGAGAAGGAATGTGTAGTGTGAGAGTGCCTGTGTGAGGAGTCTGTGTGTGTGTGTGTGTGAGAGAGAGAGTGCCTGTGTGAGGAGTGTATGTGTGAGAAGGAATGTGTGTGTGAGAGAAAGTGCCTGTGTGAGAAGGAATTTGTGTGGTGAGGAAAGTGCGGTGTGGAAAGGAATGTGTGTGTGTGAAAGAAAGTGCCTGTGTAGAAGAAAGTGTTGTGAGAGAAGAAATTGCCTGTGTGAGAAGAAATGTGGTGTGTGAGAGAAAGTGCGGTGTGAGAAGGAATGTGTGTGTGTGAGAGAAAGGCCTGTGGTAGAAGGAATGTTGTTGGTATGAGAGAGAAATTGCCTGTGTGAGAAGGAATGTGTGAGTGTGAGAAAAGCGCCTGTTGTGAGAAAGATGGTGTGCAAGAGTGCCTGTGTGAGAGAACGTGCCTGTGTGAAAAAGTGCCTGTGAGAAGGAATGAGTGAGTGTGAGAGAAAGTACCTGTGTAAGAAGAATGTGTGTGTGTGAGAGAGATACCTGTGTGAGAAGGAATGTGTGTAAAGTGTAGTGAGTGCCTGTTGTGAGAAGTATGTGTGAGTGTGAGAGAAAGTGCCTGTGTGAGAAGGAATGTGTGTGTGTGAGAGAAAGTGCCTGTGTGAGAAGGAATGTGTTGTGTTGAGAGTAAGTGCTGTGTGAGAATGAAGTGTGAGTGTGAGAGTGCCGTGTGAGAAGGAATGTATGAGAGAAAGTGCCTGTGTGAGAAGGATGGTGTGTGAGAGAAAGTGCCTGTGTGGGAAGAATGCTGTATGAGAGAAAGTGCCTGTGTGAGAAGGCTGTGTCTGTGTAGAGAGAGTGCCTGTGAGAAGCATGTGTGAGTGTTGAGAGAAAGTGCAGTGTGAGAATGAATGTGTGTGTGCAAGAGTGCCTGCTGTGTGAGAGAAAGTGCCTGTGTGAGAAGGAATGTGTGAGTGTGAGAGAAAGTGCCTGTGTGAGAAGGAATGTGTGAGAAGAGTGCCTGTGTGAGAAAGAATGTGTGTGTGCAAGACTGCCTGTGTGAGAAGGAATGTGTGTGTGTGGGGAGAAGTGCCTGTGTGAGAAAGAATGTGTGCATGCAAGAGTGCCTGTGTGTGAAGGAATGTGTGTGTGAGTGTAAGAGAAAATACGTGTGGAAGAATGTGTTAGTGTGAGAGAAAGTGCCTGTTTGAGAAGGAATGTGTCTGTGTAAGAGAAAGAGCCTGTGTGAGAAGGAATGTGTGTGTGTGAGAGAAAGTACCTGTATGAGAAGGAATGTGTTTGTGTGCGTGAAAGTGCCTGTGTGAGAAGCAATGTGTGTGTGTAAAAAAGTGCCTGTGTGAAGAAGGTGTGTGTGTGTTTGTGTGTGTGTGTGTGTGTGTGGTGTGTGTGTGTGTGTGAGAAAGTGTCTGTGTGAGAAGGAATGTGTGTGTGTGAGAAAGTGCTTGTGTAAAAGAATGTTTGTGTGTGTGAGTGAAGTGCCTGTGGTGAGAAAGAATGTGTGTGTGTGTGTGTGTGTGTGAGAGAGAGAGAAAGTGCCTGTGTGAGAAAGAAATGTGTGTGTGAAGAGTGCCTTGTGAGAAGGAATGTTTGTGTGAGTGTGAGAGAAAGTACCTGTGAAGGAATGTGAGTTGAGAGAAAGTGCCTGTGAGAAGGAATGTGTGTGTGTGAGAGAAGTGCCTGTGTGAGATGGAATAAGTGAGTGTGAGAGAAAGTGCCTGTGTGAGAAGGAACATGTCTGTGTAAGAAAGTGCCCTGTGAGAAGGAATGTGGATGAGTGCCTGTGTGATGAATGTGTGGGTGAGAGAGTGTGCCTGTGTTGAGGAGTGATGTGTGTGTGAGAGAGAGTGCCCCTGTGAGAAGGAATTGTGTGAGTGGTACAGTGCCCTGTGTGAGGAGTGTGGGTGTGAGAAGTGAGTAAAAACCAAAACCTGTGAGAAGGAATGTGTGAGTGTGAGAAAGATGCTTGTGTGAAAAGGAATGTTGTGTGTGTGAGTGAAAGTGCCTGTGTGAGAAAGAATGTGTGAGTGTGTGTGTGTGTGTGAGAGAGAGAAAGTGCCTGTGTGAGAAGAATGTGTGTGTGCAAGAGTGCCTGTGTGAGAAGGAATGTTGGTGTGAGTGTGAGAGAAAGTACCGTGTAGGAAGGAATGTGAGTGTGAGAGAAAGTGCCTGTGTGAGAAGGAATGTGTGTGTGTGGTGAGAAAGTGCCTGTGTGAGATGAATAAGTGAGTGTGAGAGAAGTGCCTGTGTGAGAAGGAAATGTCTGTGAAGAAGAGAGTGCCTGTGAGAAGGAATGTGTGAGTGCCTGTGTGATGAGTGTGTTGTGAGAGAGTGTGCCTGTGTGAGGAGTGTTATGGTGTGAGAGAGAGTGCCCTGTGAGAAGGAATGTGTGGTGTGACAGTGCCTGTGTGAGGGTGTGTGTGAGAGAAGAGTTAACCCCCTGTGAGAAGGAATGTGTGAGTGTGACATGCTTTGTGTGAGGAGTGTGTGTGAGGAGAGAAGAGTACCCCCTGTGAGAAGGAATTTGTGAGTGTGACAGTGCTTGTGTGAGGAGTGTGTGTGAGAGAGAGAGTACCCCTGTGAGAAGGAATGTGTGGTGTGACATGCTTGTGTGAGGAGTGTGTGTGAGAGAGAGAGTACCCCCGTGATAAGAATGTGAGATTGTGAGAGTGCCTGTGTGAGAAGGAATGTGTGAGTGGGAGAGAGAGTAGTGTGTTTAAGTAGTAATGGCAGAGATCCATGCCTTATTAAGAAGATTCCTCTGTAACTTATAATAGCCTTATAATTTACAAAAGGGGTACATTATTCACTATACAATAATCAGCAGCACCTGGGTTTATGTTGGAGAAAAGTGTTTTAGACCACTTTTAGTAAATAGCTGATCTGGCCCCTTCACTATATTTTTTATTTTGACACCCCCCTTGTGCTTGTTATAACAGGATGCTGTTTGCCGAGGATTGGCATCACCATTTCCGACTCTCCACGGCTCTGCATGAGCTTTAAGGCCCTCAGGACCTTCCTATCCTGTCTTAACCCTTGTATCAGTTTAACACCTGCTACTGTATTTGCAAGTATTTGGAAGCCACTTTAGGTTCTGCTCTTAGAATATCACCCAATAATCTGATTGGTTGATGCAAATTAACAGCTTGAGCACATTTTTGCACCTTTATTGAATAAGCATACTGTATGGATGAAATCTAAAAAATGGGTTGACAGGTTGGTGTCAGATCACATGGTTGAGAGTAAAGTTTTATTTTCCTAATCTTTCCATAATCTTTAACATTTCAAGAATAATGCTACGGATCAAAGTTAAATAGGAGGTAAGACTGAAAGTTTGTCTTATTTTAAACTTAGGGCAGCTAGAAATGACTTTACCTACTCATCATGATATCTCTGGAGGCTGGGTTGTGATTTTTATTTCCTTAACTGCTACGGGTTCACCAAGGTGCATTTGGTAGCACATTTTATATTCTTTTTGATGAGTGGCTCTTCTAATGTGGCTTTCCAGAAAACTCCTAAAATAGAATTCTCTGTTGATCTTGTATTTAACAGTAGAATGATAGCATATAGGGACCCGTAGGTCACGTTTATACTCCTGGACTTTGACACTTTACTCTAAACATCTGCAAGGGATCTAGCATTGTTAAAACATGTAAAGAAGTTGAAAAATAAGCCACAGCCTTTATAATAGATTCCTGAAATTGGAGGACATGAGTTCGGTACTGGCTTTATACTTTTCATAGTCTTTTATCTGACTATGAATGATATTTCACATTTATCATTCAAAATAAGACAACTGGAAACATCAGCAAAAAATAAAATAAAAATATAATATATATAATATATCAACCTGACTTTATTACATCTTTCCTATTTTACATCATGTGGAAATACTATATCTAAGCAAAAACAAAAACATATCAGGGAGATTTCATTAAAATTCTTATCGTCAAAAATAGTGCTAATTTTGCCCAACCTATCAGATCTTATTTAACATTTGATGTTTGTGTGTTTATAAAGAGTGTCTGTGTGAGAAAGAATGTGTGTGTGCAATAGAGTACCTGTGTGAAAGTGCCTGTGTGAGAAGGAATGTGTTTGTGTAAAAGTGCCTGTGTGAGAGAAAGTGTCTGTGTGAGAAAGAATGTGTGTGTGAGAAAGTGCCTGAGTTAAAAGGAATGTTTGTGTGTTTATAAAGAGTGTCTGTGTGAGAAAGAATGTGTGTGCAATAGAGTGCCTGTGTGAGAGAAAGTGCCTGTGTGAGAAGGAATGTGTTTGTGTAAAAGTGCCTGTGTGAAAAGAAATGTATGTGTGTGAGATAAAGTGCCTGTGTGAGAAAGAATGTGTGTGCGCAAGAGTGCCTGTGTGAGAGAAAGTGCCTGTGTGAGAAGGTATGTGTGTGTGAGAGAAAGTGCCTGTGTGAGAAGCAATGTGTGTGTGTTAGAGAAATTGCCTGTGTGAGAAGGAATGTGTGAGAGGAAGTGCCTGTGTTAGAAGGAATGTGTGTGTGTGAGAGAGAAAGTGCCTGTGTTAGAAGGAATGTGTGTGTGTGTGAGAGAAAGTGCCTGTGTGAGAAGGAATGTGTGAGTGTGAGAGTGCCTGTGTGAGAAGGAATGTGTGAGAGAAAGTGCCTGTGTGAGGAGGAATGTTTGTGTGAGAAAAAAGTGCCTGTGTGAGAAGGAATTTGTGAGAGAAAGTGCCTGTGTGAAAAGGAATGTGTGTGTGAGAGAAAGTGCCTGTGTGAGAAGGAACGTGTCTGTGTAAGAGAGTGCCCCTGTGAGAAGGAATGTGTGAGTGTGAGTGCCTGGGTAAGGAGTGTGTGTGTGTGTGTGTGTGTGAAAGAGAAAAGCCTGTGTGAAAAGGAATGTGTGTGTGTGAGAGAAAGTGCCTGTATGATAAGGAATGTGTGAGTGTGAGAGAGAGTGCCCCTGTGAGAAGGAATGTGTGAGTGTGAGAAAGAGAGTGCCTGTGTGAGAAGGAATGTGTGTGTGAGAGAAAGTACCTGTGTGAGAAGTTCTCCCACACAACAATCCCTTCGTCCCACAGGGTATCTTCTCTCACACCACACGTTGCTTCTCACACAGGCAGTTTCCTCACACTCACACATTCCTTCTCACACAGGCACTTTCTCTCACACTCTTAAATTCCTTGCTCACACAAGCACTTTCTCTCACACTCTTAAATTCCTTCTCACACAGGCACTTTCTCTCAAACACACATTCCTTCTCACAACTGGCACTTTCACTCACACTCAAACATTTCCTTCTCACACAGGCACTTTCATCCACATCAAACATTCCTTCTCACACAGCAGTTCTCTCAACTCACACATTCTTCTCACATGGCACTTTCTCTCACACTCACATATTTCTTCTCCCACAGGCACTTTCTACACACACACACACATTCCTTCTCACACAGGCACTTTCTCTTTACCATATTCCTTCTCACACAGGCACTTCTCTCACACTCACACATTCCTTCTCACACGGCAGTCTTGCACACAATTCTTTCTACACAGGCCTTCTCTACACACATCCTTCTCACACGACTTCTCTCACAACTTCACACATTCCTTCTCACACGGCACTTTCTCTCACACAGGCACTCTTGCACACACAACTCATTCTCACACTGGCACTTTCTCTCACACTCACACATTCCTTCTATACAGGCACTCTCTCTTACACAGACACATGCCTTCTCACACAGGCACTTTCTCTCACACACGCATTCCTTCCCACACAGGCACTTTCTCTCACACACACATTCCTTCTCACACAGGCACTTTCTCTATACATTCCTTCTCACACAGGCACTCTCACACTCACACATTCATCTCACACAAGCAATTACTCTCACACACCACACATTCCTTCTCACACAGGCACTTTCTCTCACACAAAACATTCCTTCTCACACAGGCACTTTCTCTCACACTCACAATTCCTTCTCACACAGGCACTCACTCACATTACACATTCCTTCTCACACAGGTACTCTCTCTCACACACACACATTCCTTCTTACACAGGTACTTTCTCCACACTCACACATTCCTTCTCACACAGGCACTTTCTCTCACACAGGCACTTTCTCTCACACAGGCACTTCTCTCACACAGGCACTCTTGCACACACATTGTTTCTCACATCAGCACTTTCTCTCACACTCACACATTTCTTCTCACACAGGCACTTTCTCTCACATTCACACAATCCTTCTCACACAGGTACTTTCTCTCACACTCACACATTCCTTCCTCAACAGGCACTTTCTCACACAGGCACGTTCACTCACACAGCCTCTTGCACCACACCTTTCTTTTCACATCGGCCTTTCTCTCACACACACACATTCCTTCTCACACAGGCAATTTCTCTCTCATACACACACATTCCTTCTTACACAGGCACTTTCTCTCACACACACACACTATTCCTCACACCCGCACTTTCTCTCACACACACACATTCCTTATCAAAAGTGCCTGTGTGAGAAGGCATGTGTCTGTGTAAGAGAGAGTGCCTGTATGAGAAGGAATGTGTGAGTGTGAGAGAAAGTGCCAGTGTGAGAATGAATGTGTGTGTGCAAGAGTGCCTGTGTGAGAGAAAGTGCCTGTGTGAGAAGGAATGTGTGAGTTTGAGAGAAAGTGCCTGTGTGAGAAGGAATGTGTGAGAGAAAGTGCCTGTGTGAGAAAGAATGTGTGTGCAAGACTGCCTGTGTGAGAAGGAATGTGTGAGTGTGAGAGAAAGTGCCTGTGTGAGAAGGAATATGTAAGAGAAAGTGCCTGTGTGAGAAGGAATGTGTGTGTGTGTAAGAGAAAGTGCCTGTGTGAGAAGAAATATGTGAGTGTGAGAGAAAGTGCCCATGTGAGAAGGAATGTGTGAGTGTGAGAGAACGTGCCTGTGTGAGAAGGAATGTTTGAGTGTGAGTGAAAGTGCCTGTGTGAGAAGGAATGTTTGAGTGTGAGTGAAAGTGCCAGTGTGAGAAGGAATGTGTGTGTATGAGAGAAAGTGCCTGTGTGAGAAGGAATTTAAGAGTGTGAGAGAAAGTGCTTGTGTGAGAAGGAATTTAAGAGTGTGAGAGAAAGTGCCTGTGTGAGAAGGAATGTGTGAGTGTGAGAGAAACTGCCTGTGTGAGAAGCAACGTGTGTGTGTGAGAGAAAGTACCTGTGGGAGAAGGAATGTGTGTGTGTGGGAGAAAGTGCCTGTGTGAGAAAGAATGTGTGCATGCAAGAGTGCCTGTGTGTGAAGGAATGTGTGTGTGTGAGAGAAAGTGCGGGTGTGAGAAGGAATGTGTGTGTGTGAGAGAAAGTGCCTGTGTAAGAAGGAATGTGTGTGTATGAGAGAGAAATTGCCTGTGTGAGAAGGAGTGTGTGAGTGTGAGAAAAAGTGCCGATGTGAGAAAGAATGTGTGTGTGCAAGAGTGCCTGTGTGAGTGAACGTGCCTGTGTGAGAGAAAGTGCCTGTGTGAGAAGGAATGTGTGAGTGTGAGAGAAAGTACCTGTGTGAGAAGGATTGTGTGAATGTGAGAGAAAGTGCCTGTGTGAGAAGAAATGTGTGAGTGTGAGAGAAAGTGCTGATGTGAGAAAAGCTTATTTCATTCATCCTTTTCTA
Organism: Hymenochirus boettgeri; assembly: GCA_019447015.1. Classification (NCBI taxonomy): domain Eukaryota; kingdom Metazoa; phylum Chordata; class Amphibia; order Anura; family Pipidae; genus Hymenochirus; species Hymenochirus boettgeri. The sequence goes on along the minus strand of CM033470.1, from coordinate 307,361,039 downwards.
ACACTATAAAACATTTGATATCTCTATATAACACTTTTCCATGAAATCTGGGATTTCCCTCATCGATTATTTTAAACCTCTTGCCCCTCTTACAGGGCCAATAGCGTCTCTCGGTGCATCGCCCTGTTAGTCCTTCTAGAACTGTGGGGAAATCATATCTCTTTAATTTCTTTGCTTTTAAAAGGAAGTAGAGAAGCTTATGTTATAATAGAATATTTATTTGTTAATTTGAATCCCTCATGCTGGGCAATGCATCATGGCGTTGAACGTACAATATTGGCATTAGCTTAATTTTGGTTGACTCTGGGTGTCAGAAAGAATGACTCATTTTGAAGAATGGATCTGATCCAAAAAACCCAGCAGTCTTTAATGTCAACTAGACTGTTCCATGGAAATGTAATATTCTCCTGGAATAAGGTCATGGATCAGCAGCAAGGGACAACGGCGTGAATGTCCATTTCTCTTAACTGGTAAACGGAGATATAAGTGAACAGGGATTTTTCTTTTGTTCTTGGCAGGAAAATATATTTCCAAATTAATGTTTCCATGAGATGATGCTTTAAGTGGATGAAACAAAATAATTTAGAGATTTTTTTTGTGCTTTTAAACAATATTACATTATGTCCATTTTTCATTCTAGTGTCAATAAGTTATTGCAAAAAATGTTTGTACATCTCTTTATATAAAAGATACACACTCAATTTTATTGACAAGGTTTTTCACCTTGAAATTGTCATAGAATGTTAAATATAATTAGTGTGGCCATTTTAATGGATATAAACTCTGATGTTTGGATACATAAATGTGTCATTGCTGAGGGTTAATAGAATCTTATTCCTTCAACTAAATACGTTATCGATTGATACAGATCAAAATGACACCTCAAAGTTTCCAGTTAATGGAGAACTATGGTTGAAACAACTTTTTCTGCCTTATTGCCCCTTAATGAATTATTACATATTACATGTGTGAAAACAGAGTGGGCGGGTGAGGGGGTGTCATGTTAGAGAATGTGGTATGTGAGTGCCTGTGCGAGAAAGTGATAGTGCCTCTGTGGGAAAGAAGTGTGTGTGTGAGAAAAGAGCCTGGTTAAAGGACTGTGTGTGTGAAGGTAGAATGTATGTGTGAGAACTGTGTGCTGTGTGAGAGGAGTGTGTGTGGAGAAAGTGTCTGGTGAGAAAGAAAGATGTATGTGTGAGTTAAAAGTAATGTTGGTGTGTTTATAAGAGTGTCTGTGTGAGAAAGAATGGTGTGTGCATAGAGTACCTGTGTAAGTGCCTGTGTGAGAAGGATGGTGTTTGTTAAAGTGCCTGTGTGAGAAAGTGTCTTGTGTGAGTGAAAGATGTGTGTGTGAGAGAAGTGCCTGGTTAAAAGATTAAGGAATGTTGTGTGTTTTATAAAGAGTGTCTGTGTGAGAAAGAATGTGTGTGCAATAGAGTGCCTGTGTGAGAGAAAGTGCCTGTGTGAAGAAGGAATGTTTGTGTAAAAGTGCCTGTGTGAAAAAATGTATGTGTGTGAGATAAGTGCCTGTGTGAGAAAGAATGTGTGTGCGCAAGAGTGCCTGTGTGAGAGAAAGTGCCTGTGTGAGAAGGTATGTGTGTGTGAGAGAAAGTGCCTGTGTGAGAAGCAAGTGTGTGTGTTGAGAAATTGCCTGTGTGAGAAGGAATGATTGAGAGGAGAAGTGCCTGTGTTAGAAGGACTGTGGTGTGTGAGAGAAAAGTGCCTGTGTAGAAGGAATTGTGTGTGTGAGAGAAGTGCCTTTGAAACGTGAGTGTGAGGCTTTGAGAAGGAATGTGTGAGAGAAAGGCCTGTGTGAGAGGAATGTTGTGTGAGAAAAAAGTGCCTGTGGAGAAGGAATTTGTGAGAGAAAGTGCCTGTGTGAAAGGAATGTGTGTGTGAGAGAAAGTGCCTGGTGAGAAGGAACGTTGTCTGTGTAGAGAGAGCCCCTGTGAGAAGGAATGTGTGAGTGTGAGTGCCTGGGTAGGAAAGTGTGTGTGTGTGTAGTGTTGTGGAAAGAGACAGAAGTGCTTGTGTGAAAAGGAATGTTTGTGTGTGTGAGTGAAAGTGCCTGTTGAAAGGAATGTGGAGTGGTGGAGAGAGATGCCGTGAGAGAATGTGGGTGAAAAAGAGCCTGTGTGGAAGGAATGTGTGTGTGAGAGAAAAGTCCGGTTGTGGAAGGAATGTGGGGTGTGTGAGATGAAAGTGAGTGGGTGTGAGAAAGGAATGTGTGTGTGTGAGAGAAAGTGCCTGTGTAGATAGAGGAATGTGTGTGTATGAGAGAGAATTGCCTGTGTGAGAAGGAATGTGTGGTGTGAGAAAAGTGCCGTGTGAGAAAGAAGGTGTGTGTGCAAGAGTGCGTTGTGTGATGTGAACGTGCCTGTGTGAGAGAAAGTGCCGTGAGAAGGAATTGTGTGAGTGTGATTTGATTTTTGAAGAGTACCTGTGTGAAGAAGGATGTGTGATGTGAGAGAGGCCTGTGTGAGAAGAAATTGTGGAGTGTGAGAGGGAGAGAGAAGTGCCATGTGAAAGAAGAAACAATGGTGGGAGAGGGTGCTGTGTGAGAGAACGTGGTGTGAGCTGAAAGTGCCTGTTGAGAGAAAGTGCCTGTGTGAGAAGGAATGTGGGAGTGTGATGAGAAGTACCTGTGTAGAGGAAATGTGTGTGTGTGAGAGAGAGTACTGTGTGAGAAGGAATGTGTAAGTGTGAGTGAGTCCTGTGAGAAGGAATGTGTGAGTGTGAGAGAAAGTGCCTTGTGTGAGAAGAAATGTTGTTGTAGAAAGTGCCTTGTTGTGAGAAGGAAGTGGTGTGTGTGAGAGTAAGTGTTGTTGAGAATGAATGTGGTGAGTGTGAGAGTGCCTGTGTGAAAGGAATGTAGTGAGAGAAAGTGCCTCGTGTGAGAAGGAATGTGTGTGGAGAGAAAGTGCCCTGTGGGGAAGGAATGTGTGAATTGTGTTGTGTGGTGTGTGAGAAAGGAAAAGTTGCCTGTGTAGAAGGAAGGTGTCTGTGTAAGAGAGAGTGCCTGTATGGGAAGGAACTGTGTGAGTGTGAGAGAAAGTGCCTTGTGATGTGGAATGAAGTGTGTGTGAAGAGTGCCGGTGTGAGAGTCTGTGTTGAGAGAAGGAATGTTGGTGTGAGAGTGCGTGTGTGAGAAGGATGTGTGGAGGAGAGAAGTGCCTGTGATGAGAAAGAATGTGTGTGCAGGACTGCTTCGGTGAGAAGGAATGTGTGGGTGAGAGAAAGTGCTGTTGAGGAAGGAATAGTAAGAGAAAGTTGCCTGGTGTGTGAGAAGGAATGTGTGTGTGTGTAAGAGAAAGTGCCTGTGTGAGAAGAATTGTGAGTGTGAGAGGAAAGTTGCCAGGTGTGAGAAGAATTGTGATAGAAATGGGAATGTGTGAGTGTGAGAGAACGTGCCTGGTGAGAAGGAAATGCTGTTGAGTGTGAGTGAAAGTGCCTGTGTGAGAAGGAATGTGTGAGTGTGATGAAAGTGACTAGTGTGAGAAGGAAGTTGTGTGTATGAGAGAAAGTGCGTGTGAGAAGGAATGTTAAGAGTGGTGAGAGAAAGTGCTGTGTGAGGGGAGAAGGGAATTTAAGAGTGTGAGAGAAGAGTGCCTGTGTGAGAAGGAATGTGAGGTGAGAGAAAGTGCCTGTGTGAGAAGCAACGTGTGTGGTGAGAGAAAGTACCTGTGGGAGAAGAATGTGTTGTGTGGAGAAAGTGCCTGTGTGAGAAGATGTGTGCTGAAGGAGTGGCTGTGTGTGAGAATGTGTGTGTGTGAGAGAAAGTAGGGTGTGAGGCGTGTGTGAGAAGGAATGGTGTGGTGTGAGAGAAAGTGCCTGTGTAAGAAGGAATGTGTGTGTAGATGCGAGAAATTGCCATGCTGTGTGAGAAGGAGTGTGTGAGTGTGGAAAAGTGCGTTGTGAGAAAGTATTGTGTCAGTGTGCAAGAATGTGTGTGTGAGTGAACGTGCCTGTGTGAGAGAAAGTGCCTGTGTTGAGAAGGACTGTTGTGGAGTGTGAGGAGAAGTACCTGTGTGAGAAGGATGTGTGAATTGTGAGGGAAAGTGCCTGTGTGAGAAGAAATGTGTGAGTGGTGAGAAAGTGCTGTGTGAGAAGAACAAATGTGTGTGTGCAAGAGTGCCTGTGTGAGAGAACGTGCCTGTGTGAGAGAAAGTGCCTGTGTGTGAGAGAAAGTGCCTGTGTGAGAAGGAATGTGTGAGTGTGAGAGAAGAGAGAAAGTACCTGTGTAAGAAGGAATGTGTGTGTGTGAGAGAGAGTACTGTGTGAGAAGGAATGTGTAGTGTGAGTGAGTGCCTGTTGAGAGGAATGTGTGAGTGTGTGAGAGAAAGTGCCGTGTGAGAAGGAAATGTTTTGTGTGAGAGAAAGTGCCTGTGTTGAGAAGGAATGTGTGGGTGTGAGATAAGTGTGTGTGAGAATGAATGGTGAGGTGGGAGAGTGCCTGTGTGAGAAGGATGTATGAGAGAAAGGGCCGTGTGTGAGAAGGAATGGTGTGTGAGAGAAAGTGCCTGTTGTGGAAGGAATGCGTGTGTGAGAGGAAAGTGCTGTGTGAGGACGAATGTGTCTGTGTAAGAGAGAGGCCGTATGAGAAGGAAGTGTGGTGTGAGAGAAAGTGCCAGTGTGAGATGAATGTGTGTGTGCAAGAGTGCTGTGTGAGAGAAAGTGCCTGGTGAGAAGGAATGTGTGAGTTTGAGAGAAAGTGCCTGTGTGGAGAAGGAATGTGTGAGAGAAAGTGCCTGTGTGAGAAAGAAGTGTGTGCAAGGGGCCTGTGTGAGAAGGAAGGTGTGAGTGTGAGAGAAAGTGCCTGTGTGAGAAGGAATATGAAGAGAAAGTGACTGTGTGAGAAGGAATGGGTGTGTGTGTAAGAGAAAGTGCCTGTGTGAGAAGAAAGAGTGTGAGTGTGGAGAAAGTGCCCATGTGAGAAGGAATGTGGTGTGAGAGAACGTGCCTGGTTGGAAGAAGTGAATGTTTGAGTGTGAGTGAAAGTGCCTGTGTGAGAGGAATGTGTGAGTGTGAGTGAAAAGTGCCAGTGTGAGAAGGAATGTGTGTGTATGAGAAAAGTGCCTGTGTGAGAAGGAATTTAAAGAGTGTGAGAAAAGTGTTGTGTGAGAAGGAATTTAAAGGTGAGAGAAAGAAGTGCCTGGTGAGAAGGAATGTATGTGCGTGTGAGAGAAACTGCCTGTGTGAGAAGCAACGTGTGTGTGTGAGAGAAAGTGCCTGTGGGAAGGAAGGTGATGGTGGTGTGTGGGAGAAAAGGGCCTGTGTGAGAAAGAATGTGTGCATGCAAGAGTGCCTGTGTGTGAAGGAAAGGTGTGTGGGTGAGAGAAAGTGCGGGTGTGAGAAGGAATGTGTGGTGTGAGAGAGAAAGTGCCTTGTGAAGAAGAATGTGTGTATGATGAGAGGAAATGCCGTGTGAGAAGGGTGTGTGAGTGTGAGAAAAGTGCCGAGTGAGAAATGTGGTGTGCAAGAGTGCCTTGTGAGTGAACGTGCCTGGGTTAGAGAAAAGTGCCTGTGTGAGAAGGAATGTGTGAGTGTGGAGAGAAAGTACCTGTGTGAGAAGGAATGTGTGAATGTGAGAGAAAGTGCCTGTGTGAGAAGAAATGTGTGAGTGTGGAGAGAAAGTGCTGATGTGAGAAACAATGTGTGTGTGCAAGAGTGCCTGTGTGAGAGAACGTGCCTGTGTGAGATAAAGTGCCTGTGTGAGAGGAATGTGTGAGTGTGAGAGAAAGTACCTGTGTAAGAAGGAATGTGTGTGTGTGAGAGAGGTACCTGTGTGAGAAGGAATGTGTAAGTGTGAGTGAGTGCCTGTGTGAGAAGGAATGTGTGAGTGTGAGAGGAAAGTGCCTGTGTTGAGAAGGAATGTGTTTGTGTGAGAGAAAGTGCCGGTGTGAGAAGGAATGTGTGTGTGTGAGAGTCAGTGCTTGTGTGAGAATGAAGTTGGTGGTGAGTGTGAGGGCTGTGTGGAAGGAATGTATGAGAGAAAGTGCCTGTGTGAGAAGGAATGTTGTGTGTGAGAGAAAGTGCCTGTGTGGGAAGGAATGCGTGTGTGAGAGAAAGTGCCTGTGTGAGAAGGCATGTGTCTGTGTGAGAGAGAGTGCCTGTGTGAGAAGGAATGTGTGAGTGTGAGAGGAAAGTGCCAGTGTGAGAATGAATGTGTGTGTGCGGAGAAGAAGTTGCTGTGTGAGAGAAATGGCCTGTGAGAAGGATGTGAGTGTGAGAGAAAAGTGCTTCTGTGTGAGAAGAGAAGATGTGTGTGTGCAAGACTGCCTGGTGGAGAAGGAAAGGTGTGTGAGTGTGAGAGTGCCTGTGTGAGAAGGAATGTGTGAGAGAAAGTGCCTGTGTGAGAAGGAATGTGTGTGTGTGTAAGAGAAAGTGCCTGGGTGAGAAGAAATATGTGAGTGTGAGAGAAGTGCCCATGTGAGAAGGAATGTGGGGTGTGAGAGAAGTGCCTGTGTGAGAAAGGAATGTGTTTGAGTGTGAGTGAAAGTGCCGTGTGAGAAGGAAGTGTGTGTTAGAGAGAAAGTGCCTGTGTGAGAAGGAATTTAAGAGTGTTGAGAGAAAGTCTTGTGTGAGAAGGAATTTAGAGTGTGAGAGAAAGTTCCTGTGTGGAGAAGGAATGTGTGAGTGTGAGAGAAACTGCCTGTGTGAGAAGAAACGTGTTGGTGTGAGAGAAAGTACCTTGGGAGAAGGAATGTTGTGTGTGGGAGAAAGTGCCAGTGTGAGAAAGAATGTGTGCATGCAAGAGTGCCTGTGTGTGAAGGAATGTGTGTGTGAGTGTAAGAGAAAGTACGTGTGGGAAGAAATGTGTTAGTGTGAGAGAAAAGTGCCTGTTTGAGAAGGAATGTGTCTGTGTAAGAGAAAGTGCCTGTGTGAGAAGGAATGTGTGTGTGTGAGAGAAAGTACCTGTATGAGAAGGAATGTGTTTGTGTGTGGGTGAAAGTGCCTGTGTGAGAGCAATGTGTGTGTGTGAAAAAAGTGCCTGTTGAGAAGGAATGTGTGTGTGTGTTGTGTGTGTGTGAGAAAGTGTCTGTGTGAGAAGGAATGTGTGTGTGTGAGAAGTGCTTGTGTGAAAAGGAATGGTTGTGTGTGTGAGTGAAAGTGCCTGTGTGAGAAAGAATGTGTGTGTGTGTGTGTGAGAGAGAGAAAGTGCCTGTGTGAGAAAGAATGGTGTGTGTGCAAGAGTGCCTGTGTGAGAAGGAATGTTTGTGTGAGTGTGAGAGAAAGTACCTGTGTGAGAAGGAATGTGTGAGTGTGAGAGAAATTAGCTGTGTGAGGAAGGAATGTGTGAGTGGTGAGAGAAAGTGCCTGTGTGAGAAGGAATGTGTGTGTGTGAGAGAACAGTGCCTGTGTGAGATGGAATAAGTGGTGTGAGAGAAAGTGCCTGGTGTGAGACGGAACATGTTGTGTAAGAGAGAGTGCCCTGTGAGAAGGAATGTGTGAGTGCCTGTGTGATGAGTGTGTGTGAGAGAGAGTGCCTGTGTGAGGAGTGTATGTGTGTGAGAGAGAGTGCCCTGTGAGAAGGAATGTGTGAGTGTGACAGTGCCTGTGTGAGGAGTGTGTGTGAGAGAGAGAGTACCCCTGTGAGAAGGAATGTGTGAGTGTGACAGTGCTTGTGTGAGGAGTGTGTGTGAGAGAGAGAGTACCCCCGTGAGAATGGAATGTGAGATTGTGAGAGTGTCTGTGTGAGAAGGAATGTGTGAGTGGGAGAGAGATAGTGTGTTTAAGTAGTAATGGCAGAGATCCATGCCCTTTATTAAAGAAGAATTCCTCTGTAACTTATAATAGCCTTATAATTTACAAAAGGGGTACATTATTCACTATACAATAATCAGCAGCACCTGGGTTTATGTTAGGAGAAAAGTGTTTTAGACCACTTTTAGTTAAATAGCTGATCTGGCCCCTTCACTATATTTTTATTGTTTGACACCCCCTTGTGCTTGTTATAACAGGAGTGCTGTTTGCAGAGGATTTGGCATCACCATTTCCGACTCTCCAAGGGCTCTGCATGAGCTTTAAGGCCCTCAGGACCTTCCTATCCTGTCTTAACCCTTGTATCAGTTTAACACCTGCTACTGTATTTGCAAGTATTTGGAAAGCCACTTTAAGGTTTCTGCTCTTAAAATATCACCTCAATAATCTGATTGGTTGATGCAAATTAACAGCTTGAGCACATTTTTGCACCTCTTATTGAATAAGCATACTGTATGGATGAAATCTAAAAATGGGTTGACAGGTTTGGTGTCAGATCACATGGTTGAGAGTAAAGTTTTATTTTCCTAATCTTTCCATAATCTTTACATGTTCAAGAATAATTGCTACGGATCAAAAGTTAAATAGGAGTTAAGACTGAAAGTTTGTCTTATTTTAAACTTAGGGCAGCTAGAAATGACTTTACCTACTCATCATGATATCTCTGGAGGCTGGGTTGTGATTTTTATTTCCTTAACTGCTACGGGTTCACCAAGGTTGCATTGTGTAGCACATTTTATATTCTTTTTGATGAGCTCTTCTAATGTGGCTTTCCCAGAAACTCCTAAAATAGAATTCTCTGTTGATCTTGTATTTAACAGTAGAATGATAAGCCTATAGAGGACCCGTAGGTCACGTTATACCTCCTGGACTTTGACACTTTACTCTAAACATCTGCAAGGGATCTAGCATTGTTAAAACATGTAAAGAAGTTGAAAAATAAGCCACAGCCTTTATATAATAGATTCCTGAAATTGGAGGACATGAGTTCAGGTACTGGCTTTATACTTTTCATAGAGTCTTTTATCTGACTATGAATGATATATTCACATTTATCATTCAAAATAAGACAACTGGCAACATCAGCAAAAAAATAAAATAAAAATATATATATATATAATATAATACAACCTGACTTTATTACATCCTTTCCTATTTTACATCATGTGGAAATACTATATCTAAGCAAAACAAAAAACATATCAGGGAGATTTCATTAAAATTCTTATCGTCAAAAATAGTGCTAATTTTGCCCAACCTATCAGATCTTATTTAACATTTGAAAGCTAACATTTGATTGGTTGAGGCAAAATTAACACCATTTTTAACGATAAGAACTTTTATTACATCTCCCTGATAATTTCCAAAATTTTTAGTTAGTAATGAGAAAAATTATTACAAATTTATTTTTTTCAAGAAATAAATTGAAGTTGTAGTATTGGAATAGAAATAAAGGAATCCTAAATTGCTCTAAAAAATAACCAGTGAGCAATATTGGTGAACTGTTTGTCTGAAGAAGGAACCACACCGGTTCTGAAACGTCACATTAAAAGTTGATTCACTTTTTGCCCAGTTATATTTACTATCTGGATGTACGTACTGCTGGCTACAGCACTGGAGAACCCAGCAGTTCAGCTTTTTAATGCTATTGTTTAGGTGTGCATGATCCTAATCTACTACTCCAATATTGGTGAATGTAAAACCAAACAAAAGACTAGAGATGAACAAAACTGGTGAGTTTCATTCTGATGGTGATTCCGCAGAACAAATTGAAGTCCCGAAATTACAATTTGAACCCAACTGAATCTAAATGTTTTCAAATTTCCTATCAAAATTTTGGAGGATTCAATAGCATATTTTTACATTTTCAATAGGAATTTGCAATTTTTTAAAAGAATTTTTGATTTTCTAATTTTTCAAGGAAAGTTTTGAAAATTTTGAAAAATCCCCTGGATTGAAACTAGCAGTTCCTAATCGGAACAAGGTTTGGTTCAAAACCAGGAAATATCACCAGTAAAGACCAACAAAATGAACATTTTAGTTCTTTAGAACTGTTGACTTTAACTTGTTTGTAATTACTCGAGTCCTTTCTGTAAGATGGACTAAATATGGAAATTTCACATTTTTTTTTTTTTTTACCAAAAGATCATTTCATTTTTTTACAGGGTGTTAACCAAAATTATGTTATCAATTTGCATTCTTTTCCGGTGGAAATAAACAAGTTCCGACTATGGCTATGTTTATCATTAAAAAATAATTAAAACAAAAGCCATTTTAAAGCAGTCTAAATAGAAGTGCATTTTTCTATGGGTTGGAGATAATGGGATTCTTCTAATTAAATACTCAGTTGCTGCTTCAGTAACTCCATTTAGAGGGCCCTGTGCTTATAGTATTCTGCTGATAACATATTTGCATATTGCTAATACCATTAAAAGGGGATTTAATTTTTAGAATGGTACACTTTTGTTGCCTTTATATTTCAATGTAATGCAAATGTAATTGTTTTAATGATAAACATTGATCTATGTTAGCTTGATAGAACACTGGAGAAATGCCAATGTGCCTATGGGGTAACAGTATTTTATAACTGTGTATGGCACTTAAAGAGATAGAAAGAAAGAATACAATTATGATGGTCAGTTTGTGATCCCCCCCAACCAATGGAATATAGAGTAGTTAGAATAGATTGTTGTTATGAGTACCTATGGTGTATATAAGCCCCAGGCCCGGACTATCTTGTACTTAACAGGCTTTTCCAATCTATTGTTTATTTGGCTAATTTTATGTACTGTATGGCTTTATAGTATATTGAATCTTTGCCACTAGGCCAAACGTCCCTGAGTAATTTGTTATCAGCATTCATCACAAACCATTTAATGGAAAACTAAGCTGTTTTAGTAGAATCTGTCTTGGTTATCCCAGGTACAAACAGATATTGGAAAATTACATTGAAATAAGATATTATTTATGTTCCATAAGCAGTTGGACAAAATTATTATCAATAAAGCTTTAGGACCTAATGGTATAATACACACACAAGTCCTTATTCCAGCCATACACTATATAGACATTTGATAGATTTGACTTTCAATCCTTGAATTTATTTATTATTGTTGGCTAGTGGTTTTACCTTGTGGCGTTCCTGCAACATTCTCAGTCTGACATTTTGCGATTGCAAGTTAGAAAGCCACTTTAAGGTTTCTGCTCTTAGAATATCACCTCAATAATCTGATTGGTTGATGCAAAATTAACAGCTTGAGCACATTTTTGCACCTCTTATTGAATAAGCATACTGTATGGATGAAATCTAAAAATGGGTTGACAGGTTGGTGTCAGATCACATGGTTGAGAGTAAGTTTTATTTTCCTAATCTTTCCATAATCTTTACATGTTCAAGAATAATTGCTACGATCAAAAGTTAAATAGGAGTTAGACTGAAAGTTTGTCTTATTTTAAACTTAGGGCAGCTAGAAATGACTTTACCTACTCATCATGATATCTCTGGGGCTGGGTTGTGATTTTTATTTCCTTAACTGCTACGGGTTCACCAAGGTTGCATTGTGTAGCACATTTTATATTCTTTTTGATGAGCTCTTCTAATGTGGCTTTCCCAGAAGCTCCTAAAATAGAATTCTCTGTTGATCTTGATTTACAGTAGAATGAAAGCTATAGAGGACCCGTGGTCACGTTATACCTCCTGGACTTTGACACTTTACCTCTAAACATCTGCAAGGGATCTAGCATTGTTAAACATGTAAAGAAGTTGAAAAAAAGCCACAGCCTTTAATAATAGATTCCTGAAATTGGAGGACATGAGTTCAGGTACTGGCTTTATACTTTTCATAGTCTTTTATCTGACTATGAATATATATTCACATTTATCATCAAAATAAGACAACTGGCAACATCAGCAAAAAATAAAATAAAAATTATATATATATAATATTATCAACTGACTTTATTACATCCTTCCTATTTACATCATGTGGAAATTACTATATCTAAGCAAAACAAAAAACATATCAGGGAGATTTCATTAAAATTCTTATCGTCAAAAATGTGCTATTTTGCCCACCTATCAGATCTTATTTAACATTTGAAAGCTAACATTTGATTGGTTGGGGCAAAATTAACACCATTTTTAACGATAAGAACTTTTATTACATCTCCCTGATAATTTCCAAAATTTTTAGTTAGTAATGAGAAAAATTATTACAAATTTATTTTTTCAAGAAATAATTGAAGTTGTAGTATTGGAATAGAAATAAAGGAATCCTAAATTGCTCTAAAAAAACCAGTGAGCAATATTGGTGAACTGTTTGTCTGAAGAAGGAACCACACCGTTCTGAAACGTCACATTAAAAGTTGATTCACTTTTTGCCCAGTTATATTTACTATCTGGATGTACGTACTGCTGGCACAGCACTGGAGTACCCAGCAGTTCAGCTTTTTAATGCTATTGTTTAGGTGTGCATGATCTAATCTACTACTCCAATATTGGTGAATGTAAAACCAAACAAAAGCTAGAGATGAACCAAAACTGGTGAGTTTCATTCTGATGGGATTCCGCAGAACAAATTGAAGTCCCGAAATTACAATTGAACCCAACTGAATCTAAATGTTTTCAAATTTCCTATCAAATTTTGGAGGATTCAATAGCATATTTTTACATTTTCAATAGGAATTTGCAATTTTCTAAAAGAATTTTTGATTTTCTAATTTTTCAAGGAAAGTTTTGAAAATTTTGAAAAAATCCCTGGATTGAAACTAGCAGTTCCTAATCGGAACAAGGTTTGGTTCAAAACCAGGAAATATCACCATAAAGACCAACAAAATGAACATTTTATTCTTTAGAACGTTGACTTTAACTTGTTTGTAATTACTCGAGTCCTTTCTGTAAGATGGACTAATATGGAAATTTCACATTTTTTTTTTTTTTTACCAAAAGATCATTTCATTTTTTTACAGGGTGTTAACCAAAATTATGTTATCAATTTGCATTCTTTTCCGGTGGAATAAACAAGTTCCGCACTATGGCTATGTTTTCATTAAAAATAATTAAAACAAAGCCATTTTAAAGCAGTCTAAATAGAAGTGCATTTTTCTATGGTTGGAGATAATGGGATTCTACTAATTAAATACTCAGTTGCTGCTTCAGTAACTCCATTTAGAGGGCCTGTGCTTATAGTATTCTGCTGATAACATATTTGCATATTGCATACCATTAAAAGGGGATTTAATTTTTAGAATGGTACACTTTTGTTGCCTTTATATTTCAATGTAATGCAAATGTAATGTTTTAATGAAAAACATTGATCTATGTTAGCTTGATAGAACACTGGAGAAATGCCAATGTGCCTATGGGGTAACAGTATTTTATAACTGTGTATGGCACTTAAGAGATAGAAAGAAAGAATACAATATAGATTGTCGTTTGTGATCCCCCCAACCATGGAATATAGAGTAGTTAGAATAGATTGTTTGTTATGAGTACCTATGGTGTATATAAGCCCCAGCCCGACTACTTGTACTTAACAGCCTTTCCAATCTATTGTTTATTGGCTAATTTTATGTACTGTATGGCTTTATAGTATATTGAATCTTGCCACTAGGCCAAACGTCCCTGAGTAATTTGTTTCAGCATTCATCACAACCATTTAATGGAAAACTAAGCTGTTTTAGTAGAATCTGTCTTGGTTATCCAGGTACAAACAGATATTGGAAAATACATTGAAATAAGATATTATTTATGTTCCATAAGCAGTTGGACAAAATTATTATCAATAAGCTTTAGGACCTAATGGATAATACACACACAAGTCCTTATTCCAGCCATACACTATATAACTTTGATAGATTTGACTTTCAATCCTTGAATTTATTTATTATTGTTGGCTAGTGGTTTTACCTGTGGCGTTCCTGCAACATTCTCAGTCTGACATTTTGCGATTGCAAGTTAAAAGAACAGGTCTGATCTTTCTATGGATGTTTTGTGAATGTTGGGGATGTCACAGGAACGTCAGAAGGTTAAGTTATAATATATATACTATATGTATTGTATTAGTGTTTTCTGTATGTTTATGGTTTATGAGTGGTATCCATTTTGAATGTTTTTGTGATGTTATGTTGTTATTAGAGAAGCTAGCTCAGATTTATCCATGCTACTATCTTTTTTTTTCCCAATTCCGTTTTGGAATCTGTAAATGCCCAAAATATTGTCCTTAAGTGAACCCTCTGTAAATAACATACCTGAATCCAGAGATTTCTGTAACTGATGACATACCTGAATCCAGAGATTTCTGTAACTGATGACATATCTGAATCCAGTGATTCTGTAACTGATGACATACCTGAATCCAGTGAATTCTGTAACTGATGACATACCTGAATCCAGAGAATTCTGTAACTAATGACATACCTGAATCCAGTGAATTCTGTAACTGATGACATACCTGAATCCAGAGAATTCTGTAACTGATGACATGCCTAATCCAATGAATTCTGTAACTGATGACTACCGAATCCAGAATTCTGTAACTGATGACATACCTGAATCCAGAGAATTCTGTAACGGATGACATACCTGAATCCAGTGAATTCTGTAACGATGACATACCTGAATCCAGAAATTCTGTAATAATGACATACCTGAATCCAGTGAATTCTGTAACTGATGACATACCTGAATCCAGAGAATTCTGTAACTGATGACATGCCTAAATCCAATGAATTCTGTAACTGATGACATACCTGATCCAGAGAATTCTGTAACTGATGACATACCTGAATCCAAGAATTCTGTAACTGATGACATACCTGAATCCAGAGAATTCTGTAACTGATGACATACCTGAATCCAGAGAATTTTGTAACTGATGACATACCTGAATCCATCGTTTCTGTAACTGAGACAACCTGATCCATCGATTTCTGTAACTGATGACATATCTGAATCTAGAGAATTCTGTAACTGATGACATACCTGAATCCATTGGTTTCTGTACTGTGACATACCTGAATCCAGAGATTCTGTAACCGATGACTACCGTGAATCCAGATAATTCGTAACTGATGACAACCTAAATCCAGTGAATTCTTAACTGATACCATACCTGAATCCAGAGAATTCTGAAACTGTGACATACCTGAATCCAGAGAATTCTGTAACTAACGATATCCTGAACAGTGAATTCTGTAACTGGTGACATACCTGAATCCATCGATTTCTGTAACGATGACAAACCTGAATCCAGAGATTTCTGTAACTGATACATGCCTGAATCCAGAGATTTCTGTAACTGTTGACATACTTTATCCAGAGAATTCTGAAACTGATGACATACCTGAATCCGAGAATTCTGTAATTGATGACATACCTGAATCCAAAGAGTTCTGTAACTATGACATATCTGAATCCATCGATTTCTGTAACTGATGGCATACCTGAATCCTCGATTTCTGTAACTGATGACAAACCTGAATCCAAGAATTCTGTAATGATGACATACCTGAATCCAGAGAATTCTAACTGATGACATCTGAATCTAGAGAATTCTGTAACTGATAACATACCTGAATCCATCAATTTCTGAACTGATGACATACCTGAATCCATCGATTTCTGTAAAAAGAGTTAAAAGAACAGGTCTGATCTTCTATGGATTTTTTGTTATGTTGGGAAATGTCACAGGAACGTCAGAAGGTTTGTTATAATATATATACTATATGTATTGTATTAGTGTTTTCTGTTATGTTTATGTTTATTGAGTTGTATCCATTTTGAATGTTTTTGTGATGTTATGTTGTTATTAGAGAGCTAGCTCAGATTTATCCATGCTACTATCTTTTTTTTTTCCAATTCCGTTTTGGAATCTGTAAATGCCCAAAATATTGTCCTTAATTGAACCCTCTGTAAATAACATACCTGAATCCAGAGATTTCTGTAACTGATGACATACCTGAATCCAGAGATTTCTGTAACTGATGACATATCTGAATCCAGTGAATTCTGTAACTGATGACATACCTAAATCCAGAAAGTTCTGTAACTGATGACATACCTGAATCCAGAGAATTCTGTAACTGATGACATCCCTGAATCCATAATTCTGTAACTGATGACATACCTGAATCCAGAGATTCTGTAACTAATGACATACCTGAATCCAGTGAATTCTGTAACTGATGACATACCTGAATCCAGGAATTCTTAACTGATGACATGCCTAAATCCAATGAATTCTGTAACTGATGACATACCTGAATCCAGAGAATTCTGTAACTGATGACATACCTGAATCCAGAGATTCTGTAACTGATGACATACCTGAATCCAGAGAATTCTGTAACTGATGACATACCTGAATCCAGAGAATTTTGTAACTGATGACATACCTGAATCCATCGATTTCTGTAACTGATGACATATCTGAATCTAGAATTCTGTACTGATGACATCGGAATCCATTGGTTTCTGTAACTGATGCATACCTGACCAGAGAATTCTGTAACCGATGACATACCTGAATCCAGATAATTCTGTAACTGATGACATACCTAAATCCAGTGAATCTGTAACGATACCATACCTGAATCCAAGAATTCTGAAACTGATGACATACCTGAATCCAGAGAATTCTGTAACTAATGATATACCTGAATCCAGTGAATTCTGTAACTGTGACATACCTGAATCCATCGATTTCTGTAACTGATGACAACCTGAATCCAGAGTTTCTTAACTGATAACATGCTGAATCCAGAGATTTCTGTAACTGTTGACATACCTGTATCCAGAGATTCTGAAACTGATGACATACCTGAATCCAGAGAATTCTGTAATTGATGACATACCTGAATCCAAAGAGTTCTGTAACTAATGACATACTGAATCCCAGATCTGTAACTGATGGCATACCTGAATCCATCGATTTTCTGTAACTGATGACAAACCTGAATCCAGAGATTCTGTAACTGATGACATACCTGAATCCAGAGAATTCTAACTGATGACATCTGAATCTAGAGAATTCTGTAACTGATAACATACCTGAATCCATCAATTTCTGTAACTGATGACATACCTGAATCCATCGATTTCTGTAACTGATGACATTCCTGAATCCATCGATATCTGTAACTGATGACAATCCCTGAACCATCGATTTCTTAACGATGAATCCTGAATCCAGAAATTCTGAAACTGATGACATACTGAATCCAGAGAATTCTGTAACTGATGACATACCTGAATCCAGAGAATCTGTAACTGATACATACCTGAATGCAGAGAATTCTATAACTGGTGACATATCTGAATCCATCGATTTCTGTAACTGATGACATACCTGAATCCAAGACATTCTGTAACTTGAACATACCTGAATCCAGAGAATTTCTGTAACTTTGACATACCTGAATCCAGACAATTCTGTTAACTGATGACATACTGAATCCAGAGAATTCTGTAACTGATGACATACCTGAATGCAGAGAATTCTGTAACTGATGACATATCTGAATCCATCGATTTCTTTAATCGTCACGATTTAATGATACCTACCTATGTCATCAGTTACAGAATTCTCTGGATTCAGGTATGTCATCAGTTACAGAAATCGATGGATTCAGATATGTCACCAGTTATAGAATTCTCTGCATTCAGGTATGTCATCAGTTACAGAATTCTCTGGATTCAGGTATGTCATCAGTTACAGAATTGTCTGGATTCAGGTATGTCAAAAGTTACAGAAATCTCTGGATTCAGGTATGTCATCAGTTACAGAATTCTCTGGATTCAGAGTTCAGGTTGTCTCTCAGTTACGAATCGATGGATTCAGATAGTCACCAGTTATAGATTCTCTGCATTCAGTATGTCATCAGTTACAGAATTCTCTGGATTCAGGTATGTCATCAGTTACAGAATTCTCTGGATTCAGATATGTCATCAGTTTCAGAATTCTCTGGATTCAGGTATGTCATCAGTTACAGAAATCGATGGATTCAGGTATGTCATCAGTTACAGATATCGATGGATTCAGGAATGTCATCAGTTACAGAAATCGATGGATTCAGGTATGTCATCAGTTACAGAAATTGATGGATTCAGGTATGTTATCAGTTACAGAATTCTCTAGATTCAGATGTCATCAGTTAGAATTCTCTGGATTCAGGTATGTCATCAGTTACAGAATCTCTGGATCAGGTTTGTCATCAGTTACAGAAATCGATGGATTCAGGTATGCCATCAGTTACAGAAATCGATGGATTCAGATATGTCATTAGTTACAGAACTCTTTGGATTCAGGTATGTCATCAATTACAGAATTCTCTGGATTCAGGTATGTCATCAGTTTCAGAATTCTCTGGATACAGGTATGTCAACAGTTACAGAAATCTCTGGATTCAGGCATGTTTACAGTTACAAAATCTCTGATTCAGGTTTGTCATCATTACAGAAATCGATGGATTCAGGTATGTCACCAGTTACAGAATTCACTGGATTCAGGTATATCATTAGTTACAGAATTCTCTGGATTCAGGTATGTCATCAGTTTCAGAATTCTCTGGATTCAGGTATGGTATCAGTTACAGAATTCACTGGATTTAGGTATGTCATCAGTTACAGAATTATCTGGATTCAGGTATGTCATCGGTTACAGAATTCTCTGGATTCAGGTATGTCATCAGTTACAGAAACCAATGGATTCAGGTATGTCATCAGTTACAGAAATCGATGGATTCAGGTATGTCATCAGTTACAAATTCTCTGGATTCAGGTATGTCATCAGTTACAGAATTCCTGATTCGGTATGTCATCAGTTACAGAATCTCTGGATTCAGGTATGTCATCAGTTACAGAATTCTCTGGATTCAGTATGTCATTGTTACAGAACTCTTTGGATTCAGGTATGTCATCAATTACAGAATTCTCTGGATTCAGGTTATGTCATCAGTTTCAGAATCTCTGGATAAGGTATGTCAACAGTTACAGAAATCTCTGGATTCAGGCATGTTATCAGTTACAGAAACTCTGGATTCAGGTTTGTCATCAGTTACAGAAATCGATGGATTCAGGTATGTCACCAGTTACAGAATTCACTGATTCAGGTATATCATTAGTTACAGAATTCTCTGGATTCGTATGTCATCAGTTTCAGAATTCTCTGGATTCAGGTATGGTATCAGTTACAGAATTCACTGGATTTAGGTATGTCATCAGTTACGAATTATCTGGATTCAGGTATGTCATCGGTTCCAGAATTCTCTGGATTCAGGTATGTCATCAGTTACGAAACCAATGGATTCAGTTATGTCATCAGTTACAGAATCATGGATTCAGGTATGTCATCAGTTACAAAATTCTCTGGATTCAGGTATGTCATCAGTTACAGAATTCTCTGGATTCAGGTATGTCATCAGTTACAGAATTCTCTGGATAGTATGTCACAGTTACAATTCGTGATTAGGTTGTCATCAGTTACAGAATTCATTGGGATTTAGGCATGTCATCAGTTACAGAATTTCTGGATTCAGGTATGTCATCAGTTACAGAATTCACTGGATTCAGGTTATGTCTTAGTTACAGATTCTCTGGATCAGGTATGTCATCAGTTACAGAATTCACTGGATTCAGGTATGTCATCAGTTACAGAATTCTCTGGATTCAGGTATGTCATCAGTTACAGACTTTCTGGATTCAGGTATGTCATCAGTTAAGAATTCACTGTTCAGATATGTCATCAGTTACAGATCTCTGGATTCAGGTATGTCATCAGTTACAGAAATCTCTGGATTCAGGTATGTTATTTACAGAGGGTTCACTTAAGGACATATTTTGGGCATTTACAGATTCCAAAACGGAATCTGGAAAAAAAAAAGATAGTAGCATGGATAAATCTGAGCTAAGCTCTCTCTAATAACAACATAACCATCACAAAAACATTCAAAATGGATACAACTCAATAAACCATAAACATAACAGAAAACACTAATACAATACATATTAGTATATATATTATAACTTAACCTTCTGACTTCCTGTGACATTTCCCCAAACATTCACAAACATCCATAGAAGATCAGACCTGTTCTTTTAACTCTTTTTACGAAATCGATGGATTCAGTATGTCTCAGTTACAGAATTGATGTATTCAGGTATGTTATCATTACAGAATTCTCTAGATTCAGATGTCATCAGTTAGAATTCTCTGGATTCAGGTATGTCATCAGTTACAAATTCTCTGGATTCAGTTTGTCATCAGTTACAGAAATCGATGGATTCAGGTATGCCATCGTTACAGAAATCGATGGATTCAGATATGTCATTAGTTACAGAACTCTTTGGATTCAGGTATGTCATCAATTACAGAATTCTCTGGATTCAGGTATGTCATCAGTTTCAGAATTCTCTGGATACAGGTATGTCAACAGTTACAGAAATCTCTGGATTCAGGCATGTTATCAGTTACAGAAATCTCTGGATTCAGGTTTGTCATCAGTTACAGAAATCGATGGATTCAGGTATGTCACCAGTTACAGAATTCACTGGATTCAGGTATATCGTTAGTTACAGAATTCTCTGGATTCAGGTATGTCATCAGTTTCAGAATTCTCTGGATTCAGGTATGGTATCAGTTACAGAATTCACTGGATTTAGGATGTCATCAGTTCAGAATTATCTGGATTCAGGTATGTCATCAGTTTACAGAATTCTCGGATTCAGGTATGTCATCAGTTACAAAACCATGATTCAGGTATTCATCAGTTACAGCAATTCTCTAGATTCAGATATGTCATCAGTTACAGAAATCGATGGATTCAGGTATGTCATCAGTTACAGAAATCGATGGATTCAGGTATCATCAGTTACAAATTCTCTGGATTCAGGTATTGTCATCAGTTACAGAATTCTCTGGATTCAGGTATGTCATCAGTTACAGAATTCTCTGGATTCAGGTATGTCATCAGTTACAGAACTTTCTGGATTCAGGTATGTCATCAGTTACAGAATTCATTGGATTTAGGCATGTCATCAGTTACAGAATTCTCTGGATTCAGGTATGTCATCAGTTACAGAATTCACTGGATTCAGGTATGTCATTAGTTACAGAATTCTCTGATTCAGGTATGTCATCAGTTACAGACTTCATGGATTCAGGTATGTCATCAGTTACAGAATTCTCTGGATTCAGGTATTTCATCAGTTACAGAACTTTCTGGATTCAGGTATGTCATCAGTTACAGAATTCATTGGATTTAGCATGTCATCAGTTACAGAATTCTCTGGATTCAGGTATTTCATCAGTTACAGAATTCACTGGATTCAGGTATGTCATTAGTTACAGAATTCTCTGGATTCAGGTAGTCATCAGTTACAGAATTCACTGGATTCAGGTATGTCATCAGTTACAGAATTCACTGGATTCAGATATGTCATCAGTTACAGAAATCTCTGGATTCAGGTATGTCATCAGTTACAGAAATCTCTGGATTCAGGTATGTTATTTACAGAGGGTTCACTTAAGGACAATATTTTGGGCATTTACAGATTCCAAAACGGAATTGGAAAAAAAAAATATGAGCATGGATAATCTGAGCTAAGCTCTCTCAATAACAACATAACCACAACAAAACATTCAAAATGGATACAACTCATAAACCATAAACTAACAGAAAACACTAATACAATACATATAGTATATATATTATAACTTAACCTTCTGACGTCCTGTGACATTTCCCCAACATTCACAAAACATCCAGAAAGATCAGACCTGTTCTTTTTAACTTGCAATCGCAAAATGTCAACGCGAATGTTGCAGAACGCACAAGGTAAAACCACTAGCCAACAATATAAATAAATTCAAGGATTGAAAGTCAAATCTATCAAATGTCTATATGTGTATGGCTGAATAAGGACTTTGTGTGTATTATACCATTAGGTCCTAAAGCTTTTTGATAATAATTTTGTCCAACTGCTTATGGAACATAAATAATATCTTATTTCAATGTAATTTTCCAATATCTGTTTGTACCTGGGATACCAAGACAGATTCTACTAAAACAGCTTAGTTTCCATTAAATGGTTTGTGATGAATGCTGATAACAAATTACTCAGGGACGTTTGGCCTAGTGGCAAAGATTCAATATACTATAAAGCCATACAGTCTAAAATTAGCCAATAAACAATAGATTGGAAAGGCCTGTTAAGTACAAGATAGTCCGGCCTGGGCTATATACACACTAGGTACTCATCAAACAATCTATTCTAACACTACTCTATATTCCATTGTGGGGGGATCACAAACTGACCATCATATTGTTTATTCTTTCTTTCTATCTCTTTAATTGCCATACACAGTTATAAAATACGTTTACCCCATAGGCACATTGGCATTTCTCCAGTGTTTATCAAGCTAACATAGATCAATGTTTATCATTAAAACAATTACATTTGCATTACATTGAAATATAAAGGCAACAAAAGTGTACCATTCTAAAAATTAAATCCCCTTTTAATTGGTATGAGCAATATGCAAATATGTATCAGTCAGAATACTATAACACAGGCCCTCTACATGGATTTACTGAAGCAGCAACTGAGTATTTTAATTAGAAGAATCCCATTATCTTCCAACCCATAGAAAAGTGCACTTCTATTTAGCCTGCTTAAAATGGCTTTTTTTTAATTATTTTTTAATGATAAACATAGCCATAGCGGAACTTGTTTATTTCCACCGGAAAAGAATGCAATTGATAACATAATTTTGTGGTAACACCCTGTAAAAAAATGAAATGATCTTTTGGTAAAAAAAAAAAAATGTGAAATTTCCATATTTAGTCCATCTTACGAAAGGACTCGAGTAATTACAAACAAGTTAAAGTCACAGTTCAAAGAACTAAAATGTTCATTTTGTTGGTCTTTACGTGGTGATTTTTCCTGGTTTTGAACCAACCTTGTTCCGATTAGGAACTGCTAGTTTTCAATCCAGGGATTTTTTCAAAATTTTCAAAACTTTCCTTGAAAAATTAGAAAATCAAAAATTCTTTTAAAAATTGCAAATTCCTATTGAAAATGTAAAAATATGCTATTGAATCCTCCAAAATTTTGATAGGAAATTTGAAAACATTTAGATTCAGTTGGGTTCAAATTGTAATTTCGGGACTTCAATTGGTTCTGCGGAATCACCATCAGAATGAAACTCACCATTTTGTTCATCTCTAGTCTTTTGTTTGGTTTTACATTCACCAATATTGGAGTAGTAGATTAGGATCATGCACACCTAAACAATAGCATTAAAAAGCTGAACGGCTGGGTACTCCAGTGCTGTAGCCAGCAGTACGTACATCCAGATAGTAATATAACTGGGCAAAAAGTGAATCAACTTTTAAATGTGACGTTTCAGAACCGGTGTGGTTCCTTCTTCAGACAAACAGTTCACCAATATTGCTCCCTGGTTATTTTTAGAGCAATTTAGGATTCCTTTATTTCTATTCCAATACTACAACTTCAATTTATTTCTTCTTGAAAATAAATTTGTAATAATTTTTCTCATTACTAACTAAAAATTTTGGAAATTATCAGGAGATGTATAACAGTTCTTATCGTTAAAAATGGTGTTTAATTTTGCCCCAACCAATCAAATGTTAGCTTTCAAATGTTAAATAAGATCTGATAGGTGGGGCAAATTAGCACTATTTTTGACGATAAGAATTTTAATGAAATCTCCCTGATATGTTTTTTTGTTTTGCTTAGATATAGTAATTTCCACATGATGTAAAATATAGGAAAGGATGTAATAAAGTCAGTTGTATATATTATTATATATATATTTTTATTTTATTTTTTGCTGAGTTTGCCAGTTGTCTTATTTTGAATGATAAATGTGAATATATCATTCATAGTCAGATAAAAACTCTATGAAAAGTATAAAGCCAGTACCTAACTCATGTCCTCCATTTCAGGAATCTATTATATAAGGGCTGTGGCTTATTTTTCAACTTCTTTACATGTTTTAACAATGCTAGATCCCTTGCAGATTTTAGGAGTAAAGTGTCAAAGTCCAGGAGGTATAACGTGACCTACGGGTCCTCTATAGCTTATCATTCTACTGTTAAATACAGATCAACAGAGAATTCTATTTAGGAGTTCTCGGGAAAGCCACATTAGAAGAGCTCATCAAAAAGAATATAAAATGTGCTACACAATGAACCTTGGTGAACCCGTAGCAGTTAAGGAATAAAAATCACAACCCAGCCCCAGAGATATCATGATGAGTAGGTAAAGTCATTTCTAGCTGCCCTAAGTTTAAAATAGACAAACTTTCAGTCTTAACTCCTATTTAACTTTTGATCCGTAGCAATTATTCTTGAACATGTAAAGATTATGGAAAGATTAGGAAAATAAAACTTTACTCTCACCATGTGATCTGACACCAACCTGTCAACCCATTTTTAGATTTCATCCATACAGTATGCTTATTCATAAGAGGTGCAAAAATGTGCTCAAGCTGTTAATTTTGCATCAACCAATCAGATTATTGAGGTGATATTTAAGAGCAGAAACCTTAAAGTGGCTTCCAAATACTTGCAAATACAGTAGCAGGTTTTAAACTGATACAAGGTTAAGACAGGATAGGAAGTCCTGAGGGCCTTAAAGCTCATGCAGAGCCCTTGGAGAGTCCGGAAATGGTGTCCACATCCTCTGCAAACACACTCTGTTATAACAACCACAAGGGGGGTGTCAAACATAAAAATAAATAGTGAAGGGGCCAGATCAGCTATTTAACTAAAAGTTGTCTAAAACACTTTTCTTTTCTCCTACATAAACCAGGTGCTGCTGATTATTGTATATGAATAATTCCCCTTTTGTAAAATTTATAAGGCTATTATAAGTTACAGAGGAAGTCCTTCTTATAAAGGCTGGATCTCTTCTTACTACTTAAAACAAACACCTATCTCTCTCGCCCTCACACATTCCTTCTCACACAGACACTCTCACATCTCACATTCCATCTCACGGGTACTCTCTCTCTCCACACACACTCCTCACACAAGCCACTGTCACACCACACATTCCCTTCTCACGGTACTCTCTCTCTCAGCACACACTCCTCACACAGGCACTTGTCAACTCACACATTCCTTCTCACAGGGGCACTCTCTCTCACCCACTACACTCCTCACACAGGCACTCGTCTCTCACACACACTCATCACACAGGCACTCACACATTCTTCTCACGGTCAACTCTCTCTTACACAGACTGTTCCCTCTCACACGCGGCACTTTTCTCTCACACTACACTTAATTCCATCTCACACAGCACGTTCTCTCACACACACACATTCCTTCTCACACAGGCACTTTCTCTCACACTCACACATTCCTTCTCACACAGCTAATTTCTCTCACACTCACACATTCCTTCTCACACAGGTACTTTCTCTCACACTCACACAACATTCCTTCTCACACAGGCACTCTTTGGCACACACCACTTCTTTCTTCACACAGGCCTTTTCTCTCTCTCACAACACACACACACACATTCTTTCCACACAGTCACTTTCACTCACACACACACACCATTCCTTTCACACAAGCACGTTCTTCAGCACACACACATTCCTTCTCACACCAGCACTTTCTCACACACACACAACACACACACACATTCCTTCTCAACAGGCCACTTTTTTTCACACAACACACTTGCTTTCTCACACGGCACTTTCACTCAACACAAACACTTCCTTCTCATACAGTATCTTTCTCTCACACACACACATTCCTTCTCAACACGGCTCTTTCTCTTACACAGACACCATTCCTTCTCAAACAGGCACTTTTCTCTCACACTAAACACATTTCATTCCCACACGTACTTTTCTCTTACACTACACACACACTTCCTGTCCACACGGGCACTCTTGCTGCCACATTCTTTCTCACAGCGGGCACTTTCTCCACACACACACATTCTTCTCCCAAGGTACTTTCTCTCACACCACACACGTTTCTTCTCACTACAAGGCAGTTTCTCTCACACTCACTACATTCCTTCTCACACAGGACATTTCCTCTCACAACTCTTAAATTTCCTTCCTCACACAAGACTTTTCTCTCACACCTCTTAAATTCCTTCTCAACAGGCAACTTTTTCTCTCATATCACACACTTCCTTCTCACACTGGGCACTTTCACTCACACTCTAAGACATTCCTTCTCACACAGGCACTTTCTCTCACACTCCCACATTCCTTCTCAACATGGGCACTTTCTTCTCTCACACTCACATATTTCTCTCACATCAGGCACTTTCTCTTACACACACACACCATTCCTTCTCACACAGGCACTTTCTCTCACAAACATTCCTTCTCACAACACAGGCACTTTCTATCTCCACACTCACAACTTTCTTCTCTCACCAGGCAGTCTTGCACACCACATTCTTCTCCAATTCCACACATCGACAAGCACTTTTCTCTCACACATCCCTTCCTTCTCACACAGGCCCCTATACAATTCCTCTCACACAGCAACTTTCTCTCTACAGGCCCCACACCACATTCTTCTCACACTGCACTTTTCCTCTCACACTCACACCTTGTCCTTCTCACACAGGCACTCTCTCTTATACAACAGAACACATGCCTTCTCACACAGGCACTTTTCTCCATCACACACACCGCATTTCCTTCCCACACAGGCACTTTCTCTCCACAACACTTCCTTCTCAACCAGGCACTTTCCTCTCATACATTCTTCCACACAGGCCCTCACCTCACACACAACATTCATATCTCACTACAACCACTACTCATCAACAACACCACGGATCCTTCTCACCACAGGCACTTTCTCTCAACACAAACACATTCCTCTCACCATGGCACTTTTCCTCTCCACACTCACACATTCCTTCTCACACAGGCACCCTCACACTTCCACATCCTTCTCACACAGGTACGTCTCTCTCACACACACACACAATTCCTTCTCACACAGGTACTTTCCTCTCAACTCACACATTCCATCCTTCTACACAGCACTTTATCTCACCGCCTTTCTCTCACACAGGGCCTCTTGTCCACACACATTGTTTCTCACATCCAGCACTTTCTCTCACCACTCACACATTTCTTCTCCCACAGGCACTTCTCCTCACATTCACACATTCCTTCTCACACAGGTACCTTTCCTCTCTCACACTCACACATTCCTCCTCCACACAGCACTTTTCTCTAACCCAGGCAGTTTCACTCACACAGCAACTCTTGCACACCACATTTTTCTCACTCGTGCACTTTTCTCACACTCACACACTCCTTCTCACACGGCAATTTCCTCTCATCATCAACACCACACATTCCTTCTTCCACAAAAGGCACTTTCTCTCTCACACCACACCATTCCTTCTCACAACCCGCTACTTTCTCTCACCCCATACACACCATTTCCTTCACACAAGTCGGCAACTCTTGCATGCACACATTCTTTCTCAACACAGGCCTTTCTCCTACACACCACACATCACATTCCTTTCCCACAGGTACTTTCTCTCACACACACACGTTTGCTTCTCACACAGGCAGTTTCTTCTCAACACGCACACATTCCTTCTCACACAGGCACTTCTTTCTCTCACCTTTAATATTCCTTCTCACAACAAACACTTTTCTCACACTCCTTTAATAATTCCTTCTCACCAGCAGGGCACTTTTCTCATACACACACATTCCTTCTCACACTGGCACTTTTCACTCACACTCAACATTCCTCTCAACACAGGCACTTTCACTGCACACTCAAACAGTTCCCTTCTCTCTCAACCAGGCAGTTTCTCACACGCACATTCCTTCTCATCATGGGCACTTCTCTCCACATCACATATTTCTTCTCACCATGGCACTTTCCTTCCTTTCACACACACCATTCCTTCTCACACAGCACTTTCTCTTACATATTCCTCTCACCGCAACTTCTCTCACACCTCACGACCTTCCTTCTCACACGGCCTTCCTTGCACACACATTCTTTCTCACACAGGCACTTTCTCTCACACATTCCTTCTCCACACAGGTCACTTTCTCTCAAACTCACACATTCCTTCTCACCCAGGCACTTTCTCTCACAGCAGCACTCTTGCAACACAACACATTCATCTCACACTGGCACTTTCTCTCACACCACACATTCCTTCTCATACGGCCTCTCTCTTACACAGACACATTCGTCCTCACACAGCACTTTTCACCTCACACACGCATTCCTTCCACAACACAGGCACTTTCCTCTCACACACCATTCCTTCTCACCGGCCCTTTCTCTCATACATTCCTTCTCACACAGGCCACTCTCCCACACTCACCATCATCTCACACAACACTTATCTCACCCGCACACATTCCTTCTCAAGCACAGGCACTTTCTCTCACAAAAAACATATTCCTTCTCACACAGGCACTTTCTCTCACACACTCACACATTCCTCTCAAAGGCACTCACTCACACTTAACACATTCCTTCTCACACAGGTACTCTCTCTCACACACACACATTCCTTCTTACACAGGTACTTTCTCTCACACTCACACATTCCTTCTCACACACGGCCACTTTCTCTCACACAGGCACTTTCTCTCACACAGGCACGTTCTCTCACACAGGCACTCTTGCACACACACATTGTTTCTCACATCAGCACTTTCTCTCACACTCACACATTTCTTCTCACACAGGCACTTTCTCTCACAATATCACACATCCTCTCACCCAGGTACTTCTCCTCACACTCCACAACAATCCTTCTCAACACAGGCACTTTCTCTCACACAGGCAACGTTCACTCACACAGCACTCTTGCACACTGACACATACTTTCTCACAATCGCACTTTTCCACACTCACACCACTCCTTCTCACACAGCATAGCAATTTCTCGCTCATACACACACATTCTCTCTTACACAGGCACTTTCTCTCACACCACACCATTCCTTCTCACACACACACTCACATACACACTACTTTCTCTCACACACAACATTCTCACTCACGCCCTCCTTCAGCACACATCTTCTCACCAGGCACTTTCTCAACACATTCCTTCTCCCACAGGTACTTTCTCTCACCACACAACGTTGCTTCTCACACAGGGCACGTTTCTCTCACCTCACACTTCCTTCTCACACAGGCACTGTTCTCTCACACTCTTAAATTCCTTCTCCCCCCTCACACAGAGCACTTTCTCTACACCACTCTTAAATTCCTTCTCACACCAGCACGTTTCTCTCATACACACAACCTTCCTTCTCACACTAGGTACTCTTCACTCCCATCACACATTCCTTCGTCAGCACAGGACTTCACACTCACTATTCTTCCAACACATTTCGCTTCTCACCAGGCACGTTCCTCACTCACATCTTCACCACAAATTCTTTTCTCAATGCTTTCTCATCCAATTCCTTCTCACCAGCAAATGCCGCTCAAACCAATTCCTTCTACCAAGTCTCCACCACCACCATATTCCTTCTCACACCGGCACTTTCTCTCACACACACACATTTCTTCTAACACCAGGCAATTTCTCTTACATTCACATTCCTCTTAACTAGGGCACTTTCTCTCACACATCAACATTCCTTCTCCACTCCATGATTTGCTATCCTCTCACACAAACCATTCTTTCACATCACAGGATTCTCTCACACTCACACATTCCTTCTCAAACACCGACAATTTCTCATCACACTCAACATTCTTCTCTCAACACACCAACACAGACTTCTCTACACGGCACTCTGCCCACAGTCACACATTCCTTCTCACTCACTAGGCACTTCTCTCACACTCACACATTCCTATCCAACAGGCACTCTCTCTACACAGACTACCTTTTTACAAGGGCAACTTTTCCTTTCATCACACACCACACAACAACACACACACTCCTGTCCCCAGGGCCACTCTCCTCCACCACATTCCATTCTCACAGCGAGGCACTTCCCTTACACGTACCGTTACCTTTCACACAGGCAACTTCTATCACCACTCACATCCTTATTACAGCTGTTCTCTTCACACACACACCTACTCCACACACACACCTTCCTTACGTCTCACATCCCCACCTCAAGGGCACTCTATACCACAACAACTATCTTCTCCACACAGAGGCACTTTATCTCTCACACTCACACATTCCTTCTCACCAGGACACTCAATTCATTCTCACACAGTTACTTTACACACATCATTATCCTCTACACAGGCATAGTTCCTCACACATCCCACATTCCTTTCACACAGGCACTTTTCTCTCACAGCACACATCGCTCACACGGCACAGCTCTTCACACAGGCACAATCCTCTGCCCACAGCCATTCTTCTCACCTTCTTTCACAGCAGGACTTCTCTTCCACAATCATCACACGACTCTTCAAACAATTCTTACTCACACAGGCCCTCTCTCACGCACACACACACTTCTTCAACAGGTCCTTAAAACACTCACAATTCTCTCACAGGCACTACTATACACAACATTTCTTCTCACATGCGGCACTTTCTCTCTCCCACACACAAAACATTCACGGTACTCTCACTTCACATCCCTCACACAGGCTACTCTTCACACACACCATTCTTTCTCACACGCACTTTCTCTAACACCCACATTCCTTCTCACACAGTGCACATTCTCTCTCATACATTCATTCGACACAGGCTGTTTCTCTACACATCTTTCACCAGCATGCTACACACACACATTCTCTAGACTTCTATCATACACTCTACCAGTCACTTCTCTACTCTCACACAGGTACTTCTTCTTCACATACACTCCTTCCCAACACGGCGACTTTTCTCTCCACACACTATTCTTCTCACACAGGCCTTTATCTGCAACCCTCACATCTTCTCTCATCACACGCATTTTCCTCCACCACTCCACACTTCCTTCATCAAACAGGCATTTTCTCTCACACACAACATCTCTACAGGCACTTCTCTCAACCTCTTCACACAGGCACTTTGTCTCACACGGAATTCTCACCACAGCACTTACACACAACACATCTCTTCACCCAGACGTTCTCTCACACTCACAACATTCCTTCTCACACGGAGGTTTCCACGCGTCACACATTCTTCACAACAGACCATACACTTCCTTCTCACGACAGCACTTTCTCCACACACCATTCCTTTGCACACAGGCACTTTCTCCTCACAAATTCCTTCTCACACAGCCACTTTTTTCTTCACACACACATTCCTCCTACACACAGGCACGTTCTCTCACCACATTCCCTTCTACACACTCTACACAGTCCTCAGCACTTCTCTCACACCCCCACACATTCCTTCTCAACCAGGCACTTTTCTCTAGCATCACAACACAGCTCCTTCTAACACAGGCACTATTCCTCTCAATACATTCCCTTCTCACACAGAGCATTTCTCTGAACACACACCATTGCTTCTCACACAGGCACTTTCTCCTCACACACACATTACCTTCTCACACACGGCACTTTCTCTCCACACGGCACTCTTGCGCACACACATCTTCTCACACAGGCACTTATATCACACACATACATTTATTTTCACACAGGCACTTTGTACACAAAATTCCGTTCTCACACAGGCACTTTCTCTCACACAGGCCTCTATTGCACACACATTCTTTTCTACCCACAGACACTCTTTATAAACAACACAACATTCCTTTTAAAATCTTTACCAGCACTTTCTCACACACATCTTTCATCACACAGACCTAGTCTCTACACAGGCACTTACACAAACACATGCCTCTCACAACAGGCACTTTACACAGGTACTCTATGACACACACATTCTTTCTCACACAGACAACTCTTAAAACACAAACATTACTTTTAACTCACACATCCAATTCTTTCTTTCTCCCACAGAGCACTTTCTCAACACACACACTCCTTCTAAGCACCACAATTCTCACACATAATTCTCCAAAACGCTTCACAACACCTTCCTAACTCAGGACTCTTTCTCACACACACACTTCTTTCCCACAGGGCAACTATCACTTCCGTCTCGCCACAGGCACTCACATAGCACACATACTCCTAACACTGACACCCCCTTCACTCCGCCCACTTGTTTACAACAGTGCTAATATGTATAAATTCATTAAGGGGGCAAAAGGCAGAAATAGTTGGTTTCAACATGTCTCCATTAACTGGAAACTTGAGTGTCATTTTGATCTGTATCAATCGGATAACGTAGAATTAGTTGAAGGAATAAAGATTCTATTAACCCTCAGCAATGAACACTTATGTATCCAGAACACATCAGAAGTTTAATCATTAAAATGGCCAACCACTATATTATATTTAACATTCTCATGAAAATTTCCAGGTGAAAAACCCTTGTCAATAAAATGAGGTGTTGTATCTTTATATAACAGAGATGTTACAAAACATTTTTTGAACAATTAACTGTTATTGAACCTTAGAATGAAAGAATGGACATAATGTAATATTGTTTAAAAGCACAAAAAAAAATCTCTACAAATTATTTTGTTTTCATACAATTAAAGCTCATCTCCATGGAAACATTTTATTTGGGGGGGGGGGAAATAAATTTTCACTGCCAAGAACAAAAGAAAAAATCCCTGTTCACTTATCATCTCGTCTTACCATTAAGAGGAAATGGACCTTCATGCCGTTGTCCCTTGATCTGCTGTGATCCAAGACCTTTATTCCAGAGAATATTACATTTCCATGGAACAGTCTAGTTGACACTAAAGACATGCTGGGTTTTTTGGCTCAGATAATTATCTCCAAAATGAGTCATTCTTTCTGAAAAACCCAGGTCACACCAAAATTTAAGCTAATTGCCAATATGTTACGTTCAATCCGCCCATGAGGCATTGCCAGCACATTGAGGGATTCAAATTAACAAATCAAATATTCATACGTTATAACATAACAGCTTCTCTACTTCCTTTTAAAAGCAAAGAAAGCTTAAAGAGATACTGATTTCCCAACCGTTTCTAGAAGGACCTCAACAGGGCGATGCACGAGAGACGCTTATTGGCCCTGTAAGAGGGGCCATAGAGGTTTAAATAACGATGATGGGAAATCCCAGACTTTCATGAGAAAAGTGTTATATAGAGATATCAAGATGTTTTTATAGTGTTAGAAAAGATGAATGAAATAAGCTCTGAATCCAGAGAATTCTGTAACTGATGACATACCTGAATCCAGAGATTTCTGTAACTTTTGACATACCTGAATCCAGACAATTCTGTAACTGATGACATAACTGAATCCAGAGAATTCTGTAACTGATGACATACCTGAATGCAGAGAATTCTGTAACTGATGACATATCTGAATCCATCGATTTCTTTAACTGATGACATACCTGAATCCAGAGAATTCTGTAACTGATGACCCATACCTGAACCAAGAGAATTTTGTAACTGATGACATACCTGATCCATCGATTTTCTGTTACACTGATGAACATATCTGATCTAGAGAATTCTGTACTGATGACATACCTGAATCCTTGGTTTCTGTACTGATGCAATACTGAATCCAGAGATTCTGTAAACCGATGACATACCTGAATCCAGATAATTCTGTACTGATGACATACCTAAATCCAGTGAATCTGTAACTGATACATATCCTAATCCAGAGAATCTGAACTGATGACATACCTGAATCAGAAGAATTCTGTAACTAAGATATATCCTGAATCCAGTGAATTCTGTAACTGGTGACATACCTGATCCATCGATTTCTGTAAACTGATGACAACCTGAATCCAGAGATTTCTGAACGCATTAACATGCCTGAATCAGTTTACATGTAAATGACCTGCTATCCAGAGATTCTAACTCGTGACAATCCTGCATCCAGTAGAACTATCTACTGAATCAGGAATTTGTAATTGATGCACTACCTGAATCCAAAGAGTTTTGTACTAATGACATATATGAATCCATCGATTTCTGTAACTGATGGCATACCTGAATCCATCGATTTCTGTAACTGATGACAAACCTGAATCCAGAGAATTCTGTAAACTGATGACATACCTGAATCCAGAGAATTCTAACTGATGACATCTGAATCTAGAGAATTCTGTAACTGATAACCTACCTGAATCACATCATTTCTGTAATGAGACATACCGGAATCCCATCGATTCTGTAACTGATGGACATTCCTGAATCCATCGAGATTCTGTCCTGATGCATACCTGAATCCATCGCATTTCCTGTAACTGATGACTACACTGAATCCAAAAGTCGAACTATGAAACTGAGGATTCTGACATGAATCTGAATACCAGAGAATCTTGTAACTGATGGACATACCTGAATCTCAGAGAATTTCTGATAACTAACGTATGACATCTATCCCGATTCTGTCTACTGAGACAATACGTTAATCCAAAATGGTGACATATACTGACATACCATACCAGAGCCTTCTGGAACTCTGTTACCATACCTGGAATCCAGACGCCCTGTACTGGATGACATACATGAATCCAGAGTATTCTGTAAATTCTATGACATACCTGAATCCAGACAATCGGTAAAAAACTGCATGGAAATAAACTGAATCCAGAGAATTGTCTGTTGGTAACTGATCGAATCATATTATTGAAATGTTCAGACTTTTGAATTCTGTAACGGTGACATATCTGAATTCCAGCGTTTCTTTAACCTGCTTGACATACTGAATCCAGAGAATTCTGTAACTGATGACATACCTGAATGCAGAGATTTCTGTAACTGATGACATACCTGAATGCATCGATTTCAGTAACTGATGACATACCAAAATCCAGAGAATTTGTATTGTGTCATAGGCCTGGTATACATGGTCAGTTTTCATTGACAGATTTACCAATCAATATACCAAATAATCTGGGTTATTCAATAAAAGTTCTTATCATTTATAATGGTGCTAATCTTGCCCCAACCAATCAGATGTTAGCTTTCAAATGTTAAATAACATCTGATTGGTTGGGGCAAATTTAGCACCATTTTAAACGATAAGAACTTTTATTGAATCTCCCTGAATGTGTGTAAAAGGGACCATTTATATGTTAACAATTTAATTGTTCATTTTGCTAAAAAATTGGTGTCCATGGCCAATTCTAGGTATTAATAGGGGCTAAAATATTGTGCACACTTTGTGCATCAGTTCACTTAGCCATCAGCAATAGATTAAGTCCTTTCCTATATTTTAGCCCTTTTGCCACAATAATTTTCCCCATAATTACCCACATATCGATTGGATTGGACATGGATCTCCCTAACTGCTACTTTTGACAAACAACAACCATCGCTATCTATAAGAGAAAGCACACGTTTTACTTTTGCGCTGTTGACAAAATTCTAGCTGACTTTTAATGGAAACTCTCAGTCATGCAAAAATCTATAAATGAATAAACTAAACAACATTCCATTGCTCTAGATCAAAGCAAACATATGTAAATTGTGCTGCTGTTGATAGTCTAAACTTTCTGTTTCCATGGTTAATTTGAAAAGCTCTTCGTGTGGTTATTCTGACAAGTATTTTTAAATTGCAGCAACCGTAAGAAAAAAATAAATCATTTCGGAACTCTTTCTTCTTCGGAATGAAATTTTTTTTAACATAGAAAACGTGTTTTTAAAAATATTGGTTTTTTTTACGTTAGCTGTTGCCACCTGGCACTGCTTGCTACATTTAAGTTTCGGATCCACCAAACTTCAAGATCCTTTCCCAACAGATATTCCCTTAACACAGAGCCAATTATTGTATAAGTCCAAAGTGCTTCACCTTACAATTATCAACACTGAATCTCATCTGCCACTTAGCAGCCCAATGTGACAATCTATCTAGATCCAGCTGCAAATATTGCACATTGCCTATAGCTTGTGTTATCTGCAAACACAGAGACCTTGCTGACAAATCATTAATAAACAGATTAAATAGAAGTGAATACAACATAGAACCCTGTGGCACCCCTATCAACCAATTTTCTATCCATGTACAAATGTGTCACCCCAGCCGGGCTCAACAGACCTTAGCTTATACATAATTCATCAATGTGGCACAGTTTAAAAAGCCATAGCAAAATCCACATATACAACATCTAATGCTTTTCCAGATTTCAAATTTCTACTTACTTCCTTAAAAAAGCCAAGCCAGTTTGTTTGACAAGATCTATTCTAAATCACTGCTGATTACTTTGAGGTCAGTCTTGAGGAAGGGGGCTTAGACTCCCCAAAACTTCACAAGCTTGTTTATACAGTTTTTTAAGTTAAAAAAAAGTTCCCAGAAATAGACTTACCCACCTTTAGAGATGGCTGAAACTGTCAAGTTTCGTTCTGTTTTTAGGATTTACGGATCACTGGAAAATCCCTAAGATTCAAAAATCCGAAAATGGCACATAATTTCGGGACTTCGGGCCCTTTTCCGGTAATTATCAAACGTTCAAGACTATTTTCGAAAATAGCCTTGAAAGTTCGATAATCCTTGAAAATACGATCGGAAACTAATCTCGAGTTTCCATTTAATTTCATGGACATGGACATGGCTGCCCGTTAGAGAGAGAAAAGAGAGAGACAAGGGAACGAGGTTCAGCAAGTCTATTACATTTAAATCCCTAGGGGCATCCCCTACATTATAAGAAATGTGTGATATGTTTATATTATTTATTAAATGAATTGCAGAGCTGAGGTATCCGGAAGGGATGTAGGGGTAGAGCTACCCTGCGCATGCCATAGCCCTCCAGGAGGACAGGGAAGGAGCATATACCAGATGACTCACTGACAGCTTCTACTCTTCAGTTTCCTGGACTTTCCACATGCACTGCAAGAGAACCATAAGGGGCAGAGTAGAAAGGTAAGGATTTTGTTAACACTACACAGTGGAGCCAGTAGTGGGACAGATTATAGTTTGAGGGTTGGACATGCCCTTTAACCTTATTTAGTTGTTTCTTAATCATATCCTCAGTTAACCAAAGTGCAATTGCATTTTTTATTCCATTATTGCTACTATACTGTACTTGGATCTTCTACAGTGTATACAGAGGGATTTTGTTTACTATTCATTCAATTCATTTTGAAAGATCACTTGATTTTATACCCTGTGCTGTGGTCAGTACTGAGCTGTACAGTCCAAGGAACACTCCACAAGTAGATAGGTGCAGTTCCCCTAGCCCTTCACTCCAAGGGCCAGAAAGTTCTCTAGCACAAGAAAGATATTGGGGAGCACACTAATCAGGTGAATTCACAACTATTTATTGTAACAACACATACAACGTTTCAGGACGCCCTGTCCCTTTCTCAAGTTTAGTTGTGAATTCACCTGATTAGTGTGCTCCTCCATATCTTTCTTGCCATATCAGATTCTGTAATACCCCTTCTTCTTCCCAGGATGCATCACTTCCTTGGAATGTTCCTAATGGGGCCCATTAATGGAACAATTAATATCATAAGATTGATAGATTGTATGATTGGGATAGGTCCGCTAAAAATATTACTGTTGACCTGATAGGAAAAAAATCATACTACAATCGTACGATCGGTCACACACACCGCTGATCGTATGATATTGGGATAATAACTGGGTAATTCCACCCCCACCAGGACCTCGGGACACCCCACCTCCCTCAATATATGATACTGAATGTATGCAGCAAGCTTATCTACCTTCTGAACCAATTGTATTTTTAGAACAAAAACTAAATGAGATTGTAGGAGCGGGTACAGTATTGCATGTCCAACAATACAAGATCTGGCAAATTGTTACCAAAATACTGGGGGTAGATGGTGTTGTTAGTGATTCCCCACTGGCATAACAAAAAATACCCAAGACTGGCATCTTTTACTGCATCTGAGATATGGGAACGCAGAAACATCAAATATTTTTGCAAATCGTAAATAATAATACATTCATGACGTTTGAACATTTAAAACAGAGGTATGATATTCCTGATGTCTTCCTGATATTCCTAATGCCGATACATACCACTAAGATACTCAGGGTTATTCAATAAAAGTTCTTATCGTTAAAAATGGTGCTAATTTTTCCCCAACCAATGAGATATTATTTAACATTTGAAAGCTAACATCTGATTGGTTGGGGAAAAATTAGCACCATTTTAAACAATAAGAACTTTTATTGAATCTCCCTGATTGTCTTATATTGGAATTTCAGGGCCTCAATACCGTATTCCCAAAGTAAACCACCCAGTAATCCGGATATTGAAAATATGAGTGGAGAGAAGACTAGTCTCTCGTATATATGCCAGCCTGGTGGATACTTAGTTCACCACAGATACATCCACTATAATAACTAAATGGAGTAGATACATTCCTACTTTAGGAACTGATGATTGGGAAGACCTATCAGAGAGACACCTCATGGCATCACAAGCGGCAAACAAGAAATTGATTCAATTTTATATTCTACATCAAGTTTATATAACGCATAATAGAATAGCTCCTAAGTTGTATCCCTGAGGTGGACTCCTAGTCAAGATACAATTTAACATTCTTAAGAGAAACGTTTTTTTATGCAAGGAAAATTATTATTTTCAAGTCTATATTTATCAATGAAATAGGTCTATAGCTATGGCATAGTTGTGGATCTTTATTAGCTTTGGGTAGTACTGTGATGTAGGCTTGTAATGCTTGTGGTGGGGAAGGGGCAGTCAGGTCCAATAGGATTAAATGCTTTTAGCATTGTTGGTGAGATTTCTTTTTGCCATTGTTTGTATATCCATCTGGACCTGGGCTTTTATTTGTTGGTATAAGTTTTTATTAATATGCTTTATTTCCTCAGGGGAAAAGGGGTTTTTAGTTCTAGGGATTGGTTTGTTGAGAGGTTGGGTAATCCTGTGTTTTCTATATATTGTTTCATCGATTCCCTTATATGTGATGGTAACTTGTTTTGAGGGTTTACAGAGTATAGTTTGCTATAATCTAGTTGGAAAGCTGATGCAATCATTTCCGACTTGGTCACATTTAGAGATGTCTGAAACTCACTAGTTTCGTTCCGTTTTCGGATTCCCGGATCTCTGAAAAATCCCCAAGATCCGAAAAATCTGAAATCGGAACGAATTTCCGATAATTTTTGACTGTACAGGGCTACATTTGAAAATAGCCTTGAATGTTCGAAAATTATCGAAAATACGATCGGAGACCATTTTCGAGTTTCCGATCGTAATTTAGAAGATTTTCAAACGTTTGAGGCTATTTTTGAAAATGATTGAAAATAGCCCCGTACATTCGAAAATTATCGAAAATGTCTTCCGAAGTCCCGAAATCCGGATTCGGACGGATCTTTTGGATTTCGGAAACGAGGGGTTCCGTGTCGGATCCGGGTTCGTGTCACAATCGTGGATTTGTTTGATTTAAATTTGGACACATAAGAATTTACAGATTTATTACGAAGCGAGCTAGCCAAGGGTCGTTTGTGAATTCATATATATTTCTGAGCATGTTGGATTTTTTAGATTCAGAAATTTTGTCTATAGCTTCTAATTGCTTCTTTCTTGCTGTTTTAAGTTCTTGTAGTATATTAGGGTTTAAGTCTGATTTATGTTTAATTTCGAGCTCAGTTACTTTTTCGTATAAATTTGTGATATTTGTTGACATTGCTTTCTTAATTCTGGAGCCTGTTGAATTAAGGTGCCCCTTATAACACACTTTAGTGCTTCCCACTGGATTGGAAAAGGCGTGGTATCAAGTCGTTAATAGCTAAACTACACTGAGGGTCATTTAGTAAACTTTCATTTCGTTTCCATGTCCTGGCATGTCAATCTGGATAAATATTGGGGACTGGTTGGACCATATTATTTAGCCTCTGGAGCACTTTAAATTCCAGGAGAGTAGTGCAGGTGAGGTAAGTATCATATCTAGGTGAGAAATGGACCGGAGAGAAAAACGTATAGTCTCTCTCTTAAGGGTGTAGAGTTCGCCAACTGTCTTCTAATCTCATTTCGTGTAATTTGTGTTTTAGTCTATTTTATGTATTGAGTTTTGGATTTAGCACTAAGTTAAAATCTCCCCCTAAGATTAGTAAGTCATCATTAAAATCTTGGAGGCGATCTAGGAATAAAATTCCTGTCTTAATTTGCCCAGTATTGGGTAGGTATATACTGGCCAGTGTGATTTAGTTAGTGTTTATTAAAGTGCTAGGAATCTACCATTGTGGTCTGAAATGGAATCTAGTATTTGAACTGGACATCTTTTGTGACATGCAATGGCCACTCCATCTCCTTTTGATTTGGAGTCAGGGTTATTACTAAAATACCACGTAGGAAAGTATTTGTTTTTGAATGTAGGGGTAGCATCAGTTTTAAAGTGTGTCTCTTGAAAGAAAGCAATGTCCCGACATTAAGTTGGTTATGAATAGTTAGTCGACCCAATATTGAGGTTAAGATGTTTTTATAGAAGAGGTACCTGATTATTGTTGGATTTGTTCTGATTGTTTCCTTATTTGGTTTTTGAATGTCTGGATGGCTGATTGAGGCAATTGCCATGTTTTATAATTTTTTGTTGTAGATATTGGAGTGTCCCAGTCTGGGAGAGTCATGGGCGAGAGATCCATTTTTTGTTGTTGTAGATATTGGAGTGTCCCAGTCTGGGAGAGTCATGGGCGAGAGATCCATTTTTTAAATTATAGATATTGGAGTGTCCCAGTGTGGGAGAGTCATGGGCGAGAGATCCATTTTTTAAATTATAGATATTGGAGGGGGCGGAGCCAGGCAGCCGAGGCAAATGGATGCTGAATCCTAAAGCTCCGGCTAACAGAGACCAGAAACCAGCACTTAGACACCAGGAGAGCCCACAAACCCCATCCCCACGAGCAGAAGGAAACCTACTGGTACGCACAGCAGCATGGGGAGACGAAAGCCGGCCAAATCGGAGTCCGGCAAGGTAACAGACTATTATCCCAGCAAACACGAAGGCCGCAAAGATGGCGCCGGATCCCCACACACATCCAGCTACTCAGATAGAGGGAGATCCGACTCGAGTCCAAACTCACCGGACTCAGCTCCGGAGCAACACAGCTCCCCCACGCTAACAGGGGTAACACAGGAACACCCATGGAGAGGGTTAATTAACCCAACAAGTGAGGTGCGATCCCCAGAACAGGCCCAGAAAGCCCACTGCCAAGCACCCCAGCATAGTCAACAGCCCACAAGGGCCCAACACACACACCAACTACCAAAGGCCCAGGACTTACAGCTACAGGCTGAATCCCAGGACTACCATCAACCTGCAACTGAGGAGGTAGGAAACTCCCTGCTCTCATTTCCAACACAAAACATTCCTATAACAGACCAATTGTTAAAACATATGATGATATCCCTGCATGAGACCCACAAAAAGACCTAAGAACCCCTATTAATGAGATACAAAAATCACTAAACGATATTGGCCAACGCACTGACCATATGGAAAATAAAATGGAGGTTTTCGTCTCATCAGTAAACAATCTAATTGACTCACACTCTGCCCTTCAGGACGAAGTAGCATCACTCCGACTAAAATTATCAGACATGGAGGATAGATCCAGAAGACGTAACATTAAAATAAGAGGCCTCCCTGAAACAATTGACACCACAGAACTGACATCATACCTCAATAAGCTTCTACTTACCCTCCTACCCGAAGCAACACAAACCGACATCCTAATAGACCGTGCACACAGAATTAGAAAACCCCCCCACCTACCCAAGGATACCCCCAGAGACACCTTGGTGAGATTGCACTACTTTCATATCAAAGAACAAATAATGTCAGCTTCAAGGAAAACGTCAAGAATGCCAACCCCCTATAAGGATATACAAATTTTTATGGACCTATCACCGAACACCCTACAAGCCAGAAGACAATTCGCACCCGTCACTACTACACTGAGAAACTCGCTGATTCCCTACAGATGGGGCTACCCCACCAAACTGATCATCAAGAAAAATGGAACCTATCATACTGTTAAGTCCCTACAAGAGGCCGAAACATTATTAAAAGAGTGGAACCTCAAGACCCCTGAAACACAATTAACTCATACAGCCGGATACAACTCACCAACGAAACTACAGCACACCTGGAATAAAGCAAAAACATACTCATCAAGAAACTCACCATCAAGCTCCCCCAAGTGACTACTCAGGTGTCTAACAAGATAGCAACCCTGAACCAACATATACCTGTAATTCTGGCTCTGAACTGGCTGACTTTTCAATTTACTATTACCCCAAAGACTTCGAGATCAACGACAGGTTAAGATCTCAACTGTTTTATGTTATGTTTTCCCCTTCTTTTAAAGTTAAAAGTTATAATGTTTTTCTATATATGATGTTTAAGATACCCAGAATGACCTTAATATATTTGAATAACAAAACTGCTAAACCAACTTATACTCAACCAAAGCAAATTGATGAATGTGGTTATGTACTTAACAGGAATATCCTATATATCGATACCTTATATAAAACAAAAGTTATAATGATGCTACTAACGATCTTTCTTACAGCAAGCTTGAACCATCCTCTAGCCAAGAAAAAGAAATTAATGCCACTGAATGTTTCAATAATTATGAATGTAATTCTGATAAATGTTCTGATAATACTATGTCTATATTTAACATTTGCTATACTATCATATACCCAAACTCACTCCTTTCTAACAACCACTAACACAACAACTAACTACATTTATCAATGGTACTAACACTATTTTCTCTAAATGTTAGAGGTTTGAACTCACCATACAAAAGGGCTATGCTATGGCACCAAGCCAAACAGAATAAAGCTGATATAATATTTGCCCAAGAAACGCATTTCAAAGTAGGAGAAATGCCCAAATGCACACACAAGAATTACCCATATATTTATACTACCCAAACAAAAGAAAAGAAGACCAAAGGAGTACTAATAGCAATCAAAGACACAATAGACTTTCAACCAATAAACACAACAATAGACCCTGAAAGCAGATACATAATCATAGAATGCTTGCTTAACAATAAACCATATACACTGATCAATATATATGCACCTCACAGTAAACAGAATAAATTCCTAGAGAAGATACATGCTCTTATAACCAACAAGAACTCAAATATTAT
The DNA here is from genome assembly GCA_019447015.1 of Hymenochirus boettgeri. Lineage (NCBI taxonomy): Eukaryota > Metazoa > Chordata > Amphibia > Anura > Pipidae > Hymenochirus > Hymenochirus boettgeri. The sequence goes on along the minus strand of CM033470.1, from coordinate 307,318,118 downwards.
AATGTGTGGAGACTACAATGCAACTATAGATCCAGACTTAGACTCTACTAACACCCTACGAACAAACAAAAGCAAGATCGCTCAAACCAAACATAATCTCAACTTACATGATATATGGAGATGTAAATACCCGCTAGATAAAACATATACCTACTACTCTTCAGTCCATGATTCATACTCCCGTATCGATATGTGCTGGACGGATATCAACACTTTAGCCAAGATTGAAAATATGAAGACAGGTCCAATCCTGTGGTCAGACCACGCACATATAACCATAAAAATCAGAGAAAACAACAACTATATCCCAACATACTCATGGAGACTGAATCACTATCTCTTATCAAACCCTGAACTCAAAAACAAACTACAGACTACTATCGATGAATACTTCAAACTAAACGACAACCAAGAAATAACTGACATCACACTCTGGCAATCCTTTAAAGCCTACATCAGAGGCATACTAATACAGGAAACATCCAGACTTAAAAAAGCTAATCTGGCCAAACAGACCTCACTGATAACAGAGATATCCCAACATGAGAAAGAATATATATTCTCTCAAAACACAAAAGCAAAACAAAAAGCAGAAGAACTACGTCTGGAACTACATCAACTAAACGTCCTAAAATTCGAAGCAGCCTACAGAAAAATGGGAGCCAAATTTTACGCCACAGATAATAAAGCAGGGAAAACCTTAGCTAACAAGTTAAAGACAAAGCAAAACAAAAACAGGATCAAGTATATATATCAAGAAGGAACCAAAACTACAAACCCATACGATATAGTGCAAACGTTTAAAAAATACTATGAATCACTCTATAATTTAAAACAAAACGATAAAATACACCACCCTTCCACCCTGGAAATAGAGACATTCCTGAAACAAGTAGTTCTTCCCAAAATTCCGAGCTCTCAAGCAGCAGCTCTAAACAGAGATATCACACAAGAAGAAGTAACTAAAGGTATAGACTCTCTAAAGAAAAATAAAACACCGGGCATAGATGGCTTCCCGAGCGAATTTTACAAAACTTTCAAAAAAGAAATATCGCCATACTTACTCAGAACATATATTGAGGCCACAAAAACAGGCAAATTTCCACAAGAAATGTTAACTGCCCGAATTATTACAATACCTAAAGCAGGAGAGGAACCATCAACTCCAGAAAACTTTAGACCCATATCCCTACTAAACGCAGACGTGAAACTATATGCAACAATCCTAGCACAAAGATTGAAAACTATTCTGCCAGATATTATAGACCCAGATCAGGTTGGCTTCATCCCCTACAGACAAGCATCTGACAACACGCGCAGACTGATTAACCTTATGCAACTGGCTGAACACAAGGCAATTCCCATGTTGATGCTCTCGATCGACGCTGAAAAGGCATTCGATAGAATAAACTGGCTATATATGAAAAGAGTACTACATAAATTCGGCATTGAGGGTAAAATGTTCACAGCTATATGTGCACTATATTCCAAACCAGCAGCCATTGTATCAGCAGCAGGCCTCCAATCATCACCATTCCTACTCACTAATGGAACAAGACAAGGATGCCCGCTATCCCCCCTCATATTTGCATTAATGATGGAACCAATAGCACAAACCATCAGAACACAACCACAGATAACGGGCATCATAAAAAGCAACAAACACCACAAAATCTGTCTTTACGCGGATGACGTCATACTGACGCTAACAAACCCCTTAATATCCCTCCCGAAAACAATTGAAGTTCTGAAGCAAGCGAGCCAAGTCTCATATTATAAATTGAACGAAAGCAAATCCCTAATCCTAGCAACAAATATCACAAATGAAACGAAAGAATCCCTTCAACAGCAATATACATTTCAATGGCAAAACCAAAGGCTATCATACCTGGGAATACAACTAACATTCCCTACCGACCAGCTATTCAACCAAAACTACACCCCGCTGCTACACATAACCGAAACACTCACCAAAAAATGGGAAAAGCAAAACCTCTCGTGGTTTGGCAAAATCTCAGCTATCAAATGACACTCCTCCCCAAAATTATATTCGTATTTAGAACGATTACCCTTCAGCCAACAAAGATATACTTCCAAAAATTACAAACAATAATTGAAAAATTTATTTGGTCTGGAGGCAGAGCCAGAACTAACAAAAAACTACTATATCAAAACAAACTGATGGGTGGCTTGGGAATCCCCAGTGTCGCAGACTACCATAAAGCAACAATACTCGACCAACTAAAACACTGGTGGTCAGACACTGAGGAAAAATACTGGGCAGAGGACGAGCAACTTCTAATGGGAAACACCTCTCTAAGAGAAATACTTGGAACAGCCCAGATCACAACAAAGAAAATCCTCACCTCCCACATTACAATCCCGAAATACTCTGCCCTAAACGCAACTATCCACACATGGACACAGATATGCAAAAAGCACGAGAACTACCAAGGACTACGGAAAGAAATCCCAATCACTTCAATAGAACTTCTAGTCCCAGACCTCGACCTATCACCTTGGCAAACACTAGGCCTAACACAACTAAAACAATTATACAACAAACAAGGATTCAGAACTTTTGAAGACCTGAGAGGTGAATACCAGATCCACAACAGAGATTTTTATAAATATCTCCAAGTGAGACACGTAATGATGGCTAGCTTTGGAACACAACAAAAAAGGAATAACAATCAACTATAAAGCGATCACATCAGTTACAGAACTTAAAGACATACCTCCCCACAAAAAATGGGAGGATGACCTACAAATAAATATCACAGAAGAGCAATGGCAAAAAGCAATCAAAATAACTTACAAACTATCTAAATGTGTCAAACACTGGGAAGCTAATGTTAAAATGCGAACACGGTGGTATAAAACACCGGATCTACTAAACAAATATAACCCAGAAAATGACCAAAAGTGCTGGAGACAATGCGGACGAAAGGGCACTCTAATACACATGTTTTGGCAATGCCCAAAACTAGCTGATCTCTGGAAGACCGCTTTCAAATTGTTATCAACAATCTTAGCTTGGCACTTGCCACTTAACCCAGCACAAGCACTACTGAATGTAGACATCCTCGACTACCCAAAATATATGACAACTATCATGCTACATGTATTTACAGCTATAAGGATAAAGATAGCCAGATACTGGAGAACCCTTGAAATCCCGACTTGGCCAGAAATAATTAACACCATCAACCTCAATATGCACTATGAAATAGCCTTCGCCTCCTCAAACAACTGCTATGATAAAGTAGCATCCACCTGGATGTTATGGCAAGACAACAAATCTACAATTAACAAACTAACCAATACTACTCAATGTATACAATAACCCATACAAATAACTAACATGAACCATTAAACCATGTACAATGCAAAACTAACCACAGAAGGTCAAAAGTGATATCAAGATCTGTTCACCCAAGACTAAACTTTACAAACCTTTTTTTTTTTTTTTTTTTTTTTTTTCTCTTCCTTTTAAACAACTCTCTCCAGTTCCAACTCCCTCCCATCCCTCCCCCTAACCATCCACCCCCCTAACCATCCTCCTCACCCTCCCTCCTCTTCCCGATATTTAAAGTTAAAGTTAAAATTAAAAACCTTTATTGAGCTACAACCAGGTTTCTACAACCATAGATACGGAACAATTAAAAGCCTGACGAACTACTGTATTACTACAATTATAAAACGCTGCCGATTACTTCACTGTAAAGACATGCTAAAACACCATGTAACAATGTATTTGTCTTCTGCTGTTTCTCTTATCTCTATATGCTCAATAAATAAAAAAATGAATATTAAAAAAAAAATTATAGATATTGGAGTGTCCCAGTCTAGGAGAGTTTTTGAAAAGTTGGTAGTTGTTCTGGTTCTCGGAGTATTGCCCAGGTTCCATTTTATGTGCTTGGTGAGAGAAGGGGAATCCCCATTTGTAGGGGATGCCTCGTTCCGTAATGTTGCTACCAATGGTCTCATGGCCCTGCGTTGTTGAAGGGTTCATGCTGATATGTCAGCGAAAAGTAAGATTGGTGACCCATATAAGTCGATTTTTGTACATTCCCTCGCTCTTGCCATTATCTGTTGTTTAGTATCATATTTATGTTAGCAACATATGACATCCCTTGGTTTTGTTTCACCTATGTCGCGAGGTCTTAGTGCTCTGTGGGCTCTTTCTATGTCAATTGTGGTATCTTCCTGATGACCTAGGAGCATGTTAAAAAAAATTTGTAGTGCAGAGTATAAATCTTTAAACTCTACGGATTCTGGTAGGCCCCTTAAAGGTACGTTCTTGCGCCTTCTGTATTCAAAATCGATTAGGTTCCATAAGGCTCGAATAGATGGTGTTTGGGATTGGCTTGTAGAGTTTAGTTCTGAAACGTTTGCCTCTTGACCAGAGATTGTAGTTTCTATTGTGTTTCTATGTCAATGAGGTCCTCCCTAAGGCCTGCTATTTCCTCTTAGCACATTTGCTCGACCTTTGTAACTAGCTGTGCAAAATCTTTCTTAGTTGGTAGGGATTGTAGTAAGGTATGAAAGTTGTCTATATTACCTAGTTCTGTGACCGATTCTTCAGCACAGTCTCCTGTTACTCTATCGGATATTGGTGGTTTCAGGCTTCTATCTCGCGCCATTTTGTCCATAGCATTGGAAGCGGAATTTTTAAAGTACTGGGTGAGATCCGATGTGGATTGTTGGGAAGCAGATGATTTAGTTACTTTAGGTTTCCCCATTTTGGTGTTTGAGTCACGTTATTTGGTCTGTGGGGGCTCTTGCTCCTGCTCGGGATAGTGCAGGAGCTCCTAGTCCATGCGACCGGTTAGGCGAACGGTTAGGCCTTGCCCCCGATGAAGAATCTTTTTATTGTAAAAACGTGTGAAATGTGTAATTGGTAGAAGATAGATATTTGAAACAAATAAACGGGTTTAATGAAAAAAAAAAAAGCATTTGTTTTGGGCCAAACTTCTCCTTTAAAAACTGACCTTATATAAAATCTCTAAAAGCCCAATTAGCAGTTGAGTAAATACATGCAGAATACCTTCAATTCATTGGTTATGCTGGTGCTTTCAGCACCAACACAGAGTACAGTTTGGGAGAGTTAAATGCAGGGGAGGAACTGAAAATAGATCCTTTTAATTCTAAAGACAGGTAATAATTATACAATAGGAAAATCATCATTTTGAACTAATACATTGGATAAGTTCCTGTACTTTTTGTGCTTGGTACATGTGTTCGTTCCATAAGAAGTGATGCACAGTTTATGTTCTATACTTCAAAACCATTAGTCTAAATGCGCTCATCTAAGGTGTTTCATGACCTGCTGTTAAATTACAGAACCTGCAGCATTTAATTCCATTACTAGATAAAATACAATCGATTAGAAAAAGTCCCAGGTGAGGGGCACATTAAATTTGTATATATGACATGTAGGTTTCCCCTCCTGGGAATTCATTATAGACAGTAATTTATTGGCTACATTCACCATTATGAAAATAATTCACATGAATTCAGTATTATATGACCACATGTCAAAAACTCACTAGAGACTAGAAATGGGAGAACTTGTTCATTCAGGTTTCTATTATGATAAAATACTAGCACATGACGGTATTTTACAACGGGTCAAAGGGTATCTAAAATTGAAAATGGCTAAAAATTCACCCCAACACAATTTCCTCCTTTTACTGCGGTACACACTGACAGATATGGTTCTCACATATGGTATTTGGGTAGTTTATGTATTTACAGTAATTTGATTTTGATTTGATATTTTACATTGGACAAAATAGTCTCCTGCTTACAAACAAACCAAACCCATTCACTAAACGCGATTACTATCCATGATGTAAGATACAAAATTCAACATTGATGCTTAACAAAAACCTTGTAATCCAGCTACATGTGTGTTACTAAGAGATATAAGTGTTGGCTTGGGATCTTTCACATGCAGTCATATGTGCCCTTAGCAAAGCTAATATCCTTGGATTAATAAGTAGTTATCCAGTCTTTCAGTAATGTAAGAATTGTGCTTCAATGCAGCCATGTTCCAACATAAGCAGTTCAAAGATGTAGTATTCACCCTGCTGAGTGTACCATAGGGTGTTCCATGTTCTAAACTGTATTTTTTTTTGTATTAATAGTTTTATTCTTATGGACTAATTAACATTTCTGACTCTAAGATCTATTAACAGCTACCCCTAGAATTACAGGTGAAACTCCATAAAACCCAAGGTGAATGACCAATGGTCTAATGAGGAATCCTAGTATAGGGAACTGACATTGATAGTATATTAATATGTTGTTCCCATTTACATATACAGTATGATGTAATGTAATTCTTACATTAAGCTACAAGTGCACATGCATACTAATATATACACATTCATATTTAAATATGTCTTTTTAGGCTGCCATTAATTTACAGTATTTTAGAATGTCTTTACTTTGCATAATCTATTACCCATACCATTCATTTTCCTTGGATATGGAATGTGGTGGCTTTGAATATTAATGTCTTAACATGTTGCCGGAAAGGTGGACATCCCTTTTTTATAAACTGTGGATTGTAATTGTGTCCAATCACTTGAGACAATCTCTGTATGTAAAGCCCAATCATGTTTCAGCCCCGCACTGTCAGATTTCTTATTGTCCACACCTGACTGCTGCATTTTATTGAATTGAAACTCAGGTTAAAACAGGCTTTTGTGCATGGTTCTGTTGAAACCAAGCACAGGAGAAAGGTGATTAATTGCAACCATCAGCAAGATGAATGGGGCACTGCATACAGCCCTTCACTATGGATTATAGCTGCTTCAGTGCCCAATACATGAAATACAGTTGTGTCAGACGCTCAGATATAATGGCATTGAATATTTTTTTACCGTATGTGACCATAAATTCTGAACAAGTTTTTCTCACCATTGCATTAATGTTCATGAAGACCACAAGAAGTTAAATAACACATTGAAGTCTCTTTTGTATTTTGTGCAGTAGAATTTTAACATGATAGCAAACAAGGCTCCAATTTACTGCTGGGTATATACACTTGGGTAATATAAGCTTTTTGCAAACAGTGTTACTAGATGGGTTTAGCAGAGGGGTCAAGAATGTGAACTTCATCAGCCAAAAAAGAGAGAGAGAAGGAGAAAAAGAGAGACAGAGAGAGAGTGAAGAAAGGGATAAAGAGTGTGTGTGAGAGAGAGAGAGAGAGATAAGAAGAGGAGAGAAAGAGAGGGGGGAGAGATAAGAGAAGAAATAGAGAGTTCGTGTGTGGGTGGGGGAGAAATTAAATGAGAGAGAGTGTGAGAGAGGAGAGAGAATGTGTGTGTTTGTGTGTGTGTAAGAGAGATAGCATATGTGTGTGAGAGATAATGAGTGTGTGAGAGTAAGCGTGTGTGAGAGAGAATGAGTGTGTGAGAGTAAGCGTGTGAGAGAGAGAGTGAGTGTGTGTGTGAGAGTGTGTGAGCAACAGAGTGAGTGTGTGTGAGAGAGAAAACTATTGGAGTGTATCCCAGTCGTGGAGAGTCATGGGCGAGAAGATCATTTTTTAAATATAGATATTGGAGTGTCCCAGTATAGGAGAGTTTTTGAAAAGTTGGTTAGTGTGTTCTGGTTCTCGGGAGTATTGCCCAGGTTCCATTTGGATGTGCTGTGAGAGAAGGGGAATCCCATTGTAGGGATGCCTCGTCCGTAATGTGCTACCAATGGTCTCATGGCCATGCGTTGTTGAAGGGTTCATGCTGATACGTCAGCGAAAAGTAAGATTGGTGACCCATAAAGGCGATTTTGTACATTCCCGCACTCTGCCATTATCTGTTGTTTAGTACATATTTATGTTAGCAAATATGACATCCCTTGGTTTTTGTTTCACCTATGTCGCGAGGTATTAGTGCTCTGTGGGCTCTTTCTATGTCAATTGTGGTATCTTCTGAGCGACTAGGAGCATGTTAAAAAAAATGTGTAGTGTAGAGTATAAATTTAAACTCTACGGATTATGGTAGGCCCTTTAAAGGTACGTTCTTGCGCCTCTGTATCAAAATCGATTAGGTTCCATAAGGCTCGAATAGATGGTGTTGGGATTGGCTTGTAGAGTTTAGTTCTGAAACGTTTGCCTCTGACCAGAGATGTAGTTTCTATTGTGTTCTATGTCAATGAGGTCCTCCCTAAGGCCTGCTTTCCTCTTAGCACATTTGCTCGACCTTTGTAACTAGCATGTGCAAAATCTTTCTTAGTGGTAGGGATTGTAGTAAGGTATGAAAGTTGTCTATATTACCAGTTCTGTGACCAGTCTTCATCAGAGTCTCCTGTTACTCTATCGGATATTGGTGGTTTCAGGCTTCTATCTCGGGCCATTTTGTCCATAGCATTGGAAGCGGAAATTTTAAAGTACTGGGTGAGATATCGATGTGGATTGTTGGGAGAGCAGTGATTTAGTTACTTAGGTTTCCCCATTTTGGTTTTGAGTCAGTTATTTGGTCTGTGGGGGGCTCTTCGACGTCGGGATAGTGCAGGGAAGCTCTAGTCCATGCGACCGGGTAGGCGAACGGTTAGGCCTTGCCCCCGATGAAAGAATCTTTTTATTGTAAAAACGTGTTGAAATGGGGTAATTAGGTATAGAAGATAATTTGAAACAAATAAACGGGTTAATAAAAAAAAAAGCATGTGTTTGGGCCCAAACTTCTCCTTTAAAAACTGACCTTATATAAAATCTCTAAAAGCCCAATTAGCAGTTGAGTAAAATACATGCAGAATACCTTCAATCATTGGTATGCTGGTGCTTCAGCACCCAACACAGAGTACAGTTACAGTTTGGGAGAGTTAAATGCAGGGGAGGAACTGAAAATAGATCCTTTTAATTCTAAAGACAGGTAATAATTAATACAATAGGAAATCATCATTTTGAACTAATACATTGGATAAGTTCCTGTACTTTTGGGCTTGGTACATGTGTTCGCTTCCATAAGAAGTGATGCACAGTTTATTTTATACTTCAAAACCATTTAGTCTAAATGCAGCTCATCTAAGGTGTTTCATGACCGCTGTTAAATTAAAGAACCGGCAGCATTTAATTCCATTACTAGATAAAATACAATCGATTAGAAAAAGTCCCAGGTGAGGGGCACATTAAATTTGTATATATGACATGTAGGTTTCCCCTCCTGGGAATTCATTATAGACAGTAAGTATTGGCTACATTCACCATTATGAAATAATTAACATGAATTCAGTATTATTGACCCCCCATGTCAAAAACTCACTAGAGACTAGAATGGGAGAACTTGTTTCATTGGTTTATTATGATAAAATACTAGCACTGACGGTATTTACCACTGGGTCAAAGGGTATCTAAAATGAAAATGGCTCTTAAAAATTCCCCAACACAATTTCCTCCTTTTACTGCGGTACACACTGGACGATATGGTTCTCACATATGGTTATTTGGGTAGTTTATGATTTACAGTAATTTGATTTTTGATTTGATATTTTACATGGACAAAATAGTCTCACTGCATGACAAACAACCCAAACCATTCTATAACGCGATTACTATCCATGATGTAAGATACAAAATTCAACATTGGATGCTTAAACAAAAACTTGTAATCCAGCTACATGTGTGTTACTAAGAGATATATGTGTTGGCTTGGGATCTTTCACATGCAGTATATGTGCCCTTAGCAAAGCTAATATCCTTGGATTAATAAGTAGTTATCCCAGTCTTTCAGTAATGTAAGAATTGTGCTGTAATGCGCATGTTCCAACATAAGCAGTTCAAAGTAGTATATTCACCCTGCTGAGTGCACCATAGGGTGTGTACCATGTTCTAAACTGTATTTTTTTTTGTATAATAGTTTTATTCTTATGGACTAATTAACATTTCTGACTCTAAGATTATTAACAAGCTAACCCTAGAATTACAGGGGGATGAAACTCCATAAAACCCAAGGTGAATGACCAATGGTCTAATATGGGGAATCCTAGTATAGGGAACTGACATTGAAGTATATTAATATGTTGTCCCATTTACATATCAGTATGATGTAATGGTAATTCTTACATTAAGCTACAAGTGCACATGCATACTATATATACACATTCATATTTAAATATGTTTTTTAGGTGCCATAATTTACAGTATTTTAGAATGTCTTTACTTTGCATAATCTATTACCCATACCATTCATTTTCCTTGGATAGGAATTGGTGGCTTTGAAGATTAATGTCTAAACATGTTGCGGAAAGGTGGACATCCTTTTTATAAACTGTGGATGTAATTGTGTCCAATCATTGAGCACATTCTGTATGTAAAGCCCAATCATGTTTCAGCCCCGACAGTCAGATTTTATGTCACAACTGACTGCTGCATTTTATTGAATTGAAACTCAGGTTAAAACAGGTTTTTGTGACATGGTTCTGTTGAAAACCAAGCACAGGAGAAAGGTGATTAATTGCAACCATCAGCAAGAGAATGGGGCACTGCATACAGCCTTCACTATGGATTATAAGCTGCTTCAGTGCCCATACATGAAATACAGTTGGTGTCAGACGCTCAGATATAATGGCATTGAATATTTTTTACCGTAGTGACCATAAATTTGAACAAGTTTTCTCCATGCATTAAGTTCATGAAGACCACAAGAAGTTAAATAACAATTGAAGTCTCTTTTGTATTTTGTGCAGTCGAATTTTACATGATAGCAAACAAGGCTCCAATTTACTGCTGGGTATATACACTGGGTAATATAAGCTTTTTGCAAACAGTGTTACTAGATGGGTTTAGCAGAAGGGGTCAAGAATGTGAAACTTCATCAGCCAAAAAAAGAGAGAGAGAAGGAGAAAAAGAGAGACAGAGAGAGAGTGAAGAAAGGGATAAAGAGTGTGGTGTGAGAGAGAGAGAGAGAGATAAGAGAGAGGAGAGAGAAAGAGAGGGGGGAGAGATAAGAGAAGAAATAGAGAGTTCTGTTGTGTGGGTGGGGGAGAAAGAAATAAATGAGAGAGAGTGTGAGAAAGGAGAGAGAATGTGTGTGTTGTGTGGTGGTAAGAGATGATAGCTATTGTGTGTGAGAGATTATGAGTGTGTGAGAGTAAGCGTGTGTGAGAGAGAATGAGTGTGTGAGAGTAAGCGTGTGAGAGAGAGAGTGAGTGGGGTGTGAGAGTGGTGTGAGCAAAAGAGTGAGTGTGTGTGAGAGAGTGTGTGAGAGAGGAGAGTGAGTGTGAGAGAGTAAGTGTGTAGAGAGAGATGTGTGAGAGAGAGAGAGTGAGAGAGTAAGTGTAAGAGAGAGTGTGTGTGAAAGAGAGTGTGAGAGAGGATGAGTGTGTGTGTGTGTGAGAGGTGTGTGGAGAGAGTGTAAGAGAGGGAGTTTGTGAGAGACAATGTGTGGAGAGAGTGAGTGTGTGAGAAAGAGTGTGTGTGAGAGAGAGGGTGAGAGAGTGTGTGAGAGTGTGTGTGAGAGAGAGTGTGTGAGAGAGTGAGTGTGTGTGAGAGAGAATATAGAGAGAGGTGTGTAAAAGAGTGTTTGTGAGAGAGAGTGTGAGAGAGTGTGTGAGAGTGTGTGTGAGAGAGAGTGTGTGAGAGAGTGAGTGTGTGTGGAGTGTGTCGTGTGAGAGAGAGTATAAGAGAGAGAGTGTGTAAAAGAGTGTGTGAGAGAGTGAGTGTGTGTGAGAGTGTGTGTGAGAGTGAGTGTGTGTGAGAGTGTGTGTGAGAGAGAGTATAAGAGAGTGTGTGAGAGAGTGAGTGTGTGTGATATGTGTGTGAGAGAGAGTATAAGAGAGAGAGTGTGTGAGAGAGTGAGTGTGAATGCATATTTTTCATTGGCATCTGACCAAATACTAAAACATTGGGTGTTCACATGCAATAAATTTCATATTATTCACATTACTAAGTGTGTAACGTTTATTAGAGGAGAATGTCTAATAACAAATAACTTCCAGGTGATTCCCCATGTTATAAGGAAGAATATTTTATAGAAACTAAACACATTTAAACCTTTTTCCAATTATAAATGTTTCCTCTCTGCTGCTGGAGATGTAAGCCCCATTCCCAGTATAACGCTGCTGGAGATGTAAGCCCCATTCCCAGTATAAGGCTGCTGGAGTGCTGGAGATGTAAGCCCCATTCCCAGTATAACGCTGGTGGAGATGTAAGCCCCATTCCCAGTATAAGGATGGTGGAGATGTAAGCCCCATTCCCAGTATAAGGCTGCTGGAGATGTAAACCCCCATTCCCAGTATAAGGCTGGCGGCAAATAAGATTTGACTCAAAGGGAAACACTTATTGCACTAGGGGCGATTCAATATCCAGGACTCAAGTTACTTACCTTCGCACAATCCCGCCATACAATAGCAGACCTAAACGATATTATGTCTGGAATTGCATTGTGGGATCACGTAAAGGTAAGAAACCGTTGTGCTGGGTTAAAATCCTATACAGAGCCCTGTTAGTTTTCGTGCTACGAGGTAGCGCTAAACTGAACCATGGGGGTTTAAATCCTTTTTAAAACACATCAATCCCATATTACTTTGGGATTACCTGGGTTTTACATGTACTTTGGCCATATTGAATCTCCCTGCTTGATCTTTATATATATATATATATATATATATATAGAGAGAGAGAGAGAGAGAGGAGAGAGAGAGAGGAGAGAGAGAGAGAGAGAGATATTACAGATCAGTGGAGTAGATTTAGTCAGGGTTATTCAATAAAAGTTCAATAAAACTGAAATAAATCGAGATTACGTCAGTTATTGCATCGCGGGATCGGGCTAAGGTAAGAGCGTGGGTTTAACACCTCCTACACAGTACCGTAAAGTGGTGCGCTACTATGTTGTGCAAAACTTAACGGTAGGGATTTTGCATCTATAGCACGGCGCTATTTTCCCAGTATAACGCTGGTGGAGATGTAAACCCCAGTTCACGTATAAGCTGGTGGAGATGTAAGCCCCATTCCCAGTATAAGGGTGGTTGTAAGCCCCTTCCCAGTTAACGCTGGTGGAGATGTAAGCCCCATTCCCCGTATAACGATGTGGAGATGTAAGCCCCATCCCAGTATAACGCTGGTGGAGATGTAAGCCCCATTCCAGTATAACGCTGGTGGAGATGTAAGCTCCCCATTCCCAGTATACGCTGGTGGAGATGTAAGCCCCATTCCCAGTATAACGCTGGTGGAGATGAAGCCCCATATCCCAGTATAACGCTGGTGGAGATGTAAGCCCCATTCCAGTATAAGCTGGTGGAGATTGTAGCCCCATTCCCAGTATAACGCTGTGGAGATGTAAAGCCCATTCCAGTATAACGCTGGTGGAGATGTAAGCACCTAAGCCCCATTCCCAGTATAACGCTGGTGGAGATGTAAGCCCCATTCCCAGTATAATGCTGCTGGAGATGTAAGCCCCATTCCCAGTATAATGCTGTGGGAGATGTAAGCCCCATTCCCAGTATAATGCTGGTGGAGATGTAAGCCCCATTCCCAGTATAAATGCTGGTGGAGATGTAAGCCCCATTCCCAGTATAATGCTGCTGGAGATGTAAGCCCCATTCCCAGTATAATCGTGCTGAGATGTAAGCCCATTCCCAGTAAATGGCTGGTGGGGATGTAAGCCCCATTCCCAGTATAACTGCTGGAGATGTAAGCCCATTCCCAGTTAACGATGGTGGAGAGTAAGCCCCATTCCCAGTATGTAGGTGGTGGGATGAATGTAAGCCCCATTCCCATTATAAGCTGCTGGAGATGTTAGCCCCATTCCCAGTATAAGCTCGTGGTGGGAGAAGTAAGCCCCATTCCCAGTAAAGGCTGCTGAGATGTAAGCCCCATTCCCAGTATAACGCTGGTGGAGATGTAAGCCCCATTCCCAGTATAGGGCTGGTGGAGATGTAAGCCCCCTTCCCATTATAATGCTGCTGGAGATGTTTAGCCCCATTCCCAGTATAATGCTGCTGGAGATGTAAGCCCCATTCCCAGTATAATGCTGGTAGATGTAAGCCCCATTCCCAGTATAAGGTGGTGTGAGATGTAAGCCCATTCCCAGTATAGGGCTGGTGGAGAAGTAAGCCCCATTCCCATATAATGCTGCTGGAGAGTTAGCCCCATTCCCAGTATAAGGCTGGTGGAGATGTAAGCCCCATTCCCAGTTAAGGCTGCTGGATGTAAGCCCCATTCCCAGTATACGCTGGTGAAGATGTAAGCCCCATTCCCAGTATAGGGCGGTGGAGATGTAAGCCCATTCATTATAATGCTGCTGGAGATGTTAGCCCCATTCCCAGTATAATGTGCTGGAGATGTAAGCCCCATTCCCAGTATAATGATGGTGAGATGTAGCCCCATTCCCAGTATAAGGCTGGTGAGATGTAAGCCCCATTCCCAGATAGGGCTGGTGGAGATGTAAGCCCCATTCCCATTATAAGTGCTGTGGAGATGTAGCCCCATTCCCAGTATAAGGCTGGTGGAGATGTAAGCCATTCCCAGTATAAGTGCTGCTGGAGATGTAAGCCCCATTTCCAGTATAACGCTGGTGAGAGTAAGCCCCATTCCCAGTATAGGCTGGTGGAGATGTAAGCCCCATTCCCATTAATGCTGCGGGGAGATGTTAGCCCCATTCCAGTATAGGCTGGTGGGATAGATGTAAGCCCCATTCCCAGTATAATGCTGTGGAGATGTAAGCCCCATTCCCAGTATAAGTGCGGTGGAGGTGTAAGCCCCATTCCCTATAATGCTGTGGAGATGTAGCCCCCATTCCCAGTATAAGGCTCTGGAGATGTAAGCCCCATTCCCAGTATAAGCTGGTGGAGATGTAAGCCCCATTCCCTATTAACGCTGCTGGAGATGTAAGCCCCATTCCCAGTATAACGTGCTGGAGAGTAAGCCCCATTCCCAGTATAACGGGTGGAGATGTAAGCCCCATTCCCAGTATAATGCTGCTGGAGTGTAAGCCCCATTCCCAGTATAAGCTGTGGAGATGTAGCCCCATTCCCAGTATAATGCTGCTGGAGATGTAAGCCCCATTCCCAGTATAATGCTGGTGGAGATGTAAGCCCCATTCCCAGTATATGCTGCTGGAGATGTAAGCCCCATTCCCAGTATAATGCTGCTGGAGATGTAAGCCCCATCCAGTATAATGCTGGAGAGATGTAAGCCCCATTCCCAGTAAAATGCTGGTGGGGATGTAAGCCCCATTCCCAGTATAATGCTGCTGGAGATGTAAGCCCCATTCCCAGTATAACGCTGGTGGAGATGTAAGCCCCATTCCCAGTATAGGGCTGGTGGAGATGTAAGCCCCATTCCCATTATAATGCTGCTGAGTGTTAGCCCATTCCCAGTATAAGGCTGGTGGAGATGTAAGCCCCATTCCCAGAAAGGCTGCTGGAGATGTAAGCCCCATTCCCAGTATAACGCTGGTGAGAGGTAAGCCCTCCCAGATAGGGCTGGTGGAGATTAAGCCCCATCCCATTATATGCTGCTGGAGATTAGCCCCATTCCAGTATAATGCTGCTGGAGATGTAAGCCCCATTCCCAGTATAATGCTGGTGAAGATGTAAGCCCCATTCCCAGTATAAGGCTGTGAAGATGTAAGCCCATTCCCAGTATAGGGTGGTGGAGATGTAAGCCCCATTCCCATTATAAAGCTGCTGGAGATGTAGCCCATTCCAGTATAAGGCTGGTGGGATGTAAGCCCATCCTATAAGCTGCAGTTAGAGAGCAGATATCCCCATTCCAGTATCTGCTGGTGTGCCATTAGCCCATATATAACCATTTCCACAGTATATGGCTGGAGGTAGAGATTAAGCGATAGCCCCATTCCCATTATAATGCTGCTGGAGATGTTAGCCCCATCCCAGTATAAGGCTGGTGGAGATGTAAGCCCACATCCCAGTATAGGCTGATGGAGATGTAAGCCCCATTCCCAGTATAAGGCTGGTCGAGATGTAAGCCCCTTCCCAGTATAATGCTGATGGAGATGTAAACCCCCATTCCAGTATAAGGCTGCTGGAGATGTAAGCCCCATTCCCAGTATAACGCTGGTGGAGATGTAAACCCCCATTCCCGGTATAACGCTGGTGGAGATGTAAGCCCCATTCCCGGTATAAGGCTGGTGGAGATGTAAGGCCCATTCCCAGTATAAGGCTGCTGGAGATGTAAGCCCCATTCCCAGTATAAGGCTGCTGGAGATGTAAGCCCCATTCCCAGTATAATGCTGGTGGAGATGTAAGCCCCATTCCCAGTATAATGCTGCTGGAGATGTAAGCCCCATTCCCAGTATAATGCGGTGGAGATGTAAGCCCCATTCCCAGTATAATGCTTCTGGAGATGTAAGCCCCATTCCCAGTATAATGCTGCTGGAGATGTAAGCCCCATTCCCAGTATAATGCTGCTGGAGATGTAAGCCCCATTCCCAGTAAATGCTGGTGGGGATGTAAGCCCCATTCCCAGTATAATGCTGCTGGAGATGTAAGCCCATCCAGTAAACGTGGTGGGATGTAAGCCATTCCCAGTATAGGGCTGGTGGAGATGTAAGCCCCATTCCCAGTATAAGGCTGCTGGAGATGTAAGCCCCATTCCCAGTATAACGCTGGTGAAGATGTAAGCCCATTCCCAGTATAGGGCTGTGGAGATGTAAGCCCCATTCCCATTATAATGCTGCTGGAGATGTTTGCCCCATTCCCAGTATAATGCTGCTGGAGATGTAAGCCCCCATTCCCAGGATAATGCTGGTGAAGATGTAAGGCCCATTCCCAGTATAAGGCTGGTGAAGATGTAAGCCCCATTCCCAGTATAGGCTGGTGGGAGATGTAAGCCCCATTCCCATTATAATGCTGCTGGAGATGTTAGCCCCATTCCCAGTATAAGGCTGGTGGAGATGTAAGCCCCATTCCAGTATAAGGCTGCTGGAGATGTAAGCCCCATTCCCAGTATAACGCTGGTGAAGATGTAAGCCCCATTCCAGTATAGGGCTGGTGGAGGTGTAAGCCCCTTCCCATTATAATGCTGCTGGAGATGTTAGCCCCATTCCCAGTATAAGGTGGTGGAGATGTAAGCCCCATTCCCAGTATAAGGCTGATGGAGATGTAAGCCCCATTCCCAGTATAAGGCTGTCGAGATGTAAGCCCCATTCCCAGTATAATGCTGCTGGAGATGTAAACCCCCATTCCCAGTATAAGGCTGCTGGAGATGTAAGCCCCATTCCCAGTATAACGCTGGTGGAGATGTAAACCCCCATTCCCGGTATAACGCTGGTGGAGATGTAAGCCCCATTCCCAGTATAAGGCTGGTGGAGATGTAAGCCCCATTCCCAGTATAAGCGGGTGGAGATGTAAGCCCCATTCCCAGTATAACGCTGTGGAGAGTAAGGCCCATTCCCAGTATAACGCGGTGGAGATGTAAGCCCCATTCCCAGTATAACGCTGGTGGAGATGTAAGCCCCATTCCCAGTATAACGGTGGTGGAGATGTAAGCCCCATTCCCCGTATACGCTGGTGGAGATGTAAGCCCCATTCCCAGTATAACGCTGGTGGAGATGTAAGCCCCATTCCCAGTATAACGCTGGTGGAGATGTAAGCCCCATTCCCAGTATAACGCTGGTGGAGATGTAAGCCCCATTCCCAGTATAATGCTGGTGGAGATGTAAGCCCCATTCCCAGTATAACGCTGGTGGAGATGTAAGCCCCATTCCCAGTATAACGCTGGTGGAGATGTAAGCCCCATTCCGTTAACGTGGTGATGTAGCCCATTCCCAGTATAAGGCTGGTGGAGATGTAAGCCCCATTCCCAATATAAGGCTGCTGGAGATGTAAGCCCCATTCCCAGTATAACGCTGGTGGAGATGTTAGCCCCATTACCAGTATAAGGATGGTGGAGATGTAAGCCCCATCCCAGTATAGGCTGCTGGAGATGTAAACCCCATTCCCAGTATAAGGCTGCTGGAGATGTAAACCCCCATTCCCAGTATAAGGCTGGTGGCAAATAAGATTTGACTCAAAGGGAAACACTTATTGCACTAGGGGCGATTCAATATCCAGGACTCAAGTTACTTACCTTCGCACAATCCCGCCATACAATAGCAGACCTAAACGATATTATGTCTGGAATTGCATTGTGGGATCACGTAAAGGTAAGAAACCGTTGTGCTGGGTTTAAATCCTATACAGAGCCCTGTTAGTTTTCGTGCACGAGTAGCGCTAAACTGAACCATGGGGGTTTAAATCCTTTTTAAAACACATCAATCCCATATTACTTTGGGATTACCTGGGTTTTACATGTACTTTGGCCCATATGAATCTCCCTGCTTGATCTTTATATATATATATATATATATATATATATATATATAGAGAGAGAGAGAGAGAGAGAGAGAGAGAGAGAGAGAGAGAGAGAGAGAGAGATATTTACAGATCAGTGGGAGTAGATTTAGTCAGGGTTATTCAATAAAAGTTCAATAAAACTGACATAAATGAGATTACGTCAGTTATTGCATTCGGGATCGGGCTAAGGTAAGAGCGTGGGTTTAACACCTCCTACACAGTACCGTAAAGTGGTGCGCTACTATGTTGCGCAAAACTTAACGGTAGGGATTTTGCATCTATAGCACGGCGCTATTTCCAAAAACATTTGGAAATGGCACTGTGCTCTAAAATCCGTCTAAAACCCACGTTAACCCAAAATTTCTTCGGGTTAATGTGGGTTTTAGATGGAAAAGCCCTATATTGAATCTCAACCCTTATCGTTTAAAATGGTGCTAATTTTGCCCCAACCAATCAGATCTTATTTAACATTATAAAGCTAACATCTGATTGGTTGGGGCAAAATTAGCATCATTTTTAACGATAAGCAGGTAGTTTCACCCAGAGCCACACTTGCTCTGGGCAAATCTCTTGTTGCAGATTTACCTTAGGCCTCTGGGTGGATCTCACCCACACATAAGTATTTAACCATCAGCTGATGTTAATTACCGGTAGTTATGTGCGCACACCTGGGCAAACAAAGGCTTAAAGTCGCGCTAACCTATCGGAAATCAGTTTGCACAAATTTAGGAACCTCAAAGAGCGCTGCACCCACGTCCTTGTTAATGACCCCAAAGGACTTTCATTACATCTCCCTGATAGTTTGGTAATCATTTGTCATCATTTTGGTCTCACTTTGCTGAATAAAATAGTCCATTCAGTCTGTTTTTCTAAGTGGGATTTATTGAGAGCAGCGGTTGAAGGTCTCTTTTGGTTATAGCCGGACATTAACACCACAAGATGTCCAGGTCTTAAACGCAGTCAGAGGATACGGATGCATGTGGGAGACTGGAAGTGAATGATCAATTACAAATAATTTCCCTTTATATGTAGCAAGTTGTCGGTTAGGGCAGTTTAGGATTTTACATTTTATATCACTATTTAAATTTATTTCTTTATTGATTTACTTTGTTACCCAAACACAATATTTCCAAGTGCGTTTCCTGCGTTCTAAACATCTGTTGTGTCCCCGTGTGCAAAGTGTAAAGCTCCCAGGTGACTGCCTCGATTCCTTTCCATAATAAACATCTATAGAGCGCTAATAACAGTGACAGATAAAGGTTCTCGAGGAAAGTGCAGTTGTTAAATGAATTGTGGATGTTGAATGATAGCTGGATAAACGTAACACATTTTGGTAAGCATATGGGATTCTCCATTAATTCTAGGGTTATAATAAACTCAGTTGCCGGCTGCAGATCTAAAAATACAAAAAGTGAGATCAGAAGGGTATAATCTGCCCTTATTATATTGAATGAAAGAAGCCCGGTACATTAAATGAATATTGCAAGTCTGACCCCTTCTTAGAAGAGATAAAAAGGGGAAAGGTTTCATATCTACGTGTTCTATATTCATAATACTTTACATAATGTATGGAAATGAAAGAGCAAGCTGCATTCATTAGATTTTAATAAGTAGGCATTGATTGATTCTATACGGTATGCGTGTGAGTGTATGTGTCTAAAGGGGCCTATAAACGTACCAAACCCAGTTGTACAATTATGGGATATTCGGATATTGTATGATTGTTGGACCATGTATGGTCACTCGTATGAATGAATATGAATTGTAAAATTGTATTCCTAGTAACAACAATGAGCCAAACAATAAACAATTCACTTTTTTCCCAATTAGCTACTATCAGGCTACTATGGGGCATATTTAACAACCCGTAATCAGGAATTACAGGCGCAAAATACTGCAATGGTATTGAATAGGCAATTGTAAATGTACGATCACAATTGTAATTTTATGACCGCAATTGTACGATCACAGTCGTAAACTATACGATTGTTTAAATCACGGTCTCTATATTTAATGTTACCGCGCCTATATAAATAGGGCCCTATGTTTGAGATGTAACCCCTCCCCCTCCCTACAGATCTATCTAAAATTTCCTAATTCTAGTCACGCTGCATCAATGTTCTGCTAACTTACCCACACACGACATCGATATTTTGATCGATTCAACAAATTTGGATTTTCTTTCAATATCGAAAAAAACAAAGATCAGGCAAGGTAAATTTCCATCAACTCTATATTCCAGTCTCCATATTTCCCAGATTTCAAGCTGTTGGCATTATGTTGAGTTAAAGTTCAAATAATGGGCCAGAAGGTCTTCTGATCTTTAATAGAGATGAACTAAACTGTCAGTGGCTCAATGGAACTTATTGAAATTCTGGGGATTTTGTTTTTAGAATTTTCTTCCACATTTTGTAAAATATTCCAAAATTCGTGGTTGATTGTCATTGTGTGGTAATTGATCATTGCACTAAAAACTTGTCCTGGCTGATTCCCGGTAATTGGGCCAAAAGATAGCCCTTGTGTACCGTACCAATCCTAAAGCTAGCCATATATATATATATATATATATGACCAATATTCAGCAAATCCCATTGGACCCTACAGGATTTGTTAAATATCTGCAATGTAAATACCGCCCTCTACATTGTGACCGGTCTGAACAATTGGTGTGGCCACACTAGGTGCGCTAGTGCCCGTTACGCTGTGATTCCCATACTCTACGATATCCGAATATCACAGGGATTGCAGCGCAAGCGGGCACATTAGTGTGGCCTCTTCCTTAAGGTGGCCATACACATGGGATTTGCACAGATTACACTGATATCTGTTGGCACACATGCAGTGGGAACCCCTGCACAGTTCAATCGGATCGGCTCCATTTCTTTAAAGTAAAGGGAGATGATACCGACCGACGGATATTTTCTGTCTTTCCTGACGAGAACAGCCCCTGCACACTGAAGATAATGGGTAAACCCCGTCTTTCCTGACAGGATTTACCCATTATCATTAGTGTGTATGGCCACCTTCAGACATGAGAACAGCTTTCGAACAAACAGCAAATCACTAGTCATAAAAAAACCCTGGGAACCCACAGCCCATTCACCCAATAAAACAGGTAGATTGGTCAATGAGTGATAACAGACATATGAAATGTTAGGTGGACCCCTAAACTCATCCTGGTGGGCTCCTGGTCTTAAATTTCCTGGTGGGCCCCAACACCCCAGTCCGACAATGAACTCATAGCTGTGTATCTCGTTCCTTTTAGATCCCATTGCTGTTTCTCGTGTGTGTTAACAGGGAGACACTTTGATGAGATTAGAAAGTATAAGTAACTTAATAAATTTCCTTCCACAGTAGAGCTAATCAAAACCATCCATCCATGGGTCGATAAGAGATAACACATTCCAAGGAATTAAATGCTGTGGTTGGAATTATAATTTGTTTACAAAGTGGAGATTTTTTAAAGGGAAACTCTGATCAGTGTTGAATCAAATGTGAACATTTTCAATATTTCAAAACCCAAATACCCTTTAAAAACCATGAATATATAAAATGCCCTTTATATGTTTATTTTTGCATATTAACCATTTCAGCAATACATTTTAGGGGTTATTTATTAAGAGGTGCAACATTTCCCCCGTGGTGTACAGCAACCAATCAGATGCTGTCTAAAGGTGCCCAATTATTACAGCTTACCTGCAGACTAATCCTGCAACATCCAATCAATTACAGAGGAACCGCTATTGCGGATCTTCTTTTCGGCCGGCATGCGATCGAGAGGTCCCGCCTGTACCATTCATATTGCAATCGTATATCAGTCACAAACAAGATCCGGAAAGGCGATTCCTCCGAAATTGATTGAATGTCATTGGATCGGTCTGCAGGTAAGCTGTAATATATGGGCACCCTAACTGTAGTAGAGCAGTAAAAAGGTATCATCTGATTGAGGCAAAATAAACAGCTCAGGCAAATTATTCACCTCCTATTGAATAGGCCTATTTATGATTGACATTTCTTCTTGGGTACACACAATGTACAAAGATGACGATTGCTCTCCCTATATAAAGTATACATAAAGTTTAGGGAGAAAATTCGTTCACTACGACTGCGGCGAGGGAAATTTTCCGCTCAGAATGAGTTTTTACAATGCCGGTGCCCTTACGTTCGTCGGCATCAGAAATGGTTGTTTCAGACATACACATATTAGCAATATAGAGCCAATCCCGTCAGTACCGAAGGCATCAGCCCCTGTGTGTACCGGCTTTACTTTTTTAATGGTAGTAATGTTGTATGCAATGTTTCTCTCTCTATTTATCTTTATAAGTAGTCAGGGAGATATATTACACTATTCTTCACTTTTTATTTTGTTGACTCTGTGTTTTTAAAAGGAATTAAGGTTTGGCTTGGGAAAGGCAAGAGGATCGCAGAAGTCAGATCCTGCTGCTGCAAAGCCACGAGCCAGGCTTCAAGAGTATAAATCACCATGTAATAGCCACATGAGACAAATAACAATGTATGATCAGCACATTGAAAGAAATTAAAGGCTGTTAGAAATTCTCAATGGACAAAGCAAGATTGTGTAAATTAGATAAACGCTACAATTGCAGAAATTTATTTTTTTTTCAAACTTCAAAGATAAACTTAGAAATGAAACGTGACGCCATTCCACAGCATCACATGTGGGGGACAGCGGATACAGGGAGAAACCAATGGTTTGTGATTAATAGTAGCAATACATTTTTTGCAAGCCCATACCAGCTATGGCTAATAAGGTGACCCTGTACTGTAAGCCAAGACCCTATGGATGATCTGATTGATCTCTTCAGGAAAATTGTATCCTGGTCACTGTTATCCAATTTATCTGTAAACCCCTGGGAAACTTTCTATTTGTGCTATAATTACCATCATGGTCTCTGGGCTCTACGAGATTACAGGAATGTCTGGGGATTGTGTGTGTGGTGGGGGATACAAAGCCATAGTAACATAATAGTACTATAACGGCATGCTCTGCCTGTAGTTAGCATTCTAACAAAAAGCTAACTAAGCCCCCCAAACAAAGGACCAATATTTTGAGTGATCCGATAAAATCCAATCGGTTCACTCCGTTTGGAAAAACGAAGATCAGTCCCCATCTAAAGTGGAAATCTGTGGAAAAATCAGAGACTCAAGGTGGGAAATTTTGAGCGGTTCTGTTTTTTCTGATCAAAAATCCGACTGTAACAGCATCTGCCCATGTATGGCTAGCTTTAGAGCCCCTAATGGAATTTCTAACATACTGTGAGTGTTTTAACTTCCTCTGCATCCACTGTTAGGTAGGGTTAAAGGGCATGTCCACCCTGCAGGACAATTTTTGATATGATGTAGGGCACACCTGCCCACTCCCAACCGCCGTGTCAGATTGTTAAAAAAAGATATAGAATGCTACTTACAGCCCCTGTGGCACACGGATCCATCTCCATGCTTGCAGGGGCTGGACCAGCAGCTGCGTCTGGCTGAGAGGCTGTGTCTGTGATTGGCTGAGGAGGGCTTCCCTGCGCATGTCACACTAACTCCAGGAGGCTACAGAAGAGGCAGAAACCTTTTGGTGGAAGAAAGCTTCTACTCTTCAGTTTTCCACAAGGAGCAGAGAAGGAAGGTAAGGATTTCTTTACACTACACAGTGGGGCCAGTAGTGGGTTAAATCCTAGTTTTGGGGTGGACATGCCCTTTAATGAGTAGGGTATAAAGGTTGGACTAGATGGACCTTTATTCAACCTCCAATACAATGTTACTAAGTTACTATCTATCTATCTATTTATCTATCTATCTATCAATCTATCTATCTATCTATCTATCCGTCAATCATCTATCTATCAATCTATCTATCTATCTATCTATCTATCTATCTATCTATCCGTCAATCATCTATCTATCTATCTATCTGTCTATCTATATATCTATCTATCTATATATCATCTGTCTGTCTGTCTGTCTGTCTATCTATCTATCTATCTATCTATCATCTGTCTGTCTATCTATCTATCTATCATCTATCATCTGTCTGTCTATCTATCTATCTATCTATCTATCTATCTATCTATCTATCTATCTATCTACTTCTGTCTATCGATACTATCTATCTATCATCTAATCTATCTATCTGTCTGTCTATCTATCTATCTATCTATCTATCTATCTATCTATCTATATCTATCTATCATCTATCTATCATCTATCTCTATGTCTGTCCTATCTATCTATCTATCTATCTATCTATCATCTGTCTGTCTATCTATCTACCTATCTATCTATCTATCCGTCAATCATCTATCTATCTATCTATCATCTGTCTGTCTGTCTATCTTTCATTCTGTCTTTCTATCTATTTATCTATCTATCTATCTATCTATCATCTGTCTGTCTGTCTATCTATCATCTGTCTGTCTGTCTGTCTATCTATCTATCAGGCAAATGCAAAAAAGTTGGAGGTCTATCTATCATCTCTATCTATCATCTATCTATCTATCTATCTATCCGTCAATCATCTATCTATCTATCTATCATCTATCTATCCGTCATCATCTATCTATCTATCTATCATCTGTCTGTCTGTCTATCTTTCATCTGTCTGTCTATCTATCTATCTATCTATCTATCTTCAATCTATCTATCTATTTCTATCTATCTATCTATCTATCTATCTATCATCCGTCAATCATCTATCTATCTATCTATCATATCCGTCAATCATCTATCTATCTATCTATCATCTGTCTGTCTGTCTATCTTTCATCTGTCTGTCTATCTATCTATCTATCTATCTACATCTGTCTGTCTGTCTATCTATCTCTGTCTGTCTGTCTGTCTATCTATCTATCAGGCAAATGCAAAAAAGTTGGAGGTCTATCTATCTATCTATCTATCTATCTATCTATCTATCTATCTATCAATCTATCTATCTATCAATCTATCTATCTATCCGTCAATCATCTATCTATCTATCTATCTGTCTATCTATATATCTATCTATCTATATATCATCTGTCTGTCTGTCTATCTATCTGTCTATCTATCTATCAGGCAAATGCAAAAAAGTTGGAGGTCTATCTATCTATCTATCTATCCGTCAATCATCTATCTATCTATCTATCTATCAATCTATCTATCAATCTATCTATCTATCCGTCAATCATCTATCTATCTATCTATCTGTCTATCTATATATCTATCTATCTATATATCATCTGTCTGTCTGTCTATCTATCTATCTATCTATCTATCATCTGTCTGTCTGTCTATCTATCTATCTATCTATCATCTGTCTATCATCTGTCTGTCTGTCTATCTATCTATCTATCATCTGTCTGTCTATCTATCTACCTATCTATCTATCCGTCAATCATCTATCTATCTATCTATCTATCTATCATCTGTCTGTCTGTCTGATCTATCTATCATCTACTCATCTATCTATATTTCTGTCTATTATCTATCTATATATCTATCATCTATCTATCTATCTATCTATCATCTATCTATATTTCTATCTATTATCTATCTATCTATCATCTACTCATCTATCATCTATCTATATTTCTATCTATTATCTATCTATCTATCTATCTATCATCAACTTATTTATCATCTATGTGTCTGTCTATCTATCTATCTATCTATCATCTGTCTGTCTGTCTGTCTGTCTATCTATCATCTGTCTGTCTGTCTGTCTGTCTATCTATCAGGCAAATGCAAAAAAGTTGGAGGAGCACACTATTTCATTTTCAGTGTTTATTCAGCATAAGGACATACAACGTTTCGGGGGATATAGCTTCCCCCTCCTCAGGTATTAACTGAAGGCCGTGCCAAAGGAGGTGTGCTTGAGTGTACTGTACTGGAAGCTTTGGACTATCTATCTATCTATCTATCTATCTATCTATCTCTATCATCTACTTATCTATCATCTATCTATCTATTCATCTATCTATCTGATCTATCTATCTATCGATCTATCTATCTATCATCTACTCATCTATCAATATTTCTATCTATCCATCTATCTATCTATCTATCTATCTATCTATCTATCTATCTATCTATCTATCTATCATCTATCTATATTTCTATCTAACTATCTATCTATCATCTACTTATTTATCATCTATGTGTCTGTCTGTCTATCTATCTATCTATCTATCATCTACTTATCTATCATCTATCTATCATTTTATAATCTATTATAATTTTATATCAAAATGTATACAGTAGTTTGGTTTATAGGTAAAAACTGCACAATTTCCCGTGAAATCCAACTTACTCTAACTAGGCTGTCTGAGCAGTAAGGAGTTAAAAAATAAAAAGAAAGATCAAATTATTTTGTGCATGTGTAGATTATTATACACAACACAACAGTGTCCTAAACTAATGCCTGACGTCTACAAAACGAGTTTGTGATTCCAAGATCAAAGTCTATAAAATGAGAATCCCTAATGGCAAAATAACAGTGTCTGCTGTGAATATAATAAATATACATTTTTAAAATGCGACTCACTTTTCTGCATTCCTAACAATTAACTGTGGATTAACTATTAATATGGTTGAATATTGACGACAGTCCACTAGGAGGTGGAAAAAGGTTTTAAATATACTGAATTTACTACACACAGAAGTTCTTAAATTGCCCAATGGACGTCAACATGGACCAAAGATCAAGGGGAGTTTAATGTGACATTAAAATTCTGAATTGAGAGGTCCAGTCAGATGATTAGTGAAACACCTTTAAGAACTAAACTTCAAATCTAGTCAATCTAACGGAATATCACAGATAGCCCTACCACAAATAACACTACCACAGATAGACCTACCACAAATAGCCCTACCACAGATAGACCTACCACAAATTGTCCTACCACTACCACAGATAGCCTTACCACAAATTGTCCTACCACAGATAGCCCTACCACAGGCAGACCTACCACAAAAAACCCTAACACAAATAAACCTACCACAGATAGACCTACCACAAAAAGCCCTACCACAAATCATCACCAGATAGCCTTACCACAGATAGCCCTACCACAGATAGCTCAAGTTCTAAGAATAGTAAGTTAGATCTTTGGCCAAGAACCTAATAGAATTACTCATAGACAAAAAATAGGTAAAACCTGAAACGCGTTAGACCATTTCTCTTACACCTGTTACCTGGCAGCCAGCTAGCTTGTTTTTTTATAATTTTGGATAATAAAGGATGATTTTTTAAAGAAAAAAACATCAGCCTGATTCCTGTTGCAGATCGAGTACACCAGAGGTGGTTGGTGCGGCGGACCTCTTTCTTTGTTCTGTTTTGCTGTAGGTGGAGGAGAGACCCTCTAGTCCGCAAGCACACCTGACAGGTGTTGAAGGGAGGACGAGGTCCGATGCAGATCACAGTTGGGAAGGAAGGGAGCTGCCATTGCAGTGCATTCCCACAAAGGATTTTGGGCCAGTTGTGGGTTAAATTTTAGTTTTGGGGGTTAGTTTTGGGGGTGGACATGCCCTTTAAGGCGAATTGATGAATGGAGGAGAATTCATACTGTACCGAGTTGCCCAGTGTTTGTGATATTTTTATGAGAATATTTTGGGTTATCTGGAATGCGTATCAGATTGTCTTTATGGGGTAAACCCAGAATACCCACAGAAAAACCAGTGAGAAAATGCAAACTCTGTGAGCTTGTCACCAAATATAGATTGAAACTAATGATGGTGAAACATATTGACGTTAAGAGAATATTTTGCTGTCAACATGCTTTATTTTATAGACAAACAGCATTAATAAAAGCCTGAGAATGTCATAGGAAGCTGGAGAAACAGTTACATGGTCATTTTTTTTCTTTAACAAATGCATCGCAAGTTTACAATTCCGGTCGTAATTGAACAATCGCATCATTATGTCAGCGATCCTTATTAACCTACAGCGACATTAAATTATGTTTTGGACAGTTAGGTTGTGTCTTTAGCTACAAAGTTAGCAGAAGGATGCTGTCTTCTCTTTGTTTTTGCTGTAGACTGTTTAGGGTATTTGTTGAAATTCCTTTTGTAAAGTCTTAGCAGAGAATCTTTACCAAATAGAATAATGAACCTTCCTTCATCAGGTGACTGAAACTAGCTCATACAGATAACTAGCTCATGCTCATACTTACCGACAGTAGATGCAAAAATGTGAGGAGCACACTACTTGCAAAGAAAATAACAGTTTAGTGTGAAAACGACATATAAAGTTTTGGGAGGCCTCTGCCCCCTTCCTCGGGTATACTTACCAGCAGGGTATAAAGCAGAGGCCAACAGTATGCTGTTTTTGCACTAAATAAAGAAGTATTCACTGAAGTAGTGTGCTCCTCTGCTTTATACAATTTCAATTCATAGGGAAGCACACTCAAATAGAATATAATAACAAAAGTTCCATTTATTAAGTGCTCAACATACAAGCCAGGTACACAACGTTTCGGGGGGTCCAACCCCCTTCCTCAGGGGGGAAGGGGGTTTATGGAGTCCTGGAAGAAGGGGGCTGAGAGGATTGCACCTACCAATTTGTCTGGCTAACCAGCCAACAGCAGTGTGCCACAGTACATTTGGATCTTTTTGGAACTATACTTACCAACAGCCCTGGAATCTGTAGAACAGTCCCAGCTTTTAAATTCAGTCCTTTCCTCCTGCAACATTCCAAGATAGACACAAGTGCTGAACAGTTAAATGTTTTTTTTTAATGGAATCCAACTATGCTTATAGAAATCATGCAAAGTAATGTGTTTGTAATGCAGAATATATTGTTTTACTTTATGTAAATTTACTTAAAGGGTAACTGGTCTTTCATTCCTTTTAAACAAGCCTAGGATGATGTATCTAGCTTCACTGGGTCTAATAGGTTTGTAAATTTACACTTCCTTGTCTGTTTTAACTGTCTAAGCCTGTGACAGTCACTTTGTGCAGCGCAATGGTGCTGATCATGTCACAGCTCACAGTACTAGCAAATAAAACACCCTTTATACTGCTGTAGCTTTGGAAGAACTGAAGCTAAATCCATGATTCTGGAGTCATTTTAAAAGTAGGAGTGTGCTCTTGTTAATAAAAAGACACCACAGTTTAGCATTGATAGCCTCCATTAAAAGGCATGTCCAGCATAAAAAAACCTTTTTATAGTCTGGTGGTGCAAAGCCCATTTTCGCATTATTTAGAATTGCCAAAGATACCTCTGAAGGGACTTACCTGTCCCGGGCCCCTGACGATCTGTACTGCTCTGCCGATGCTTCTACGTGGTTGCAACTGTCATTGAAGGCGCAACGTGACATCAGCCACGACTAGGATGTAGAGAGGCTGTAGGCCCAGAGCCTCACTGCTCCTGTTTTTGCTTGAAACAAGCTGAAACAAGAGCAGGGCAGACCCCAGGTGGTTAGGGACCGGGCCAGGTAAGTCCCTTGAGAGGCATCTTTAGCAATTCTAAATAATGTGAAAATGGGATGTGGGGGGTGCTCTACCAGGATATAAAAAAACATAGGGAAGATAACTGTTAGATCAAGTGTCTGAAACAGTGGTGCCCAACACATTGCCCGCAGGCTGCATGCGGCCCGATTGTGATTTGGAGTGGCCCTCTGAGTTGATCCCTATAAAATAATTAGATTTAAGAGACTCCTAGTCCTTACCTGCCTCACTGTTAAATATGTTAATGCACTCTAAACTCCATTGGAAGTCCGTATCCGGTGTATCTTCAGTTCAGAGCATGACCACAAGACCAGCTCTTCTATGCTGCTGCACCTCTGTATGATCGGCTCCTCAGACCTCAAAACTGCAGCACGTGACATACAGATAGCAAGCTGCCTTCAGAGTTTGTGCTGCTGAACATAACTGGTATGCCTGTTTACGGTTTCTTCTTTGCTTTTGGGTTTTAATTTAATGCTATTTATGTGGTGCTAGGCTGGAGAGTGTAGAAAGGTTTTGTAATCATGCTGACACTATGCATGCAAAATGTATATAGCAGGGCTCTGCACACAGGGGCGTACCTGCAGGGGCCTGGGCCCCCCCGCGAGAATGGAGGCCTGGGCCCCTGACCCCTTCCTCCTTCAAGCGATCAACCATTTTAAACAGATGATCGCACGTATGAATGAAACATAATCTCAATCAGCTGTTTTAAAGACTGGACCCAAACTTCCGGTTCAGATCCGAAAGTTCGGGTCCGGTCTTTAAACAGCTGATTGCGCGTATGATTTATTCATATGCACTATCAGCTGTTTAAAACGGCTGATGGGGGGAAGGATTTTGGGCTTGTTGTGGGCCCTACTACCGCTGTGGCCCCCCGCGACCGGTGGCAGGGGCGGTAGTGACACCACTGGCTGCACAGATTGCCAACTTATTAAAATGACTGCATTACAATTAGTGACATTTTTGTGACAGCCTGCTGCACATTTTTTTTAAATATGTGTCCTTTGATTTCACTTATCTGCTAACACTACATGTGGCTTATTCCTGTGGTGTTGGGATTTGTAGTTATCAGATTATCCGATAATATGAGGACAATCTTAAATTAAATGTAATATTTGTATAATATGTCTTGTGTCCTTTACATAGGGAGGATTATGGGTAAGGTTTCTGATTACCTACTCCTGGTTTAATAAATAAAATTAAAAGGGCTGTAATATGTCGATTATAACCTATATAGGTCTATAAATATCTTGTACAGCCCTCAACGGTGGTCAGGGCCCGCACATGTGGCCCTTGAAGCCAAATAGGTTGGGCACCACTGGTCTGAACACATTTTCTTGTAGTTTTCCTTTATTACCACTAGAGGTCAAGAAGGTTCCATTAAACCTTATTCCTTGGAAAAACTAGATATGTGTGTGATAAGATTTGTGTATATACAATATATTGTATGGATAAAATAAAAATTGAAACAATTATTTGGTATCATAGGAAGCAAAGGTTTCAAGAGTTTCAGTCTGTACTAATAATTTTGTGTACTGTATAATGTAGTAGTATTTCCACTACTTCAGCATACTTAAAATAGAATTATACCCCCAAACCACCCCCGTCCTTTAAAAGTTACCCAAGAGAGGATTGTTCTGTAATATAGAGAGTCGGCCACGATCGTTAGGTGTGTTGCAGTCCCAAGCAGTCTCCCTAATGCTTTATAGAGGGGGGATGCTTGTGAGTGTGTGTAACCATATTTTGAAAGATGATAGAATCTTACAGATTGGTACTGTGTATACCCAGCTTTATAGCTAAACTAGAGGGTTCAGCTGTAAAGGGTTCCAGTCCTCCTTTATTTTCATTATTGTATTCTGTGCTCTGGACAGAAGCGCCTGAGTAAGCTGGAACTAGCTGCTGTGTCAGTATGAGGTACATAATAATAACAGTTATGGAATCCGCAGGACAGTCCCAATTAGATATCAGTCCCCTTTAGATATCATTTCTTTAGGTTGAACGGCGGAATGTAAATAACATGTTTATTGAATTATTTTACCGTCTGCTTCCCCTCTGGCACAGAAAAAATAAAATGCAGTTCTGTGCAGTTTTCCTAAATTAATACACACATGATCAGCTCCAGAAAACAGTGACTGTCTGCGTTTAAAAACAAGACGGTATCATGTGACTCCTCTGTCCTGACTTAGGGGCATATTTATAAAGGATTGTTTTTTTCCGCCAAATAATTAGAGCAGCACATCGCAGCGAAAATAGCGCCATTTGGGGCTTCGTTTCGCCTTATTTATAAAAAAGCGAAAAAAACACACTTCGCGGCTGAAAAAGGCGAACGAGCGCGATAAAGAGCGAAAAGTATCGCAGCGAAAACTTAACGCATCTAAGAAGACTGCATTGCGAAAACCATTCAAAACCAGAAAAGCCCACTAGAAAATGATGTCAAGTTCAAAATGGGCCACCTCACATTTACCAAGAAGTCAGCCATGTCTAGTAGTCAATCTTCTTAGAATTTCTCAATTGGAATACAATTCTTTTGCACTGCATTCGCCTTTCTAATGGCAATCGCTTTTCCAAGGCAAATTCCATTATAATGCGCAGTCGCCTTTCTAATGTGGTTCGCCTTTCTAATGCGCGTTCGCTTTCTAATGTCGCTTTTCCAAGGCATATTTCATTCTAATGCGCGATTGCCCTTCTAATGGCGTTCGCTTTTTCAAGGCATTTACCCATTTAGAATGCCTTTTCGCTCAAACAATGACTTTTCACCACCTTCAGGGTCGCGCTAATCTTTTGCTCTTTTTAACGCAAAAACCACATTTTGCTCTTTTAAATCGCGTTATGCCTTTTCGCTCCCTATTCGCTAAAATTACCATTGCGAAGTAAGGCGAAAAGGGTTAGCGATAGCTCTCGAAACGTTTCGCCATTCGTTAACGCTACCTTTATAAATAGCGTTAACTGTCTTTTTGGCGAAAACCCATGCGAAAAGCGAATGCGAAAACATTTAGCTACTTTTCGCTCTTTTATAAATATGCCCCTTAGTGTAATATGTACAGGAGCTAATAATCTATTTTTTTTAATAAATGTGATGTTAGAACTTTAACATGTAAAATGTTTTGTGAATGTGGGCTCTGCATTAGCATGTTACATAGTAGGATATGCAAATTAACACACAGGTGCACTTGTCCTAATGGAGCTGAACAAAACCAGGGGACATCAGATAATAACACTGAGAATAAACATGCAGTATATTTGCTATGCCTAGTGAGAAAACCATTAACATGGTGATTCAGTGATATCTAGTGGAGAAATAGGGAGTTAATAGGATTCAGTGACATCTAGTGGAAAAACAGGGAGTTGTAAATAGGATTCAGTGACATCTAGTGGAGAAACAGGGAGTTGTAAATAGGATTCGGTGATATCTAGTGGAGAAATAGGGAGTTGTAAATAGGATTCAGTGACATCTAGTGGAGAAACGGAGTTGTAAATAGGATTCAGTAACATCAAGTGGAGAAATAGGGAGTTGTAAATAGGATTCTGGGACATCTAGTGAGAAATAGGGAGTTGTAAATAGGATTGGGTGATATCTAATGGAGAAATAGGGAGTTGTAAAAAGGATTCAGTGACATCTAGTGGAGAAATAGGGAGTTATAAATAGGATTCAGTGACATCTAGTGGAGAAATAGGGAGTTGTAAATAGGATTCGGTGACATCTAGTGGAGAAATAGGGAGTTGTATATAGGATTCGGTGACATTTAGTGGAGAAATAGGGAGTTGTAAATATGATTCAGGGACACCTAGTGGAGAAATAGGGAGTTGTAAATAGGATTCAGGGGCATCTAGTGGAGAAATAGGGAGTTGTATATAGAATTCGGTGACATCTAGTGGAGAAATAGGGAGTTGTAAATAAGATTCGGTGACATCTAGTGGAGAAATAGGGAGTTGTAAATAGGATTCAGTGATATCTATTGGAGAAATAGTGAGTTGTAAATAGGATTCTGGGACATCTAGTGCAGAAATAGGGAGTTGTATATAGAATTTGGTGACATCTAGTGGAGAAATAGGGAGTTGTAAATAAGATTCGGTGACATCTAGTGGAGAAATAGGGAGTTGTAAATAGGATTCAGTGACATCTAGTGGAGAAATAGGGAGTTGTAAATAGGATTCAGGGACATCTAGTGGAGAAATAGGGAGTTGTAAATAGGATTCAGTGACATCTAGTGGAGAAATAGGGAGTTGTAAATAGGATTCAGGGAGAAATAGTGGAGAAATAGGGAGTTGTAAATAGGATTCGTGACATCTTGTGGAGAAGTAGGGAGTTGAAAATAGGATTCAGGGACATCTAGTGGAGAAATAGGGAGTTGTAAATAGGATTTGGTAACATCTAGTGAAGGAATAGGAAGTTGTAAATAGGATTCAGTGATATCTAGGGGAGAAATAGGGAGTTGTAAATAGGATTCTGGGACATCTAGTGGAGAAACAGGGAGTTGTAAATAGGATTCTGGGACATCTAGTGGAGAAATAGGGAGTTGCAAATAGGATTCTGGGACATCTAGTAGAGAAATAGGGAGTTGTAAATAAGATGCAGGGACATCTAGTGAAGGGAGAAATAGGGAGTTGTATATAGGATTCGGGGACATCTAGTGGAGAACTATGGAGTTGTAAATAGGATTCTGGGACATCTAGTAGAGAAATAGGGAGTTGTAAATAGGATTCAGGGACATCTAGTAAAGAAATAGGGAGTTGTAAATAGGATTCAGGGACATCTAGTGGAGAAATAGGGAGCAGTAAATAGGATTCAGTGGCCTCCGATCGTATTTTCAAGAATTTTCGAACGTTCAAAGATATTTCTGAAAATTATCTGTACATTCAAAGCCTCAGACTCCCTCAGTGTGTGAGGGAGACAGGAAGTCCCTCCCCCTCCCTGCTGTGTGAAGGACCTGCAGCTGCAGAGAAGGTAAGGGAATCTACAGCCCTTCTATCTCACTATGTGAAAACAGCCTTTTCAGGCAGAGTTCTCACTGTTCCTACCTGTGCAAACACCACCTTGTAAAGATTGAATTTACCAAGTGTTTTGCAATGGCCACAACAGGAAGCCTCACTCACAACCAGCAGCCATACCCATGTCACCGTGACGTGGCATTTTTACAAAGTTTGACTCTGGTGCTAAAAATTCTAGAAACATCTCTGATTCTTGTGTTGTGGGAATCCTGCACAGCATCCAACAGCACAAACGGAAGTTGAGTAGAGATGAGTAGAGAACCCCTCGGTTCCGAAATCCGACAGATCGTTCGGACTTTTGGAAATTCTCCAAAATAGCCTTCAATGTTCGATAATACTCGAAAATACGATCAGAAACTCGGAAATAGTTTCCCATCGTATTTTTGAGGATTATTCAAATGTTTGATAAAAAATGTAAGTTCCGTTTTCGGATTTTCGAATCTTCTGGATTTTCCCAAGATCCGAAAACCCGAAAAAGGAACGAAACCCGTCAGTTTCTCTAAAGTTGAGCTTGAAGTGTTCTAATTCGACCTCTGAAAAACAAAATGGTCTCGGAGTATTCTAAAAACAATACCAGCCTCCTTCCTACCTAATTGTCCCTTACTCAATACTTTTATGTCAGGACTCTGAGAATTCATCCGAGACTCCAGTTGTAAGTAGGTAAAAATCTCTTTATTTGAGCCAGCAATAATATTCAGTGTCTTTAAATCTTGGCTGTCACAAAACTTATTAAACACTTTGATCCCTTGTTTCATTTTTTAAAAAATTCTTTTAGACTTTTCTTTACACATCACACTTCTGCATGTCAATGACAGAAAGACATCCAGACGATGCCAGATTTGAACTCATGTGTGAAAACCTTAAAGCAATAAAATATTATTATTGCACAAAGCTCTCTGGTGTTAACAAGCAAATACAAAGCACCAAGAGTGAGAAATTAAGATCAATGTACATTTGGAATTTTAACATCTGTTTCCTGAGGCTTAGGGTACTTTGTGCAAGGCTGAACGGAGGATTTGGCATAACAGAAGGGCACTGAAATATATTTTCATTCATCGCGTTATATAATGCAATATGCATTAAACAGACGTCCTGGGTAATGCAAATAAGTCTGTCAATTATTGCTTGCTTGGACTTGTTAAGAGAACATTGAGAATTACTTAGTAGCACTTTTCAAGCAATTGTGGCCTTGCTAGTGAAAGTTATAGTGCTGAAATGTTACTTACTACAGCCAGTTCTAGAACAGCCATGAAATTTGTCTCTTAGTCTCTACATTCAAAGTATTAAAAGGTTTACCATAGAAATTCCAGCCTGTACTTTTGCATTATTATATCATTTTATCATGCAGCGGACAAAAACCATAAGAGACCTGGCAGACATATACGGTCAGATCAGGGCAGATCTATCTGCAGACATGAGGCACTTAAACTGATTGTGCTGTCCAGCAGACATTTTGAATCCAGGCGAACTTACCAAACAACTTGCTCAAGGGTTGATGCAATGTGGACATCATAGTCCCATGACTTCTTGTGCATTATTCATGTGTGCATCAACCATATTCATCATGAATATAATTTAATATATTCTCAGGCTGATATAGGGAATATGCCTTGTAAGCTTAGTGGAGACAGTTCAGTAGGTTTATATACTTTCCTTTTGTGTGTATAATGTATAATACCACATACAGTATGTTAAACATATGGCTTATATGGATAGAATTGGGCCAATGAAAAAATTGACTGTAGAACAGGTGACTGAAGAACAGTATAATTACTAGATTGAAAGGAGATCGAGATCCTGCAGAGCAATGATGATCAACATGATGTGCTTACACTGAGCTAATACAAACATATTAATGGGCCATACAATAAGCTCTTCGGTTCAGTGTTCACTAATAGGTCTTTCATTTGATGCTTTGTGTTAAAGGCATATGCTATAAAGGTAATCAGGGCCATATTTATTAACGTGCGGTATCGCACATTAGCGATACAGCGCATTATCGGTAAATTATGATTGCGTCTGTAAATGTCCATTTATGATGAACGTTCGTTAATTTACAAACATTCAGTCATAGAATAACCATGCTGTACTAAACTACCTCAAGGGTATTTTATGGGGACTGTAAATCTATCACAGTCATAGATTTACAATCGTTATCATAGATTTGCGATCATTTTAGCGATCTTCATTTCCAAAGGATTCGGACAACCAGAAGGCTCAATTTAGAGGGGCTGCAATGGGTTCCAACCACAATTTGTTACAGTTGGTGTACAGTCTGCAATTAAATCAATTGGAGTAGGAGCAGGGCTGCAAGGCCAGGACACATTGCACAATTATAACTTATGGCACTGAAATGAGTAGGGCTAGAAGCATTTTTGTCAATAGCTTGGAATTCCTCATCACTCTCCATTCCTGGCCTGCATCAAGCTCCCTGTTAACTCCCCCTTTAGGATTTAGAACTCCAGAAAAGTCTAACGAGCATTATTAGTATACAGGGTAGACGCACTTATACACACTTGACATACTGGATTGTTAGCAAAGAATAGGTGTGAGGTAAAAAAATTAAATAACGAAAGAAGGAATTAAATAAAATAACCCAAGAAAACAAATATTTTAATATTGGGAAAAGACCTGAAAACAAATGACGCAAGGAATTGTGGGTGGGCTAAGTATTACATTAATATATTATTTATTATCCTTATAATAAATATCTAATCAGCTGGTTTGGGTTAATGGATCGAGAATACTGTGGAAGAGTAAACTGAAACTGAAACTGAAGAACAAGTAATGCAAACAAAATCATGGAGGTGAAAAAATATCTGCCATTTCAAAATGTACTAAAATATCATCCCTCTTGTGGATAACAGAAGAATAGAAACAATTAAAAAGGGAAAAAGGAATATGGCAGACTACTGGGAATCCATATAAAATAACTTTATTTTGTGTTTCTTCTCCAGCTAAAAAGCCTTAAACCTCCCGAGTTGCACCATCTACCAATCCTCCTCTGCAGGTGAATTGCCCCTCTTGGACTTCAGTGGTTTCAGGAAGGGAGACAGGAGGAGCAGAGGCCTCAGGTTGGCTTATGATTTAAAAAAGTATTCTAGTATTCTAAAAAAAATATTGGGTCCCTATTAAAACAGAAGATACTTTATCTTAAAAAGCATTTTTCATCCCAAAATAAAAACGTATATGCACAGCATAATCACCCCATAAACCCCAAGCCTAAAATACAGAACTGCAAGATGTACCAGAATGCAGTTCTTCAGCAGGGGTTTTCCTAGGGTTTTTGACACCTGAAAACACTTTTAAATGCCGCCTATCGGCACGTGAAGTTATTGTGGCTTCATCAGGGAACATAGGCGTGGCTTGTGGAGGTGGGTATGGTGGGCTGACTAACACTGATTGGTGAACTGGAGGGCTCACTTAACACTGACTGATGAACTGATGCTGAAATGCGGTATTGCAGGAGGGAGGATTTTTTTTACTGCTGTTCTGCAGGGGCTCGACCTGAGCAATTGTTTCAGTTTGCTTCATGGTAGGGGCGCCCCTGCTCTTCAGCCTTATGTTCTTCACCCGCTTCTCTGTGCTTCCCGGTTCTTACAAGTAGCAGCAATCTGGCATGGCCTTGATAGATGATGTCACTACTGCTTTCCATAACCTCTCCTCTCAGCATGTCCAAAGAGCTATTACAGCTTAAAGAGGAGATGGGACATCTTGCTGGACTGTAAGTATAGCAGTCTTGTGGTTTGGGGGAGTGTGTGTGAGTGCCCTTTTAGTAGCTGACAACATTTAGTTATCCTTTAGGATTATCACAAAATCATTTGTACAGGATTGGACCTTGACTGACAGATTGGTGGGACTAGAAAGCTCATTTTACCAGTGAGGGTAATAGCGGCAACTATATCTTCTCAAGATAATGTTATGAAGCTCAGTTATGTTAGTTAATACACTGCTAGATTGTTTAAACATTTAATTAAGTACTTAATGTGCTTACATCAACTCCTTCATTGTAACACTCCCCATCGGCTTATAAAAACATAATAAAAGGAAGTGTTTTTGTGAATTATTTCTAAAATGCTGTGCACCAGATGGCCATTGTTTGGATTAGTACTGTTAATCTGACCCATCGGGATACCAGAGGAACCCAGGTGTACCCACAGTCGACTCACCAATCAAAAAAGAGAAAATAGTTAAAACCTCCATGCAGAGGTACGTTAGAGCAAGTGGGCACGTCCATAGACGTACAGTAAGGGGTTAGACATTATGTAAATGAGCGAGAAAGACAGATGAAATGTTTAGCGGATCATTTTATGCTTTTTAGTGGGCTTTATTTCCTGGTGGGCTCCAGAACTCCTGTCTACATTTTACAGGTTCTGGGTAATTTAAATCTGGTTTCTTTTCAAGGAGTCCATTTTCTAATTGCCTTGTATGCTGGTTCCTGAGGCTTTGCAGTTTGTGAAATATGCACATAAATAATTGATAAAACACAGCCAGGGGCACTTCTAGGCTTTTTGCTACCTGACCCAAACATTTGAATGCGTCCCTTGATTATTTTCAGGCACGCATGAAGCGTGCTGCCGCCTTGTTAAAGTGGATGTGGCTTTGTCGATGGGTGTCGCTAAAATTTTCTAGCCTAACAAACTAACTAAAGCTAACCTAACCATATAAAATAATTTTAACAACATCATATCTGTTACTAGGGAAAATTCTTTTTTTTCATGACCGATCAAGATAGATGTGGCCCTGAACACAGCACAGAATATGCCCACTCTTGCTCCATTCAAAATCCAACGTCACTTTATAGATCTCCCCCTTCACATAACCAACAGATTATATTGAATTAGTTGTTATTATTTTTATTATTACAGTTTATTAACCTTACCTCTAATTAAGCCACATAAAAAACTGATAAAAATTGTAAATCAGTTACCAGAAAAAATAAATAATAAATAAACACAGCTGTAATTTACACAACACAGTTCATTTGACAGAACCATGCATTATTTAACCCTAATTGGGTTATTTAACACTACTATTTATTTACCACAGGACTAATATTCTCAGACTAATATTCTCAGTCGAACACACAAAAAAAAGCGTTCTGCACCTTCCACTCTTCCAGTTATAAGAGAAAGCTTTATTGGATCAGATAAAAATCAGCATACAAAGCCATAACAGCCGACGCGTTTCGGGCATGCGCCCTTCACCACAGGCATGAAGAAAAACAGTGTGTTGGATCCCAAATTTATGGGCGAGATTCGCCCTACCCACTTTTACTTTTAAAGAGACCAAACACACTAAAATAACTTATGTAACACCAGAGCCCCTACTGGTACAAAAGTATATACAGATTAAAAGACGATATATAAATATATTAATTAAATACATACATCCTAAAGAATCCTAATTGTCTAATAAAAAAGGGAGACATCCCATCTTGCATTGAGTCCCTTAGGGGCCCTAGTATCCAGATGGAATATCCAGTAAATTTCCCTGGTCTCCAATAGTCTGATCCAGTCCCCACCTCTACGGGGCATAGTGATTTTTTCAATAACCTTAACGCCTAGGTCTATGATGTCTCCCGAGAGGGGTGGCTGGATCAGAAGATTGTATAGCCCTAATATGCTCACCAATACGACTACATAGAGTCCTTCTTGTTTGACCAACATATTGCACATGACATTTTTTACATTCTAACAAATAGATTACTTTTTTTGTACCACAGTTAGCAAAACTCTTATTAGTATAAGTTTTACCTGTGGATGTAGATGAGAATCCAGACCCTGTCTCTATTACCTGACAGGTTCTACACCTACTAATACCACATCTGTATGTCCCAGGAAGAGTAAGCCAAGTATGTTTAATAGACTCTGACATACTCAAATCATTAACTAGACTAGGAGACAATAGACTCCCCAGAGTGGGAGGTTTTTTAGAGACAAACTTAAAGGAGAACTAAACTCTATTTTTTATACTCCAGAATCTGAAAACAACCCCCCTAAAAACACCAATAAGCTATAAAATCCCACTTTAGTAAACTCTGTTAAAGTAAATCAAAGCCTGTTAAGAACTGGATGAAGTATCTGTGTGAATGTGCAGTGTCAGACCACACCTCCTGACCTCAGTCACATGCTTCCTTGCTTTATCTGTCCTGTAAAAAGATTGGCTAGAGATTATTAATGGGTGTGACCAACTGTAACAAGTTTGTGCCATAGCTAAGGACTGAGCATGTGCAGAACATAATGGTCGTTGACCAAACTGTCTGATACTAGAATGCTGAGAAGTAAAGCGCAAACCATATGTTATTTAGGTAAATTTCCCAGAGCCTGTATCAAAATGAGAGGTAAGACACAGATTACCGGTTTTATATCAAGGTGTTCTGCCTTCTGGTTCAGTGTTGTTCTGTGGCTTTAGTTGTCCTTTAATGTCACAGTTAGAAATGGCACTTTTAAGTCTCTGATCTGCCCATAAAATAGGTAAGTTTTTCCGAATAATGTCACAGATTTTATTGTACTCCTGACTGTATTCTGTAATAAAGAACACTTTTCTTATTTCTGGGCCCTCCACTGCTTTCTTTAGTCTGTTCCCAGAGTGTAGAAGGTCGGTCCTATTAAGCTGATGGGCCCTATTATAGGCCTGATCTATATTACTAACCGAGTATCCTCTCTGGATAAGTCTAAGTTTGAGGTCTTCAGCTTGATTCTGGAAATCTGTCTCGTTAGAACAGTTCCTGCAAACTCTAACAAATTGGCCCATCGGGATCCCTCTTTTTGTATGCACAGGGTGGCAGCTGTCCGCCCTCAGGAGGGTATTCTCCGAGATGGGTTTTCTATAAATCGAAGTGTCTACATTGCGAACTGTAACATTAGCTGTAAGTGTCAGGTCTAAAAAGCAAATAGATCGGGGATCACTCTGCATAGTTAATACTATGTTGGAGTTATTATTATTTAGATGTTCAAGGAACATGTGGAGCCTTTCTGAGCTATCCTGCCACACCAATAACAGGTCATCTATATATCTAGCATACCATGCAATAGACGACCTGTATGGGTTGCTTTCATGATAAATATAGTCCAGCTCCCACTTGCCCATGAACAGATTCACATAAGACGGGGCAAACGAAGCCCCCATAGCCGTACCACGGCATTGTAGATAATAACAATCATTAAACATAAAATAGTTATGTGTAAGGAGAAATCTGACACTTTCCATGATGAAATCAACCAATGTGATGGAATAAAGGTGGCTGCCTAACAACAGATCTTTAACTGCCCGAAGCCCCTGTTCATGGGAAATACAAGTATATAAGGACTTAACGTGCATTCTCAGTCTATTTTCAGTTTTGTTAATTTAAGGGCATATACGTACTCCCAACTAAAAATAACTCATATGCAGATAACCCCTCAAACCCTAAAACTGCAATCATTTAAAAAACCCGCGATATCGCAAGTTTCTTATGGGTAGC
Source organism: Hymenochirus boettgeri (assembly GCA_019447015.1). NCBI lineage: Eukaryota > Metazoa > Chordata > Amphibia > Anura > Pipidae > Hymenochirus > Hymenochirus boettgeri. The sequence continues at coordinate 307,275,934 of CM033470.1, read as the reverse complement.
CAAAAAGCCAAGGGCATGGTAGATGATGTCATGGCCAATGACTGCTGTTCCCTGAGCCACCCGAGCCATCTGCAAGCTCATTCAGCTTTAAAGGGTATCTCCACTACTTACATTTTTTTTTGCTATTGAGTTTTATTAAAGAATGGGAAGTAAAGGAGCTGTAGAATACAGAGTCTGTCAGGACCTGTCAGACACGGCGGAGGGGCGAGTGATCGGGTAAGTAGCTTACCTTCTCTCCTGGCTCCTTTACCTTCCGTTCTTCAATAAAACTAAAAAGCAAAAAAGAAATTTAGCAGTGGAGATACCATTTAAAGGAAAATAATACTCACCTCTAGAGATGGGTTAAACTGCCAGAAATTCTTCCGCATGCGGATTTTCTAAAAAATTTTAAAATTCAAAAATCCACAGGCAAACCCACTAAAGTCAATAGGAGAAAAAATGTGCACAGAGCCGCCTAAGTATAAGTTAAAATAGCAATTGTAACTTTCTGTAAATGGCTCTAGGACCTGAGAAATGGTCTGGGGAACACGTCCCTGCGGGAAGAATGGCAAAAAAGGTGCAGACGAAAGTCCCGTGGCCGGACATTCGGGGGTCCATCTGCTCAACCCGTGATCTCCTCCCAGGTCCTTAGAAGGACCATTGTGGTCCTGGGAAGGGCCTTTTGGGGCTTAAGGGATCCCACAGTTTGAAACTGGGACCCTACTCCCCGGCACTTATACCGTATATACTTAAGTATAAGCCGAGGTTTTAAGGTTTAAAAATCAACCTAAAAACCTTGTCTCGGCTTATACTCGAGTCAATTGCAAACTTACCTTAATTCCAGATGCAGCCGCAAGTCAGGAAGGAAAGCCGGCAGTTCCCAGTAGTACTTCACTGGCGTGCGATGATGTCATCACACACGCTGGTGGGATGACATCATCGCACAGCCACGAAGCAGTACTGGGAACTGCCGGCTCTGCAAAGAGCGAGCGGCAGCCGGCAGAGAGGTGAAGAATGAAGATTGACTGGTAAGCGAACACTGAATTGGGGGGGCTCTAGTGTGTGTGTGGGGGACAGTGTGACATACAGTAACCCCCAATACCTTTCCACTATAGGTGTTTGGAAATTACAACTCCCAGCAACTAAAGCATGTTTCCAAACATCTACAATGGAAAGGTATTGGGGGTTACATTTAAAGGGCAACTAATGCCCTAAAACAATATAGAAACAGGAGGATGGTATATATTGTAAAAAATATTGCCTTCTGATTCTGTATTGTTTTGAGGCTTTAGTTGCCCTTTAAATGGACAGCAGAATATCCATACAGTAGTCCTATACAGTAATAGCCATACGTGGATTTGGCTATTACTGTATGGGACTACTGTATGGGAATTTGTCTGTCCATTTAAAGGGCAACTAAAGCCTCAAAACAATACAGAATCAGGAAGCAATAATGGTCATAATGTCTACCCTCGGCTAATACTCGTGTCAATCTGGTTTTTCTGATTTTGGAGGCAAAAATAGGTACCTCGGCTTATACTCGGGTTGGCTTATACTCAAGTATATAAAGTAAGTACCCTTGTGGCCCTTGGAAGGGCCCTTGTGGCACAGACAAGTACCTTTTGGGGTGTAAGGTGTCCAGCAGCTTTAATCGGGACCCCCCTCCCTGGCATTTATAAAGTGCCCTTGCAGCACTGACAAGTGCCTTTGTTGGGGGTCCTGCAGCTCGAAACCAGGACCCCCACTGGCTCTTAGAAGAGACTCTTATGATTAAGAGCAGCAAGCTCAAAACACATCAGGAAGTCCTGGATATGTTTTAGTTATACAGTAAAATTGTGTTCACCTGCTTGATTTAGGTCCTTACCTTGTTTACTATGCAGCTATGGAACTGGAAAAGGGGAGTTTAATTGTCCTTTAAGACAGTTTTAAGAAACAGGGCATACAATACCCTCTGGTGCATTGTATACATTTGATCATCTCAGACAACACAAGCTTGTCCCCTAGGATTAGAAGAAAAGAAGCTTCATTTTCAGGTTAGGAAATGTTTCTTTACAGTGAGAGGGGTGAAACTGTGAAACTATCTTCCAGCAGATGTGGTAATGGCAAGTTCATTAAATAGCTTTAAAAGGTTGGTACAGGGATACTACATAATATTGAGAATGACTGGTATTAATACATATACTGTAGTTCTGGTTGGTACAGGGATACTATTTAATATTGAGAATTACTGGAATAAATTACTGGTTGGTACAGGGATACTATATAATATTGAGAATTACTGGTATTAATACAAAGATACGTGCACTTCTGGTTTGGTAAGGGGACTATATAAATTGAGAATACTGGTATAATACACTATACTGCCCGTCGCGGGTGGTAACAGGTACTATATAATATTAAGAATTATTCTGGTATTAAACATATTACTGTAGTTCTGGTTGGTACGGGGATACTATATATATTGAGAATTACTGGTATTAATGCAATATACTGTAGGTATGGTTGAGTACGGGGATACTATAAATAATGAGAATTACTGTATTAATACATATACGTGTTTGGTTGATACAGGGATACTATATAATATTGAGGAATTATGGTTATTATACATATACTTGCAGTTCTGGTTGGTACAGGGATACATATATATTAAGAATTACTGGTATTAATACATATACTGTAGTTCTGGTTGGTACAGGGATACCATATAATATTGAAGAATTAGCTGTATTAATCATATACTGTAGTTCTGGTTGGTAGGGGATACTATATAATATTGAGAATTACTGGTATTAATCATATACTGTGTTCTGGTTGGTAGGGGGTACTATATAATAATGAGAATTACTGGATTAATACATATACTGTAGTTCTGGTTGATAAAGGGATACTATATAATATTAGAATTTCTGGTATTAATGCATATACTGTAGTTCTGGTTGGTATGGGGATACTATATAATATGTGAATAATGGTACTAATACATACATTAACTGTAGTTCTTTGGTACAGGGAATATATATAATTAAGAATTACTGGTAAATACATATACTGTAGTTCTGGTTGGTACAGGGATGATACTATATAATATTGGAATTACTGGTATATAATACATAAACTGTAGTTTCGGGTGATTGTATCAGAGGCTGAGGACTAATGCATTACTGTACAGAGTATGTTTGACTGGTGATAATACATATAACTGAGTCTGGTGGTAAGGGGCATACTTAGTTAGTAATATATGAGAATACTGGATATTAATACATAAAAACGTAGTTCGGATTGGAAGGGACTATTACAATAAAATTAGAATTATGGGATTAATACATATAACTGTGAAAACTGGTTGGTACAAGACTGATAATATATAAAAAGAGAATTACTGGTATTAATACATACAGAATGTAGTTCTGGTTGGTACAGGGATACTATATAATATTGAGAATTACTGGTATTAATACATATACTGTAGTTCTGGTGCTATGGGGATACATAATATTGAAAATTACTGTATTAATAATAAATAAATGTAGTTCTGGTTGGTACAGGATACTATATAATATTGAGAATTGTATAATACATATACTGTAGTTCTGGTTGGTACAGGGATACTATATTATTGAGAATTACTGGTATTAATACATACAGTAAACTGTAGTTCTGGTTGTACAGGGATAATTATATATATTGAGAATTACTGGTAATAATTACACTATACGTAGTTCGGTTGGTACAGGGATACTATATAATATGAGAATTACTGGTATTAATACATACACTGCAGTTCTGGTTGGTACGGGGATACTATATAATATTGAGAATTACTGGTTTAATACATATACTGAGTTCTGGTTGGTACGGGGATTTATATAATATTGAGAATTACTGGTATTAATACATATACTGCAGTTCTGGTTGGTAAGGGGATACTATATATATTGAGAATTACTGGTATTATACATATACTGCAGTTTGGTTGGTACAGGGGTACATATATAATTGAGATTACTGGTATTAATAAATATACTGCAGTTCTGGTTTGTAAGGGGTACTATATAATATGGAATTACTGGTATTTAAACATAACTGTAGTTCTGGTTGGTACAGGGATACTAATAATATGTAGAATTACTGATATAATACATATACTGTAGTTCGGTTGGTACGGGGATACTATATAATATGAGAATTACTGGATTAATAACATATACTGTAGTTCTGGTTGGTACGGGGGATACTTATAATATTGAGAGAATACTGGATTAATACATTACAGTAATGTAGTTTGTTGGTACGGGGATACTAAATAATATTGAGAATTACTGGTATTAATACACTACCGTTAGTCATTGTTGGTACGGGGAACTATATAATATTGAGAATTACTGGTATTAATACATACGTAGTTCGGTTGATACGGGGTCTTATAATAATGGATTCTGTTTATCATATACTGTAGTTCTGGTTGATCAGGGATACTATGATATTCTGGATACATAATATGGTTTCATGACATATAGTACTGGGATAGTGTGCCTGTTGGATTAAGGGATACTATCTAATAATATTGAGAAGATATGACACTGAGAAATGCATCTACTGTAGTTCTGGTGGTGGCGGCAATAGGAGCGGACTTACTATTATATGACGACTAGTCGGGGTAGCTTGATGGGTATAGAAATTGTATACTGTCGTTCTGGTTGGATACAGGGATATTGTTCTATTATCTACAAATAAAGAATTATCTTAGTTGAGTTCTGTCTGTACGTTCGTGGTTTGGTTGGTACTGGGGATCTATATATTTTGAGATTCTGGTATTAATACATCATTAAACGTAGTGTTCGGCTTGGTGGATACTATATAATATTAGAATTTCTGGTATTAATACATATACTGGTTCTGGTTGGTACGGGATACTATATAATATTGAGAATTACTGGTATTAATACTACATACTGTAGTTCTGGTTGGTACAGGGATACTATATAATATGAGAATTACTGGTGATTAATACATAACGGCAGTTCTGGTTGGTACGGGGGTACTATATATATTGAGAATATCTGGTGTATTAATACATCAGTAACTGTAGTTCTGGTTGGTACAGGGATACTATATAATATTAGAATTTCTGGTTAATACATATACTGTAGTTCTGGTTGGTACAGGGATACATATAATATTGAGAATTACTGGTATTAATACATAAAACTGTAGTTCTGGTTGGTACAGGGATACATATAATATTGAGAATTATGGTATTAACATATACTGTAGTTCTGGTGTAGGGATACTAATAATATTGAGAATTACTGGTATTAATACATACAAAAGTAGTCTGGTTGGTACGGGATACTATATAATATGAGAATTACTGGTATTAATACATATACTGTAGTTCTGGTTGGTACAGGGATACTATTAATATTGAGAATTACTGGTATTAAATACAGTAACTGTAGTTTGGTTGGTACAGGGATATATATAATATTGAGAATTACTGGTATTAATCATATACTGTAGTTCTGGTTGGTACAGGGATACTATATAATATGAGAATTCTGGTATTAATACATACTAGGGTTCTGGTTGGTACGGGGATACTATATAATATTGAGAATTACTGGTATTAATCACATATACTGCAGTTTGGTTGGTACGGGGATATATATAATATTGAGAATACTGGTATTAATACATATACTGCAGTTCTGGTTGGTACGTGGATACGGGGATACTATATATATTGAGAATTACTGGTATAATACAATACTGCAGTCTGGTTGGTACAGGGATACTATATAATATTGAGAATTACTGGTATTAATAAATATACTGCAGTTCTGGTTTGTAAAGGGTACTATTAATATTGAATTATGGTATTAATACATATACGGTAGTTTGGTTGGTACGGGATACTATATAATATTGAGATTACTGTATTAATAACATATACTGTAGTTCGGTTGGTACGGGGATACTATATAATATGAGAATTACTGGTTATATATACATAATTGTAGTTCTGGGGTTGGTAACGGGGATACTATAATAATATGAGAATTACTGGTATTAATACATACAAACTGTAGTTCTGGTTGGTCGGGGATACTAAATAATATTGAGAATTACTGGTATTAATACATATACTGTAGTTCTTGTTGGTACGGGGATACTATATAATATTGAGATTACTGGTATTAATACATATACGTAGTTCTGGTTGTACAGGGATACTATATAATAATGAGAATTACTGTATTAATACATATACTGTAGTTCTGGTTGTACAGGGATACTATATAATATTGAGAATTACTGGTATTAATACATATAGCAGTTCTGGTTGGTACAGGATACTATATAATATTAGAATTTAATCTGGTTATTTAAATACTATACTGCAGTTCTGGGTGGTACGGGATACTATATAATATTGAGAATTACTGGTATTAATCATATACTTGGTTCTGGTGGTACGGGATACTATATAATATTGAGAATTAGGATTAATACATATACTTAGTTCTGGTTGGTACGGGGATACTATATAATATTGAGAATTACTGGTATTAATACATATACTGCAGTTCTGGTTGGTACAGGGATAATATAATATTGAGAATTACTGGTATTAATACATATACTGTAGTTTGGTTGGTACAGGGATACTATATAATATTGAGAATTACTGGTATTAATACATATACTGTAGTTCTGGTTTGGTACAGGGATACTATATAATATGGAGAATTACTGGTATTAATCATATACTGTAGTTCTGGTTGGTAGGGGATACTATATAATATTGAGAATTACTGGTATTAATACTATACTGTAGTTCTGGTTGGTACGGGAGGATACTATAATATGAGAATTACTGGTATTAATACATATACTGTAGTCTGGTTGGTACGGGGTTACTATATAATATGAGAATTACTGGTATTAATACATATACTGCAGTTCTGGTTGGTACGGGGAGGGTATACTATATTATTGAGAATTACTGGTATTAATACATATACTGCAGTTCTGGTTGGTACAGGGATACTATATAATATTGGAATTACTGGTATTAATAAATATACTGCAGTTGGTTTGGTACAGGCATACTAATTAATATTGAGAATTACTGGTATTATACATAACTGTAGTTCTGGTTGGTACAGGGGATACTATATAATATTGAGAATTACTGTATTAATACATATACTGTAGTTTGGTGGTACAGGGAACTATAAATATTGAGAATTACTGGTATTATACATATACTGAGTTCTGGTTTGGTACGGGATACTATATAATATTGAGAATTACTGTATTAATACATATACTGTAGTCTGGTTGGTACGGGGATACTATATAATTTGAGAATTACTGGTATTAATAATATACTGTATTGGTGGTACAGGGGATACTATATAATATTGAGAATACTATTAATACATATACTGTAGTTCAGGTTGGTACAGGGATACTATTAAATTGAGAATTACTGGTATTAATACATATACTGTAGTTCTGGTTGGTACGGGGAACTATATAATATTGAGAATTACTGGTATTAATACATAGACTGCAGTTGGTTGGTAAGGGATATCTATTATAATTGTATTGAGATTACTGGTATTAATACATACTGCAGTTCTGGTTGGTACGGGGATACTATATAAATTGAGAATTACTGGTATTAATACATATACGTAGTTCTGGTTGGTACAGGGATACTATATAATATTGAGAATTACTTATTAATCTATACGTAGTCGGTTGGTACGGGATACTATATAATATTGAGAATTACTGGTATTAATACATACATAACTGTAGTTCGGTTGGTACGGGGATACTATATATATATGAGAATTTACTGGTATTAATCATATACTGGAGTTCTGGTTGGGACGGGGATACTATATAAATTTGAGAATTACTGGTATTAATCATATACTGTAGTTCTGGTTGGTCCGGGATACTATATAATATTGAGAATTAGTGGTATTAAACATATACTGTAGTTCTGGTTGGATACAGGGATACTATATAATATTGAGATTACTGGTATTAATAGCATATCCCTTAGCTCTGGTTGGTACGGGGATTACTATATCTATTGAGAATTACGGTATATAATAATACTGCAGTTCTGGTTGGTACGGGGATACATATATATATTCGTGAGAAACTCTGTGTAATACATATTATGAGTTCGGGCATTATAGCAGGGTATTACGAGTTCTGTGTGTCAGTATATTATTGAAGAATTACTCTATTAATACATATACTGTAGTTCGGTTGGTACAGGGATATATTATATAATTGAGAATTACTGGTATAATACACTATACTGTAGTTCTGGTTAGTACGGGTGGCTGGGTCAATACTATATAATATTGAGAATTACTGGTATTAATACATATATGAGTTCGGTGGAGAAGAATACTATTTAATATTGAGAATTATGGTATTAGAATACTCTACGCGTTCTGGTTGGTACGGGATATATATTTAGGAATTTCTTTCTTGGTATTAATAATTGTTCTATATATCTGGTAGTTCTGGTGGTGGGATATAGGGGCAATACTATGGGTACTATTATTTACATACGGTGTGGCACTTTATTACTGGTATTAATAGACATATACTGTAGTTCTGGTTGGTACAGGGATATATATTATTGTACACAAATATTGAGATACTCATAGTATTGTCAGGTCTGGTATATTTACTTATTACTGATAGTTGTTGTCGTTGTTTGGTACAGGGGCATATATACCTTTGAGAATACTTGGGTAATAACATATGGTATTTGCAGTTCTTGGTTGGTACAGGGTACTATATTATATTGAGAATTACTGGTATTAATACATATACAGTAGCTCAGGTTGGTACAGGGATACTATATAAAATTGGAGAATTACTGGTATTAATACATATACTGTAGTTCTGGTTGGTACGGGGGATACTATATAATATGAGAATTACTGGTATTTACATATACTGAGTTTCTGTTGGTACGGACTATTATAATATTGAGAATTACTTGGTATTAATACATATACTGTCAGTTCTGGTTGGTACGGAGATTATAATAATATTGAGAATTACTGGTATTAATTCATATACTGTAGTTCTGTTGGTACGAGGGATACTATATAATATGAGAATTACTATATATACATATACTGCTAGTTCTGGTTGGTACAGGGAGATACTATATAATATTGAGAATTACTGGATTTAATACATATACTGCAGTTCTGGTTGTACGGGGGTACTATATAATATTGAGAATATGGTATTAATACATATACTGTAGTTCTGGTTGGTACAGGGATACTATATAAATTGAGAATTACTGGTGAATACATATACGAATGGTTGTCGATAATATAATATGAGAATTATGGTATAACTACATTACTCTATAAAAGTTCTGGTTGGTACGGGGATACTATATAATATTGAGAATTACTGGTTTAATACTAAGATGCATTCTGGTTGGTACGGGGGATACTTTAATATGAGAATTATGGTATTAATACATATACCATGTAGCTTCTGGTGGTACGGGGTATACTATATATATTGAGAATTACTGGTATATATATACATATTACTGTAGTTTGTTCGGTGGTACAGGGATGACTATATATAATGAGAATTAATGGTATTAATATTACTGTAGTTCTGGTGGTACGGGAAGATAGATATAATACATATGAGAATTAACTGGTATTAATACATAATAACTGTAGTTCTGGTTGTACGGGATACTATATAATATTGAGAATATACTGGTATATAATACATATACTGTAGTTCTGGTTGGTACGGGTGACACATATAATATTGAGAATACTGGTATTTAAATATACTGAGTTCTGGTTGGTACGGGATACTATATAATTGAGAATTACTGGGTATTAATACATATACTGCTAGTTCTGGTTGGTACGGGATACTTATAATAATATGAGAATTACTGGTATTAATACATACTGAGTTCTGGTTGGTTGGTACAGGGATACTATAAATATGAGGAAATTACTGGTATTAAATACAATATACTTGTAGTTCTGGTTGGTTACAGGGTATACTATATAATATGAGAATTACTGGTATTAATACATATACTGTAGTTCTGGTTGTCGGGATACTATATAATATTGAGAATTACTTGGATTAATACATATACTGTAGTTCTGGTTGGTACGAGGATACTATATAATATTGAGAATTACTGGTATTAATACATATACTGAGTTCTGGTTGTGTACAGGGATACTATATAATATTGAGGATTAGGTATTAATACATAACTGAGTATAACTACAGTACTGTGTCTGGTTGGACAGGGGATAATATAAATATTGAGAATACTGGTATTAATACATATACTGTAGTCTGGTTGGTACGGGGATACTATATAAATTGAGAATTACTGGTATTAATACATAATACTGTAGTTCTGGTTGTACGGGATACTATATAATATTGAGAATTACTGATAGTTATAAATATACTGCAAGTTCTGGTTGGTACGGGGATATATATAAATTGAGAATTACTGGTATTAATACATATACGTAGTTCTGGTTGGTACAGGGATACTATATAATATTGAGAATTAATGGTATTAAAAACATATACTGTAGTTCTGGTTGGTACAGGGATACTATATAATATTGAGAATTAAGGTATTACTATTAATAATATACTGTAGTTCGGTGGTACAGGGATACTATAATATGAGAATTACTGGTAAATACATTACATCATACATACAGTTCTGGTCTGGTACAGGGATACTATATAATATGAGAATTACTGTATTAAATACATATACTGTAATTCGGTTGGTACGAGGCTACTAATATATTGAGAATTACTGGTATTAATACATATACTGCAGTTCTGGTTGGTACAGGGATACTATATAATATTGAGAATTACTGGTATTAATAAATATACTGCAGTTCTGGTTTGTACAGGGATACTATATAATATTGAGAATTACTGGTACTAATACATATACCATAGTTCTGGTTGGTACAGGGATACTATATAATATTGAGAATTACTGGTATTAATACATATACTGTAGTTCTGGTTCGTACAGGGATACTATATAATATTGAGAATTACTGGTATTAATACATATACTGCAGTTCTGGTTTGTACAGGGATACTATATAATATTGAGAATTACTGGTATTAATACATATACGTTAGTTCTGGTTGGTACGGGGATACTATATAATATTGAGAATTACTGGTATTAATACACATGGCTCTTGTTCAAACAGGGATCCACTCCGGTTGCCAAAATAAGACCTGTTTCAGGCAAAAGTATAACATTCTCTTTTAGTACTGTATATTTTTATATGTGTGTACAAATTTACAAGGAATTACAATGTGATTTTATAAATCATACCTGTAGATAGATATGTCAGTATCATGTATGTGACTAGAGATGCAATCTGGGTCCTACTCGTACCCGGATCCGGCACGGAACCCCTTGGTTCAGAAATCTGAATGTTCCGTCTTAAACTGGGCGGATTGTTCAGATTCGGACTGCATTTTCATGGGTTACCAAACCTACGAGGTTAGGTTCGGTAACCCTCGAAAATAACCTTGTATATTCAGTAACCCTTGAAAATGCGGTCCTTTGGGTTTTTTGCCGAGATCCGTAAATTCAAATACGGAAAGAAACTTACGAGTTTTGGCCATCTCTATATGTGACTATATTGTACATGTTTGTTCCAGATCATGGCATACTGAATAACTGAATTCAACTTTAAAAGGTCAATGGGTAGGATTGAATTTATATAAATAGCAAAGGTTGTGTTTCTTAATCTGGTGCTGGGGGTCAGGGGCAGATTGTTATTGGTACCGGCAGATCCTGCAGTGTTTACTGGAGTGGACATTGGGTTAGAGGAATGTGAATTCACTCCTTTATCCAATGAGCAAATTGTATTTTATATCAGATCCTAATAGGCTGGAATATTTGGCCTTAGAAGTTAATATGTAATTCCTGTATTGCCTTTCTAAAGTTACAGGAGTACAGAGTAGTCAAGTGAAGAACCAAACGTCGCCAGCCAGTCTAAACAACATCCATCCCCGACTTAGTCACGGTCAGCCCTTTAGTGACAGTCCTTTAGCTACAGCCCTTTACCTAGAATGACTCCAATCATTTCCCAGGGGCTTTTCTTTGTCTACGATCACCAAACAATGCAAACTATGGAATCCTATTAGATTTCAACTTTGCTTAAACACACTAGTTCAAGGACATTGTGGATTTAAGAAGTTTTACAAAATAACTTTAATAAATGTAGTACAGCTAAATCTACAGGATATCTGATATCAAACTGCCTTAAGGTGCCCATACACTGCAGCTTCTGCAACCTTCTCTACAACTCCCTGCCTAATCGCTTAATGTTATCTGTCAAGGGAATGTCAGGTAAGAATCAACATTACAATAGATTTTAAAGGCAGTTTAACATTCATTAGATTGAATGTTGAATTGTCTGTAACATCTAATGAGTGTATGGCCACCTCTAGTCGTGTTTACAAAACAAGGATATAAGGACATCTTTTCTGGTAAGGTAATGTAGCAGATACCATATGGGATCCTTAAAGGGCATGTTCACCCCCCAAACTAAAATTTATCCCACTGCTGGCCCCACTGTGTAGTGTTGAAAATCCATTCCTTACATCTCTGCTCCTTATGGTTCTCCTGCAGTGCCTGTTCAAAGTTCCAAAAAGTGAAGAATACGAGCTGTCAGTGAGTCATTCGGTCCCAGGTGCCAGGGGTTACTGGCATGCGCAGAGGAGCCCTCCACCCTCCCTCTAGATCTATCTCTTCTGCCTGGCGCCCTACCTATAAAATCTTTTCTGTAATGTAGGGAAACCGTGACATTAAGCACGCGCATGCACGGACCACACAATCGCAGCTTTTGGAGGCTTAGGAAGAAGGGGAAGCCAGCAAGTCTCAGAGGGGGGGGGGGAGGGCTCAACAGTCTTCACTGCACGATGCACAACTCCAAGATGTCAGCAACTTTACAGCAGCACAGGTAGGCTCAAAGGACTGTAAGTACATTTCTGATGCTTTTTTAACAAACAGACTTTTTTTTTTTTTAGGGTGGACATGCCCTTTAAGGTAGGTTACTGTTAGGTTAAAGGATAAGTATACTGTAAAAGCAAGTTAAGTTTAATTGTAAGCTGCAGCTTTAAAAATTCTTTCGCCCCCTTTTTTTTCTAGGTCCCTCCTGAGCCTACCATTTCCCTATCATGCGACAGAGACACTTTTGTTTGGTTTATGGATCAATATACAATAACCATATTGAATTTGGTATGTACAAATCTGTCTAACCGCCCTGGATACAGATTTGTGAGTTGGCGCGTTACTCCGTCGCAATACAGGATTTGGCAGGGATAGCCACCTTGTAGGTGTGTCAGGGAGACCACCTGGAGTGTGTTACACTCCTCTTGCTCAACCCACACCTTTCTCTGATTGAGTGTGGTGATCTGGTTACACCCTTGTCCAGGGGTATAAAAATGGCTCTGAAACCCAAAGAGCTAGCTCTCCATTTACCATCTAATATCGGACCAATAAGAGTTATTTTGACTGGACTCCATCTTGCACGGAATTACCTTCTTTATTTTATCCTGGAACATTAAGGACTGACATTAAGTATTATTTTCACTTTTCATCCCATTTTGTGTTACTGTTGCTTATGTTGTGTTTTGTCTGTTATATTTTTCTGTAGTTTATTGTTTGCAATGTTTTTGTTTATATTAAACGATATTTAAATCGTTAGCTGAATCTTTGATTGCTCTAATTAGAACTAAGGAACTCTGCCTCTGTGACGCTACGTTTTACCAGTTTATTATATTCTATTTATATTCTGTTATATTCCTACCTGTGCGTGGTAGCGAATTAACGGTCATTATTATTAGTTTTATTGTACAGCTGTGCATGCTGGGTAGGTTGGTGTACCTTTTAACACACCTGGTGGCAGTTACCGATGGTTTATATATATATGTGACGGACAACTCTTGGTTGGGTTTTGGGGTTTTCGCAGTGAGCATCCCTGTTGCAGACATCTTGGATGTGCAGTGAAGACTGTTGAGCTCCTCCCATTTGAGACTTGCTGGCTTCCTCTTCTTCCTTAGCCTCCAAAAGGCGTGATTCTGTGGTCTGCTAATGCAATGTGATGTCAGCACGAGCACGGACGCGTGCAAGTGTGACATCATCGTGCTGCATGTTTGTGTCGCGTGTGCCGTGATGTCATGCGCACACAAGCTGTATATGTGCTGCAGAAAGATTAAGGGCTCATTCACACTAGGTCTGTTTAGGTGCGTTTTTCTGAACGGACCGTTTTTGAAATGCATGGACACATAGAATTTAATAGTACCATTCACACTATCGCATTCTGATTGTGTCTGTTTGCATTGCGGTCCGTTGCGTTTTATAAACGCACTGCGTGCAGCATTCCTGGAAAACGCATTGTGAAAAAATGGACACAAATGCATGCAAAAAATGGGCAGAAACTGACAGAAACATATGCTCTGTGTTTCTAGTGTGAATGAGCCCTTCAACATTGCTTACTCTCTCTGCAGTCTTGTGGCTGGAGGAATGATGGGAACAGGTTTGAACTAGGGAATGTGCTGATTGGGTGAATGGCTGCAATACTAGAATATTATGGAAAATAGTTTTACAGATGTGCACAGATTTTACAGTTTTGATAACCTGGGAATCTGAGCCCACGTGCCATTAAACAATTGGGGGAGGTTGAATTGGTTTTACTGATGCGGCTCCCTGTAAATTCGGGCAAATTTGATCCCTCTGTAAATGTAAATTCTACATCATATGGGAGCCACACCAAATTGCTTAGTACTGAGAGTACTGGGGTGGGGAGGGAAGCTTGGGTACATTAACCAGAAAGACCCATGGGTGAGGACCTACCCTGGGTACTATTAGTAGGAAAGAGAAGAGAAGAGCAGAGAGAGGTGATTATAATTCTCATCATTTAGGAATTGTAACCAAAATATAATGAATTGTAAAGAAAATACTTTCTTACCTGCAAATTGATCCATCAGTAACTATCTTTAATGTTTTAGAGGATGCTGACCTCTAACATATTGAAGAAATAGCCGGTTCTTTCTCTAGCAACATCACAGACTGGACTGCTCAGACCCCCTCATGTGAAAGAAATGATGGGACATGCCTAGAATGCTAGGAGAGGGTGGAACAGGCCTGTCAGTGATATATGGGTAAGTGAAATAAGGAAGCCATCCTTTTAAATCTGTGGAGCTCCTTATCTTCTAAACCCATGAAAATACAACAGTCATGATTGATCAAACTGATGGTAAAATAAAAGGCATTCCTCTGAAAGGCCTAGTGAGGTCTAGGTTTTGGGGGTAGGTAGGTTAACTTTAAAATTTAATTGGGGTGGACTAACCCTTTAAGTTGCCTTAGGTTAACTTTAAAATTTAAGTTGCCTTAAAATATTACAAGGTATGAAGAAATATTTATAATAATAGAAGGTATCAGACAATCTCTAAAAACATAATATTATTAAGTTGGTAAGAATAGTGCTAAAAACAAAATGTTAATATATGGCTGATCTTTATTCAAGTTCTCTGATTGCAGAACCTGTTAGGGAGTTAAATTAAATTTAGTCGGATTCTTAAATTAGATTCATGGCTAACCAAACCAAAACGGAGGTGTAATCAAGGAGAAACATGTACTGTACTTTAACAGCATTAACTAATCTTTCATTTGATATGCTAAGGAAATACTGGTATGAGCTCATATTTTATAATCCTTTAAGTCATGACATAGCCCTTTAATCAGTGAACTGAAAAGGCAGGTAGAGATTGGTGTACAACAGGTTTAATTATGAAATGCCTTGATTACAGGGGATTGAGTTGGCCCATGACAACATGAAAAGGGGGGAATTTACTTTGTTATTAACTTGAACCTTACTGCTTCCTCCTTTGACAGCTAAATGAAAATTAATTACAGTAATTATATTTCTCAGTGTTTGAGAAACTGATCTCACAAGGTGTTGTACCTGAATGTAAATAACAAATATATATATATATATACACTTGTGTACCACTCTCAGTATTTATGTATAAAATCTTCAAATGTTTCTTGCTTGTGCTTGGGAGTATAGGTTGGAGAAATGGGGCTAGAGATTAAAAATAATAAAATAGGTTAAGTTAAAAATATCTGTAAAAAAACAGTTTAAATGTACACAGTACTTCCATATATTAAAACTCATTTGCCTATCAACCACTAGGTGTATTGCAGGCTTTATTCTGTGCTGTTCTATAGCTCCCAAAAACCTCCATACACAGGCATAAGGTTACTCACAAACGTTATTACAGCAATTAAAAACAATAAAATTGCAATGTGAAGCACCTATCAAAAGACATAGCTAAAGAAGTAATATAAGAAGAGTTACAGCTAGAGCTCCCTTTGCATGTGCAAATAAACAGTGAAGAGGCTTCTGGGTAGTTTCCATGTTACCATGATATCCCTAAAAGAAATGCTATACTGTTAAAAGTTTTTAACAGCATTTAATGAGTTTAATGCTCCTCCACTAGAAGAACACAATATGTGATTCTGTAGAAGAATCACATATTGAAATTTCAAAATAGGTAATAGGTAATGTAGAAGAATAGAATAGATACTCCTCTAGAAGAACATAATAGAAAATTCTGTGGAACAATAGAATAAATAATCCTGTAGAAGAAAAAAAATAGGCATTTCTGTAGAGGAATAGAATAGATATCCCTGTAAAAGAACAGAATAGATCATTCTGTAGAAGAATAGAATAGATATCCCTGTAGAAGAACAGAATAGGTAACACTGTAGAAGAATAGAATAGATATCCCTGTAGAAGAACAGAATAGGTAACACTGTAGAAGAATAGAATAGATATCCCTGTAGAAGAACAGAATAGGTAACACTGTAGAAGAATAGAATAGATATCCCTGTAGAAGAACAGAATAGGTAACACTGTAGAAGAATAGAATAGATATCCCTGTAGAAGAACAGAATAGGTAGCACTGTAGAAGAATGAATAGAATACTGTAGAAGAACAGAATAGGTAAACATGTAGAAGAATAGAATAGATATCCCTGTAGAAGAACAGAATAGGTAACACTGTAGAAGAATAGAATAGATATCCCTGTAGAAGAACAGAATTGGTACACTGTAGAAGAATAGAATAGATATCCCTGTAGAAGAACAGAATTGGTAACACTGTAGAAGAATAGAATAGATATCCCTGTAGAAGAACAGAATAGGTAACACTGTAGAAGAATAGAATAGATATCCATGTAGAAGAACAGAATAGGTAACACTGTAGAAGAATAGAATAGATATCCCTGTAGAAGAACAGAATAGGTAACACTGTAGAAGAATAGAATAGATATCCCTGTAGAAGTACAGAATAGGTAACACTGTTGAGAATAGAATAGATATCCCTGTAGAAGAACAGAATAGATCATTATGTTGAAGAAAAGAATAGATATCCCTGTAGAAGAACAGAATTGGTAACACGTAGAAGAACAGAATAGATATCCATGTAGAACAGAATAGGTAACACTGTAGAAGAATAGAATAGATATCCCTGTAGAAGAACAGATAGGTAACACTGTAGAAGAATAGAATAGATATCCTGTAGAAGAAACGAATTGGTAACACTGTAGATGAGAATAGAATAGATATCCCTGTAGAAGAACAGAATTGGTAACACTGTAGAAGAATAGATAGATATCCTGTAGAAGAACAGAATAGGTAACACTGTATAAGAATAGAATAGATATCCCTGTAGAGAACAGAATACTAACATGTAGAAGATAGAATAGATATCCCTGTAGAAGAACAGAATAGGTAACACTGTAGAAGAAGAATAGATATCCCTGTGAAGAACAGAATTGGTAATTCTGTAGAAGAAAGAATAGATATCCTGTAGAAGAACAGAATAGGTAACACTGTTGAAGAATAGAATAGATATCCCTGTAGAAGAACGAATAGGAAGCACTGTAGAAGAAAGAATGAAAGATATCCCTGTAGAAGAACAGAATAGTAGGTAACACTGTATAAGAATAGAATAGATATCCTGTAGAAGAACAGAATTTGTAACACTGTAGAAGAAATAGAATATATCCCTGTAGAAGAACAGAATAGTAACACTGTAGAAGAATAGAATAGATTCCTGTAAGAGACAGAATAGGTAACACTGTAGAAGAATAGAATAGATATCCTGTAGAAGAACAGATTGGTAACACTGTAGAAGAATAATAGATATCCCTGTAGAAGAACAGAATAGGTAACACTGTAGAAGAATAGAATAGATATCCCTGTAGAAGAACAGAATAGGTAACACTGTAGAAGAATAGAATAGATATCCCTGTAGAAGAACAGAATAGGTAACACGTGTAGAAAGAATAGAATAGATATCCCTGTAGAAGACAGAATTGGTAATTCTGTAGAAGAATAGAATAGATATCCCTGTAGAAGAACAGAATAGGTAACACTGTAGAAGAATAGAATAGATATCCCTGTAGAAGTACAGAATAGGTAACACTGTAGAAGAATGAATAGATATCCCTGTAGAAGAACAGAATTGGTAACACTGTAGAAGAAAGAATAGAATAGATATCCCTGTAGAAGAACAGAATAGGTAACACTGTAGAAGAATAGAATAGATATCCCTGTAGAAGAACAGAATTGGTAACACTGTAGAAGAATAGAATAGATATCCCTGTAGAAGAACAGAATTGGTAACACTGTAGAAGAATAGAATAGATATCCCTGTAGAAGAACAGAATTGGTAACACTGTAGAAGAATAAATAGATATCCTGTAGAAGAAACAAAATAGGTAACACTGTAGAAGAATAGAATAGATATCCCTGTAGAAGAACAGAATCAGAATAGGTAACACTGTAGAAGAATAGAATAGATATCCCTGTAGAAGAACAGAATGGTAACACTGTAGAAGAATAGAATAGATATCCCTGTAGAAGAACAGAATAGGTAACACTGTAGAAGAATAGAATAGATATCCCTGTAGAAGAACAGAATTGGTAACACTGTAGAAGAATAGAATAGATATCCCTGTAGAAGAACAGAATAGGTAACACTGTAGAAGAATAGAATAGATATCCCTGTAGAAGAACAGAATAGGTAACACTGAGAAGATAGAATAGATATCCCTGTAGAAGAACAGAATAGGTAACACTGTAGAAGAATAGAAAGATATTCCGTAGAAGAACAGAATTGGTAACACTGTAGAAGAATAGAATAGATTCCTGTAGAAGAACAGAAATAGGAACACTGTAGAAGAATAAGAATAGATATCCCTGTAGAAGAACAGAATAGGTAACACTGTAGA
Source organism: Hymenochirus boettgeri (assembly GCA_019447015.1). NCBI lineage: Eukaryota > Metazoa > Chordata > Amphibia > Anura > Pipidae > Hymenochirus > Hymenochirus boettgeri. The sequence goes on along the minus strand of CM033470.1, from coordinate 307,256,533 downwards.
AGAATAGAATAGATATCCTGTAGAAGAACAGAATAGGTAACACTGTATAGAATAGAATAGATATCCCTGTAGAAGAACAGAATAGGTAACACTGTAGAAGAATAGAATAGATATCCCTGTAGAAGAACAGAATAGGTGAACACTGTAAGAGAAGAATAGAAATGATATCCCTGTAGAAGAACAGAAGAGGTACACTGTAGAAGAATAGAATAGATATCCCTGTAGAAGAACAGAATAGGTAACAATGTATAAGAATAGAAAGATATCCCTGTAGAAGAAAAGAATTGGTAAACGGTAACACTGTAGAAGAATAGAATAGATATCCCTGTAGAAGAACAGAATAGGTAACACTGTATAAGAATAGAATAGATATCCCTGTAGAAGAACAGAATGGTAACACTGTAGAAGAATAGAATAGATATCCCTGTAGAAAGAACAGAATTGGTAACACTGTAGAAGAATGAATAGATATCCCTGTAGAAGAACAGAATAGGTAACAATGTAGAAGAATAGAATAGATACCTGTAGAAGACAGAATGGTAACACTGTAGTAGAAAGAATAGAATAGATATCCCTGTAGAAGAACAGAATTGGTAACACTGTAGAAGAATAGAATAGATATCCCTGTAGAAGAACAGAATTGGTAACACTGTAGAGAATGAATAGATATCCCTGTAGAAGAACAGAATAGGTAACACTGTAGAAGAATGAGAATGAGATATCCCTGTAGAAGAAAAGAAAGAATAGGTAACACTCGTGTAGAAGAATAGAATAGATATCCCTGTAGAAGAAAGAATAGGTTACACTGTAGAGAATAGAATAGATATCCCGTAGAAGAAGAATGGTAACATGTAGAAGAATAGAATAGATATCCTGTAGAAGAACAGAATAGGTAACACTGTAGAAGAATAGAATAGATATCCCTGTAGAAGAACAGAATAGGTAACACTGTAGAAGAATAGAATAGATATCCCTGTAGAAGAACAGAATAGGTAACACTGTATAGAGAATAGAATAGATATCCCTGTAGAGAACAGAATGGTAAAACGTAGAAGAATAGAATAGATATCCCTGTAGAAGAAACGAATAGGTAACACTGTAGAAGAATAGAATAGATATCCCTGTAGAAGTACAGAATTGGTAGTAACTGTAGAAGAATAGAATAGATATCCCTGTAGAAGACAGAATGGTAACATGTAGAAGAATGAATGATTATCCCAGTAGAAGACAGAATTGGATCTGTAGTAGAAAGAATAGAATAGATATCCCGTAGAAGACAGAATTGGTAACTGTAGAAGAATAGATAGATATCCTGTAGAAGAACAGAATAGGTAACAGCTGTAAGAATGAATAGATATCCCTGTAGAAGAACAGAATAGGTAACACTGTAGAAGAATAGAATAGATATCCCTGTAGAAGAACAGAATAGGTAACACTGTAGAAGATAGAATAGATATCCCTGTAGAAGAACAGAATTGGTAATTCTGTAGAAGAATAGAATAGATATCCCTGTAGAAGAACAGAATAGGTAACACTGTAGAAGAATAGAATAGATATCCCTGTAGAGAACCGAAAGGTAACACTGTAGAAGAATAGAATAGATTCCTGTAGAAAACAGAATAGGTAAACCTGATAGAGAATAGAATAGATATCCCTGTAGAAGAAACAGAATTGTAACACTGTAGAAGAATAGAATAGATATCCCTGTAGAAGAACAAATTGGTAACACTTAGAAGAATAGAATAGATATCCTTGTAGAAGAACAGAATTGTAACACTGTAGAAGAATAGAATAGATATCCCTGTGTAGAAGAACAGAATAGGTAACACTGTAGAAGAATAGAATAGATTCCCGTAGAGAAACAGAATAGGTAACACTGTAGAAGAATAGAATAGATATCCCTGTAGAAGAACAGAATGGTACACTGTAGAAGATAGAGAATAGATAGATATCCTGTAGAACAAGAATAGGTAACACTGTAGAAGAAAGAATAGATATCCCTGTAAAGAACAGAATAGAACACTGTAGAAGATAGAATAGATATCCCTGTAGAAGACAGAATGGTAACACTGTAGAAGATAGAATAGAATCCCTGTAGAAGAACAGAATTGGTTACACTGTAGAAGAATAGAATAGATATCCTGTAGAAGAACAGAATAGGTAACACTGTAGAAGAATAGAATAGATATCCCTGTAGAAGAACAGAATAGGTAACACTGTAGAAGAATAGAATAGATATCCCTGTAGAAGAACAGAATAGGTACACTGTAGAGAATAGAATAGATATCCCTGTAGAAGAACAGAATAGGTAACACTGTAGAAGAATAGAATAGATATCCCTGTAGAAGAACAGAATAGGTAGCAATGTAGAAGAATAGAATAGATATCCCTGTAGAAGAACAGAATAGGTAACACTGTAGAAGAATAGAATAGATATCCCTGTAGAAGAACAGAATTGGTAACACTGTAGAAGAATAGAATAGATATCCCTGTAGAAGAACAGAATTGGTATAGTATAGTGTAGTATAGTTTAGTACAGTATGTGAGTTTAAATAAAGACATCCATCCAGTCCAACTTACTCAGCAATACCCACATTAGAGTCCTGCATCGTTTCGGGTACCCGCGGGTTACCCGATTTGCGGGTCGGGTTCGGGTAACCCGCATTGAGTTTGAATTAGTTGCAGGTCGGGTTCTGGTTGGGTAGAAGAATTCCAGTCTTTAAAAAAAAAAAAGTTTTTTCCTGTCTATGAAGAGAGATCTGTCTGTAAAAACTGGAACTGACAATACATTGTTATCAATCCAAGACAATATGCAGTGTGTATAGCACCTTACACTTAATCACACTATGGCAGATAAAGGGCAAATGTATCCAGATGCAAAAGCACAATGATCTATGGGATATGGATGATTCTAGTGAGGATAATAACAATCTACCACTTGATGTGTTTCAGCTATAACTATAGCAGGTATGTGGACCTTCAGATGATTGACATTTTAACGGGTTTTTTGGGTCTGACAAATTAGATCCGCGCAGGACTCTAACCCAGATTTTCTGCCTAACCGTTGATCTAGGGAAAGGCAACCCCCCCCCACCAGAATTATGAAGAGGAAATAAATTAAGAAATCCTTCCTGACTCCAAGTGGCAATCAGAAATATCCCTGGGTCAACCCTGCTTTATCAATACCAGTAGAAAAATAGAATAGATACTCCTGTAGAAGAACATAATAGGAAATTCTGTTTTAGAATAGAATAAATACAACTGTAGAAGAACAGAATAAGAAATTCTGTAGAAGAACAGGATAGATACTCCTGTAAAAGAATAAAATAGGTAATTCTGTAGAATAATATAATAGATATTCCTTTAGAAGAACAGAATAGGTCTATCTGTTGTATTCAGTTAGATCAACTGGACCTTAGTTCTTGAAAACATTTGGCTAGTTATCCGACTGGCTTTCTCAATTCAGAATGACTTGTACAAACATCTGTGTCAATTATGTACCCTGGAAAGTCCCAATTAGCATATGACAGATTGACAGCCAAGTGTTAGGGACCTTCTGGATGCATTGATGAACAGAATGTGTACTCCTATAAAAGAAGAGAATAGATATTCCTTAGTTTAGTTTGTATGCCTACTTTTTGTTGCAATGTTGGAAAGAGTGTTGCTGTTATATTGGACATGTAAAGTGGCACATTAGTAGAGAAACCTACAATAAATGGTCAGCCAATTGGGTTCATATTTTCAATTAATGTACCGTTCATCCAAGCCTCATCCAAGTAATATGGCCTTGTCTGCCATTGCCCTTAGATTATATGATTATAGTCTTTATCCATTTAGCAAGTTCTATTGTGTCCTAAAAGATAAATCTATAAATAAAAGGGCTGTGGTTCGAATCAGTTCTTATTTGGAAAGAATGTGAATGGAATAAAGCTATTAGAGTTTACCTTGGCATACATTCCCAATCCTTTGCCAAGCCATGTCACTTTGCTATTCTATTCAAAAGAAAACATGCTCATAAAATAAGTAACATCAAAAGGCATTGATGATTTAAATGGATAGAAATGCGTCCAGATTAAAATATTTACAGAATATCATGGCATGAATGTGTGTCTGTGTAGGATTCAGTGTTGGACATCACGTATTCATGTTGTAGTGATACCCACCCTTAGCTAGCATTATTATATTCAATTAAAGTTGAAAATAGCATTAACTGTCCCTTCTGGACACTTTAATGGAATATGGTAATGGATCCAAACTGTTTTTTTGCCTTTATTCCAGTACATAATAGAAGTTATGATGTTTGTTTTGTTTGCAGTTCACATTCCATAGTTCTTAAAGGGGAACTGTGGTCTCCAAATAAGTTGATTTTAAATGAAAGGCCAGGTTCCTTTTTAAACCAGCCACCAACCATCTCTCTACGTGCTGCACAGCCCAAGATCTGAAAAAAATCACCGATCAGAAAGTTAGGGGGTGAAAGGTTCTGAATCTGCGGTCAAAAAAACTAGTTCCTACTTCTAATCTGCGGTTGGCACATGCTCAGTGCAGGAGAAAGCAGAAGGAACGAGGGAGAGATTAAGAGTGGGAGGGGCATAAGGGGGTTTCAAGGGGACTGCACGGGGAGGGGCTATGGGAGGAGGAGACAAAGGGAAGAGGTACCGTCATATGCCATTTTTCCGACCATTATAAAGATTTATTATCGAATTATGCCAATAACAAATCTTTATAAAAACAGCCCCTAGCCATGAAACGCCTGATGTTTCACTTGCCTTTCTACTTGATTTCTTCCCAAACATCCAGCGTTATAAATTCATTAAGACCTTTCACTACAGTTAACAGTCCAAAACCGTACTTTTACGATAAACTGCGGGAAGAGCTGACTCCACTGCTGCCTATGTAAGCCAATAGGGATGTAATTGGGAACGTCCATTGGGATGTAATTGGGAACGTGGGAATTGGCACGTCCAGCACTGGAACAGCCACACCCCCAAAGGAACTAGCTCAATTCACCAGACTGCTGCAAAGGAACAGAGGTAATGTTTTTTATAAATAAAAGGTAGAAGGAAGGTTGCGGGAGGTGCTGTATTTTTATATTAAATAAATTGTGTTTTAATTTTATTTTTTTATGTTATTCAGGACCCCCAAAACCCCCAATTACATTTTGCTTAAAAGTTTTAATAATGCACCCAAAGTGAGAAATTATACTTTAAACCACCATGATCCATTGACGCGGCTCCCTTCTACTTCCTGGTGACGCCATCAGTCATGACAGTGGCGTCACGGCCAATGGGTGACAACGTCATTACTGGACGAGCTTCCAATGCTGCTGCTCTTAAATGGAAAAGGCACGTAGCTGCAGCAGTGGAGGGGCGCAAGCAGAGGGGGATTGTGGAGTTGTAAGTATAATTTCTCACATTATCAAATTTTTTTTAAGTGGAAGGTATGTATTATCAGTTCAAAGATAAAGGAAAATGATACTTAACTCCCTGCTCTCCTCTTCTTATCACCACTACAAGTTACCCAGGGTGAGGACCTAAACTGCTAGGTTTAACTTCCCTCACCAATCAGGTACAGTTCCACCTCCTTCGTCAGTCCAGTGTCTGCCCAATAGGAAGATGTGCTTTGGAAGTCTGGTGCAGGTGCCTGAGAGAGCAGTTAAGTCCATAAAGGAAAAGTGACCCATCCGATTAGCTACTTTGGATCTCCCCGTGGTAAGGAGATGAAGGAGATAAAGTTAAAGTAACTCTAGATCTACTTTATTGAAGGAATTGATGTATCGCTTTTCTCCTTTATATTAATTAAGGTAAATTTTTGTCCACCAATCAATCACATCAGTGCTATAATAATGTTAATATGAGAGAAAATAACTAAAATACTAATTACCAGTATCAAATAGCTTTACCTCAGTAGAAGTTAAGCTTTGGTATCATTTTAAAAGGGAGTTGATTTACTAGATCCAGTCTTGCATGTTAATCTTCTTTCCTTCTTTCCTCCATGTCTGATCACAGCATTGTCCATGTATTTCCAGGGTAGATGGAACTATCCATCCTCATTATTATTATCTGATTGTAGGTATCAGTAGGAGTCCTGACATACCCGACATCTCATATATATTACCTAGTAGTTCATCAAATTCCCCCCTTGGAAAATAGATAAACAAGGATTCCTTGTACACTAGAGGCTCCCAAGCACTGAGCCACAGACTGATACTGGTCCTTGGATCTTTTAGTTTAGGGCTGCAGACATCATCTGTGCTGTGTATCATCGTATGACTAATATTGTAGTTATAATGGCAACTCCATAGAAAATGGTCTAACAATGGTATCCATAAACTTTCTTGAATGTTTGTTAATATATTAATAATAGATAGACGTACAGATTGTGTATTGATTAAACAGCTAACATATTTTCTATTTTCCTGTTTCAATTATTATTCCCGGATCAGAAATGGATTATATTTCTGCTGTATCTTTAGAACATTTTTGATGCAACCGACGTTCAGCCTTTTCCCACTGGAGGGCGATCTACTTGCAATTTTGGACAACGAGACCAAATACTTTTCATGAGATCCCTGCAAGAACTTTATCTCACCCCAGTTAGTTAAGTAACAAAATTATTTTAGATTTAGAATATAGATAGATATAGACCAAGGTGGGTGGCACTCAATCCTTGCTGGAGCAATAACCCGGGTGCTTACTATTGATTTCCAAATAAGATATGAGATGATATAGGAGCACTCCAGGGATCTTTTAATAAGTTTTATTGAAACAACACAAAAGTGGCAATGATTTAGCCCTGTGCTTGGATCCTTTATCAAGCCTATATATATATATAAATATCTATCTATATATATATATACCAGATCAAAAAGTCTAATGCACTCCTAGGTCTTGTCAAGTCTCGAACACGATTTATTAAAGGCAACGTTTCGGTTGAGAGTTTGGCTTGAGAAAGGTCCTAGAACTCGGACCAAATCGTGTTTGAGACTTGACAAGACCTAGGAGTGTATTTGACTTTTTGATCTGGAATCTACATTCCGACCATTTGCACCCAGGCATGTGATTTGTTTGAAGCGAGTGCCTATCAACATTGGATCGTTTATATATATTTTTTTTTTTACATTTTTCATGTTAACTTTTTTACTACAGGTTAACGTGCCTTTAATACCAGAATAGCAGTGGTAAAAAATACCCACCCAGCCCCCACTAGGGAACTATTATCATGACTGGCCTCAATTTCCATTGGGGAAACTTGCAGGATTTTTTCAATATCTAGTTCTAAATCATTGATTGACAGATGAAATTTGTTGCCCCAATACAGAACCTTGTGGAACCACTTAGAACTTTAGTCCACATAGATAACTACTCTCTGTATACCGTTTGTGGAAACTCTGGCTTTTGGTTTACTCACACAGTGCATGCTGCGTCTTCCTAAACAAAATTATTCAAAACAGTAAATAATCTTTAACATTGTCAGCATATTATGTTCAGCTGTTTTTGTTACATTATTCCTTTTAGTACAGTATAGTATATATATAGTATTTGAGGTTGAATAAAGACATATGTCCATCCAGTCCAACCCATCTAGCAATATCCTCATTTCCTGCCTAACTGTTGAGCCAGAGGAAGGCAAAAAAAACCCACCAAATTTATGAAGGGAAAAAAATTCCCCCCAAGTGGCAATCGGAAATTTCCCTGGATCAACTCTACTTTATGAATCAATACCAGTAACTTGCAACATTCCTTGGTTGCAGAAACTCATCCAGCTTTTTTTTTTAAACTGACCAATGAACCTGCCATAACAACATCCACTGGAAGACAGTTCCATAGCTTTACCGTTCTCACAGTGAAAAACCTTTTTTCTTCAAGTCTTAAGGGATGTCCTCGTGTCCTCTGGCATGTTCTATCGGGGTGAACAATGCCCCAGATAGTTTATTGTATGGGCCGTTAATGTATTTATACTCAGTAATCATATCCCCATGCCAGCGCCTTTTCTCCAGCGTACATAATTGTAACTTTTCCAGTCTCTTCATATTCAAGCTCCCCCAATCCCCTTATTAATTTAGTTGCCCTTCTCTGAACCCTTTCCATTTCAAAGATGTCCTTTTTGTGCACAGGATTCCAAAATTGCACTGCATATTCCAAATGAGGCCTTACCAATGCTTTGTAAAGAGGGAGAATTACATTTTCCTCCCTTGAATCCATACCTCTCTTTATACAAGACAATACCATGCTGGCTCTGGCTGTTGCTGCCTGGCACTGCTTGCTACCTTTAAGTTTGTTATCCACCAAAACTCCAAGACCACTTTCCAACAGGGATTCACTTAACACAGAGCCATTTATAGTATAAGTAGCACAAGGATTTTTAAGTCCAAAATGCATCACCTTACATTCATCAACATTGAATCTCATCTGCCCAATGTGACAATCTATCCAGATGCCCCTGCAACGATTGCACATCCTCTGAAGTTTTTAATGGTCGACAAAGTTTTGTGTCATCAGCAAACACAGAAACCTTGCTGATAATAGCCACTTCCAAATCATTAAATAGATTAAATAGAAGCGGCCCCAACACAGAACCCTGTGGCACCCCACTTAGCACTTTAGTCCATAATGATGAAGCCCCATTTAAAACTACTCTCTGCATTCTATTCATTAACCAATTTTCTATCCATGTACAAATGTGACTCCCCTGACCAACAGACCTCAGCTTATACATTAGTCGCCTATGGGGGACTTGCAAAATCCAAGTAAACTACATCTACTGCTATGCCAGAGTCTAAATTTCTACTTACTTCCTCATAAAAGCCAAGCAAATTAGTTTGACAAGATCTAAATCCATGCTGGTTACTACTTATAATGTCCTTATCCTTGAAACATACTCTAGAACATGTTCCCTTATTAAACTTTCCAGGATCTTCCCTACCTGTAATTACCCAGCTATAAACGACTAAATTTTTTGAATATTGGAATAACATCAGCCTTTTTCCAATCCAGAGGCATACCACCGGACATGAGGGAATCTGCAAAAATAAGAAACAATGGCCTAGATAAAACTGAACTTAGCTCCCTAAGTACCCGAGGATGTATTTTATCCGGTCCAGGAGATTTATTAATATTAACCTTATTTAGTTTTTCAGTACCATATCCTCAGTTAACCACTTAAATCTTTTATACCATTATTGCTACTATACTCTATGATATCTGTACTTGGATCTTCTATAGTGTATACAGAGGAAAAAAGTATTCAAGACATTTGCTTTATCCCCATTCTCCATAACTAAAATTCTCAGTCCTCATCTTCTTACTATTAATATACTTAAACATTTTTTTAGGCTTAGTGATGCTTTGTTCAGCTATCCTAACTTCATTATTCATTTTAGCTAATTTGATTGCTTTCTTACACTCCTTGTTACAGTTTTTATAATCCCTAAAGGCCCTTTCCGTTCCCTCTGCCTTAAAGGTTTTAAATGCCTTTTTCTTCCTTTCCATTTGCCTCTTTACATCAGAATTCAGACACATGGGCGCGGATTTTTTTTTTTTACATTTATTTCCCAAGGTTATAAATTTAGATGTGAACTGGTTTAAAATCCCCTTGAACACAGTCCACTTCTGTTTAGTTCCATTACCTGATAATACATTATCCCTGTTGACATTCTGAAGAGCTGCTTTAACCTGGGAAAATTTACCTTCCTGAAATTAAAAGTCTTTGTTAACCCAGCGCACTTTTCCTTTCGATAACAAAGTCCAAAGTCCAAACTATTTCATGGTCACTATTCCTTAAGCCTCCAGTTACCTTCATATCTATAATGCGCTCCACGATGTTAGATATTACCAGATCCAACAGAGCTCCTTTTCTAGTAGGAACCTCAACCAGAGAAAATTATCCTGCAGCAAATTCAGGAACTCATCGCCTTTTTCTGTGATGGCAGTTACACTACACCAATCAATGTCAGGGTAATTAAAGTCCCCCATAATGAGCCAAACAAACAAATCAGAGACATGTGCAGCGGCATTCAAAGACTTTACTCCTAGGTGCGTACTGTTTTAATGGGCGACCCCCCAGGAGCGGGTACAGTTCAATATCAGTATAAACAGCAAGATACAGCGCTACTCATGGAGGTATAGTTGAACTTAAGATCAATATTTATTCACATCTTTTAAAAGCAAGGAGACAGGATACTATTCCACCTGCCTGACGTGTTTCGTGGGCGTATCCCACTTCATCCCCCATAATGAGCACACTCCCCAAACTTGCAGCCCTTGCCAACTGCATATGAAGTTGACTTACCTCCTCTCTGCTAGCATTTGGGGGCTTATAGCAGACACCAACAATCCTGTTGCCTAATTCCACTCATATTGGCTCCACTTTAACATCCATATCACCAGTTATCTCTTCTTTTAAATTTGGCTTCAATTCTTTTTTAACATAAACACTTACTCCTCCCCCATTTACAGCCCAGTCGTGAGAACTGTTCAACCACGTTTCTGCTATACCTATTACATCATACTTATCATTCAATGCCACAATTTCCAATTCACCCATTTTGTCAGCCAGGCTTCTCGCATTTGCAAACATACATTTTAGATTATGATCCTGTAATTTGTTTGTACACTTTAATAAACAGGCCTCCCTATCCTCTATGCTAGCCCCACCCCCTTCCCGCCTGCAACTGGCCTATCTACACCCTGCTTTTCTCCTGGGCTATCTATCCCAGTGAGACTGCTAATACCCTTCCCCCCAAACCTAGTATAAAATCTCCTCCAACCCTCTAGCCATCTTCTCCCCTAAAACATCTGCACCGCCATCAGTGAGGTACAACCCATCCCTACTAAAGAGCCTGTAGCCGACAGCAAAGTCTGCCCAGTTCTCAATAAACCCAAACTCTTATTCCTTACACCACCCTCCTAGCCATGCATTAATACTCCTAAGTTCCCGCTGTCTCCCTGGCTTAGCACGTGGCTGCAGTAGTATTTCTGAAAACACTAACCTGGAGGTCCTTGCTTTTAGCTTGTCCCCTAGCTCTCGGAAATCATGTTTAATGACCTCAGCTCCTCCTCTAACTTTGTCATTGGCACCAATGTAAACCAAGACCGCCGGGTCCCACCCGGCCCCACCCAATAATCTGTCTACACTATCCACCACATTCCGAATCCTAGCACCAGGCAGGCAACACACAGTTTTGCATATTGCATGTAGGGTCTTGGCGGCAGGTTACCCTATCTATCTTCCTTATAATGGAGTCCCCTACCACTACCACCTGCCTTGCATTCCTGATCCTTCATTCCTCCTCCCTTGTATCAGAGATGGCAGTCCCCTGGGTGCTCAAGGGACTAGCCCCCTCCATACAAGCTAATTCCGAGGTATCCTCCTCCACTTCATTACCTAAGGCGGCAAATCTGTTGGGATGGGCAATCTGGGAAGAAGCCACCCTACACTTCCATCCCCCACTTCCCCTAGTAACCCTAACAAAACTACCTCCCCCCTCAACCTTCCCTGTCCCACTTCCACCCACCTCTACACTGGCCCCAGCCAGTGCCTTGTGACACCCCAGTTTTGCCAATCCCTGCAATGCTGCAAGCTGCCCCCTTAGACTCTCCCCCTCAGCTTCCAAACGGGCAACCCACTCACACCTGACACAGACATAGGTTCCCTGGAACATCTGCTCCAGGGTCCTATACATGTGGCAGGATGCAAATTGCATGATACCGACAAAACTGTCCCTTCTAATACACAACACCAGCACAGTGATGCACAAACCTTGTTTAATTGCCCTTCTTGTTTCAATGTCCTTTTTCTATGTCCTTGAGATCAAGGTCCTTCAGAGCAAGGGACACATTCCACTCTAGTTCGTTTCACACACAGGAAACTTCCTTTTGTTAGGTCCAAACCACAGGTCCAACCAATGTGAATCCTATTTAACTAATAGGCCCCAGCCCCCACACCAATAAGTGCAAGAGCCAGGAAGAGAGGGGAAAAACAAACTACTTATTAACCCTTTCACAATCTGTTTGTCATTACAACAGGTGCAATACTAGAATATAGAAGCCCAGCGCACCCCTTTAACTGGAATAAAGAAAGATTAATCTGCTTACTGCACACACAGTCCTGCACACACAGTCCTTAACACAGTACAAACAATCCTTATTTTCAAACTTATTTTCAAACTTTCACACACACCATACAACCATCAAATGATTAGATGCCCTTCTTTTTCTATGTCCTTGAGATCAAGGTCCTTAAGTGAAAGGGACACATTCCACTCTAGTTCGTTTCACTCACAGGAAACTTCCTTTTAGGTCCAAAACCTCCTATTCATAGGAGACTGGGTGTACACTGAACAAAACTCAGATTAGCACATTCCATATACAGTTCATGTTGATAAATTAACAAAGCAAGCACAGCAGTGGCAATGCTAGAAATCGCAGGGCCCCATAGCAAGATTATAGATTGGGCCCCTCAACCCACAAAAAAAACCAGTACAGCACAGTTCAACCCATGCACAGTAGCAGAGGAGTCTTGTTCTCTAACAGGCTTCAGCCATTGGCCGTAATGCCACTATCACCGATGAAGTGAGGAGCCGTGTTTTTGTAAGTAAAATATCTGAGCCTGGGAGGCTCTTAGAAAGGTTTAAGTAAAATGAAAGGGGGTTTGTGGGACTACGTGAGATCATTTTTTTCTTAGGAGTGTGGACATGTCTGCAGGAGACCTGGTAGAGCCCCTTTAGCTCTGGGCCCCATAGCAGTCACGGTTCCCATTCATCCAGGTCATGGTATATCTGTTGTATTCAGTTAGATCAACTGGACTTTAAGTTTAGTTCTTGAAGACTAGTCATCCAACTGGCTTTCTCAATTCAGAATGACTTGTACAAGAATCTGTTGGCAATTATGTACCCTGGAAAATCCCAATTAGCATATCACAGCCAGGTGTTAAGGGCGTGATTGCATTGTGGCTAAGAGGTGTTATAGGAACTGCCCAGGGTAAGGTGTCAGAACAGCATTGTACATGGCAGAGAGTTGGTGTAGAAACTCCCCACCTCTATTTAGGCTTGGTTTCTTTATTTTCACATAAATGAATAAAAAAATTGATGTGAAAATAAAGAAACCAAGCCTGAATAGAGGTGGGAACCAGGAACTTGGTTTTGAAGGGATGGACATACCCTTTAAGAATGTACTGTCTCTGTTATTATTTACTAAATGATATAAGCCAATAACTTGTAAAATGTTACATGCAGTGGTTAATATCTCTTCTAGAAAGTTGATCTTTACCCAGACATCCCCAGTACTATTATTATTATTACTATTATTATTACTACTATTATTATTATTACTATTATTATTATTTTTACTATTATTATTATTACTACTACTACTATTATTATTATTACTATTATTATTTTTACTATTATTATTATTATAACTTATTACTATTATTATTTTTACTATTATTATTATAACTTATTACTATTATTATTACTATTTTATTATTGTTACTATTATTATCATTATTATTATTATTACTATGTTTGAAGATCTTTTCGTATAACTGAATAATAGCAAAGTTGAGATTTGAAGTCGAATTTTCATTTTTTTCTATTCAAATTTTTTTTTTCTGTCAATACAAATCTATGTGTAATAATTCCTAAATAATATTAAAATCTGGTCTCATTATTATATTTTCTTATTTAATTGCATTTACGTAGCTTCTGCATTCCGTATTTACGTCAGCCCTATAGTCCATAATGGAACCTTGACTCAAATGCATTTAGATTACTGTTAATTAAAATAAAAAATATTACCTAATTCATCTACTTATATTTCATAAACACGTGTTAATTTTCAGGTCAATGAACTATGATCACATTTCAAATGAATTTCAGTCGAAAATGGAATTTTGAATGGTTTCACCATGGCGATGATGATGCAATAATCCGCTCTGTCACTATGTCTGGTATAACCTTTAAATGGTAAAACATTGATCATAATAATGATATGCCAGTCAGAAATCTCATTATGATGTAGAACTGACATCACTGGTGACGTTAGTCCTACCTAATATCATTTCACTAATAGTTGGTAATTAGTGGATCCGCGTTCGTACAGAGCAATGAGGAAGTCGTTTCTAGAAGTCGTGCCAAGAAAAAAAATAATAAGTTCAACATAATATTAACATTATATTTACCAATTTTAAAGGTATTGCAGCTGAATAAATGGCAGATTCTGATCATATATAGAGATGGCCCAGCCGGTAAATTTAGAGCTGAATTTTGTCTGAATTCTGCTGTCGAAACCGAATACTGAATTGAAAATCAGGGTTACTTTTTAACCACAAATCTAGACATTTCAACGCAAAATGTATTTGATAGTTTCAACAGAAAAAAATTTGTATCAAAACCAGTTTTATACAAAAACTAACATCCATCTTTATTGATATAGTAATTTAATACAACTGGGGCAAATCCAACAGGCCTCCTCATACCTTTATATGGAGTTCATTATTCCAGTGACCCTACACTACTGTGAGTTATATCAGCGCCCTTTTAAATAACAGTCATACTGGCAATCAAAAAAATCTTGACTGACAGTTAAGGTAGACACAGAATCATTCTCTTTCGATTTATATAGAAACAGATAATAGGCATTTTCCGGGGGGATTACAGCTGCTGGTTTATAGTTACTGGCAGTTTTGGCATCTTGAGGTCATCAGAAAGTAGTGTCAGTGTGAGGGAGTATTAAAATAATGGGAGCCAAGATGCAGACATGAACAATAAATGTCCATTGTTTGGGGACAAGTGTCAAACTGATCACAGTGAGGTGAATTTTAATAGATAATAGAATAAATAGAGATATATTTATAGATCTAGCATATCTATTTATATAAATTTTGTATTTTAATGATTTGATGACCGAGAAAGTAAAAGAAATATAACAATATATAATCTTATGTAGGGGTTCCCGAGACACAGAAATTGTTCCAAGGGGTCCCCACAGATAGAATGGTTGAGAAACATTGTATCGTTCGTATTCAATAACTCTTAAATGTATCATTCGGTAACCCTCGAAATGTGGCATTCGTTTTTGGTAACCCTCAAATGTAATGTCAGTTTTCGGTAACCCTCGAATGTAATGTTTTCTATTTTCCGTAACCCTAAAAAGTATCCTTCGGTAACCCTCAAATGTAATGTTCATTTTTGGTAACCCTGGAATGTAATGTTTGTTTTCGGTAACCCTCGTTTGGTAACCGTCAAATGTAGCTTTAGTTTTCGAAAATCCTCAAATATAATGTTCGTTTTCGAAAACCCTCTAATGTAGCGTTCGACTTTCGGTAACCACCGAATGTAGTGTTTTGATTTCGTTAACCCTTGAATGTATCGCTTGATTTTCAGTTAACCTTGAATATATTGTTTGATTTTCTGTAACCCTCGAATGTATTGTTCAATTTTCGGTAACCATCGAATGTATGGTTCGATTTTTAGCAACCCATGAATGTATTGTTTGATTTCGGTAACCCTTGAATGTATTGTTTGATTTTCTGTAACCCTTGAATGTATTGTTTGATTTTCTGTAACCCTTGAATGTATTGTTTGATTTTCGGTAACCCTTGAATGTGTTGTTTGATTTTCTGTAACCCTTGAATGTATTGTTTGATTTTCTGTAACCCTTGAATGTATTGTTTGATTTTCGGTAACCCTCGAATGTATTGTTTGATTTTCTGTAACCCTCGAATGTATTGTTTGATTTTCGGTAACCCTTGAATGTATTGTTTGATTTTCGGTAACCCTTGAATTTATTGTTTGATTTTCTGTAACCCTCGAATGTATTGTTTGATTTTCGGTAACCCTTGAATGTATTGTTTGATTTTCTGTAACCCTCGAATGTATATTGTTTGATTTTCTGTAACCCTCGAATGTATTGTTTGATTTTCGGTAACCCTCGAATGTATCATTTGGTAACCCTCGAATTTGCCATAATCCTTGAATGTTGATTACATATATATCTAACCCAGAACTGCACAAATATGGAACGACAACAATCATCCATGCACAAACAGCAAAAATTTGGAAAGATATAAACAAAATAATACCTACAACAGCAATACCAACAATAATGCCACTATGGAACAACCTAAACTATCCACATCTTGCCAAGTTTCCCTTATTTCAAGACTGGTCCATGAAGGGCATAACAAAGTTTGGTCAAATAATACAAAATAATGCCATAAAAGACTTTGAAACACTGGCAAAAGAATATGAACTTCCCCCATCATATAGATTCAGATATTACCAACTACGACACTGCCTGAGAGCCGAATTTCCAGACGGAATCATCAAAACAGAACAACACCCAATATTTACAATACTAAGCAAACCTGAACCCAAAAAACTAACCTCAGCAATATATAAAATACTAGCAAATGCGTCGGCAGGCCCAAATCTACAACTTCTAGCAAAAAAATGGAGAACATATATCCCCACATTGAACGAAGAACAAATTGAAGATATAACGGACTCACCTCAACTAGCCTCCCCTGCAGCCAATAATAAACAAATACAATACTTTATCATGCATCAGGCCTATTTAACCCCACAAAGACTGTCCAAAATGCAACAAAGGCAACAAATACTATGTCCCAAATGCAAAGCACAAAATGCTGACTTCTGGCATCTTATATGGACCTGCCCACAAATATCCTCATACTGGTCCAAAATAACAAATTTCATAACAGCACAACTGTCGCTCCCCATGCCAAATACGCCAGAAACCTGCATACTTGGTTTGCTAGAAGATGACACATGGAGTAAACACACAACAACCCTATTACAACAGCTACTATTTTATGCCCGTAAAGCCATAGTCCTCAAATGGATGTCACCGGATACCCCAAGCAAAAAATTGTGGATGGAACTGGTAAACAAAGATCTGGCATACCACAAAATCCTATACCTACACAGAAAATGCCCCAACAAATACAATAAAATATGGGATATATGGACAAACTCAAACACAACAACTCAATAAGCCTTCAAGCCCGAGGTGACCACCCCCCCCCCTTTCCCCACCCCCCCTCTCCTTACTAATTTACCCATGCCCCAACCTAACCACCAATAACATATCACCATGAACAGCCCATACTATATGATACAAAGCATACTTGAAAAATGTTAAATGTATATAGTTGGCTTTATTGATTTAAAATGTAAGATGTACAAACGATACCAAGAAACCAGCAAAACCCTGAATGGACTCTGTATACCAATATGACTGCAAATACTGATGTACATCGATCAAAATAAAGCGAATTTAAAAAAAAAAAAAAAAAAAATAAATGTTACCCAAACCCACGTGACAAAACCTTTTAAATGTTAATCTACCACATGTCCTGAATCAACCAGTATACCATATGTGTGAGTATACACAGATGTGGCCACCAACTAACACCAAATGGGACATTAGCACAGATGCAATTACAAGAAGGAAATACAATTTCTTTGTAATTTGAACAGTCTCCACTTTTCAAAGAAAACACCTTCTGAAACGCTGAAATACCCCCCACAAACTATACATTTTTGTTATCTACACACCCTCAGCTACGTAATTGTGCTATTCTTTCATACATGAAGGATTCCAGACGCAGTAATCCATAGAACTCCATGCTTTTAGGAGATTTTGTAAAAAAATGAAATATGATGATTAAAAGTTATCATTTCTACCTAAACCCCTTTGACAAGTAAAAAACAACACTAAGGGGCATATTTATAAAAGAGCGAAAAGTAGCGAAATGCTTTCGCATTCGCTTTTCGCATGGGTTTTTGCCAAAAAGACAGTTAACGCTATTTATAAAGGTAGCGTTAACGAATGGCGAAACCGTTTCCGCAAGCTATTGCTAAACCCTTTTCGCCTTACTTCGCAATGGTAATTTTAGCGAAAAGGGAGCGAAAAGGCATAACGCGATTTATAAAAGAGCGAAAGGTGGTTTTTGCGTTAAAAAGAGCGAAAGATTAGCGCGACCCTGAAGGTGGTGAAAAGTCATTGTTTGAGCGAAAAGGCATTCTAATGGGTAATATGCCTTGAAAAAGCGAACGCGCATTAGAAGGGCGATCGCGCATTAGAATGTAATATGCCTTGGAAAAGCGACATTAGAAATGCGATCACCCATTAGAATGTAATATGCCTTGGAAAAGCGAACGCGCATTAGAAAGGCGAACGCACATTAGAAAGGTGACCGCGCATTATAATGGAATATGCCTTGGAAAAGCGAACGCGCATTAGAAAGGCGAATGTGCAGTGCAAAAGAAAATTGTATTCCAATTGAGAAATTCTAAGAAGATTGACTAAATAAGACATGGCTGACTTCTTGGTAAATGTGAGGTGGCCATTTTGAACTTGACATCATTTTCTAGTGGGCTTTTCTGGTTTCGAATGGTTTTCGCAATGCAGTCTTTTTAGATGCGTTAAGTTTTCTCTGCAATACTTTTCGCTCTTTATCGCGCCCGTTCGCCTTTTCCAGCCGCGAAGTGTGTTTTTTTCGCTTTTTTATAAATAAGGCGAAACGAAGCCCCAAATGGCGCTATTTTCGCTGCGATGTGCTGCGCTAATTATTTGGCGAAAAAGACAATCCTTTATAAATATGCCCCTAAATGTCAATATCCCACATATCCTAAATTGAACGTTATGCCATATGTGTGGGTGCATACAAAGATCAGGCTACCAACTAACTCAAATGGGATGCGTGCACAAGTGCAATTACAAGAAAAAAATCAAAGTGCTTATTAATTTCAACATATATATTTTTAGAGGCTTCACACCTTAAGCTGTGTAACGGTGCCATTCTTTCATACATAAATTAAGATTTCTGACGCAGTAATGCATTTTGTGAACAATGAAATTAGAGAGGTCTCTTATACCTTTCCAACAAGAATTATGCCTCTAGCTTCTTTGGTTCCTAAGTTATGGGCTTTTAAATTACCCTCAGGCAGTCAGGAATGAACAAGGAAGTGTGTTACAGTGACATGATGTGCTGTGTAAGAAGCTCCCCAACCCTACCCCCACCCCAAACAATGGGGGATACAATTGGGCATGCTCAGCGCCTGTTGCAAAGGTGTCAAAGCAATAGTGCTGCTGATGTCACAGCTCACAGTGCTAGCAGGAAACATCGCCCTTTATACTAATGTATCATTTGGTAACCCTCGAATTTGCCATAATCCTTGAATGTTGCATATGGAAACTCAACATTTGCCCTATTGTGGGGGGAAAGAAGTGTTTAAACCAGTTTTGGTGATATGTACATGTTCCCCAGACCATTTCCCAGGTGCCACAGCCATTTACAGTAAGTTACCATTGCTATTTTTACTGTATGTTATCTGAACCTTTCAAACTATTTTCTCTCATAGCCTTTAATGGGTTACTTTCTGAGCTTCCGATCTCTTACTGTCCATTTCTAGTAACAAAGGATTAAAATATGTTTCCATTTTGAGATGTACTTTTATCTTTAACTAATGCATTTGTATGGTCATGGAACTTGGTGACTTCTAATATCCTTATATTTTATAATAAAGGGACAAGCAAAAAGTCTAAGGACAAGGAAAATATTATGACAGTATACTGGTATGGGAGTAGCCTTCCAAAGAGGGTGTGGCTAAAATGGGGTACCATGCGCTCCCCACTGCCCATGATAACCCGTTTAGGAATCCCTCCCTTTGCTTGCCCCTGCAGATATTGTCATTTCTCTGTATTTATTTGGTTTTCTCTCTGTATATTCTCCTTTAGTATATTTAAAATAATAAAGAGATGCAAAAATGCTCAGGACTATAATCATCAATAATGGAGACAACCACGACGTAAAGATGCCCCGTTTAATATGCTCGGTTGAAATAAAGGAGCACACTGTTGAACATTTATTTTGCAAATAAGTCAATCATTGCCAAACATAAGATCCCTTATGGTGACACACACGAAACTGCAATTTCTAGTGAAATATGTGGTTAATGCACTTTTTGGCAAGTCCCTATTCAATTCGTCTCCAAAATATCCCTGGATATAATTTCCTTAACGTATTCCTTTTACAACTTCTTATTTTTCCTCATTTGGATGAGGTAGATACTGTGCGGGTTTTCGACCATTTTTCTCCTTATATGTTTAAAATATATTAAAGAAATGCTTACATCTTTTGCAATAAACCTGGGATGAAAACTGGTCTTAAACTGTCTCTCTGGGTTTGTATTTAGTGCATGGAAAGTCTCTAAGAAGGTATAGCATCTCCTAAAGGCTACATGGAAACTACCCAAAAGTCCCCATTATGTGCATGTGTGAATGGGGAGCACTAAACCTTAAACTCTACCCATCACTTTATATTATTTAATCCTTCAAAACCTACAGTAGCTCCATGTATTTAGACATTGCAAATAGTTGTGGTGTTACATTCTGGAATTCAGTTTAAGATTTTACAAATAAGAAATAGTTATCATTAGACTAATAATATCAGGAATGTCCGACCTTCAACCCAGTGATGTAACTACCGCCCCCGGATGGTATGAGGGCCCCCTCCACAACCTCCTCGCTCAGTTGTTTTTAAACAGCTGATAATGCTTATAAAGGACACATATATATATGTAATCAGCTGATCAGCTGTTTTAAAGACCTTTTTTAAAATAGCTGATATGAGGGAAACATATGCGCAATCAGCTGTCAAAAAACAGCTGATCGTAGACCTTAGTGTGGGGAGGGGGCCCGGCTTCCAATCCCTTTGGGGGCAGGCCATGGGTCCCTGCAGATACACCCCTGCTTCAACTCTTGATAGTTTGATAAACCCCCAGGATTCCCTAGCTTCATTGTGCATTTGAGGGAGAACACTGGGAATTTTATTAAACAAGAACACAGGTTGGAAATACTGAAATTACGTGTTTGTAATTTTAGTGATTTGTACCCTTTTTAAGCATGTTCAGGAAGTATTATATAACATATTGTACTAATCTTTACACTTTTTTTCATTGTAAGAAATTACAAAACCTGGTTAGGTGCATAACTACTAACCAGAGGGACAAATGCATTGGGTGGTCTGGACTAATGATGTCCATACACACAGCAATACTGTTTGTACGATACAGGTATTCCCAGCTAAAAAATTATTTAACGTGCATGACAGGCAGGAAAACCGTAAGATTATCGGACATACATGGGCCAACCATCACATGATGAAGGAACTTCCTGATATGCTACAATTGGGATTGTTGCGTGTAAGCCCATCAAACCAGTTGGCCGTTAAAGCCATATTAGGAGCAGGCTTAGTTCAATGTGTGACTGCAACAATCAGTTGTTTGGCGGTTTGATCCCCTCTTCTGTAACCTTACAGATTCCGGTACATTGACACAAAAAGTTGAGCTTGTTTTTTTTTTGTGCTTTGAGACTCTTTACCTCTCCCAGTAGCTGTGATGTGCCAATGCTGTGCCAATACTGTGCCAATGCTCTGCCAATAATGCGTGACTTTCATTAGCTGCAGAAGCATATGATCAAGATTCTTTAATGTAAAATGTGCCATTAAAGGGTATGTCCACCCCCAAAATAAAAATTTGCAATTTCTCAGCCAATCACTAGCACCGCTACTGATCCAGCCCCTCCAGCTGCTGTTAGTGCACAGAAAGGGCACAGAGCAGCAACAGCAGAGAAAAGAGAGAATGAGTCCTGGTAAAGTAAGTATATGTAGGTCCCTCAGAAAGCATTTTACACCTAGTAAGGTCTAGTTTCAGGGGTACTTAGGGGTAAAGGGGTAATCAGGCTAGAATTTATTCTATTTAGGTAGAATTTTAGTTCAGGGGTTGGACATTCCCTTTCACAGTTATAACAATCAGTTGTAAGAATTCATATAATAAGATGTATGTATGTTGGCTTCTAACACGTCTGCTGGACAGATTAACTATGGTAGAAAACCAACATGTAACGGCTTTTAAATTCCAGATCCCTAAATCATCGGGCAGACTGCAGAATGGATTGTTTTGGGCCGAGTTCCACGCTTTCACTGTGCCTAATACTCAATGACTTTCTGCCAATTTAATACCAATTCAAATTCCTTTTGTATCACATATTTTTTGTTAAGTCTTTTAGGGCCGAAAAAAAAAATTCAGTTCTTTTGATGTGAATAGCAGTTAATGCCACCAGAGGGAATATCGTTTGTAACAATGATTTATTTCATCACAAACGTAGGTTTGGCTTATTATATGCAGAGGAGAGGCTTCAGGGTATTTTCGACATTACTATGGTAACATGAAAACTACCCAGAAGTCTCTCCTCTTCTTATTTGCATATTGTTTGCATATGAGAAAGGAAGCTCTAGCCTTCACTCTCCCAACCTTACATAGTGATGTGGCTAATTATAAGGCATCAAATTACTATGTTATTATAAAATATATATAAATATTTATTTATTTTAAATGCAGGTTGTTTAATTACTTTCATGCCTAGAGAGTTTAGAAATGTATTCCATATTTTTTGCTGGAACAATATCAAGAGTGGATGATTATGTTTCAGCCCACAGAGACAACTTCCATCAACATAAAGTATAATTTATTTAATTTATTATTTCAGTAGTATACACGGACAAACCGAGACACATGGCTTAAAGTCACCAGATTTATTGATTTTAGAAACGAGTGACTGAATTTTGACAGTTGGTATCTGGGTAATAAGGAAGGTAGGAATAGGAGATCTTACTTACCCACAGAATTAATATGCTGGTGTACAGTAGTCAGTGCGAGTCAGGGAGCAGAGCAGAACTTCCACATCTCACCACTAGGGATGGCCGGTTCGCGGATCCGAACCCGGATCCGCCGCTGATTTATCCCGTTCGCGAACGGCGGATTTTTCCGGATTTTCCGCCTTCCGAACCGCGGATTTCTTGTATTTTCGAGAACTTTCGAAATTACGAGATTTCTCGTATTTTCGAAAATACGAGGATTTCTCTTATTTTCGTAAATACAGAGGAAAATACAGGTGGAAAATAGTCAGGTGTTGATAAATGCCAGACTTAGCAGGTGGCTTTTCAGTTTGGATTTAAATGTTTCCAGGGATGGGGATGTCCTGATTGGGTGCGGCAGGGAGTTCCAAAGTGTAGGGGCAGCATGACAGAAGGCTCTGTCTCCAAACGTTTTGAGGTGGATGACCAAGTTATTGGATCTTTTTGATCTAAGATTATGGGGGGGTGATGTAGTTGCTGCAGGTCTTTCAGATATCCAGGGCCCAGATTGTGCAAGGATTTGAATTTCAGTAAGCCAATCTTAAACAGAATTCTCCATTTTATCGGTAGCCAGTGGAGTGAGCGAAGGGTTGGTGTTATGTGGCACTGGTGGCGTTGGCTTGTTAATAGCCTCACAGCGGCATTCTGTACTAGTTGCAGGTGGTGCAGGTCTTTTTTTGGAAGGCCTGTATAGAGAACATTGCAGTAGTCCAACCGTGATGTGATGAATGCATCATTCATCCATTCCTGAAGTTCAGCTAAGCATTTGTTTGTTTGTGGGTTAGGGTCTGTGAAGCCAGGTTTGAATGATAAATATAGTTGGGTATCATCAGCATAGCAATGATATGTCAGGCCATGTTTTTGTATGATTTTTCCCAGTGGCAACATGTATATGGTGAACAGCAGAGGGGATAGTATTGCACCCTGGGGTGCTCCAAGGATACTCTGCGTGTTGCCAGCCAGGAGTTAAACCAATGAACAAGATTTGATGATCAACTGTGTCAAAAGCCGCTGAGAGGTCAAGCAAAATTAAGATGGAACATTGGCCTCTGTCTCTTGCCATGAGCAGATCCTTGCAGACTTGGGTGAGGGCTGTTTCACAGCTGTGATGTTTTCTGAAGCCAGATTGGAGAGGGTCAAGGATGCTGAGAGCCTGAAAATAGACAGCCTTTTCAATAACTTTCCCCAGAAAGGAGAGGTTGGAGACAGGTCTGTAGTTGTTTAGATCATCTGGGTCAGTTTCTTGAGTAGAGGTCTGACGATTGCCTCTTTCAGAATGGTGGGAAACCCTCCCTCTTGTAGGGAACAGTTTACTATTTTGTGGAATGCTGGTGTAAATAGCTCAGGGCATTTTAACATGAATTCAGTGGGGCCAAGGTCCAGATCATAGGTGGCCTGGTAAAGATTTGAGAGGATGTCTGAGATGCCATCTTCAGTAATTGTCCTGAAATCAGTCCATGCTGGTAGGCTATTTTTGCATCTATTATATGGTTCTGCTTTGGTTTCCAGCATTGTGGGTTAGATGGCAGACCGTATGGAGGAGACTTTATCTGAGAAGAAGGGGGTAAATTTCTCAGATAGGTCCTGTGAAGGTCGGAAGCTGGATTTCCGGCAAGATGGGTTGCAAAGATTGTCAACCGTGCGGAAAAGCTGGGCAGGTCTGTTGGCTGCGTTTGCAATCTCCTGAGACAGGAATAAGGACTGACCAGTGTTTTATATTTTTTCTGGTGTGCAATCAGTGAAAGTTTGTCTTCAGGGCATTGATGTTTGTGCCACTATCGCTCCAGTCCGCGCCCCTCTTTCTTTAGCTCCTTTACTGAGTTGTCAAACCAGCGAACGTGATGTAATGGGGCAGAACGTTTAATGCGTAAGAGGGCTATGGAGTCAAAAGCAGTTGAGACTTAGTGGTTATATTTACGGACCATGTGTTCAAAGCCTAATTTGTGAGCTGTCAGATTGTCAAGATTGAGGTTGTTGGGGTGATATACCCAACTATCTTATACATGTCTTGTCATGGCAGATGGGATTTGTATATTATTATGTGAACCTCTAATAATTATTGAATTGATTGTCTGCATATTGTTAGCAAACATTGCATGAGGTATGATTTGCAGATCACAGATAGATAGATAGATAGATTATAAATAAGTAGATTATAGATAAGTAGATGATAGATAGACAGATAGACAGATAGATACATACATACATTCATACATATATAAAGATAGATAAAAGATAGATGATAGATAGATACATACATACATTCATACATATATATAGATAGATAATAGATAGATGATAGATACATACATACATACATATATATATATATATAAAGATAGATAATAGATAAATAGATACATACATACATATATAAAGATAAACATATAAACCAAGAGAGAACAGACTGTGGCAGCACTGTGACCAGGGAACCTTAGAAGATGAAACCCACTTCCTTCTACACTGCCCCAAATACAAAACAATACGGGACCCCATTTCAAGATACTGTCGGACTTTATCCCAGACTTCAACTGCTTAGATGGAGAGAGAAAACTCTATATCCTGCTGGGAGAGGATGAAGCCAAAGTAAATATTGGGGCACACTATGTAACGGCAAGTCACAGACTGAGAGGAGCATAAATGAACTCAATGTCCAAGGATTACTTGCCCAATTATCCCTTTATCCTTCCCCAATCAACTTAAAGACTAAAACCCAACATACCCTTTATAGTACTGTCCATATATTAACTATCCATTGATACCCATGTCCCCCTACCGTGAACCTCTAATACTAACATGTTTTATTATTTTATTATTTATTGTTTGCTTTGGCAATGTCAAAATGTAAATTGATCCTGCCAATAAAGCTCTTTTTGATTTGATTTGATTGATAGATAGATAGATACATACATACATACATATATAAAGATAGATAATAGATAGATGATTGATAGATCGATAGATAGATACATACATACATACATACATATTCTCAGTAAAAGCCAAGCTGGGTTCTTACCAAACCATCGTACCACTGATCACATCTATACTTTGCACAGCCTCATAAATCATCATGTCCACAACACATGGAATGGGAAAATATTTGCCTGCTGTGGATTTTAAAAAGGCGTTTGATGCAGTGTGGCACCCAGGCCTATTCCTAAAACTTCTGGAGAGTGGAATAGGTGGAAAAACATATGATGTCATCAAGAGCCTTTATACTGGTAATAAATGCAGTGTAAAAGTGAATGGGAAAAGAACTTCATACTTCCTGCAAGGTCGGGGTGTCAGACAAGGATGTAGTCTGAGTCCAACTCTCTTTAACATCTACATCAACCAACTGGCAGCAGCTCTAGAAACCTCATCTGCACCAGGACTTACTCTACATGACACCAATGTAAAATTCCTGCTCTATGCAGATGACCTCTTACTGCTATCACCAACAGAGAGTGGCCTACAAGACAGTCTAACCATCCTGGAGAAATTCAGTGCAACCTGGGCACTTCCCATAAATCCACATAAAACGAAAATTATGATGTTCCAGAAGAAAAACAAAAAATCAACACACTGCTATTCATTCACTTTGAATAACGAGATACTCAGCAGAACAGAGAAATATACTTATAACGGCCTGGAGATCAACCATTCTGGGAGCTTTAGGGCAGCTATAGAGACTTTGAAAGCAAAAGCTTTCAAAAGCCAGCCGAACCTTCTATGCAATAAGAAAACAACTGTATCACCTCAAACCACCGGTAAAAGTCTGGCTTAAAATCTTTGACAGTGTCATTTCCCCAATCCTACTGTATGGCAGTGCAGTATGGGGCCCTGTCTCCTATTCAGACCAATCAAAAAGGGAATCTGGCCCACCAGAAATACTCCATCTCGAATTCTGTAAGCACCTCCTCCAGGTCCATCGCAGTACATCAAACAGCGCTTGTCAGGCTGAGCTTGGCAGATTCCCATTACTGCTTGAGATGCAAAAAAGGGCCCTATCATTCTGGGCTCACCTACAGAACAGTAGCCCCAACTCTTACCATAATAAAGCCTCAATACACAACAAAGGTCCAGAAAAGCCATGTGCACTGAAACAACTCATCAGCTCCCTATTAACATCAAACCCACATCCACAGAGCCTGTCTAAACCTCAAATCACAGCAGCCATAACCAAGAGCCAATTGGACTACGTGGATGAATGGAAGAAAGAAATAAAAAAATTCCAGAAACTAACTATATACAGAGACTACAAACTGGCCCCCTACCTGGAGAATATCACAAACCCTAAAGAGAGACAAGTCCTGAGTCTCTACAGATTGAGTGCACACAGCCTAGAAATCGAATGTGGCCGACACAGACAGACATATAAACCAAGAGAGAATAGACTGTGCCAGCACTGTGACCAGGGAACCTTAATAGATGAAACCCACTTCCTTCTACACTGCCCCAAATACAAAGCAATACGGGACCCCCATTTCAAGATGATGTTGGACTTTATCCCAGACTTCAACTGCTTAGATGGCAGAGGATGAAGCCACAGTAAATATTGGGGCACACTATGTAATGGCAAGTCACAGACTGAGAGGAGCATAAATGAAGGCAATGTCCAAGGACTACTTGCCCAATTATCCCTTTATCCTTCCCCAATCGACTTAAAGACTAAAACCCAATATACCCTTTATAGTACTGTCCATATATTAATTATCCATTGACACCCATGTCCCCCTACCATGAACCTCTAATACTAACATAGAAAAGATACTCAATGCACATTCCTAGGCCCCATACAATATCATATTATCTGCACACTGGCATACTTTATAAACAAAGGGGTTTTAGTATACATTACTGTGATCACATGAATGAAAAGCCTTCCAACCACGTCAAGGTAACCCCAGTCTGGACGGTCCTAACACCTTTTTACTTCAATTACCATTAGCAAACGTTTGCATTTCTCATTCTTACACACTGGATCCATATAGCAGGCTCTCTCACTTCCCCCTCAGCACTTTGGCTTTTTAAAATGAGGGAAGAGGCCATCCAGTGCTTTATATTAAAGGCAAAGGACCTCCCATAAAAGGGGTGTGTTGGGGGTGCTATTACCACATGGAGGCTTGACCAAGCCTCCCAATAAATACATACAATACAAGGATTGTGGAAGCACTCCAATTAGGCAAATTTACAACTACATTTAGTGGAAGTGCTACTGATCTGGTCAAACATTTATACAAACATAGAAAAGATAATCAATGCACATTCCTAGGCCCCCTACAATATCATATTATCTGCACACTGGCATACTTTATAAACAAAGGGGTTTTAGTATACATTACTGTGATCACATGAATGAAAAGCCTTGTGGTAATAGCACCCCCAACACGCCCCTTTTATGGGAGTCCTTTGCCTTTAATATAAAGCACTGGATGGCCTCTTCCCTCATTTTAAAAAGCCAAAGTGCTGAGGGGGAAGGGAGAGAGTCTGTTATATGGATCCAGTGTGTAAGAATGAGAAATGCAAAAGTTTGCTAATCGTAATTGAAGTAAAAGAAATTGAAAAGGTTAGACGTTAGGACCTTCCAGACTGGGGTTACCTTGACGTGGTTGGAAGGCTTTTCATTCATGTGATCACAGTAATGTATACTAAAACCCCTTTGTTTACCTCTAATACTAACATGTTTTATTATTTTATTATTTTTTGTTTGCTTTGGCACTGTGAAAATGTAAATTGATCCTGCCAATAAAGCTCCTTTTGATTCGATTTGATATAAAGATAGATAATAGATAGATAGATAGATAGATAAGCTTATTTCATTCATCTTTTCTAACACTATAAAACATTTGATATCTCTATATAACACTTTTCCATGAAATCTGGGATTTCCCCTCATCGTTATTTTAAACCTCTTGCCCCTCTTACAGGGCCAAATAGCGTCTCTCGGTGCATCGCCCTGTTAGTCCTTCTAGAACTGTGGGGAAATCATATCTCTTTAATTTCTTTGCTTTTAAAAGGAAGTAGAGAAGCTTTATGTTATAAGAGAATATTTATTTGTTAATTTGAATCCCTCATGCTGGGCAATGCATCATGGCGTTGAACGTAACAATAATTGGCAATTAGCTTAATTTTGGTTGACCTGGGTGTCAGAAAGAATGACTCATTTTGAAGAATGATCTGATCCAAAAAACCCAGCAGTCTTTAATGTCAACTAGACTGTTCCATGGAAATGTAATATTCTCTTGGAATAAAGGTCATGGATCAGCAGCAAGGGACAACGGCGTGAATGTCCATTTCTCTTACTGGTAAACGGGAGATATAAGTGAACAGGGATTTTTCTTTTGTTCTTGGCAGGAAAATATATTTCCCAAATTAATGTTTCCATGAGATGATGCTTTAAGTGGATGAAAACAAAATAATTTAGAGATTTTTTTTGTGCTTTTTAAACAATATTTACATTATGTCATTTTTCATTCTAGTGTAATAAGTTATTGCAAAAATGTTTTGTACATCTCTTTATATAAAAGATACAGCACTCAATTTTATTGGACAAGGTTTTTCACCTTGAAATTGTCATAGAATGTTAAATATAATATAGTGGTGGCCATTTTAATGGATATAAACTCTGAGTGTTTGGATACCATAAATGTGTCATTGCTGAGGGTTAATAGAATCTTATTCCTTCAACTAAATACGTTATCGATTGATACAGATCAAAATGACACTCAAAGTTTCCAGTTAATGGAGAACTATGTTGAAACAACTTTTCTGCCTATTGCCCCTTAATGAATTATTACATATTACATGTGTGAAAACAGAGTGGGCGGGTGAGGGGGTGTCATGTTAGAGAATGTGTATGTGAGTGCCTGTGCGAGAAAGTGATAGTGCCTCTGTGGGAAAGAGTGTGTGTGTGAGAAAGAGCCTGGTTAGAAGGAATGTGTGTGTGAAGTGGGTGGAGTATGTGTGAGCTTGTGGTGCTGTGTGAGAAGGAGTGTGGTGGAGAAGTGTCTGGTGAGAAAGAAAGATGTATGTGTGAGTTAAAGTATGTTGTGTGTTATAAAGAGTGTCTGTGTGAGAAAGAATGGTGTGTGCAAAGAGTACCTGTGTAAGTGCCTGTGTGAGAGGATGTGTTTGTGTAAAGTGCCTTGTGAGAAAGGTCTTGTGTGATGAAAGAATGTGTGTGTGGAGAAGTGCCTGGTTAAGATTTAAAGGAATGTTGTGTTGTTTATAAAGAGTGTCTGTGTGAGAAAGAATGTGTGTGCAATAGAGTGCCTGTTGTGAGAGAAAGTGCCTGTGTGAGAAGGAATGTTTGTGTAAAAGTGCCTGTGTGAAACAAATGTATGTGTGTGAGATAAGTGCCTGTGTGAGAAGAATGTGTGTGCGCAAGAGTGCCTGTGGAGAGAAAGTGCCTGTTGTGAGAAGGTATGTGTGTGTGAGGAGAAAGTGCCTGTGTGAGAAGCAATGTGGTGTTAGAGAAATGCCTGTGTGAGAAGGAATGATGTGAGAGGAGATAGTGCCTGTGTTAGAAGGACTGTGGTGTGTGAGAGAGAAAGTGCCTGTGTTAGAAGGAATTGTGTGTGTGTGAGAGAAGTGCTTAAACTGTGAGTGTAGATGCGTTTGAGAAGGGAATGTGTGAGAGAAAGTGCCTGTGTGAGAGGAATGTTGTGTGAGAAAAAAGTGCCTGTGTGAGAAGGAATTTGTGAGAGAAAGTGCCTGTGTGAAAGGAATGTGTGTGTGAGAGAAAGTGCCTGCGTGAGAAGGAAGTTGTCTGTGTAAGAGAGTGGCCCCTGTGAGAAGGAATGTTGTGAGTGTGAGTGCCTGGGTAGGAGTGTGTGTGTGTGTAAAGTGTTGTGAAAGAGACAATTGCCTGTGTGAAAAGGAATGTTTGTGTGTGTGAGTGAAAGTGCCTGTTGAAAGGAATGTGGAGTGGTGGAAGAGATGCCCGTGGAAGAATGTAGGTGAAGAGGCCTGTGTGAGAAGGAATGTGCTGTGTGAGAGAAAAGTGCCGGTGTGGAAGGAATGTGGGGTGTGTGAGATGAAAGTGGTGGGTGTGAGAAAGGAATGTGTGTGTGTGAGAGAAAGTGCCTGTGTAGAAGAGGATGTGTGTGTATGAGAGAGAAATTGCATGTGTGAGAAGGAATGTGTGGTGTGAGAAAAGTGCCGTGTGAGAAGAAGGTGTGTGTGCAAGAGTGCCGTCTGTGTGATGTGAAGTGCCTGTGTGAGAGAAAGTGCCGTGTGAGAAGGAATTGTGTGAGTGTGATGTTGATTTTGAAGGTACCTGTGTGAGAAGGATGTGTGATGTGAGAGAGTGCCTGTGTGAGAAGAAATTGTGAGATGTGTGAGATGTGGAAGAGAAGTGCCGATGTAAGAAGAAACAATGGGTGGGAAGAGGGTGCTGTGTGAGAGAACGTCCGTGTGAGTGAAGTGCCCTGTTGAGAGAAAGTGCCTGTGTGAAAGGAATGTGGGGGTGTGAGTGGAAAGTACCTGTGTAGGGAATGTGTGTGTGTGAGAGAGAGTACCTGTGTGAGAGAGTGTAAGTGTGAGTGAGTGCCGTGTGAGAAGGAATGTGTGAGTGTGAGAGAAAGTGCCTGTGTGAGAAGAAATGGTTGTTGTGAAAGTGCCTTGTTGTGAGAAAGGAATGTGTGTGTGTGAGAGTAAGTGCTTGTGTGAGAATGAATGTGTGAGTGTGAGAGTGCCTGTGTGAGAAGGAATGTAGTGTAGAGAAAGTGCCTGTGTGAGAAGGAATGTGTGTGGAGAGAAAGTGCCTCTGTGTGGGAAGGAATGGTGAAGTTTGTGGTGTGTGAGAAAAGGAAAGTGCCTGTGTGAGAAGGAACATGTCTGTGTAAGAGAGAGTGCCTGTATGTGAAGGATGTGTGAGTGTGAGAGAAAGTGCCTAGTGAGTGTGAGAATGATAGTGTGTGTGAAGAGTGCCGGTGTGAGAGTCTGTGTTGAGAGAAGGAATGTTGAGTGTGGAGATGCGTGTGTGAGAAGGAATGTGTGGATGGAGAGAAGTGCCTGTGATGATGAAAGAATGTGTGTGTGAGGACTGCATTTCGTGAGAAGGAATGTGTGGGTGAGAGAAAGTGCCTGTTGAGGAAGTGAATAGTAAGAGAAAGTGCCTGGTGTGTGAGAAGGAATGTGTGTGTGTGTAGAGAAAGTGCCTGTGTGAGAAGAAGAATTGTGGTGTGAGAGGAAAGTTGCCATGTGTGGAGAATGTGTGATAGAAAATGGGAATGTGTGAGTGTGAGAGAACGTGCCTGGTGAGAAGGAAATGATGTTGAGTGTGAGTGAAAGTCCTGTGTGAGAAGGAATGTGTGAGTGTGATGAAAGTGACTAGTGTGAGAAGGAAGTTGTGTGTATGAGAGAAAGTGCTGTGTGAGAAGGAATTTAAGAGTGTGAGAGAAAGTGCTTGTGTGAGGGAGAAGGGAATTTAAGATGTGTGAGATGAAAGTGCCTGTGTGAGAAGGAATGTAGTGAGAGAAACTGCCTGTGTGAGAAGCATGTGTGGTGAGAGAAAGTAGCCTGTGTGGAGAAGAATGTGTTGTGTGGAGGAAAGTGCCTGTGTGAGAAGATGTGTGCTGCAAGAGTGGCTGTGTAGTTGCAGAATGTGTGGTGTGTGAGAGAGTAGGGTGTGGGGGTGTGAGAAGGAATGTGTGGTGTGAGAGAAAGTGCCTGTGTAGAAGGAATGTGTGTGTTGATGCGAGAAATTGCCACTGCCTGTGTGAGAAGGAATGTGTGATGTGTGGAGAAAGTGCTTGTGAGAAATATGTGTCATGTGTGCAGAATGTGTGTGTGAGTGAACGTGCTGTGTGAGAGAAAGTGCCTGTGTTGAGAAGGACTTGTTGTGAGAGATGTGAGGAGAGAAAGTACCTTGTGAGAGGATGGTGTGATATTGTGAGGAGAAAGGCCTGTGTGAGAAGAAATGTGTGAGTGGTGAGAAAGTGCTGTGTGAGAGAAAAATGTGGTGTGCAAGAGTGCCGTGTGTGAGAGAAGTGCCTGTTTGAGAGAAAGTGCTGTGTGTTGAGAGAAAGTGCCTGTGTGAGAAGGAATGTGTGAGTGTGAGGAATGAGAGAAAGTACCTGTGTAAGAAGGAATGTTGTGTGTTGAGGAGAGTACTGTGTGGAGAAGGAATGTGTAGTGTGAGTGAGTGCCTGTTGAGAGGAATGTGTGAGTGTGTGAGAGAAAGTGCCTGTGAGAAGGAATATGTTTGTGTGAAGAAAGTGCCTGTGCTTGAGAAGGAATGTGTGGGGTGAGATAAGTGTGTGTGAGTGATGTGGGGGAGAGTGCCTGTGTGGAAGGAATGTATGAGAGAAAGGTGCCGGTGAGAAGGAATGTGTGTGAGAGGAAAGTGCCCTGTTTGTGGAAGGAATGCTGTTGTGTGAGATGTGAAAGTGCTGTGTGAGGACGAATGTGTCTGTGTAAGAGAGAGGCCGTATGAGAAGAAGTTGGTGTGAGAGAAAGTGCCGTGTGAGATGAATGGTGTGTGCAGAGTGTGTGTGAGAGAAAGCCTGGTGAGAAGGAATGTGTGAGTTGAGAGAAAGTGCCTGTGTGGAGAAGGAATGTGTGAGAGAAAGTGCCTGTGTGAGAAGAAGTGTGTGCAAGGCGCCTGTGTGAGAAGAAGGTGTGAGTGTGAGAGAAAGTGCTGTGTGAAGGAATATGAAGAGAAAGTGACTGTGTGAGAAAGGAATGGTGTGTGTGTAAGAGAAAGTGCCTGTGTGAGAAGAAAGAGTGTGAGTGTGGAGAAAGTGCCCATGTGAGAAGGAATGTGGTGTGAGAGAACGTGCCTGTGTGGAAGAAGTGAATGTTTGAGTGTGATGAAAGTGCCTGTGTGAGAGGAATGTGTGAGTGTGAGGAAAAGTGCCAGTGTGAGAAGGAATGTGTGTGTATGAGAAAAGTGCCTCTGTGAGAAGGAATTTAAGAGTGTGAGAAAAGTGTTGTGTGAGAAGGAATTTAAAGGTGAGAGAAAGAAGTGCCTGGTGAGAAGGAATGTATGTGCGTGTGAGAGAAACTGCCTGTGTGAGAAGCACGTGTGTGTGTGAGAGAAAGTCCTGTGGAAAGGAAGGATGGTGGTGTGTGTGTGAGAAAAGGGCCTGTGTGAGAAAGAATTGTGCATGCAGAGTGCCAGCTGTGTGTGAAGGAAGTGTGTGGGTGAGAGACAAGTGCGGGTTGTGAGAAGGAATGTGTGGGTGTGAGAGAGAAAGTGCCTGTGTAAAAGAATGTGTGTATGATGAGAGGAAATGCCGTGTGAGAAGGGTGTGTGAGTGTGAGCAAAAGTGCCGAGTTTGAGAAAAATGTGGGTTGCAAGAGTGCTGTGTGAGGTGAACGTGCCTGTTTGAGAGAAAGTGCCTGTGGTTAGAGGAGGAATGTTGTGATGTGAGAGAAAGTACCCGTGTGAGAGGAATTGTGGTGAATGTGAGAGAAGTGCCTGTTGTGAGAAGAAATGTGTGATGGTGGAGAGAAAGTGCTGATGTGATGAAACCTGTGTGTGTGCAAGAGGCTGTGTGAGAAAGGCCGTGTGAGATAAAGTGCCTGTGGTGAGAGATAATGTGTGAGTGTGAGTAGAAAGTAACCTGTGTGAAGAAGGAATGTGTGTGTGTGTGAGAAGCGTCCTGTGTGAGAAGGAATGGTGTAAGTTGATGTGGTCCTGTGTGAGAGGATGTGTGAGTGTGAGAGAAAGTGCCTGTTGAGAGAGAATGTGTTTGGTTGAGAGAATGCGGGTGAGAAGATGCCCTGTGGGTGTGATGAGAGGTCAATGTGTGAGAATGAGTGTGTGGTGGTGTGAGGTGCCGTGTGCGAAGAATGTATGAGAGAAATGCCGTGTTGAGAAGGAATGTTTGTGTGAGAAGAAAGTGCCTGTGTGGGAAGAATGCGTTGTGAAGAGAAAGTGCCCTGTGTGAGAAGGCATGTGTCTGTGTTAAGAGAGAGTGCCTGTGTGAGAAGGAATGTGTGAGTGGTGAGAGAAAGTGCAGTGTGAGAATGAAGTGTGGCACTGTGCTAAGAAGTTGCCTGTGTAGGATGTAGTGAGAAATGGCCGTGTTGAGAAGGAAGTATGTGTGAGAGAAAAGTGCGTAAGCGATGTGTGAGAAAGTGCTGTGAGAATGTGTGTGTGCAAGACTGCCTGTGTGAGAAGGAAAGTTGTGAGTGTGAGAGAAAGTGCCTGTGTGAGAGGAATGTGTGAGAGACAAGTGGCCTGGTGAAAGGAATGGGTGTGTGTGTAAGAGAGAAGTGCCTGGGTGAGAAGAGAGATATGGAGTGTGAGAGAAGAAAGTGCCCATGTGGAGAAGGAATGTGGTGGTTGGGGGGTGAGAGAATCCTGTGTGAGAAAAGCGAAGTGTTTGAGTGTGAGTGAAAGTGCCTTGTGGAGAAGGAAGTGTGTGTTGGAGAGAAAGTGCCTGTTGTAGAGGAATTTAAGGTGTTGAGAGAAAGTCGTTGTGTGAGAAGGAATTTAGAGTGTGAGGAAAGTGCCTGTGTGAGAAGGAATGCTTTGAGTGTGAGAGAAACTGCCTGTGTGAGTGAGAAGAAACGTGTTGGTGTGAGAGAAAGTTACCTTGGGAGAAGGAATGTTGTGTGTGGGAGAAAGTGCCCGCTGTGAGAAAGAATGGTGTGCAGGCAAGAGTGCCTGTGTGTGAAGGAATGTGTGTGTAGTGTAAGAGAAAAGTTACGTGTGGGAAGAAATGTGTTAGTGTGAGAGAAAGTGCCTGTTTGAGAAGGAATGTGTCTGTGTAAGAGAAAGAGCCTGTGTGAGAAGGAATGTGTGTGTGTGAGAGAAAGTACCTGTATGAGAAGGAATGTGTTTGTGTTGAGTGAAAGTGCCGTGTGAGAAGGAAATGTGTGTTGTGTGAAAAAAGTGCCTGTTGAGAAAGGAATGTGTGTGTGTGTTGTGTGTGTGTGAGAAAGTGCGGTGTGGAAGGAATGTGTGTGGTGAGAACGTGCTTGTGTGAAAGGAATGGTGATGTGTGTGTGAGTGAAAGTGCTGTGTGAGAAAGAATGTGTGTGTGTGTGTGTGAGAGAGAGAAAAGGCCTGTGTGAAGAAAGAATGGTGTGTGGCAAAGAGTGCCTGTGTGAGAAGGAATGTGTGAGTGCCTGTGTGATGAGTGTGTGTGAGAGAGTGTGCCTGTGTGAGGAGTGTATGTGTGTGAGAGAGAGTGCCCCTGTGAGAAGGAATGTGTGAGTGTGACAGTGCTTGTGTGAGGAGTGTGTGTGAGAGAGAGAGTACCCCTGTGAGAAGGAATGTGTGAGTGTGACAGTGCTTGTGTGAGGAGTGTGTGTGAGAGAGAGAGTACCCCTGTGAGAAGGAATGTGTGAGTGTGACAGTGCTTGTGTGAGGAGTGTGTGTGAGAGAGAGAGTACCCCTGTGAGAAGGAATGTGTGAGTGTGACAGTGCTTGTGTGAGGAGTGTGTGTGAGAGAGAGAGTACCCCCGTGAGAAGGAATGTGAGATTGTGAGAGTGCCTGTGTGAGAAGGAATGTGTGAGTGGGAGAGAGATAGTGTGTTTAAGTAGAATTCTTTAACTGATGACATATCCTGAATCAGAGAATTCTGTAACGATGACATACCTGAATCCAGAGAATTCTCTGTAACTGAATGACAATACCTGAATCCATCCTTTCTGTAACTGAGACAACCTGATCATCGTTTCTGTAACTGATGACATTATCTGAATCAAGAATTCTGTAACTGATGACATACCTGAATCCATTGTTTCTGTACTGAGCTGACATACCTGAATCCAAGAATTCTGTAACCGATGACTACCGGAATCCAGATAATTCGTAACTGATGACAACCTAAATCCAGTGAATTCTTTAACTGATACCATACCTGAATCCAGAGAATTCTGAAACTGTGACATACCTGAATCCAGAGAATTCTGTAACTACGATATCCCTGAACAGTGAATTCTGTAACTGGTGACATACCTTGAATCCATCGATTTCTGTAACGATGACAAACCTGAATCCAGAGATTTCTGTAACTGATACATGCCTGAATCCAGAGATTTCTGTAACTGTTGACATACTTTAATCCAGAGAATTCTGAAACTGATGACATACCTGAATCCAGAGAATTCTGTAATTGATGACATACCTAATCCAAAGAGTTCTGTAACTAATGACATATCTCGAATCCATCGATTTTCTGTAACTGATGGCATACCTGAATCCTCGATTTCTGTAACTGATGACAAACCTGAATCCAAAATTCTGTAACTGATGACATACCTGAATCCAGAGAATTCTAACTATTGACATCTGAATCTAGAGAATTCTGTAACTGATAACATACCTGAATCCATCAATTTCTGAACTGATGACATACCTGAATCCATCGATTTCTGTAAAAAGAGTTAAAAGAACAGGTCTGATCTTCTATGGATGTTTTTGTTATGTTGGGAAATGTCACAGGAACGTCAGAAGGTTTATTATAATATATATACTATATGTATTGTATTAGTGTTTTCTGTTATGTTTATGTTTATTGAGTTGTATCCATTTTGAATGTTTTTGTGATGTTATGTTGTTATTAGAGAGCTTAGCTCAGATTTATCCATGCTACTATCTTTTTTTTTTCCAATTCCGTTTTGGAATCTGTAAATGCCCAAATATTGTCCTTAATGAACAACCTCTGTAAATAACATACCTGAATCCAGAGATTTCTGTAACTGATGACATACCTGAATCCAGAGATTTCTGTAACTGATGACATATCTGAATCCAGTGAATTCTGTAACTGATGACATACCTGAATCCAGAAAGTTCTGTAACTGATGACATACCTGAATCCAGAGAATTCTGTAACTGATGACATACCTGAATCCAGTGAATTCTGTAACTGATGACATACCTGAATCCAGAGAATTCTGTAACTAATGACATACCTGAATCCAGTGAATTCTGTAACTGATGACATACCTGAATCCAGGAATTCTTAACTGATGACATGCCTAAATCCCAATGAATTCTGTAACTGATGACATACCTGAATCCAGAGAATTCTGTAACTGATGACATACCTGAATCCAGAGATTCTGTAACTGATGACATACCTGAATCCAGAGAATTCTGTAACTGATGACATACCTGAATCCAGAGAATTTTGTAACTGATGACATACCTGAATCCATCGATTTCTGTAACTGATGACATATCTGAATCTAGAATTCTGTACTGATGACATCCGGAATCCATTGGTTTCTGTAACTGATGCATACCTGAATCCAGAGAATTCTGTAACCGATGACATACCTGAATCCAGATAATTCTGTAACTGATGACATACCTAAATCCAGTGAATCTGTAACGATACCATACCTGAATCCAAGAATTCTGAAACTGATGACATACCTGAATCCAGAGAATTCTGTAACTAATGATATACCTGAATCCAGTGAATTCTGTAACTGTTGACATCCCTGAATCCATCGATTTCTGTAACTGATGACAACCTGAATCCAGAGTTTCTGTAACTGATAACATGCTGAATCCAGAGATTTCTGTAACTGTTGACATACCTTATCCAGAGATTCTGAAACTGATGACATACCTGAATCCAGAGAATTCTGTAATTGATGACATACCTGAATCCAAAGAGTTCTGTAACTAATGACATACTGAACCCAGATCTGTAACTGATGGCATACCTGAATCCATCGATTTCTGTAACTGATGACAAACCTGAATCCAGAGATTCTGTAACTGATGACATACCTGAATCCAGAGAATTCTAACTGATGACATCTGAATCTAGAGAATTCTGTAACTGATAACATACCTGAATCCATCAATTTCTGTAACTGATGACATACCTGAATCCATCGATTTCTGTAACTGATGACATTCCTGAATCATCGATTCTTAACGATGACAATCCTGAACCATCGATTTCTAACGATGAATCCTGAATCCAGAAATTCTGAAACTGATGACATACTGAATCCAGGAATTCTGTAACTGATGACATACCTGAATCCAGAGAATCGTAACTGATACATACCTGAATGCAGAGAATTCTATAACTGGTGACATATCTGAATCCATCGATTTCTGTAACTGATGACATACCTGAATCCAAGACATTCTGTAACTTGAACATACCTGAATCCAGAGATTTCTGTAACTTTGACATACCTGAATCCAGACAATTCTGTAACTGATGACATAACTGAATCCAGAGAATTCTGTAACTGATGACATACCTGAATGCAGAGAATTCTGTAACTGATGACATATCTGAATCCATCGATTTCTTTAACTGGATGACTACCTGAATCCAGAGATTCTGTAACTGATGACATACCTGAATGCAGAGATTTCTGTAACTGATGACATACCTGAATGCATCGATTTCAGTAACTGATGACATACCAAATCCAGAGAATTTGTATTGTGTCATAGGCCCTGGTATACATGTCAGTGTTTCATGACAGATTTACCCAATCAATATACCAAATAATCTGGGTTATTCAATAAAAGTTCTTATCATTTATAATGGTGCTAATCTTGCCCCAACCAATCAAATGTTAGCTTTCAAATGTTAAATAACATCTGATTGGTTGGGGCAAATTTAGCACCATTTTAAACGATAAGAACTTTTATTGAATCTCCCTGAGTGTGTAAAAGGGACCATTTATATGTTAACAATTTAATTGTTCATTTTCTAAAAAATTGGTGTCCATGGCCAATTCTAGGTATTAATAGGGGCTAAAATATTGTGCACACTTTGTGCATCAGTTCACTTAGCCATCAGCAATAGATTAAGTCCTTTCCTATATTTTAGCCCTTTTGCCACAATATTCCCCATAATTACCCACATATCGATGGATTGGACATGGATCTCCCTAACTGCTACTTTTGACAAACAACAACCATCGCTATCTATAAGAGAAAGCACACGTTTTACTTTTGCGCTGTTGACAAAATTCTAGCTGACTTTTAATGGAAACTCTCATCATGCAAAAATCTATAAATGAATAAACTAAACAACATTCCATTGCTCTAGATCAAAGCAAACATATGTAAATTGTGCTGCTGTTGATAGTCTAAACTTTCTGTTTCCATGGTTAATTTGAAAAGCTCTTCGTTGGGGTTATTCTGACAAGTATTTTTTAAATTGCAGCAACCGTAAGAAAAAATAAATCATTTCGGAACTCTTTCTTCTTCGGAATGAAATTTTTTTTAACATAGAAAACGTGTTTTTAAAAATATTGTTTTTTTTTTACGTTAGCTGTTGCCACCTGGCACTGCTTGCTACATTTAAGTTTCGGATCCACCAAACTTCAAGATCCTTTCCCAACAATATTCCCTTAACACAGAGCCAATTATTGTATAAGTCCAGTGCTTCACCTTACAATTATCAACACGAATCTCATCTGCCACTTAGCAGCCCAATGTGACAATCTTCTAGATCCAGCTGCAAATATTGCACATTGCTATAGCTTGTGTTATCTGCAAACACAGAGACCTTGCTGACAAATCATTAATAACAGATTAAAATAGAAGTGAATACAACATAGAACCCTGTGGCACCCCTACAACCAATTTCTATCCATGTACAAATGTGTCACCACCCGCCGGCTCAACAGACCTTAGCTTATACATAATTCCTCAATGTGGCACGTTTAAAAAGCCATAGCAAAACCACATATACAACATCTAATGCTTTTCCAGATTTCAAATTT
The DNA here is from genome assembly GCA_019447015.1 of Hymenochirus boettgeri. Taxonomy (NCBI): domain Eukaryota; kingdom Metazoa; phylum Chordata; class Amphibia; order Anura; family Pipidae; genus Hymenochirus; species Hymenochirus boettgeri. The sequence goes on along the minus strand of CM033470.1, from coordinate 307,216,149 downwards.
CTACTTACTTTCCTTAAAAAAGCCAGCCAGTTTGTTTGACAGATCTATTCTAAATCCCTGCTGATTACTTTGAGGTCAGTCTTGAGGAAGGGGGCTTAGACTCCCCAAAACTTCACAAGCTTGTTTATACAGTTTTTTAAGTTAAAAAAGTTCCCAGAAATAGACTTACCCACTTTAGAGATGGCTGAAACTGTCAAGTTTCGTTCTGTTTTTAGGATTTACGGATCACTGGAAAATCCCTAAGATTCAAAAATCCGAAATGGCACATAATTTCGGGACTTCGGGCCCTTTTTCGGTAATTATCAAACGTTCAAGACTATTTTCGAAAATAGCCTTGAAAGTTCGATAATCCTTGAAAATACTCGGAAACTAATCTCGAGTTTCCATTTAATTTCATGGACATGGACATGGCTGCCCGTTGAGAGAGAAAAGAGAGAGACAAGGGACGAGGTTCAGCAAGTCTATTACATTTAAAACCCTAGGGGCATCCCCTACATTATAAGAATGTGTGATATGTTTATTTATTTATTAAATGAATTGCAGAGCTGAGGTATCCGGAAGGGATGTAGGGGTAGAGCTACCCTGCGCATGCCATAGCCCTCCAGGAGGACAGGGAAGGAGCATATACCAGATGACTCACTGACAGCTTCTACTCTTCAGTTTCCTGGACTTTCCACATGCACTGCAAGAGAACCATAAGGGCAGAGTAGAAAGGTAAGGATTTTGTTAACACTACACAGTGGAGCCAGTAGTGGACAGATTATAGTTTGAGGGTTGGACATGCCCTTAACCTTATTTAGTTGTTTCTTAATCAATCCTCAGTTAACCAAAGTGCAATTGCATTTTTTATTCCATATTGCTACTATACTGTACTTGGATCTTCTACAGTGTATACAGAGGGATTTGTTTACTATTCATTCAATTCATTTTGAAAGATCACTTGATTATACCCTGTGCTGTGGTCAGTACTGAGCTGTACAGTCCAAGGAACACTCCACAATAGATAGGTGCAGTTCCCTAGCCCTTCACTCCAAGGGCCAGAAAGTTCTCTAGCACAAGAAAGATATTGGGGAGCACACTAATCAGTGTAATTCACAACTATTTATTGTAACAACACATACAACGTTTCAGACGCCCTGTCCCTTTCTCAAGTTTTAGTTGTGAATTCACCTGATTAGTTGCTCCTCCATATCTTTCTTGCCATATCATTTCGTAATACCCCTTCTTCTTCCCAGGATGCATCACTTCCTTGGAATGTTCCTAATGGGGCCCATTAATGGAACATTAAATCTCATAAGATTAGATGAATTGTATGATTGGGATAGGTCCGCTAAAAATATTACTGTTGACCTGATAGAAAAAAATCATACTACAATCGTACGATCGGTCACACACACCGCTGATCGTATGATATTGGGATAATAACTGGGTAATTCCACCCCCCCCAGACCTCGGGACACCCCACCTCCCTCAATATATGATACTGAATGTATGCAGCAAGCTTTCTACCTCTGAACCAATTGTATTTTTAGAACAAAAACTAAATGAGATTGTAGGAGCGGGTACAGTATTGCATGTCCACATACAAGATCTGGCAAATTGTTACCAAATACTGGGGGTAGATGGTGTTTGTTAGTGATTCCCACTGGCATAACAAAAATACCCAAGACTGGCATCTTTTACTGCATCTGAGATATGGGAACGCAGAAAACATCAAATATTTTTGCAAATCGTAAATAATAATACATTCTGACGTTTGAACATTTAAAACGAGGTATGATATTCCTGATGTCTTCCTGATATTCCTAATGCCGATAACATACCACTAAGATACTCAGGGTTATTCAATAAAAGTTCTTATCGTTAAAAATGGTGCTAATTTTTTCCCAACCAATGAGATATTATTTAACTTTGAAAGCTAACATCTGATTGGTTGGGGAAAAATTAGCACCATTTTAACAATAAGAACTTTTATTGAATCTCCCTGATTGTCTTATATTGGAATTTCAGGGCTCAATACCGTATTCCCAAAGTAAACCACCCAGTAATCCGGATATTGAAAATATGAGTGGAGAGAAGACTAGTCTCTCGTATATATGCCGCCTGGTGGATACTTAGTTCACCACAGATACATCCACTATATAACTAAATGGAGTAGATACATTCCTACTTTAGGAACTGATGATTGGGAAGACCTATCAGAGAGACACCTCATGGCATCACAAGCGGCAAACAAGAATTGATTCAATTTTATATCTACATCAAGTTTATATAACGCATAATAGAATAGCTCCTAAGTTGTATCCCTGAGGTGGACTCCTGGTCAAGATACAATTTACATTCTTAAGAAAAACTTTTTTTATGCAAGGAAATTATTATTTTCAATCTATATTTATCTGAAATAGGTCTATAGCTATGGCATAGTTGTGGATCTTTATTAGCTTGGGTAGTACTGTGATGTAGGCTTGTAATGCTTGTGGTGGAAGGGGCAGTCAGGTCCAATAGGATTAAATGCTTTCAGATTGTTGGTGATTATTTCTTTTTGCCATTGTTGGTATATCCATCTGGACCTGGGCTTTTATTTGTTGGTATAAGTTTTTATTAATATGCTTTATTTCCTCAGGGGAAAAGGGGTTTTTAGTTCTAGGGATTGGTTTGTTGAAGGTGGGTAATCCTGTGTTTCTAATCGATTCCCTTATATGTGATGGTAACTTGTTTTGAGGGTTTACAGAAGTATAGTTTGCTATAATCTAGTTGGAAAGCTGATGCAATCATTTCCGACTTGGTCACATTTAGAGATGTCTGAAACTCACTAGTTTCGTTCCGTTTTCGAATTTACCAGATAATTTGTTGGATACTGTACAGGGCTACATTGAAAATAGCCTTGAATGTTCGAAATTATCGAAAAAAGATCGGAGACCATTTTCGAGTTCCGATCGTAATTTAGAAGATTTTCAAACGTTTGAGGCTATTTTTGAAAATGATTGAAAATAGCCCGTACATTCGAAAATTATCGAAAATGTCTTCCGAATCCCGAATCGTTCGAGGATCTTTTGGATTTCGGAAACGAGGGGTTCCTGTCGGATCCGGGTTCGTGTCACAATCGTGGATTTGTTTGATTTAAATTTGGACACTAAGAATTTACAATTTATTACAAGCGAGCTAGCCAAGGGTCGTTTGTGAATTCATATATATTTCTGAGCATGTTGGATTTTTTAGATTCAGAAATTTTGTCTATAGCTTCTAATGCTTCTTTCTTGCTGTTTTAAGTTCTTGTAGTATATTAGGGTTTAAGTCTGATTTATGTTTAATTTCGAGCTCAGTTACTTTTTCGTATAAATTTGATATTTGTTGACATTGCTTTCTAATTCTGGAGCCTGTTGAATTAGAGTGCCCCTTATAACACACTTTAGTGCTTCCCACTGGATTGGAAAAGGCGTGGTATCTTCGTTAATAGCTAAACTACACTGAGGGTCATTTAGTAAACTTCGTTTCCAGTCCTGCATGTCAATCTGGATAAATATTGGGGCATGGTTGGACCATATTATTTAGCCTCTGGAGCACTTTAAATTCCAGGAGAGTAGTGCAGGTGAGGTAAGTATCATATCTAGGTAAAATGGACCGAGAGAAAAACGTATAGTCTCTCTCTTAAGGGTGTAGAGTCGCCAATGTCTTCTAATCTCATTTCGTGTAATTGTGTGTTAGTCTATTTTATGTATGAGTTTTGGATTTAGCACTAGTTAAAATCTCCCCCTAAGATAGTAAGTCATCATTAAAATCTTGGAGGCGATCTAGGAATAAAATTCCTGTCTTAATTTGCCCAGTATTGGGTAGGTTATACTGGCCAGTGTGATTTAGTTAGTGTTTATTAAGTGCTAGGAATCTACCATTGTGGTCTGAAATGGAATCTAGTATTTGAACTGGACATCTTTTGTGACATGCAATGGCCACTCCATCTCCTTTTGATTTGGAGTCAGGGTATTACTAAAATACCACTAGGAAGTAGAAATTATTTGTTTTTGAATGTAGGGGTAGCATCAGTTTTAAAGTGTGTCTCTTGAAAGAAAGCAATGTCCCGACATTAAGTTGGTTATGAATAGTTAGTCGACCCAATATTGAGGTTAAGATGTTTTTTATAGAGAGGTACCTGATTATTGTTGGATTTGTTCTGATTGTTTCCTTATTTGGTTTTTGAATGTCTGGATGGCTGATTGAGGCAATTGCCATGTTTATAATTTTTTGTTGTAGATATTGGAGTGTCCCAGTCTGGGAAGTCATGGGCGAGAGATCCATTTTTTGTTGTGTAGATATTGGAGTGTCCAGTCTGGGAGAGTCATGGGCGAGAGATCCATTTTTAATTATAGATATTGGAGTGTCCCAGTTGGGAAGTCATGGGCGAGAGATCCATTTTTTAAAATAGATATTGGAGTGTCCCAGTCTAGGAGAGTTTTTGAAAGTGGTAGTTGTTCTGGTCTCGGATTATGACCCAGTTCCATTTAATGTGCTTGGTGAGAGAAGGGAATCCCCATTTGTAGGGGATGCCTGCGTTCCGTAAGTGGCTACCAATGGTCTCATGGCCCTGCGTTGTTGAGGGTTCATGCTGAGACGTCAGCGAAAAGTAAGATTGGTGACCCATATAAGTCGATTTTTGTACATTCCCTCACTCTTGCCATTATCTGTTGTTTAGTACAATTGTGTTAGCACATATGACATCCCTTGGTTTTGTTTCACCTATGTCGCGAGGTCTTAATGCTCTTGGGCTCTTTCTATGTCAATTGTGGTATCTTCCTGATGACCTAGGAGCATGTTAAAAAAAATTTGTAGTGTAGAGTATAAACTTAAACTCTACGGATTCTGGTAGGCCCCTTAAAGGTACGTTCTTGCGCCTTCTGTATTCAAATCGATTAGGTTCCATAGGCTCGAATAGATGGTGTTTGGGATTGGCTTGTAGAGTTTAGTTCTGAAACGTTTGCCTCTTGACCAGAGATTGTAGTTTCTATTGTGTTTCTATGTCAATGAGGTCCTCCCTAAGCCCTGCTTTTTCCTCTTAGCACATTTGCTCGACCTTTGTAACTAGCTCGTGCAAAATCTTTCTTAGTTGGTAGGGATTGTATAAGGTATGAAAGTTGTCATATATACCTAGTTCTGTGACCATTCTTCATCAGAGTCTCATGTTACTCTATCGGATATTGGTGGTTTCAGGCTTCTATCTCGCGCATTTTGTCCATAGCATTGGAAGCGGAATTTTTAAAGTACTGGGTGAGATCCGATGTGGATTGTTTGAAGCAGATGATTTAGTTACTTTAGGTTTCCCCATTTTGGTGTTGAGTCATGTTATTTGGTCTGTGGGGGCTCTTCTAAGTCGATAGTGCAGGAGCTCCTAGTCCATCGACCGTTAGGCGAACGGTTAGGCCTTGCCCCCGATGAAGAATCTTTTTTATTGTAAAAACGGTGTGAATGTGTACTAATTGGGTAGAAGATAATATTTGAACAAAAAACGGGTTTAATAAAAAAATTCTGTAACTGATGACATACCTGAATCCATTGGTTTCTGTAACTGATGACATACCTGAATCCAGAGAATTCTGTAACCGATGACATACCTGAATCCAGATAATTCTGTAACTGATGACATACCTAAATCCAGTGAATTCTGTAACTGATACCATACCTGAATCCAGAGAATTCTGAAACTGGTGACATACCTGAATCCAGAGAATTCTGTAACTAACGATATACCTGAATCCAGTGAATTCTGTAACTGGTGACATACCTGAATCCATCGATTTCTGTAACTGATGACAAACCTGAATCCAGAGATTTCTGTAACTGATAACATGCCTGAATCCAGAGATTTCTGTAACTGTTGACATACCTGTATCCAGAAAAGAGTGTGTGTGAGAGAGAGTGTGAGAGAGTGTGTGAGAGTGTGTGTAAGAGAGAGTGTGTGAGAGAGTGAGTGTGTGTGAGAGTGTGTGGAGAGTGAGTGTGTGTGAGAGTGTGTGTGAGAGAGAGTATAAGAGAGAGAGTGTGTAAAAGAGTGTGTGAGAGAGTGAGTGTGTGTGAGAGTGTGTGTGAGAGAGAGTATAAGAGAGTATAATCTTTGTATGTATATATGTATGTATCTATCTATCTATCTATCTATCATCTTTCTATAATCCATCTATTTAGCTAGCAAGCTATCATCTTTCTATAATCTTTGTATCTATCTATCTATCTATCTATTATCTATCTTTATATCAAATCGAATTTATGGACTGAATGAATTCTGTTCTTTCAAATACTTCATAAATGAACGATAATCTTTACTGCTTTTACTTTATCTGCTTATTTATTTAACTATTTATTGATAGAAGGATATTTAAGTAACCTACAACATAGCATCATGCAACGAATAGTGTATCCTGATGTATAATGTATATAAGATAGTGTCTCCATTTCATGCCCATATCCTTTTTTAAGTCTTTTTAACTATTAACTATTAATTATAGCACTTCTGAGCACTTCTTCAGCATAGATTTTTATTATATTTATTATTACACGAAAAATCATTGTATTGATCACTGGTATGATTACTAACACTGTCACTTTAAAGTTAATTTAATTTGAGAATATTGTTGTCAGAGGGAGTGTCCTCCACTAATCACCTGTAGGGTATTTAAACCTCTTTAGTTGCACAAGATTGTAAGCTTGATAAGGCCATTAACCAAGGCCGAAACGTTGCTATTTTTTGCACTATGCATTCTTTTGAAAGTATAAAATTGTAAATAAGACCTGTGGAGCATTGGTTACGACTTCTCTTTCCATTATATATATATATATATATATATAATATATATATATTACATCTATCATCTATCTATCATCTCTCTCTCTCTCTCTCTCTCTCTCTCTATCTATCTATCTATCTATCACAATGATCATCATCTATCTATATATATATATATATATATATAATATATCATCATCTATCTATCTTCTATATATCTATCTATCATCTATCATCTTCTAGCATCATCTATCTCTCTCTGTCACTATCTATCTATAGATCTATTATCATCTATCTATATATCTACTATCTCTATCATATCAATCTATCTATCTATCATCTATCTCCTCTCTCTCTATCTATCTATCAACTATCTAATCTATATATAATATAATATATATATCATCAATCTATCTATCATCTATCATATATATATATATCCTATCATCTATCTACATCTATCTCTCTCTCTATCTATCTATCTATCTTTCTATCTATCATCTATCTATATGTCTACAATCTATCATCTATCATCTATCTATCACTATTTAGCTATCATCTTTCTATAATCTTTTTTATCTATCTATCTATCTATCTATCTATCTATCTATCTATCTATCTATCTATTACATCATCTATCTTTATGTATGTATGTATCTCCTATCTATCTCTATCTATCTATCATCTTTCTATAATCCATCTATTTAGCTAGCTAGCTATCATTTTCTATAATCTTTGATCTATCTATCTATCTATCTCTATCTATCATCTATCTTTATGTATATATGTATATATTATCATCTATCTATCATCTTTCTTAAATCCATCTATTTAGCTAGCAAGCTTATCATCTTTCTATAATCTTGTATGTATATATGTATGCATCTATCTATCTATCTATCATCTTTCTATAATCCATCTATTTAGCTAGCAAGCTATCATCTTTCTATAATCTTTGTATCTATCTATCGCTTCGATTTAGATAGATAGATAAAAAAGATTATAGAAAGATGATAGCGTCTAAATAGATGATAGATAGTAGAGATGAGATAGTTGATAGTACATAGATAGATAGATGATAGATAGAAGATAGATAGATAGATAGAGAGAGGAGGATAGATGATAGATAGATGATCGAATATATATATATAAAGGGGGATAGTGAGTAGATTGATGATATTATATATATTTATATATATATTAGTGAGATGATTGATGTAGATAGAGAGAGAGAGAGATGATGATAGATGATGATAGATTGATAGATAGATGATAGATAGATAGATAGATAGATGATGATAGATATATAGTAGAGATAGGACAGAGAGAGTAGTGATAGCTAGATAGATGATAGATGATAGATAGTTATATAGATAGATAGATAGAGATAGATATATATTATTATATATATATAATATATATGATAGATGATAGATCATTGATGATAGATAGATAGATAGATAGAGAGAGAGAGAGAGAGAGAGAGAGAGATGATAGATAGATGATAGATTGATAAATATATATAATATATATATATATATATATATAATAATGGAAAGAGAAGTCGTAACCAATGTCCACAGGTCTTATTTACAAATTTTCTACTTTCAAAGAATGCATAGTGCAAAAAATAGCAAGTTTCGGCCTTGGTTAATGGCCTTATCAAGCTTACAATCTTGTGCAACTAAGAGGGTTTTAAATACCCTACAGGTGATTAGTGGAGGACACTCCCTCTGACAACAATTCTCAAATTAAATTAACTTTAAAGTGACAGTGCTTAGTAATCATACCAGTGATCAATACAATGATTTTTCGTGTTAATAATAAATAATATAAAAATCTATGCTGATAGAAGTGCTCAGAGTGCTATAATTAATAGTTAATAGTTAAAAAGACTTAAAAAAGGATTAATGGGCATGAATGGAGACACTATACTTATATACATTATACATCAGGATACACTATCGTTGCTGAGCTATTGTAGGTTACTTAAATATCCTTCTATCAATAAATAGTTAAATAAATAAGCAGATAAAGTAAAAGCAGTAAAGATTATCGTTCATCTATGAAGTATTTGAAAGAACAGAATTCATTCAGTCCATAAGGTGTCAAGGTATTCAAGGTTTTAATCCAGAAAGTTTCTTTTCTTAATAACAGATTAGTTCTTTTCCACCTCTTATTTGGGGAGGTATATGGTCAATGGCCAAAAACTAAGGTCATTTATTTTATGTCCTTTTTCCAGATAATGATTGGCCACAGGTTTACTGGTCTTGAGATCTCTAAAGTCGGTATTAATGGCCGACCTATGTCCGTCAATGCGAAGTCTCAGCGTCATATCTGTCTTTCAACGTAATATAAATTGCATGGGCATATTATTATGTAATAAACATGTGTGGTCGGCAAGTGATGTGAGTTTAATCTTCATCTGTTTACCTGTATGGGGATGTAAAATGTAGAGCTAGGTATCATTGATGCACAAGATTTGCATTTGTGAGCTGAAACAACCGTTGGGTTTGTTAGCCAGTTGATTTTTTTTGTATAATTTATAGGGTCCGTTTCGACCAATATATCTCTCAGATTTCTTCCTTCTTAAAGGCAATGGTAGGTCTGTCAGGTAGTTGTTCTTTTAGTTTTCATCTGATTTGAGAATATTCCAATTAGAATGTAAAATATTTTTCATATCCTCCCCTATTGTAGAAGGTTGTTGCGCAAACAAATTTTTTGTCTCCCTTTGTATCCACTATGTTGTTATTATTGTTATTAATTTTTCTGTTCTGCTTTAGTCAGGGCGTGATTTAATATGTTCCTTGGATAACCCCTTTCTATAAATCTCCCTTCATTTCTCTAAGTTGCTTCTGTCTTGTATCTGAATTGGAGTTGTTTCTCATGACCCTACAAAATTGGATATAGGTAATGCCTTCTTAAGTGAAAGGGATGGTGGCTATGGTAATGAAGCAAAATATTTCTGTCCGTTGTTTTACGAAAGAGACTGTATTCCAGTTTATGGTCTGAAAGTGTTAAATTTAAATCCAGAAAATTTATACTGGTTTTACTAACCTTGTGGGTGAATTTGATTGTTGTATCCATCCTGTTCAGATCATCAACCATCCCGATGAATTGTTCCTCAGAGCCGCTCCAAACGATAAACACATCGTCTATGAATCTACAGTAAAAGGTAAGATGTTTTTTATATGTATCCAGAATGTATTTTCTCTCAAATTTGGACATAAATAAGTTTGCATATGCCGGCGCCATGGCCGCACCCATGGCTGTACCTGTGCTCTGTATATAATATGTCTCTTATGCCCATGCAATTTATATTACGTTGGAAAGACAGATATGATGCTGAGACTTTGCATTGACGGACATAGGTCGGCCATTAATACTGCTTATAGAGATCTCAAGACCAGTAAACCTGTGGCCAATCATATCTGGAAAAAGAACATAAATAAATGACTTAAGTTTTTGGCCATTGACCATATACCTCCCAATAAGAGGTGGAAACAGAACTAATCTGTTATTAAGAAAGAAAACTTTCTGGATTAAAACCTTGAATACCTTGACACCTTATGGACTAAATGAATTCTGTTCTTTCAAATACTTCATAGATGAACGATAATCTTATCTGCTTTTATTATCTGCTTATTTATTTATTTAACTTATTGATAGAAGGATATTTAAGAACTTACAACATAGCAGTCATGCAACGAATAGTGTATCTGATGATAATGTATATAAGATAGTGTCTCCATTTCATGCCCATTAATCCTTTTTTAAGTCTTTTTAACTATTAACTATTAATTATAGCACTTCTGAGCACTTTATCAGCATAGATTTTATATTATATATAATTACACGAAAAATCATTGTATTGATCACTGGTATGATTACTAAGCACTGTCACTTTAAAGTTAATTGAATTTGAGAATATTGTTGTCAGAGGGATAGTCCTCCACTAATCACCTGTAGGGTATTTAAACCCTCTTAGTTGCACAAGATTGTAAGCTTGATAAAGCCATTAAACCAAGGCCGAAACATTGCTATTTTTTGCACTATGCATTCTTTTTAAAGTAATAAATTTGTAAATAAGACCTGTGGAGCGTTGGTTACGACTTATCTTTTCATTGTGTATTGGAATCTACAACCAGCAGCTCCAGGCATACGAAAGTGAACACTGGGTGCACACTATTGCCATTTTTATATATATATATAATAATATATATATATATTAATATATATAGATAGATAGAAATGATAGATAGATTGATTGATAGATAGATAGAGATTATCTATTCTGTTGATACATAACTTCAAAATTTATTTCCAAGAATATAATAAAAATATGACTCTGTTTTTGGTGAACATCTGGGCTTCATACTGAGCAGACAATTTTTTCAATGCTTCACTACTTTTCATAGTGAACATTTGAAGACTTGCAGAGAATAATAAAAAACAATATGTTTAAGGAAGCTGTAATCTTATGACGTGTAATTAAGTAAGTGACCAAACGTCAGTCAGTATAGAGTTCCACTGATCGGCTGCTAAATAATAATCTGCTTATTCATGGAAAACTTTAGTTGTCTCCTGGTTAGAATGAGCCACATAAGCTGATTTTTGATCGGTGCCTGTATTGTTTGTTTTTAAATAATATAAGTATAATATATACGTTTTCATTAAAGACAACGACTTTAAAAATGTTTATCTTAATATTACAGTTTTTAATAAAATCTAGTTTAGCCTTTCTCTTCATTTACATTGTATAGTAAGACTAGTAATACTGTAATATAGGAATAATAAAAAGAACCAAAGGGGACAGGCAACGTTTGGCCCTGAACAAAAGTCTTCAAAGGTCCATTGTCCACTCTATAGCCAATAAAGAGTTTTTTCAGTTAAAAATAATCCTAGAAACATCAGAAATTCATTTGCCGCTGCGTCCACGAATAATCACGGCACGGCGATCCCGTACAATACAAGCCAATGGTAGACCACCCCTGAAGCATCCAATCATTGGCTTCTATTGGGGAGTGGTGAAGGCAATCTGCTCCCTGAGCCAATCCCACTAGTGGTGCTGCTGTTTTGCATTTTATTATCAGGGAGCACCTGGGTATGTAGACAGTGTATATATATATATTATATTATCCATTTAACCTCTCTTTGTGAGAGTGCCCTTTTACGGAAGGCATAAATCATAAAAGTGCACACTTACAAAGAGAGGTTAAATGGATCAGAAGACTTGACACATGGGTTTGAGAGAACAAGAAGCATTCAATGGTTTCCTTATTAGCAACTTTGTTCTATGTGGGGAGCCCGGTGGCCATGTATCTTTTTGGGTTATTCTTTTAGGCTTGCTTACTATTATTCCTGCCCAGCATTGGCTTTATACCCCTGATATGGGTTTCTGTGGTGCTCAGCTGGTGACTCTTTCCTGCTATTTTATTGCTCCTTTTACTCCAGTGCATTGGTCTTATCAGGTTTATAGTCGTGTTATAGTATTGTCCCCTTGACTGTTTATGATTATGATACTTATATTCATTGATTTACCTTTACGGCTGTTCCTTGGTTATTTATCGTATGTTTTTAAGATCAGTTATTGAAATAAGTTTTTATATCTGTATTTAGACGTTTTACTGTTTTAGATGGGCACCTGTACTTTTAATATCGGAGGCGCGATCTGCGTTTTTCTAGGTTCAACTATATCTAATTATTATCCGAGCACTGCACGTTAGATTGTCTACTAAGCACCATTTCCATGGGGGATTTTCCGATTAGGGAAGCACTTTGTGGCTCCGCCTATTCCTGGCTCTTTCTTTACCTGTGGCACTGGCACTTTATTATAGGAATGGCTTTTCCTGGATGGTTGTTTTTGCCACGGGCAGTGTTCGCTGGTGGGATTGCCTTGCAATGGACTTTGGGGTCTGTTCGCCGTCACCAGTAGGATACTCACCTGAGCAGGTAGATCACGTGGGGGGGGCTAGAGGGGGGTGGGTTAGGGGGGCATGTATGGTATGTGTGCTGTTATCTATTTAATGTGATTTGTTTTTGTGTCTGTAACCCTGAAGACGGCCCTGCATTCGGGCTGAAACGTGTAGGCCTTCAGACCTACTTTATTCAATAAATATATATTTGTTCAGACCTAGGGTGCTCTGTACCGCATGGATTATTGGTTACATTACGGATAGCACCCAGGCAGTTGTGATTGGACGGAGTGCGGTGGACTTTGCTTTATATATAGATAGATAGATATACATATAACTGTAGATATACATATAGAAATACACATTCTAATATCCTATTATACACAAATAGATATCTATATTATTTAAAAAGGAAAGGGATCTTTGCTATCTCCTTTTCTTAGCAAAATATGTCAAATTAAGTCATTTTTGTCACTAATTAAAGATGTCTGTTATTTTAGGAATCAACTATTACATAAAGATAGATGATAGATAGATAGATAGATAGATAGATAGATACAAAGATTATAGAAAATCTATCTATCTTCATCTATTGAGCTTCAACATCT